>JABTXL010000541.1:9559271-9586839 GCA_025134845.1 Neodon shergylaensis
TCAGAGAGATACTATGTTGCTGGTTTTAATGACAAGAAAGGGGGCCACACCAAGGGATTCAGAAAGCTGGTGGGAGCTGGGAAACAAAGGATGGTGGCTCCTCCAGAGTACTCAAGGAGACAACCTTCAGACACATGGACTCTAGCCCAGTGGGAGCAGGAGTCTAATCTACTCGTGGGAACTCTGAAGTGATATCTGTGTTGCTTAAGCGTCTGTGACTGGGGTAAGTCATTGCAGGAGCTGTAGGGAACCCATACAGCTCTCAGAGTTCTGCATAGGTCATCACAAGCAAGCAGAAATCCTCAAGTTGGGTACTGATAAGCAAACATGGCAGAATAGGTACTGCATCCCTGTTTTGCAGGGAAGCAAACACTCTGAGCCTACAAGATGTGAGCATGTGCAAAGCCATGTTTGTAAGAGCCATACTACAGGCTCGCCCTCTGAGGCTTATAAGCCTGAACAGAAAGTTACATCTGGGGTCATTCGGAAGGACTAATAGTCTGCTTCTTATAACACTATATGTCTATTCCAGTTTGTTCTTTCATGGAAAAAACTGAATGTAAGAAATTATAAGAGCGATTTCATCTCTCGTGCACTTGAACCCCTGAGATAACACTCAGGTCTGCGGGAAAGCAGAGTGGAAAATGTAGAAGGGACTGGGGAACCAGACTTCCCTGAGTCTCTTGATTCATCCCAGGCATTGGTATTATAGTGGTGGTTATCTCCACCTCTTAGTAGGCATGGTTACCTCAGGCTACATTGGGGAATTGCTCCTTTGTTGGTGTTTCTCAGTATGTTCTGATTACGTGGCCAGGGCTCATAGAGGAGCTTAAGGACACCACCCTTAACCCTTGTTCCTCACTAGTTTCCAAGTTTATCAGCCTGGACTGGATATGTCACCCTTATAATAAGTACTGTATTGAAGCTGCAAGATGTAGCCAGCCTGTTCCTATCTTGGTCTTAGCTGTGTTTTCCACCTCTTTGGACCTCTGATAAGACTCAAACGTGATAATGGGTTGACTGATTTGGAATCATGTGGAATCACAGCCTCCAGCCTCACTCAGGCTTAGGCAATGCCACACCTGAGGATCGCTGAATCTCAGGCTAAATTATGAGCAGGATTTTCTTAGCTGGATATTAGAAGCCCTTCCTTGAAGTACACTATGAATGCAGGGGGCCTAAGGGCAGGGAGAGAGGTGGGAGTCTGACTTTTCGGCTGGAATGTCTGAGTGTCTGTCCTATGAGCTTCTCTTTCTCTCACCCCCTTTTTCCTTGAAGGCCTCTGCCTCTTCAGCCACATGAGGGCAAATGGAACTTTCCTGAGTACCCAAGGATTCTGACTCATGACGGCAGCTGCCTGGTTCTCAGATCCAGATTCTCAGGGAAGAATGCTTTGTTCCAGTTTGGGACAAATATTTACTGTAGGCCTGTCAACTATGATTACCCTGCTTTCTGTTAAGGGCCCATCTTTAGGATGTTTGTCCTTGGCCAAGATGCAGGGTCACCCTGCCTTAAATACCTGCGACTGAAGGTGACCACGCAGAAAGGCGATTCTCAGAAAGGGTAGCTCTAACTACGCAGTGTTTGCATTAAAGAGCACACGCCTCCAATCAAAGAGTATTTTACTAGGGCCGCTCTTATTCTGTGCACATCTTTGGATATTTGAAGTTCTCACCTTGTAGTACTGAACTTAATCGATGCTATGTGAGAATCTGAGGAAATTTCAGGAAGATCTAAGTCTCATGCTGTTTTATGTGTGTCTGTAAGTGCTGGTAACTATGTTGTGACGATGTATCAGCCTCTGCTGGTGTTTGGAGAAAGGGGCATGGCTGTCAGGTGATTGAGGGATGCTTATTGTGGATTTAATAGGACAGCATTTTTGACTGAGAACTGCTTATTCTGTAGGAATAATTAGATTGATCTCTATATATGAATTTCTTATATCTGTATGTGTATGTATGAGTCCCATCTTTTATCTATTTTAGACAGGTTCTAGCCAGTTTTCTCCCAATGCTGTCTTTCTTTACCTCTGCCTGGCCTCTGTGTGGGACGCTGATGAGGAATGCATCAGGCTTCTTCACAGTTCTCTTCTCTTTTGGTTTTCTACCTCCTGGTCATTTAGTGCTGTATTCTTGGTAACTTCTTCAACTGTATTCCTGTTTGCTAATTCTCTCTTTAGCAGTTCCTATTCAGTACTCTCAATTTATCTGCATATTTAATTTCCATGGGATTTTCATTTTTCCAAAGTTGCTTTGTTCTTCAGATCTAACTATTTATTTTATACTAACCTATTTCCTTTTGCTGTTTTTACTTCATAATTTATTTCTTTAAATATGTCATGTGTAGAAGTGGCTAAAACCAGGAATTAGATAACCAGACTGTTGAATTTTGAGTCTCATGTTCTACAACCTTGACCCCCTTTTGTACCTGTAGTTCAGAATAATAATACCAATGCCATTTGGTTGTCATGAAGAAAAATGAGTTAATATTTACAAAGCGCTTAGGAAGGTATCTCATGTGTTAGACACGGACAAACAACTTTAGAATTGTCTCACACACTAGAAATCCATACTTTGGGTTTTTACTTTTTTATGGGCTGGTGACAATGTGTGATGTGACCCTCTCTCGTCATTCTGGCCAGAGCAGTGAGCCATAGGCATCAGTCACACATGCTCGTGCAGCTACAAGATTCTACAGTGTGCTGTGTTGCTAAGGTCTGATGTTCAGGAGAATCAGCCTGTGATGGATTTTTCTAGGACCCAACCCCACTGGAAGTAGATGAGGATTTGTACTTAGCAAACCTGGATTTAGAAAACTTAAATGTATCATGTGGCAGTTCCAAAATCTCCATTTCTTTTGGGTCTGAATTTGTTGCCCTTTATTTCTGCTGCCTCTTTCTCATGGGGAGTATTTTGTAGCTGACTAATGAAATTTTAGAACCTTCTTTGTCTGCTCCCTCTCACCTAGGGAAACCTCCAAGGGCCTAAGAGAAAAGACTCCTCTGCAGAGAGTTTGTGTGAACCTTGCTGGGAGCTGAGTAGACACTGATGCACTCGGACTCTCTAATGTATTTTCACTCCCTTGGAGAGTCTTGGGGGAAGGTTTCAGGTTCAGCATCCCTAGCTTTTCATGGTTGGCAGGCTTCAAGTTTTGATCCTATCCATATGCGCATTTCCCTAAAACAATGTTGGCTTGTTAACTTATACAATGCATAATCTATTTTTTTCCTTTCAGCTCATATCCCCAGATTCCTGGAGATTTCTCGTATTTACTCACTTGCAAACTCAGTGGTAACTTAAAACCTTTGTTTATCTTACCACGACCAGAATCCAGCTAACCTGTAGGGAAGACCCTGCAGTAGAATGTCATAGTGTCCTAACTCATTCCTCTGTGGTATACCTTCCTATTTTAAACCTGGTCTGATAGAAGGTTATTTGGAGGAAAGTGAGCTAGTGCCATTCAGGGGATCTTGTGTGTTTTATATTCTCAAGTGAGTGAGCTACCAGAGCCCAGGAAAGTCAGCAGCACAGCCTCTGCCTTCTCCTGTGTTCTGGAGGCCTCTGACCCCAGTGCTTCTTTGCTTGGACTGAATAGCTCTGAGTCATGTCTGAATGTCAAGGTGGTTTGTGATATGGAATAATCCCTCTGAGGGAAGTGGGAATAAGCCACAGAAGGGTTGTGGTTGTCAAGGCTTCCCTGAAGGTTAGGAGACCAGGAAATAGGGATGTTGCAGCTCCAGTCTCCCACAAGGCTGGCTTATGACAACAGATGTGCCTAACACAAAGGAAAATTATGCCACTTTTTGTATTAGATGAGGGCTGTTTTCACTCTTTCACCTGCTGTGCATCCATCGTTCAACTGATCCAGCAGCTCCTTCCTTCTTCCCACCACTCTTGAACATTCCATTCACCTCTCGTCTTTCTTGTTAACCTTCAAACACCTTGGATGGAAGGATCCTGTATAATTTAGCTATGCACTCTCTGAGGTCGGAATGCTTCTATATAGTGGCTGAAAGGTCTGGGGCGTATGTACCACATTCCACATGACTTTAGCCTGTGGTGATAAATTTTTTGTTTGTGCTTTAACAAAATAAAGCTTGCCTGAAGATCAGAGTGCGGAGTTAGCCCCTAGTTAGCCATAGGAGCCGGGCAGTGGTGGCACACACTTTTAATCCCAGCACTCGGAAGGCAGAGGCAGGTGGATCTTTGTGAGTTCAAGGCCACCCTGGGCTACACGAGATTGATCCAGTCTAAAAGAAAAAAGAGGCAGGCAGTGATGGCTCACACCGTTGATCCCAGTACTTGGGAGTCACATGTCTTTAATCCCAGCACTATGGAGGTGGAGACAGGAAGGGATATGGCTGTGCTGTGCAGAGAGGGAGAGGGGAATATAAAGCAGGAGGAGACAGGGGCTAAAGCGTTCAGTCTGAGTGTTTAGTCTGAGGATTCGTGGAGGCAGGATCTTGCCCACTTTGCTCTGAGGCTTTCATAGAGGTAAGAGCTCTAATGGCTGGCTGCTCTGCTTCTCTGATCCTTCAGCTTTCACCACCTAATATCTGACTTTGGGTTTTTATTATTAAGACTGAATAGAATTTGTGCTGCATTAGCCTTTGAAATGCTCTATATGCAAACCTGATTGGTCAACAAGTAAGTTGAAATAAGGGTGCTATATAATGAAATAAGGGTTCTTGGTGTTTAAAGCAGCAGATAGGCAGGAGGGAACCCAGGCATGTTTCTCTAGCAAAGTAAGCTCCTCTTCACAGCACACACTGGGAGAGGGGAGGGCAGACCCCAGGGGACCACTTGGGGATAGCTAGCCTGGCTGGAGAAAATGGGCTGGGCTGCCGCTGGTGGAGCTACAGAGATAGGATACATTTTAGAAAGATATAGGCAGTAATTTGGCAAGGCTCTGTGAGAGGCTGAATACATGGGGGAGGAAAGGGAGGGTCAGGAGCGAGTGCTGGTGTGGGGCTCCTGGTGCATGACAGGGACCCTGCTAAGCCACCTTGTTGTGGTGTCTCCTGGCAGACGAGAATGGGCATGCTGGGTAAGTTCTCTACTACCAAGTCACAACTCCAGTGCTTTTAATATATGTCTATGTATACATATATGTATATATATGTACACACACACACACCAATTTTAGGACAGGTTCTCACTAAATTGCTCAGACTGGTTTGGAACTTTTGATTCATCTCCTTCCAGCCTCTTGAGTAGCTGGGGTTGCAGGACCAGACCCCAGGCCCAGCCTCTCTTCCTTGGAGAACTTACTAATTGTTGTTTCTACCTCTTTCCAGGCTGTGGACTTCATTTGACTGAGTTTCCTAGCTTCATCCTTTGTGTCTTACTAGGGCAGAGTCCTGCTCCTGCCATTCTCCTTTCTGCTCCTGGGTGGGCACTATCAGCTGAGCAACAGTTGGCAGGCAAAGAGGGCTTGTTGTTGGAAATTATCGAAATACAGAGCAGACTGCTGTTTGGAGTGAGGGTAATTCTGTCGGCAGGTGTTACTGAGGGCCTTTCCAACAGGCCTTGCTCATGGCATCTTATCCTGTATTTTAGCCCCAGCCTGGAATGCTTGGTGGTGTGCTTACTGGAGTGTTAGGGGTGGGGACTACTGTTTGATTCTGGATACAGGTGATGGTGAGACGGGCACAGCAGGAGAAGCTGTAAGAGAAGACTTTTTGAGCGTGGATAGAGGCACCTCAAAACAGGCTGCTACTGAATAAATTCTCTAAGCAATTTGACTCAGACTGAAAGCTTTAACCAGTGGCTCTCAACTTCCTAATGCGTGACCCTTTAATGGGGTTCCGGTTCCTCCTGTTGTGAGGAACAGTTTTTCTACTGTTATGAATCATAACGTAAATATCTGATATGTGACCTCCCCAAAGGGGTCACAGCCTACAGGTTGAGAAACACTGGTTTAGACCCGTCTGGCAGCAGGATCTGAGAGCAAGCTGACCTACAAAAGGAAGGGATGGAAGAGCGGGAGGGGCTGG
Organism: Neodon shergylaensis; assembly: GCA_025134845.1. Lineage (NCBI taxonomy): Eukaryota > Metazoa > Chordata > Mammalia > Rodentia > Cricetidae > Neodon > Neodon shergylaensis. The sequence goes on from JABTXL010000541.1 coordinate 9,565,267, forward strand.
TGCCGCCGCCAGGGTTCGAGACTTTGGGAAGGGGCACACACAGGATGGCCTTTCCGTACTACCTGGCAATTAACAACAGAAAAAGCCTGTTTGGGTTTCACTTTGATTCTGCCCCGCCTGTCAGATTGACCTCCATTCCAGCAAGTCAAATTATGGATGCTATGTCCCCAGTAATTTCTGGACAGTGGGAGATGGTGACAGGGTTCTGGCTTTGGGTCCAGCCTGCTGGATTCTCGCTAAGATAGGGAAACCCTGCATGGCTGTGACAGACAAGGAGAAGCCCATAGTCTCGTAGACTCAAGCTGTTGCTTTTGTGGCTGGCTGGATCTGGTTTGCTCCATTCACAAGTCAGTTTCCCCAACTGAAATTTCTAGACCAATTTGCAGCATTCACTGAGATTATTTTCCCCTGATGGATTCCATTAAGTTTCTGCAGTGTGTGATATAACTTCAGTACAAACACACATGGTCTGGTTTGCATATCTTTATGTGTGTGGCTGTACTAGAGGCTAGGAATTGTCCTGAGTATTTAAAAGGCATTAGACCCTTCAAGGCTCACAGGGTCTATTTTTTGCATAGAAGGGCACAGATGGGTCAAAGTTATATAACCAGTAGGTATCATGGAATCAGAATTCTTTTTTAAAAATTATTTATTTTTTGAGAGTTTCATACATATATGCAATGTATTTTGACCATATGCTCCCTTGTCTCCCTCAAATTCCTCCCAGATCTCCCTAATATGGCCTTCTTCCAACATCATGTTCTCTTTGTCATCTCTTGTACAGCTGAGTCCTGCTAGTGCTGCCCACATGTGCATGGGTGTGGGCTCTCTACTGAGGAACCCATCAGTAGCCACAGTGGGAAAATGGCTTCTCTTCCACAGCAGCCATCAGCTGCCAGTTGTTCTCAGCTAGATGCAGGGCGCATGAACCCTTCCCCTATCTGTACTAGGATTTTGAGTGGCTTCATCTTGTGCTGGGAACACGTGAGTTCGCAAGTACAGCAGCTATAGCCCGTCCATCAGACACTTCATAGTGCTCGTCCCCCTTCTCTGGCTCTTGCACCCCACTTTGCTTGTTCTTGGTTGATACAGATATCCCATTTAGGGCTGAGCATGCAGAGTGATCCATTCTCATGCTCCGACCAGAGAGGAGTCTGTATTCACCTTTGCCTACTGCACAAGGGAGCTTTTCTGAGCAAGGTTGAGAACGGCACAGACTAATGGGCTGTCAGACAACATGGTTGCTTGGCAGAGTAACAAGCATAGGTTCTTCCCCAGCTATGAACTTTGACCTGGTTTATAGTTCCAGGCATGGGTGCCCTCTTATAGTGGAGGTCTCAAATGCAACCAGAAAGCAGCTGGCGACACCCATAAACAGTCTTGCCACTACTACACTAGAGGGCATATCTTGCCTGGAAAATTGGTATTTTAGCATGCATGATCCAGTGCTTGGGGAGACCACTGATGTCTTTTCTCCCTCAGGGGTGAGCCTGAAAACTTCTCAACAGGGAAGACGTTTTCTAGCAGGTTCAAGACCAGGCTTTCTGTGTTCTGCAATCAAACGGTGTGGTGTCTTTAGCACTTGGGTCCTATTATCTAGTTGGAATGGGCAATCGAGAGCAATGACAAGAATCTATGTTATTCTCCAGGACTCTCTGAGAATCAGGGTTTGGCCCAGTCCTAAAGAAAGTTTTTCTATTTTTACATCCACATCTCTCGATGGAAGGGGTAAGCGTTTTAAAGGATGCAGCCCCAGTGATGTTTTGTTTTCTTTCAGGAGCGACTGGGTGACGTCCTACAAAGTCATGGTGAGCAATGACAGTCATACGTGGGTTACTGTGAAGAATGGATCTGGTGACATGGTGAGTTCCCTCTCTGCTCTACTCATGCCATTGGTGCCTGGCTATGGGGCTTTGTCCTGTCCCTGGGGAGGTTTACCAATTCCATGTAAACTCCAACCAACCAGGAGAGTCTGATGGATAGTGACCTCCTTTTCATGGTCCACAGCTGGGGTTGATGCTTCCAAGAGCCCTAACTTTCGCTAGCCACCTTGCATGATTACCCTCAGCATGGGAGTTTTGTTACTCTCAAATTCAGCATCTCAAGTGCCACTCCTAGCGTGGCATCCAGCATCTCACACACTGACTGCAGCTCCACTTCTACATTCTGCCTCATTTCTACTTACATCAACAGTCCTGTATGCACCCGCAGAATGGAGCCATCTGGTCTACCCATGAAACTCACTGCTGGGTTTCTCCATGAATGTTTCCCTGCCTCTGGAATGCCTCCCATTCCTACCAGTCTAAGTAGCTTGCCATGACCGTTGGGCCAAACAGAACCTCTCCCTGCCCCAAAGCTTGACCTGGTCTGCCTCCTAAAAGCCTGAGCTCTAGAACATCCTTTTGCCCTCATGATAGACTGAGAGGTAGGGGTTTTCTGGGGCAGAATGCAGGGGTGATTTGTTTATGTACTCCTTGATAGGATTCTAAAGAATGAATGAATTTCACGATGAAGATCTTAAAATCCTTCTTCTTTCCCCTTGAGCATCAATAGATATTTGAAGGAAACAGTGAGAAGGAGATTCCTGTACTAAATGAGTTGCCAGTCCCGATGGTGGCCCGATACATTCGTGTAAATCCACAGTCCTGGTTTGATAATGGGAGCATCTGCATGAGGATGGAGATCTTGGGCTGCCCATTGCCAGGTGAGTTTGCCTCCTGAAGTTCCAGCAAGGCTGTTTCCTAATGGGAGACAAGTGCCTCTCTGAGATGAGTCAAAACAAGTCAATCCATCATTTTCCTGTGTTTGTTGTTAAATCTCTTGAACACATAGGTTATTCCAAAAGAAAAGGATAGGAACTTTTCATAATCCCCAACTCAGAAATACGAACGTTGGCAACACTGAGCCCTCTTGCCAAGGGTGGTTTTGCCTGTTGTAATTTTAAGATGTTTGTGTATGTCAGGGTTGACAGATCACTCAGTGCTATTTCTCAGAAGGAAGACAAAAGCGTCTAGCAGTCAGCTAGGGATGTAAATTGACGGTAAAGCATTTAGCAGTCAGCTAGGGATGTAACTTGATGATAAAGCATCTAGCAGTCAGCTAGGGATGTAACTTGATGGTAAAGCACATGCAAATGTGGAAGGCTCTGATTTCAGCTCTCAGCGCTACACAATATGTTTGACCTCGAGACATGTATCTGTCCTTAGCATGCTTACTGTATTGGGTGCAGAGGCAGAGCAGGGGGTGGAAGAAGCCTAACTGTGAGCATTTGCAGGGTCTCTCTCTAAAGAGCTGACCCCGGATGCCTGTCTCTTCCCTGAACGCTTGCTCCTTCTAGTCTAATGGTCTGAGTTTTCACACGTTGGTCTTTGACATAGGCAGGAATTCACGTGCACCTTCTGGATCCCATTAGTGTCTTCTCCAGACAGGTTGGCCTGAGCTGGCATCTCAGAAAGTATCAGCTGCATCACTGGGAACCCAGGGAATGAGCATCCTCCTCCTGACCAAACATCTCTAGGAAGGCGGCTGGCCTAAAACTCTCCCTGTAGCACCTATGAGAGCCTGCAGGAATGTTGCATTCCTGTCTGTCCCCAGGCAGGTCACAAGGGACAGGAGCAGGAGCATCGTTTATCTCACCCAGTTTTCTCCCCTGCGTCTGCTCACTCTTAGGCGCATTACCGCCTGTGGGTACCCAGTCCTGTTCAGCTAAGCCAGAGGCAGTCCACCACCAGCTCTGATGCTATCTCAGCAGTCACCCCGGCTCTACCACGACCTGGCACTTGCTGTGTTTGCAAAGCATGTTTAATGCTACATTGCTATTTTTCTCTCAGTCCTGTAATATGCGTGAGCTGGCTTTGCCAGCTGTAGGTGTTCAGAACATGAACCCTCCATGGGTGAGAAAGTCGGCTCTGTCTGCCTACATAGCGATCCTCAGAGCAGACACATGTTTTGCTTTGCATTTTATGTTTGTTTGCCCTTACACATTTTCTTTTCACGTCGTAAAAGTGATTGCTGCCTGTCCTGGCTCCCTTTGACTGTCAACTCAACATGGCATAGAGCTACCTGAGAAGAAAGTCTCCATTGAGGGGTCACCAAGATGAAGTGGGCCTGTGGGCAGCTCTATGTGGGGGGGTGGTTTCTTGACTGTTAACTGATGTAGGAGGGCCCGGCCCTCTGTGGGCAATGCTAGTCCCTGGGGTGTATAAGAAAACCAGCTAAGCACAATCCAGAGAGTGAGGATACAGGCAGCACCCGCCATAGTTCCCACTGCCCGGCCTTGGCTGTGAGTGGGCTCCCTGGTTGGAGATAATATTGCATAGAATAGTAAGTGGGTCTGCCTTCAAGTCTCTGTCCTGAATTTCCTCAACAATGGACTGTGACCTGTAAGTGAAATAAGCCCTTTGCGCCCCTAAATTGCTTTTGATCACATCAACAGAATGAAATCACGAAAGAGGGCATCTGTGGGTGCTTCTCCCGTGGACAACACCTCACGTCGTTGATCAGCCTGTGGTAACTGGAAACTCAATAGTTTAGAATGTTTTTGGTTCTGTAAACAATCTTGCAGTTACTCTTCCTATTTCTCTGTCAATGGTGTGTGCGTGCATGTGTGCATGTGCACATGCGTGTGTGTGTGTCCCCATCCCTGTGTCCACAGTTGTTGCTTGAATTTGGTTGTAACAAGTGGGATTTCTGGGACCCAGGCTGTGCGCATTTTCCAGGCTAACAAGGAGAGAGCATTGGCGCACTCCTGTTTGGAATTTGGGCTCCCTTTCATAGCAGTTCATGCTGTGGTCCCACATCCAGCCTGCTGCCATCTGGAACCTTCTGGGATCATGGGGCTTGGGATTTCTACTGCTACAAATCTTGGCCAGCATCTATAGGGACGTTCTGTCCCTTTTCCTTCGGGCCACGAGCCTTGCTTTGTACTCCTCCATTTTGCTTACTCTAAATAGTAGGGCCATGGCTTCCCTCTGTGGGCAGGAATTCATGTGTCATTAGGAAAGGGCACAGGGTAGCCTATGTGAATATCATGAAATAATCATTTCTCTGTCAGCTTACTCTTGGTGGCCATTTGAAACACTCTCAGAGAAGGATGAACTGTGAAACCTGGGTGATTTTGGTTTTAAGTGTGGACTCAGTGTGGTTCTGGTTTCCACTGACAAATATATAGGGCCATTTTAAAAACCAAATCTATTCTTAAGAAGATTTTAATATAAATCTATATACAGGCATATATATTATATGTGTGTGTGCTAGATAGATTATAGATAGATAGATAGATAGATAGATAGATAGATAGATAGATGATAGGTAGATAGGTGAATGGATAGATAGGTGCACATGAAAAGGAGGGTTATACACACTCCAGTAGACACAGTTTTCTGTATTTTGATGTCTTAACAATAGCTATTTATGTGGTTTCCATGGCTTTTGGTGTTATATTGGTCAAAGTATTTGAGACATTAAATAAGAATGTTTTGGCATTCTAATTTTGTTGTTGTTGTTCTTGAAGAGCAGAGGATATTTATCCTTTAAGTCATAGGTAGGGAGATATGGTTCCCACACTTTCTTTATTAGAACAAATGACCAATTGTCTTGATCTGTCTGGAACCAGACAAGGACAGTCCAGGGAAACCAGTTCGGACTAGCCACTTGCTGGATAAAATGCCACCAGAGGCAGAGTTCTCTTGGCCATTCTTTTTATTATTTTTATTATTTCATTGATTTAAAAAAAATTGAAAGCTAGACACTGTAGCACCTGCCTGGTATCCCAGTGCTTCAGAGACTGAGGCAGAAGGATTGCCATGGAATTAAAGCCAACCTGTTCTATGTAGTAAATCCTAGGATAGTCTGAGCGACAGAGGGAGACTCTGTCTTAAATAAACAAAGCAAAGTAAAACAAACAAACAAACAAACAAAAGAATGAGCACAGAAGGACCCTTGGAAAAAACTTAGTGGACCTAGAAAGAGGGAGAGTACCCTGAACAGCAAGCTCAAGGTGTTGGGGAGGGCAAGGAATGGAAAATCAGTCTTAATAGAACATAAGTGAAGCCCACCTTGGAGAGGTAAGATAAACCCTTGGGAAGGGGAGGAGCTATGTGTGCAGACCTTGGTTCTTTGCTTTTACTGATGAAACTGTAAAATGACTCGTCTCAGAGAACGTGAGCCTTGGTTGTGACAGCAATGTTCCACTCTTTCAGGCCAATTAAGGGATTAACTGGTAATTAAGTGTGTGTGTGTGTGTGTGTGCATGTGTGTTTGTGTGTGCTTGTATATGGGATGTATACATTCAAAGTAGGCCAGAGAAGAATGTCCAGTGTGCTGTTTTGTCACTCCCTGTCCCTTGACACAGTCTAACTCCGATCCTGGAGTAGGGCTGGTAGCAGACAAGTCTCAGTGACCATAAGGAGGAAACATCCAACTTTAATATTATTTGGGCTTATTCTTGTCCATCAAATAAGACTTGTTCTGTGTCTTAGAATTCAGGAAAGAGCAATAACTAACTACTGTCACCTACAGCAACAGAAAACTGTACTTACCGTTTTGAGTTTATCCCTTACCTTTGGGGCCAGTTTAGAACCCCTGTAGTTGGTTTGTCTTTAACATTAGGAGCACTTACAGGCAGCCGGTGACTTTCTCACGTCCCAGGACCAATGCTGGTTCATTTAAACCAAGCCGTGGAAGGCCAGTGTGTGAACAGGAGTTCTAAGCAGCTTGGAGATCTTTGTTTACAGTGCCTTAAATCTGCCTCCTTTACAGCTTCCTGATTCTCTGCTTCCTGGAGTGGGCCCTGCAGTGAAGTTCTGTAGGCAGCTGCCTTTGTGGTCTCTGGGGTCTGCCTATCATTAAGGGGGTGATTCTTCTCATTTTCTCATCTTATTCCCTGATTAGTTCTTTTCTCTTTTTGGCTTCCATTTATCACTTTCTTAGGGTACAAAAAAATCCAAAACAAAACAAAAAAGCATTGTTTAAAGAAGGAAGGGTCTTGCTTTAATGGAGTCCAGTGCAGTGACATTTCAATTGTATTTTAATAAATAAAGCTTACCTGAAGATCTGAGAGAAAAACAGCCCCACTGGTCAGTCTTACAGATCAGGTAATGGTAACACACACCTTTAATCCCAGTAGCCATAGAAACCAGTGCATGCCTTTAATCCCAGTCCTAGAAAAGATTATAAAACGGGAGGAGACAGCTCTCAGACACAGTCTCATTCTGAGATTCCTGGAGGCAGGATCGCCATTTCGGACTGAGGTTGAAGTAAGAGCCAGTGGGCTGGCTGCTTTACTTTTCAGATCTTCAGGTTGAACCCCAATTTTTTTCTCTCTGCATTTTGATTAATGGGGCTTCAGTCCAGGCTTGTAAGGCAGCCAGTCACACTTTTATAAAGGGGTCACTGACCTCTGACCATGCCATGAGAAAAGGACATTGTCTACCAGGGAGCAAATGACCACCGATACACACATTGTCCAAGAGGAATGTGAACGCTGACCTTCACATGTCCCCAGCGCTGCTGGGACAGCAGATGGCTACAGAGTTCTCTTCTTCCTTCTCTTTCTTTCCTTCCCTTCTCTTTTTTGTTGCCTAGCATCCCTTTGAGACCACACAACAGGCAGTGACTCCGGCAGAAGAATTAGTAGGCCGGTGTGTCAAGAACAGAAGGTTGGGGGGGCAGTTAATGAGGTGAGTAGGCTGGATGAAGAGTTTTAGGTGCCATGCCTGGAGTCCTCTCTCCCTGTCGGTAAGGAGTCCTCCAAGGAATTGCTGGGGTTTAGTACGAAGGATCCTGAAAACTAACCACGTGGAAAGAGGCAGGAAGCTGGCTTGCCAGAGCTCCATCTGTGCTAATGCAGGCACAGAGATGGAATCAGTCAGTCAGGACTTCTGCTTCAAATGCCGGAAGTCCTACTCAGACTCACTTAAGGAGAAAAATTTGGTTGGCAAATGAAAATTGCAGGGGTGGGTGTGACGGACATTAGGCAGGGGTGGGGCTGATATCTCAGGGCCTACTTTCTGGGGTCAGGACTGTTGTTACCATCACTCCAGTTCCTGCCATCTGAGTGACCCCAGGAGGAAGAGGCTCTCCTCCAATCTGCTGCCACGGGAGCAGTCAGGGTCAGAACCTGGGCCCTGATGAGCGAGGTCAGTTACTCCTGCTCACTATCCCTGTTAAAGAGACAAGCCATGTGGGAATGCAGGCCATAGTGGAATGCAGAGAAAGGAGTTAATGTGGCCGCACTAGGAAAAACAGACGACGAGCTGCAGTGACCCCCAAGTCCATCTTATGGGTCCTGACTTGAGGTTTAGGTTTAAATAGAGGGCGGGAGTTGCACACAACTGAACATTCCTGGTCAAGGTACAACTTCGCCCATCACCAGCCCATCATTGTCTAGACTCTAGTCTCCGCTGCTCTGAACTAGGTGAACTCTCTTCTAGGGAGACGAGTGCCTCCTCTGGCAGGCACAGGGCTTCATTCTGCCTTGTTCCTTTCCTAGTGTGAGATTCCTGGGGAGAGTTCAGTTCCTTGAAGCCCATTGGTGGAATGTTCTGACAGCCAAGGAGAGGGGGCACAAGTTATTTCCTCTTGAAGACCAGTGGGGATAGCTGCACTCAGAGCATGCGTCTTGTCCCAGGATCATCTCTGAACTAGTGACCGGCTGGGGCAAGTGGGTTCACAGCCTAGACTTGGGTCACAGGCTTGTACCAGGTCTTATGGGACAAGACAGCTCCTCTGAACCATATGAAATGGGTGCCGATCCAAGAAAGGAGCTTCAGGGAATAGATGTAGATAGTTGATAGACTGATCGTGGGCTCTGAGTTCAATTCTTACTTTTAAAACTGAAAGATGGACTCTTAAGAAATTTTCAACAAGATTTTGTTCAGTCAAAGAAAAGACAAGTGAAGAATTTTTTTTATTAAATATAGACTTGGCATCGGGGCCTTGTCCTGGATCCTTCAATGCGCTGATTGGTCTCCAGGAAGGCTATTGTCTGATCAACCATGCTTTTGTACACAGGAGCTCTGAGCTTTTTCTTCAACCCTTTTCCACAACCTTGAAAGCCTAACTGGTGTTTGAAAATGAAAGGGGTTTTCAGATTGGAAAGATGCCCCTGAAGCTGGGGGTGGGTGCTGAATAGCTTTTAGAAAACAGCAAATTGAAGTCAGTGTCAATAAATGCAAAATCAAAACCAAAAGCAAAAACTGTCACTCTTTACCTTTGCTTTGGAACCCATGGACCTGGAAAGCTCTCTCCAAAGGCATGGACATTCTGTGCCCCAAGAAATAACTGGGACCTTGGCTGAGCCTAGATTGCCTTGGCTTTCTTGCCTGGAAAAAAATTCCTATCTCTCTCCTGCAAGTTACCGCCTTTCATGACAGCTGTTGTTGCTTATAGTATTGCTAGATCGTTCATGAAGATTTAACACTCTATTTGGTGTTTGAGTCCCCAGTGACTCTTAATTTGTTGTGTGTGCCCTCAGACTCCAAGGCTAAAGCCATTTGTTAGGGATTCCAGCAGGGCCAGCTGATGTGGCTATGTAAAGTGGGTACTGATGCCACCTTCCTGCCTGTGTTGGAGTCACGGCTTGGCGCTCCTTACATAGAGCCTGCAGAGTCACCTGGGACTTTGTGGAATCGATTTGGCAGGGCTGAGGTAGGTCTATTAGGCAGCCGGTACTCCTAGTCTTGGGACTTGGGTGGCAGAGATGGTTCCCTACTGATCCTGACATCTCAGGGGTCCTTCTGTAACCCACTATTACCCCTGCTTCTAGCATGGTCCTTTGAGTGACTTGGGTGGAGCCCACGCTGTTGTGGGCTTCTGAAGTTCTGATGCTCTTGGCATGGGGTGAGGGTCTGTGCTAACTGAGGTTTCCTGACTGAATCCTCTAGTGGGGAAGTGTCAGCATGAGGACCAGGACCTGGGAGCCTCTGCCATCTGCCATTCTTCCTCAGATGAGGACAAGGTCATCGGGGGTCCCTTCTTGTTACTCTCCTTCATGTTCTTCCTCTTCCCTGCCCCATTCTTCTGCGTCATCTTTGTTTTGGAATAATATACACAACACAATGGGAATTTAAAAGAAAATTCAAGTTCAGTGAAAAGGGAGCCAGGGCAAGCAGGCTGTGCTCCCTGAACCAGAGCCGTAGTCCTCAGGGTGGCCTCTTACTACACTCTGGTTATACCTGCGAGGCTGCTGTGCCAATAAGACTTTCATATCTGTGACAAAATACTTGTCATAAACAATTTTCAAGGAGGAAAGATTGATTTCAGACCTCGGCTCCAGAGGTTTCTGGAGCATAGTCCTCAGCTCTGTTGACTTGTGGCAAGAGCAGGCTTGTGGCAAGATGGGATGCCATGGTTGCGGGAGCATGTGGTGGAGGAAGCTCTTACAGTAGACAGGAAATAGAGAGGAGGGTTCTGGGGATCAGGCAGAACCTTCAAAGTCACCCCTAATGGCCTAACTCCTATGGCTAGACCCTGCCTGCTAAATATTCTACTACCTCTTTTAAAATGTCACTAACTGGAGACATGAATCGTGAGAACATTTCATATGCAAACTACAGCAGGTGCTTCTGTTCTAAATGTCATAGACGGAGGGCTTCAGGGTTGGCTGACCAGAAGCTCTTGACATCATTGGGCTTCTGGATCCTGCTGGTCACTGAGGTTGTGCTGGCAGTCCCTTCATGGTCAAGTGGCCACCACAGCCAGTTGGCAGTGTTTCGGCATCCTCTGCCTGGAGAGAGATTTATCACTGTCTCCTTGGCCTCCACTGGAGCGGTCAGAGCAGCTGGGTGCTGTGATGGGTGTGGCCTGGCCCCTGTGGCTGGGGCCTGAGAGTTCTGAGATGTCAGAAGAGGGGATTCTCACATGCCGGGCTTCTGTTAGGAAGAAGGAAAGGGAACGCATCCCAGCTAAGAGACTAACAGTGGGTACACGCTTCCTAATGTCTCCAAGGATGCGCATGTGGTTTTGATCTTTATAACTATTTGTTTCTCAGTGATAGAGGCCCAGGCACGTGTGTATCTCTTCTACTGCTCTCTGTAAGCCGGCAGAGGCGATGCCATTCTTTTCCCACTTACAGATGAAAAAGTAAGGCACAGGCTTCTCGAGTGGTTTGTCCAAGGCCATACTACATCAAGTAGAGATTTAAGCCCAGGCCTTGTGACCACACATTCTTAACCTCGAAACAGTTCCAACTCCCACATGCCTCCTAGTGGCTTGGCGCACTTGCCTCTGAACACACGTTAGAAGTTCATCTTTCTGCCTCCACTGTCATCACGTAAACCAGGCCCCTAGAAGGGGCGCCATAGTCGACTGTGAAGGAATTCAAGACCATCTTTCTGTCCCTAGATCCTAATAACTATTATCACCGACGCAATGAGATGACCACCACCGATGACCTGGATTTTAAGCACCACAACTATAAGGAAATGCGCCAGGTAAGACCAAAGCATGGGCTTTTCAACCTGACTTTGTCACAGATGAGCAAGGCACGAGCCGGTAAGCAACCCGATGGGGCCTCCTTAGTTAGGAAATGGCTGAAACGGGGCTCAAAGCTAAACTTTTCTCTCTGGAGCCTTTAGTTCCTAAAGGCTCTTTGTGTTTGAGTTGGGTCACTAGTTGAAGGATTAATTCATTAATATTAATGAACGTGGTCTTGAAGGTGAGAGGGCGCTTGTGGTAGAACAGAAAGTCTTCCCACGGGTCTGCATGCTGTGTTCCACAAGTGAACTCTATTAACATGTTCAATCTTTCTAAGAGCCCTGGAGGGTGGGGAATGTGATCACCTTCTCTTATAGATGGGAAACTGAGTCACCATGACACAGTATAGTGCTATTACCCCTTACCACAATATTTAGATTCTTTTTAAAAAATTGTTAATTGAATATATTCATTTATTTTATATCCCGACCACAGTTTCCCCTCCCTCCTCGCCTCCCATTCTCTCCCCCAACCTCTCTTATGCACTCCCCACCCTGAATCCACTCCTCTTCTGTTTCTGTTAAGAGAGGGGCAGGCCTCCCCCATGGGTGTCAACAAAGCATGGCATATCAAATTGAGGAAGGACTAAGCTTCTCCCCCATATTATGGCTTGGTAAGACAACCCAGTATGAGGAATAGGCACCCAAAAGCCTGCCAAAGTGTCAGGGACAGGCCCAGCTCCCACTGCTAAGAGTCCCACAAGTAGACCAAGCTACACGATTGTCATACACATATAGAGGGCCTAAGTCAGTCAATACTTAGATTCTTAGCTCAGTCTTGGTTGTCTGCTAGAGTGACATGGGAAATCTATAAAGCATCTACACATGAGCCACCTGAGACCCAGTGAAGTCGAAGCCTTAGCAGACATGTCCTAGAAGTTGTCCTGTATAGCCAGGCCTGAGAACATAGAGTTGGCGCTTTTAGGAATTCGAGCTCAAGTGGCAGGGAATGATGATCAAGTGGGAGTCTCCTCAGACTGACTCAGAGTCTCTGTAACTCTGAGCTGTGTCAGCCTGTGCATGCTGCCTGCAACACACCTGTGAGAACCGTGAAAGGGCAGCACCTGAGTGAGGTTCACCGTCTCTGGTTCCCTGTTCCTTGTTCACACCCAGCATGGGCATTCCGTGGTTCCCAGGGAGGCGTAAGCAAATGCCTGCTCATCTTGGATAGGACACCGATGACAAAATCTTATTTCACTGAAGTCCAGCTTCATGAACCAATGAGTGTATTGAACTTCCATACAGAACATGGGTTGGGGATACTTACAGGAATGCAGGTGATGCCCAAGCAGCTGCACCAACAGAAAGTTTCAGCCCAGAATGAATACCAACTTCTCTATAGCTGCGCATACAGAGCCCTTCCCCGACTTCACTTACCCTCCCACCCCCGCTTTCTATACACCCCAGCACCTTCGAGATCACAAGGCTGCTTGCAACTAGAATTACATTCAGCTGACTAGCAGGTGCAGCAGGGAATGGCTGGGCTCTCAGGTGACAATACAATGACCCTGGTCATTCCTTCAGTGAGGGGAAGACAACAGTCATTTGGGCTGGTTCCTGAGGGTCTACTGTCACAGCCGCTCTGTTGAGGACGATTGTGACCTGTATGTCTAGAGGACAGTGCTCTACAGCAATGTGCTAGAAAGTATGAGAAGACATTGGCAAGCCAAAGATTCTTAGCTATTCCAGAATCTGTTTGAAGACATAACGAGCAGAAATAACTTTGTGATTACATGGGCATGTAAGGACTCACCAAAGGCTAGTTAATGTAGCTCGGAGGGAGGGCTTGTGGGCTGAAGGAAGGAGCCAGCAGCTCAGGACGAAGGTGAGAGATGTTTCTGAGATTGGACTCATTAGTCTGAGTTTCAGTTCCACAGAATGAATATGCCTGGCTTGTCTCTCTGTCATTTTACTTGAGCTACGCGCAGCTTCCAGACACCTGTCAGCACAGACATAGAGGTGGGATGTGCTAAAGAACTCCTCTTACTGTCTTGCTCTTTAGAAGCAGAGATAATGTGGTTGGACGTGAGGTTTGTGACTCATGCCTGCTGCTCCACTTTCTCGGGGTATTTTTATGAGTCTGCCCACCGTTCTGTCTTCGGGAGCACTGGCGGGTTAACCCAGCCTTGCTTGATGGGTGTTTTAAGGCATCTCATCAAGTCCAGAAGTGAGACAGCTAGCAATTCAGTTGGTGCAATGAACTTCAAGTATACATAAAGTGAACTGAAGGCTTAGAGTCCCTGGGTGCTGAGACCTTGAAATAGTTGTCCCGTGGGCACCACTGGGGTCCTCTTGGGACATCTGGTAGTATGTGCTTTATGCATGAGGTGACCATGATGACTACCACTCAGGAGATGCTAGAGCCAAGAGGACTCAGAGTCAGTACAGCCACCTTGGGCCCTCTCTGAAGTCCCACTGTCCCAAATCACTGAATTGAAAACTGTCCAGGGAGTGTTTCTCAGTCCCAGTGAGTCAAGCCAGAAGCCATTACTATGTAGATTGTTGGTTCTTGGGGTTGGATTAGAAGACAGAATTGCTATCCCTTTCTCCAGATGGAGTCTTCTAGGTGGCTATAGAAATATTTCTAGCTCAGGAAAAAGAGTTGGCTTCGTCTGCTACTGAGAGAGACTTTTCTAGCCAACGATAAAATGAGAAGCAGTAATGAGAAGGCAGTAAAACACGTGGAGATGTTCATCCCACTGTAAGAGGACAACAGCGAGAATGTATGTGGCTTCCATGCAGCATTCTCCTGTAGAGCACTGAGTTACGTGGCTCCTATTCCAGACAGAGGGAGGGGGCAAGAGATGGCGAAGGCAGAGAGGAAGATGAAGACGATCCAAACATTCATATTCAAGGCAAAGAGAATTATGCCAAGAGAACATTGGAGGTCTTCTTAGTGTGTATGTATTTATAACTTCCTGGTTACTTATCTAAATGTGCATTTTCATCTCCTTCCCTTGTAATGATGGGGGCAATAACCCTGTCACTTATCGTAAGTCTGTAATATGAAAATTGTGCTACATGTGCTTAATGTCGTCATGACAGATGGGATGGGACAGATGGATTTGTTTGCCTGTGGCTGGAGAAAGCTTTGGTTATAGCTGGACCAGGTGATATCTGGATTTCTGGCAGATGCCAGCAGACAGAGAAGGAAGAAGCTTGATCTTATCCAGACAAAAACGCCAGCAATAACAAAGGGGTGGAGTAGGAGTATCGGGTGGGTACTGGGAAAGAACACAGGTCCTGAGTGAGCTGCATTCCTTCCTATGTAGAGGGAAGGTTGGTGAGCCCCACCACAGGCCCTAGGAAAGGAACTTTCGGGATGGGGTGTGAGGGGAGAGGTATTTCTGAGGTGGGGAGTTGATTTGAGCCATCCGTTAAGGTGTATTTGAAGTAAGTTGCGACATGTTTTCATTGGGAACATTTTCTTAGTTAGAAAAGACATTGGTTTCCTGGGGAAGTGTAACTTTGGTTTGAGTCATGATATGGCTAGGTCCCAGATGTTCAGGGAATACAGGTTGTGTTGTTATTTAATATGATGCAGGTAGGTAGCAGTTAAGGGGTGAGATAGGAGTTGCAGGGCAGCTAGCTGGCAGTACTGAGTTAACTGAGCCTGCCAGTGTGCTGTGTGGTTAGCCTGAGTGTGAGGACAGGTCATGATGGTGGAAAGCCAGAACAACCAGTAGGTGTGAAAGTTCAGGCAACCAAAGTTTTGACCTATCTTAGTTATGGTTTCTATTGCTGTGAAGAGACACCTTGACCACAGCAACTCTTAGAAAAGAAAAATACTTAATTGCGGTGGTTTATATTTTCAGAGGTTTCGTTCATTTCCATCATGGTGTGACATGGTGGTGTGCAGGCAGACAGTGCAGGGAAGGTAGCTGAGTGTCCTACATCTTGTCTTGCAGGCAGCAGGAATGTGATCTGTCTCACTGGGTGCAGCTTGCGTGTAGGGAGACCTCAAAGCCCACCTCCGCAGTGACACACTTCCTCCAGCAAGGCCACACCTAATAGTGCCACTCCTTTTGGGAACCATTTTCTTTCAAACCAATACATTCCAGTCCCTGGCCCTCAAAGACTTGTAGCCATATCATAGTGCAAAAAATGCATTCGGTGCAACTTCAAAAGACCTCATAGTCCCTAACAATCTCAAACTTATTTAAACTTAAAGTTCAAAGTCTCTTCTGAGATTCATGCAATTTTATAACTATAATCCCCTGTAAAATTAAAATATAAAAACAGATCACATACTTCCAACAAATAATGGCACAGAATATACATTATCATTCCAAAACATAGGGAAGGGAGCAGAGTTAGGCTGTACTGGACCAAAGCAAGAGCAAAAACCAGCGGAGCAAACTCCAAACTCTGCATCTCCATGTTTGATGTCAAAGCACTCTTCAGATCTCCAACTCCTTTCAGCTTTGTTGACTGCAACACACTTCTTTCTCTTGGGCTGGTTCCACTCCCTGTTAGCAGCTTTCCTCAACAGGTAGCCCATGACACTGGCGTCTCTAGCATATTGGGGTCTCCATGGCAATCCAAGCTTCAACTTCACAGCTTCGCACAATGGCCACTCTACTAGGCCTCCATCCAAGGGACACCCCTGACATATGCCTCCTCAGTAGCTTTATTCCATAACTCCTTCCTTCTCTCCGTAACTCTAAAGCTAGAACCACAGGACCTAAACTGCCAAGTTCTGCGGCTTACTGGGGCTAGAACATGGCCAGTTGTTTAATTCCATCTTCACCAGCTTTCTGTTTTCCTTTACTGCCTAAGCTTGGCTGTCCTTGAATTTGCTCTTTAGACCAGGCTGGCCTCAAACTCAGAGATTCACCAGTCTCTGCCTTCTCAGTTCTAGGATTAAAGGTGTGTCCCACCACATCTAACTCTAAGTTTTTCCTTAGTTCCTTTTCACAAGTTCGAAATTTAGCTGGATGGGATCTTGCCCTGAAGTCACCATTCCCTTTGTTTCATTTCTTAATCTTATTATCTCCTTGAACACAGGATTTAGCTCCATTCCACTTCCTGTTTTTTCTTGTCTTTTCAGATTGTACATTTTGAATTTTACCTTCCTCAGCTTGCTCTTTTTTTTATTATACATCTTTATAAACATGAATACTAATAACCACATGACAGAGTCTATACTAGGTTGTTGTGAAATTTCCTCTGCCAAGGGAATTAATCCAAATCTCTTCACTTTTGCCCCAGGCGGACTCTCCAGTCAAGGCCAAAAAGCAGCCACATTCTTCACTAAAATATCACAAGAACAGTCTCTAGGCGGCATACTAAAATTCTCCTCCTCTGAAACCTTTTGAGTGCCTCCCCCATAGTTTAAATCATTCTCAGCACCACTGTCTTCCATGCTTCTCCTAATATGGCTCATTAAGTAGTAGTTAAACAATTCCACTGCCTTCCTAACCCAAACTCCCCAAATCTAATTACTCCAAACAAAAGCATGGTCAAACCTATCACAGCAAAACCCCAGTTCCTGGTACCAGCTTCTGTCTCAGTTATGGCTTCTATTGCTATGAAGAGACACCATGACCAGAGCAACTCTTAGAATGGAAAACATTTAATTGGAATGGCTTACATTTTCAGAGGTTTAGTCCATGATCATCATGGTGGGACATGGTGGTGTGCAGGCAGACATAATGCTGGAGAAGTAGCTGAGGGTCCTCTGTCTTGACTTTCAGGCAACAGGAAGTGGTCTATCTCACTGGATGTAGCTTGAGCATAGGAGACCTCGAAGCCTACTCCCACAGTGACACACTTCCTCAAACAAGGCCATACCTACTTCCAATAAGGCCACATCTCCCAATAGTGCCACTCACTTTCTTAGCCATTTTCTTTAAAACCACCACATGACCCATGAATTCTCCTCACTGTGGTTTTCTCCCTCTGATAATTCCTTCTCCATTGAATTAGAGGTAGTCTCTGAAGAAAGATGATGGAAGAAAACCTTTTCTGCTGCTTTAAACGATTTTTAAGGAATACTTCCATTCACTGGACAAGCATTCTTAACAGAGAACCCCAAGTCTGAAGGATCCTCCATAGAGTCACTGTACTGATGATTTGGCAAATTTTACATCTTTCTCGTCTTGATCTGTGCACAGATTAACAAAAGTCCAGAGAGCAAGTAATTTCTAAACAATAGAAGTTGATTTTTCATAGTTCTTGATATGGGTGATCTAGAATCAAGGCATCACTAGATTCTGTATCTAGTGAGGGCTGCTCTCTACTTCCAATATGGTGCCTTGTTTCTGGGTCATCATGTGGAAGATGGAAAGGCAAAGCCCTACCTAGTTTTCTCCTGTCCCCTTTATAAGGATACTCATTCCACTGACAAGGGCAGAGCCTCGTGACTTGATCACCTCCTAGAAAAGCCCTCACCCCTACACATTATGAAACTGAGTCTTGGATTCCACCTTGTAAATTCAGGGAACACATACACTCAAGCTACAGCAACACACTTTTCTCTCTCCAGTGCTTGGACTTGTCTCCATAGGTTCTGCACGACTGTGATTAGAACGTAGCTCTGTCTTTGCCCCATGTCTCTCAGTTAGTGTTGGTTCCTAGCATCTCCCCACTCCTCACCCTCACTGTCTCCAGTGCTGCCACATGGGCTGGTGAGGGGCTGCATTCAGGGGAAGACATTTGTCTGCCTCCAGTGTGGAGGCTGTGACCTCTGGTGCTGGTTGCACTAGAGATCGAGGGTAACAGAGAAGGAAGCCAGGGCTGTGCTTGAAGCTTAAATTTGTTGCCTCTTAGTAATGGACTACCTAGGTCTTATTCCTGAAGAAATAATCTTTGACCTGACCCCGAGACAGTGGCTTCCTTGCCAACCAGGCCCTGCTAAGATCCTTGTCAGTGTGACCGCACCAGGAGGGACGAGCATACAGGGCCTTGAGGCAAGTGGACTATGGCCATCATTCACACTGCAGCAGGAGAAAGGGACACTTGTAGTTCTAGATTGTATTTCAGGGCAGCGGAGTCCTTCCAATGGTTACTGCCTGCTCACCACCCTTGCCAGGGTGTTCTTCCTCTGCTCTCCCAGTGCCAGAGTGTCCCTTCTGTTCTTAATACATGGCTCTGAAATGATCCTCTAGACCTTCCAGTCTTCACTGTCTATATGGAGCCTGGTGGAGAACGGGGTGCTCAGTAAACACAGGGGAGAGCAGGGTCCTCAGTAAACACAGAGGAGAGTGGGGTCCTTAGTAAACAAAAAGGAAAGTGGGGTCCTCAGGAAACATAGAGAGAATACAGTGTTCTTTACACCAGGTTCTGGTGCCTGGGGATTGCAAAAACACCTTTCATCCAGCC
Source organism: Neodon shergylaensis (assembly GCA_025134845.1). Classification (NCBI taxonomy): domain Eukaryota; kingdom Metazoa; phylum Chordata; class Mammalia; order Rodentia; family Cricetidae; genus Neodon; species Neodon shergylaensis. The sequence continues at coordinate 9,584,064 of JABTXL010000541.1, forward strand.
AATTAATGCTCACAGCACCGGTCAGGGATGCGAGGCAGGCAACTTCTGAGGAGAGGATGCCACTGGTCCTCTATCCCCCTAGAAGCTGTTCTCCTACTAGAGAGCCTTCACTACATCCCCTGATAGCTCACACCATTCTCATAGACCAAGGCTGTTTGTTAACTAGCTGATCTTAAACTCTAGACCATGGTATGTGGGTTCCTTCCCCACTCCAGCCCACCACCTGGCCCATGAGGTTTGTGTCTGTGGCCAGCACGTGAAGTTCTTCATTAGCATTCATGAACTGCATCATCCAATGCCTCCTTCCTGTTGCACCCCCAGCTCCAGAAGGGCAGGGACACCTTCTTCAGGTATGCAGTGATTATGAAAACTTAGGATCAAATACTCCATATTTGTACAATTTGATCTCCAAAGAGACTGGTTTAGAAAGATGGAAATCACAGTGAGAAAGTCATGACTACAACCAGGAAGATGCTGACTGCAGCCAAGGAGGTGGTGACAACGACCAGGGAGATGGGAGGTGGTGATGACAACCAAGGGGGTGGGAGGTGGTGACGACAACCAGGGGGTGACAAACGCATGTGACATCTGAGAGAGTGAAAATCCCAACCCAGGAAGATGCTTTACTCTGCTGGAGCTGTCATGGCAGACTAGTAGACCACAGAAATGCCTTGTTTGTAGTTCTAGAGGCCACTACAAACCCAAGCTCAAGGTGCTGGCAGATGTGGCATCTGCTGAGGGCTCACTCACTAGTTCACACGTGTATGCGGCCTTCCCACTGCTCCACACACGAGTCCTTTGCCTCTTTTAAAGGGTTCTCATTGTGTTTACAAAGTCTCCATCCACATGACATAATTACCACCTAATTTTTCACTTTTTTTATAAAAAATATGTTGTTACATTTATTTATTAGGTGTGTTAGGATATGGGCACTTGCAGCATCCGTGCACTTGCTGAGGTCAAGACACCTTGTGGGAATTGGTTTTCTCCTTTCTGTATGTGGAGCTGGAACTCAGGTTGGCAGCAAGGGTCTTGACCCAGTGAGCCATCTCATTGGACTCAATGCTTCGCCTTTTAATGCTATTGCATTGGTTAGATTTCAGCTGAGGGGCCCAGACATTCAGTATGTAGCAAGAGGCTATAACTATAATATAATCAAGTGTCCTAAGAGTACCAGGCCAGGGTAGGCAATGGCCAGGAGCCATTATTATTCTGGGAAATAGGGGAACAGAGAGGGTGTTCTAGACAGAGGTATAGCAACAGAGCTGTGGGAGGGATGGGGTGCTGAGGTGAGAGGCTGTGGAAATAGCTGTCTTTTGGGGAGCACTGCTTTTTGTCCTTTGTTTTTTAAGCCTGCGGCTATCACCATTCAAAACCTTTCATTTATCTTGTCTTTCAGTTGATGAAGGTTGTGAATGAGATGTGCCCCAACATCACCAGAATTTACAACATTGGCAAAAGCCACCAGGGCCTGAAGTTGTATGCTGTAGAGATCTCTGACCACCCTGGGGAGCATGAAGTTGGTGAGACGGATTTCTGTCTTTGTTTTCTGTTGCTGTAAGAAGCGTCATAACCAAAAGCAGCTTGGGAGGAAAGGGTCTGTCTGGACTCACAAGTATTATTAGCTCACTGTCAAGGGAAACCAGGGAAGGAGTTCAGGCGGGAATTGGAGGCAGGAACTAAAGCAGAGACCAAGGAATAAGTTTTGCTTATGGCCTTTCTCAACTACCTTTTAAATACAGTCCAGAAGCACCTACCTAGGGGTGGTACACCCACAACAGGCTGGGCCCACCTATGTCAATTAGTGGTTAAGAAATAACCTCACTTATGAGTGAGTACACATGATAATTGTCATAAGTGGTTTGTTAAACACAAAGCAAAGAAAACCAGCCCACAAATCACAACCCCAGAAAATCTAGACAGCAATGAGGACCCTAAGAGTGACATACATGGATCTAATCTACATCAGAAGTAGAAAAACACAAGATCTCCTGAGTAAATTGGGAGCATGGGGACCTTGGGATAGGTTAAAGGGGAGGGGAGAGGCAGGGAGGAGAGCAGAGGAAAATGTAGAGCTCAATAAAAATCAATAAAAAAAGAAATAACCTCACACAGACATGGCCACAGGCCAGTTTGATGTGGGTATTTTTTCAGCCGAGGTTCTCTCTTCCCAGGTGACTCCAGGTTTGTGTCAGATTGGCAGCTGGTGCTAACTATGCCAGCTTCCCAACCAAGATGATGGCACCCCATCTTCAGTAGCTCCTTATCTAATTTGAAGGCATCTCCCTACATTCTACATGAGAGCATTTGAGATTCAGAGCATGAATCACCTATCCCACCAACAAGCAGATTTTGGTTCTGTGTCCCTCATATCTTAGAAGAGTTTCACAGCTCCCTGTGCTAGAAGCAGCCACCTGTGCTGCACAGGGACCACATGGAATTGTGCTCTCCGCTTCTGAGGCCAATCACAAGACAAAGGAGAAAATGGCTGGATATAAGACAGATTCCTCAGCCGGGCAGTGGTGGCACAGGCCTTTAATCCCAGCACTTGGGAGGCAGAGGCAGGTGGATCTCTGTGAGTTCGAGGCCAGCCTGGTCTACAAGAGCTAGTTCCAGGATAGGCTCCAAAGCTACAGAGAAACCCGGTCTCAAAAAAAAAGACAGGAGAACATTCTGCGCTCTCTGATTCATGAATGGCTGAAATTACAGGGCTCCCTTTCCTACTTTTTTTCCTTCCTTCCTTCCTTCCTTCCTTCCTTCCTTCCTTCCTTCCTTC
>JABTXL010000541.1:9586849-9599303 GCA_025134845.1 Neodon shergylaensis
TTCCTTCCTTCCTTCCTTCCTTCCTTCCTTCCTTCCTTCCTTCCTTCCTTCCTTCCTTTGTTTTGTATTATATAACACACCAATTTTATTGATAAATTAATATTAGTATAGAGACAGAATCTGGCAGTTGAAATTTTGGAGACATGGAGATCAATTCCTGATATTGTCGCATTCCTGTAGAGAAACATACAGATGAAAGGGAGACCTATACACCACAGCATGGGAGATAGAATTACCCATCTTAATATTGCGCTTAGCTTCTCATTATCTTGAGTAAAGAGGCAGTTTCATAAATGTTTTGACTACAAATATGCCTTCCGCACTCTCTACTGCGGGCTCCCTTCTTTTTGAAGAACGTCTATGGTGTCTTTAAATGTAGCCTGCCTTCAGCTGTTTCCTATCCAGCCATCACTACTCCAAGTCCCTGCATGCCCAGTGGACCTTCAGTTTTCTTGTTGGTAAAACTGGCTAGGCTCTCAAAATTCTCTGAAATCTAGGATCTAGGTGCACAAGATATGGTGCCAAAGATATGTCTATCATTCCTCCATGTTTCCTGTCTCGGGAGTTTACCTCAGGAGTTTCTTTCAGGGGGCAAAAGCCTTACCTGTGGATAAAATCATGTTTCCTCACATAGAACCACTTGACAAGGAAGAAAAAGAAGTGCGATCAGCCATTCCCAGCATGGATATTCTAATCTGTTTAGCTGCTATAACAAAATAAACAAGACTGCATCTTATAAACAGCAGGAATTTATTTCTCACAATTGGTGAGCCTGGGAGGTTCGTGATCGAGATGCTAGCACCTCTGCAGCCTGATTGGTGATGGCCTGCTTTCTGCTGACCCTTGCACGATACAGGGTGGTGGAAGGCTACATTTCTCCGAGGATGATAACCCTTTATCCCCTTCTAAAGGCCCCGCCTCTTCATACTATCACAGAGTCTTGACTTGAACTTGAATTTTAGAGACACACACACACACACATGAATCCGTAGCTCCTCTCATTAAGAAGCTGTGTTTTGGAGGAGAGAATATCCAGACCACTCACCAACATGTGTCCTAGCTGACTCCTTTAAGACCATTTTCTACGTGTATTCGTTCATCTTTGGCTCCTTGTAAAGCACAGTAAGAAAATCCCCAAGAGGAACTACACCATCGAAGAGAAAAGCAATGGCTGCGCTTTGTGTTTAGCTTGTAATCACCAATACTGAGGCATTTGGTATGTCCTTGCTAAGTGAGAACACACACCCCATGGCTCTAGTTGTTCAGGCTTGTTGTCTGTGCCCTTCTTACGTGCTTGAGCACTTGAGTTTAAAATAATTATCCCAATACAATTTGGGGAGTTTATTTGAAAAAAAAAAAAAACATGGCTGTAAGGTGTTTGTGTCATTTGAAACCTTCTCAGGGTCTGTGTAGACGCCTGCAGGAGCCTGTGTCTCTTTCTTTGTCAAGGTGAGCCCGAGTTCCACTACATCGCAGGGGCCCATGGCAATGAGGTACTCGGCCGTGAGCTGCTGCTGCTGCTGCTCCAGTTCCTCTGCCAGGAGTACTTGGCGCAGAACACACGCATCGTCCGCTTGGTGGAAGAGACGCGGATCCACATTCTACCCTCCCTCAATCCTGATGGCTATGAGAAGGCCTGCGAAGGAGTAAGTGTCTTCTAGACTCCAGATGCAACCAATATGAGATCCCAGCTCCAGGGTGTGCTTAGCGCAACTCCCAGGAATCTGATTCTGCCTGTCCATCTGTCTGTCTGCCTGCCTGTCTGTCTCTCCCTCTCTTTCTCCCCTTCTCTCTTATTTTTGATATGTGTGTAAGTAATATATGTTATTGGTGTGCATGTGCATGTATATGTGTCTATCTGTGCACAGGGAGGCTCTGAGGTTGGCCTTAATAGCTTTCTCAATAGCTTCTCCACTTTAGTTCTTGAGATAGGGTCTGTAGCTGAACTTGGATCTTACTGATTCAGCGAGACCATCAATCCATCGTGCGCTAGGGATCTATCTGTCTCCACTCTCTAGTGCTGGGATTATAGGCGCACACATTGCGCCTAGTTTTTTTACTTGGGTGCTGGGGAAATCTAGATTCACGATTGCTCAGCAAGTACTTTCCCGACTGAGCCATCTCCCCAGCCACTTTTGCTGTCTTTGCTGAAGGTGGGAGCCTGTGTCTGCAGCCTTTGCCTACGGGAGCTGTTTGGCCTTCTTTCCGATTGTTTCTTCCAATCTTCAAGGTTTCTAAGGGATGCAAAGCAGGAATTGAGACTGATGGTGACTGAGAGGTGTATGTCCACAGCTGGAGAGCATCCACACATGTAATGCCATTGTTATACCCCCAGTGTGTAGCAGCGCACCTCATGGCAGTAGCACCTCGGGTTGGCTGAGCACTTCCGAGGCATGTGCTAGTCTTGGTTATTATCTCTAATATTCTCACCTGTTCCCTAATGATAACTGTTTGGATGATTCTGAGATATTGCTTATACTTTGTGTTCTAATTATCATATGGAATTGGTATATGCCACAGATGTGTATAATATATGTATATAATTGCATTAAATCATGTCATGAATCAATAATGATATTTCACAGTATTTGGGATAAAATAGAGCACTAAGTAGAGGTGCCTGTCAAATGTGAGCTTTAAAGTATAGCATTTAGTTGTGTTTGTTGGTTCTGGCACAAATACTTGATTAGTCGTAACGATAACTCCCACCTGAGTACTAATCAGGCCCAACCAATGCTTAGCCTCTAAGATCAGACAAGATTGGGCACATTCAGGGTGGTATGGCCATGGATACTACACTAACTCTAAAGTCAGGTGTTGTACAATATTATTTTAAGATGTGTTACATTCATTTATGCTGCGGAATATTTGTTTATTAATGCAAAGATGTGTTGCATTCTTTTATGTTGCATTTGTTTAACTCTATGAAGCTGTGTTACTTTGCCTGTCTAAAACACCTAATTGGTCTAATAAAGAGCTGAACGGCCAATAGCAAGGCAGGAGAAAGAAATAGGTGGGGCTGGCAGACAGAATAAATAGAAGGAGAAGAATGTGAGAGAAGAGAAAGAAACAAGAAAAAGGAGAAGGAGAGGAGGACAACAGGGGCCAGCCACCCAACTATACAAACAGCAATGGAGTAATAAAGAAAGAAAGATACACAGAAATAGAGAAAGATAAAAGCCCGAAGGCAAAAGGTAGTGTGGATAATTTAAGAAAAGCTGGCTAGAAATAAGCTAAAGCTGGGCATTCGTAAGAAAGAATAAGACTCTGTGTATTTTTTTGGGAGCTGGGTTGCAGGCACCCAAAGAGCAAAGAGTAAAAAATAAAACAAAAAACAAAGAAACAACAACAACAAAACCCAGGTGGGATTCTGGGCAGGGGACACATTGGTACTGCATGGATAGTAAGTGATATTGCAATGCTCCAGTTCCAGGCTTCTTCCTTTTCAGAGGCTCAGCCAAGCAATGGAGGAAGAAGCAAGGGAGAGGTACAACAAGAGGCCTAAGGCTTTTGAGCTTGGCTATATGGCATGAGTGGTCCGCTGGGTGTCCATCTTTGGATTGAGGTAGCTATGTTGTCTGTGGCTTATCAGACATTAATAGCAGGTTTTTCTATAATCTCCTGTGATGTCTTTTCTGGAGCCAAGAGCATTCAGAGATTTGGAGATGCACACAGGAGACCCAGACACATTGCATATCCCCAATTCTCCACTGCATCTGAGAGCTCTTTACCTTCTGGATCTTCTCTAGGGCTCCGAGTTGGGAGGCTGGTCCCTGGGACGCTGGACCCATGATGGAACTGATATCAACAACAACTTCCCAGATTTAAACTCGCTGCTCTGGGAGGCAGAGGACCGGCAGAACACCCCAAGGAAAGTGCCCAACCACTACATTGCCATCCCTGAGTGGTATCTGTCTGAAAATGCCACAGTGAGTGAAAAAAAAAAACTCTCATTTGTAGGACAGAGGAGGGCAGAAGACTGTCTGCTGGTATCTGCAGAGGGTGTGGCATGGAGGATTGAGAAAAGGCTATCTCTCCTTTCTCATCTTCTCCAGCAGAAGGAATAGCCCTAGGTCATGACTGCCTTTCAAGCTGGTATTGTGGAAATTCTTTGCGGAGTCATTTGTTTGAATTTCTTTATAACCACAGAGTTGTAAAGAATCAAAATAGCCACCCCCAAAATGCATGGATTTGTTACTATCATCTGCATCCATGTCAATTACACTCCCATGAAATTATCTTCGGCTTTCACCAATTGTTAGGTGTATAAACACTGTCACTTCTGATGATATATACAAGATGGAGTCCTGGAGACAATGTGGCCATTTCACTTTTGGTGATGTGTGTACCAGAACATAGCACCAGAGAGTTCAAAGCACCACGCCTCCTTACAGCAAAAGACTGACTACTTAATGTCCATTTTCACCGATGTAGATAAACAGTCTCTTCATTGTAAAGTGGAAAAGACTGAGAAATAGCACTCATCAAAATCAAGAATGAATCTTAGGAGCATAAACTGGGTTAAAAAAAAAAACGAGAAAGACAAGTAAAACTAAACAGTAAATTTGACATCTTCATGTGCAGCTAAAACAAGACCGAGGGAAAATGAGAGCCAGCTTATTCAGGATGGGAAGCAATGGGATGTGTGAGGGGCTGAAATCACCCAAGTCATAGCACCTGCACCTGAGACTTGGGTCTTGGGTTGGACTGTGTGTTCCCAGCATGGAATGATATTGATACTGTGCAATGAGATGTGCTCCGTAATTAACCTGACTCAGGGCCTATGGTGTGCTTAAACACCAGAATCAAGGTTAATGAAGCCTGGCAAGCACATTGTACCCCTGAGTTGGCATTTCTGTCTGCACAATAAGTGACTTCCTGTGTCCCTCTGTTGTCATCAACTTTATCTTCCTGAAATTATCTTTGTGTGACAATCGTAATTTATTATAATCCGACTTGATTTACGTGTCTATATTTAGCCACTTCAACCTTTAATTTGATCTTTTAGCATTGTCATTTCCCTCTTTTATAACTTTTCCCCATAAAAAGTCAAAGTACAAAAGTAAAGGGAGAAACAGAGGGCTCACAAGTCCTCGTGTCGGCGTTGATGTGTGCCAACACATGCTTCCTCCACCCAGGCATCTCTCCCCACTCTAACAAAAGCAGACACCATGTCATCTTGTCATTTCATTTGTAAACGTTTCAACAGGCGTCTCTAAACTCCAGGGAGCTCCTTTACCACATCCGGATTTTAAGTGAGTTCTGAGACCTGAACTCCAGTCATTAGGCTTGCGAGGCAAGCAGTTTTACCCACGGAGTCCTCCTTAGCCCCAAATAAGCTTTTTTTCTTGATATTGCAAGGTATACGTCAGAGTTCCCTTTTTGGTTTGTTTGTTTGTTTTGCTTTTTTGAGACAAGATGTGTCACAGGCTGTCCTGGTTTTGTTGACCAGGCTGGCTTTGAACTCACAGGGATCCACCTGCCTCTGCCTCCCAAGTGCTGAGTTTAAAGGCGTACATCACCACTGTCCCCCCTTCATTCCTTACACCAATCAGTGAACTCCCCTCTCCCCGTTCATCGCTCTCACTTCACCTTACCCTTCTCCTGTTTGCTTAAATCTTGATTCAAATGAAGCCCATTCCTTTCTATTGTTTTAAAGTCATTTTACATCTTTGAACAAACTGCACTCCATTATTTCCTCTCCTTCCCCGTCTTGCTTATATCTTCACGTCACCCTTGACTGTGTATGAGCAGCTGCCCTCACTGCCTCTGGGAGCCAGGCCTGTGTTCCTCTGATGTGTGTACGTCCTTCTCCATCTTATGGAAACAGAGAGTGACTTAAAGACTGGCAGAGACTAGACAGAGCAGACGTCCACAAACTACAGCCCACGCAGGCCTGCTTTCCCAAGTGGCCTCGGTTGGCACAGCTCTGCATTTTGTGCATGGTGTTTCTTTGCTACAGGAGCATAGTTGAATAGCTGTGGCAGAGCCTGCCTGGCCCACAAAGCCCCAAATATTCACCATCTGGCCCTTTGCAGGAAAAGTCAGCTGATGCCTCAGCTAGAGGCCTGATGAGATTCAGCTTTGTGGGTTCTGGGGTGTGTGCCTTTCATCTGGAGACATCAGCTAACTCGTGTGTCTTTCTCATGCTGTCTGCCGCTGTGGGTGAAGACTCCTAACACAGGAGTTCAGTAGAATCACAGAGTGATATTGCTTTCACCCCGCTTCAGTATTTACTAGACTATCCTGCTGTGGAAACTGGGCATTTCCCTGGTCGTCCCTTTTTTATCCATCACTTCTAAAAAGTCCAGTTTTCCCAGGACAGTTTGAGATTCTGAATATTGCTAATATTATTCAACAAAAATCCTGATTTTTTTAAAAAAAAATTCCCTTTTTTTGAAAGCTAGGGCAATGAAGCAATTTCCTTCTCTTTGTTAAATTTGTATACTCCCAGGTGGCCATGGAGACCAGAGCTGTCATTGCCTGGATGGAGAAGATCCCCTTTGTGCTGGGAGGCAACCTACAGGGGGGGTGAGCTAGTGGTGGCATACCCCTATGACATGGTGCGGTCCCTGTGGAAGATGCAGGAGCACACCCCAACACCCGATGATCACGTGTTCCGCTGGCTGGCATACTCCTATGCCTCCACTCACCGCCTCATGACAGATGCCAGGAGGCGAGTGTGCCACACAGAAGACTTTCAGAAGGAGGAGGGCACTGTCAACGGGGCTTCCTGGCACACGGTGGCTGGAAGTAAGTCTAAGATCTGCCAGTCTGCGTCATGTCCCCAGTGGCCATGGATGGTGTTTTAGTTACTCTTCCTGTGGCCTTGACAAAATACAAAAAAAGCAACTGTGGGAGGGGTAGGGGGGGTATGTGTGTGATGTGTAGTGTGTGTGTATGTGTGTGTGTTGGGGGTTGTGTATGGGGGGTGGAGATATGTGTGTAGGTGTGTGTGGTGGTGTGGGGGGCTGGGGGATATGCATGTATGTGTGCGTGTTGGGGGTTGTGTATGTGTGGGGGGACTGGGGTATGTGTGTGTGGTGGTGGTGGTGGTAGTGGTGTGTGTGTGTGTGTGTGTGTGTTAGAGGGTCATGACTCACAGTAGAGGATGTAGTCCATTATGGCAGGAATGTGAGGCATGGTTACATTGCATCCATAGTCAGGAAGTAGAGACCGATGGATACAGATATTCAGTTATCTTTTTCCTTCTTGTTCAGTCCAGTAACCCAGTCTATGATGTGGTGATATCCAAGGTCTTCTCACCTTAATTGACCCAATCTAGAGAATCCCTCAGAGACATGGCCAGGGTGTTCCTCTTAGTTTGTAGGTCCAGTCAAGTTGGTAATATTAACAATCATAGATTTTAGTCCAGAGTTAACTCCCAGGTCCCTCCTCTATATGCCCTCTGCCAATTAGTCAGGGTTCTCTAAGAAAACAGAACTGATAGGATGAATATATATATATATATATATATATATATATATATATATATATGTATATATATATATATATTAGAGTTGATTACAGGCTGTAGTCTGAGTAGCTCTTTCTCCTGACATAAAGGTCAAGAATCTGGTGGTTGTTCAGTCCCAATCTGGTGCTGAGTTCCCAGAAATTCCCAGAGACCTCATGGTCTTCAGTCTGTGTTGGAATCCTGAAGAAATAAGTTCTAATACCAGTGGAGGGATGCTTCAGCAGTAGGATAGATGCACTTGTCAGTGAGAGTGAGGGCAAGCAGGCAAAAGGCAAAAGCTTCCTTCTTCCATGTGGGCTCCCATCAGAACGTGTGGACCAGATTCATGGTGGGTCTTCCCACCTCAAATGATCCAGTCAAGAAAATCCATCACAGGTGTGCCCAGTTGCTTGGGTTTTAGATGATTCCAGACGTAGTAAAGTTGACAGCTGATAAGCTATCATACTCCCTCTCATTGTTATGTTCGGTATGACTGCCATCAGTGGCTTCCAAAGCGTCAGCACTCAGAACTCCCCAACGACTAGTCTTTAACCCTTACTGTGTTCTCAGAGGTGGGTGGGGCTTACTCATTTTTATGAACAAGAATGCCTGGAGATAGCTGGGACTCTGCCCACGCGAGAGACTGATAGAGGTGGAATGTTTTAGGTCTTGCCCTTAGCCACTGAGATACTCAGATTTCACAGGACTGCAGATGGGAGAAAGCGGCAGGGCACAGTGGTGCCAGAGCTAGGGCTTTGTGCTCAGTTACCAGGATCTGGGGAACTGTCCAAGACTGTGAACCTCATCTTGGCTGAGGTGTGCCGTTACCAAGTTGGGTCCTGAGATTTCCATGTGGTGGCAATAGTTATGTGTATTTGCTGTCCACTGGCTAGCCACCTAGTTGTCACCAATGATATGTCAACGCCTGTTGTTGTACAGCCTGCACATGGGCCTGGAGAGGCTTCCCCAAGAGACCCCCAAATCACTTGGCAGCAATCAGAGAGCCCTGTGGATCATATGGGAGAAGAACAATGCCTCAGGTTACTGTGAGGGATTGTCTATATGGGGTTGGCCTGTGGACATGTGTGTGGGATGGGTTGTTAATGGATGTGGGAAGGCCCAGCCCACTGTGGGCAACACCATCCCCTAGGTAGGTGTCTCTGGAAATGTGAGCTGAGCATAGCCAAGCAAGTCGATATGCATGCTCATGCATTCATTTCTCTCTGCCCTTGACTGTGGCTATGACCAGTCACTCCAAGCTCCCTGCTCTGTTGGACTGTAACCTGGAATTGGACGCCAGACAGTACCCTCCCAGTTGCACTTCGTCAGACTATTTTACCACAGCACCTTCCAAGGGAACTAGAAGACCCCGTGATGTCCTGAGCCTACCCTGTTCTCCATTCCACACACTAGTTTCCATGGTATTTTACTTTACTATAAATTCAGTCTTCGAATACTTTTCAAGTATACTTTTCTCTTGGAAAAGAAAGCAAAAATAGAAATAATTGTTCCCATAGTCACTGCAAAACATGTCAAAAAGGATGCCGTGTTTGTCTTGGCAGCAATCTAAGTGGAGATAATTCTTTCTCTGCAACGACTTTGCACTATGTCCATTACAAAAAAAAAAAAAAAAAAAAAAAAAAAACACTGATTTGTATTTACCGGGGACATTTCCTATTGATTAATAAAGCATTTTTTTTTCCAAAAAGTTCAGGTTTAGCCCTAAAGACATACCTACAAGAATCTCTGAGTAAAAGCTATTATTTTGGTTTTTTCTGCTGTGACTAAGTTGCGAACAGAGTTGAGTGTGACAGCATCCCGTTAATAGTGACATCATGAAAGCAGGCTGCTGCAAGCTAGTGTAGGCAGCACTGGACGTTTTACTCACCCAATTCTGCTTGCCCTTATTTCGGAGACTTTGTAGCAAAGCCACATGCTCGCTTGATTCTTTTCCATCATTCTTCTGTGACGGACTCTGAAGATTCCATTCTTTGTAGATTAAAGAAATCTGATTTCTGATTTCGTCCCCTCACCCTCAGTCTCTCCATTCTGTTTTTTCTCACTCATTACCCTGCACTGCAGACGTCAGTGAGTGTGCAGGGGTGGGGGTGGGGCAGTTACATTACGAGTGAGGCTATTTGCGTTTCAAAGTGTCTAGCATGGGCAGCCTGTGCTTTTGAACTCCAAAGTAACTTGCTCTTCTTGGCTGCAGACTTGCACTGTCAGTCCTGAGAAGGGCGGGTGCTGTGGGCAGTAGGAATGACTTCAGTCACAGAGAGGGTTGGAAAGGATGCCTCTTGCCAGGGCTGAAGGTTTGGAAGAACTCTCAGGCAGTGTGGCAGATCCTGCTCCACAGGTGCTCTGGACAGGTGGGAATGACACATCTTTCACTGTCGAAGCCCTTCTGTATGGAACACTCTGAGCAAGGCCTTGCTTGGAGAGCAGGGTGTCAACGACAGAGATGGATGGGCCCAAGCCGCTCCAGGCTGAAATTTCTTATCAGTTTGCTAGCATGTCTCCGGCTTCCAGCATGTCTTCAGCTTCCAGCATGTCTTAGGCTTCTAATACTTCAAAGATTCTTGAACAAAGAAAAAAGAAAGAAAAAAGATCCACTCCACAGTTTTGATGATCACAATTATTTTAGTACTCGCGGAGCCTAAGAATGTGAGGCTAACGACACCTTTATGTTTAAAGGAAGCCAATCCCTCCTAAGAGTCAAGACCTGCACTAGGTGGCTCTGCTCCCAGATGTCCTCAGTAATTCTTGGCTGTAGGTTGATTGATAGAAGAGTCGATGTAGAGTTGGCCTGCCCTCGTAAAGGGCTCCCTGCATACAGTATCATGAATACAGCCCCATCGTGTCCCTGAATACAGCCCCATCGTGTCCCTGAATACAGCCCCATCGTGTCCCTGAATACAGTCCCATCATGTCTCTGAATACAGTTCCATGGTATCCCTGAATACAGCCCTATCTGTCCCTGAATACAGTCCCATAATATCCCTGAATACAGCCTTATCGTGTCCTTTAATACAGCCCCATCGTGTCCCTTAATACAGCCCTATTGTGTCCCTGAATACAGTCCCATTGTGTCCCTGAGTACAGTCCCATCATGTCCCTTTAGTCCCTGATTTACTCAAGGTCACAGTTGCTGAAATTGAAGTGTCTAGAGTCTGGAACCAAGTACAGAGAGCTCAGCTGCTAAAGGTTAAGTACTGTTGCCAGGGTGGCACAGTGGGTCTAATACCCCAAAATCTGACTTTAAAGGAAAGACCCTTCATAGAGGGCAGCCGTATGAGGGCTGAGCTGGGGAAGTGCATGGAGAACACATTCCTCGGTCCACACAGAGCCCATTTCCCCAGCTTCCACCTTCTAGAACTGACCCTCAGAGAGAAGGGAGGGCCCCTTAGAGGATCTCCCCATGCTCAGAAAAGGTGTTTTCCCTACTAATATAAAGCATAGCTTGGTAGACACCTCCGGTTCAGAGGTGGAGATGTCGAGAAGGGAGAGGGAGGGAGAAGCTCAGTCGTGGAGAGCAGGCTCAGTGCTGAGCATAGGTCCAATCCGCAGATCCCACCCACCCCAAGAGCTGGGCTACTTTATGCCATGGGACCCTCGTGATAATAATGTATTCATTTCACAAATACTGGATAGTGTAGTGACTTGAGAAAGATCCCCCAAACAGCTTGTCTCTTTTGTAATTGCTTTGCCCCTGTAACTGTTACTTTACTGGGAAGACAGTCTTAGAAGATGCAGTTTAAGGACCTGGAGATGTTCCTTCTCTGTCACTGGATGTGCCCTGCGTCAGTGAGTAGTGTCCTTAAATGGACCCAAAGAGGAAAAAGCAAATACAGAAGACTGTAGACTCAAGCTATTGACATAAGAAATGCCTGGGCCAGCAAAAGGCATGCAGACAGGGAGGGGGCTCCCACAAGACTCTGCAGGGAGCACACATACCTGAAGACTTCCAGCCTCTCAGCCCATGGGAAGGAGTGTCTTATTTAAGCCAGGATGTGGTCATATGTAACAGTGGCCCCAGAAAGCTCATATGGGGACAGTCATACTCCAGAACGGCAGCTCCCCATCTGCACGTCAGAATGCAGGTCTGCTGCTTTGGGGGCTCACTGGGTAGGTGGGATAGTCAGGCAGTTACCAAACAGCCACAATATTGGAGACAAGAGCAATGGTTCCAACCTAGACCGTGGCCCTTTGTAGACACAGGAATCCTGTATCCACATTTTACTGATAGCAGCCTCACTTGTCTTATTGTGAGACTGGGCTATGGCCGAGCTTGTAGGGAGGATGCAGTGACCTGTAGGATGCAGCTTATGGAGAGACACAGGAGAGGTGCAGGAAGACAGATACACAGAAAAGACCATGCAGACAGCATGGGTTGTAACTCGGATAGCTGTCTTAATGAATTGAAATAGGGAACTATTCAAGCTCTCGTCTGAGACCCGTATAGCTGCCAAACACAGAGAATTAAACACTTAGTCCATTGTGGTAATTATTGGTGGCTTTTCAGGCACATTTGGCTTTCTGTGTTTATCTATAGTAGATTTTTATTGCCGCCCTGTTCAGTTAAAGACCTCTAAATGTTCTTGTACATTCTTGCCACCCCCCGCCCCATGCAATTCGAAGCCTAAGTTAGTTCAAATGTCTGGTTGACTTGGCAGGTCTGAATGATTTCAGCTACCTCCACACAAACTGCTTTGAGCTGTCCATCTACGTGGGCTGTGATAAGTACCCGCACGAGAGTGAGCTGCCCGAGGAATGGGAGAATAACCGGGAATCTCTGATTGTGTTCATGGAACAGGTATGCTGGGTGCGTGACTGGGAGGAGAGGAGCTAGCTAAGAAACAGGAAGGTCGGATGGTGCTTGCTGCCAATGCTTGGGTACCAGCTTCCTGGTACTGCGGCTGCACCCCTGCACAGATGATGGCTGACACTGATACCAGCTTCCCAGTGCTGTGGCTGCACCCCTGCACAGATGACTGTGGC
>JABTXL010000541.1:9601631-9662358 GCA_025134845.1 Neodon shergylaensis
TCCATCCATCCATCCATCCATCCATCCATCTGCCCATCCATCCATCCATCCATCCATCCATCCATCCATCCATCCATCCATTCAATAGACATGGACCAAGTTCCCATAATTTGCTAGAGATCAAGCAGGATTAGTAATCCTTATGAATGAAAGAGGGGGCCATTTGTTCTAGTTCTATGTGGGCTCTGTGTTTTAAATATTGCTTGAACGCTCCTTTCAGAGAGTACTTCTTAAAAGAGCCCTGACCATTTCTTACACTATTTAGTGCCTGGTGGGCAATGTAGGAAAACACAGGGGCTTTACACAGTAGGAGGTAAAAAAGGCCCTGGGGCACTATAAGCCTAGATGAGAATGCTTTGTTTAATGGGCTCTGAATTTCAAGCCTCTGTAATCAGGCAGACAGTTTGGACAAGCTAATGGGAAATGCATCTCATCCCCTCACTTCCTCCTATAAATAATTTCCCAGTGTTTGCTCTGGGCAGATGCCTTCCATATTCCACGAACGGCTCTTTATGGGTCTCCTTCCTTTCATGCTCCCCAGAAGTGCTGAATCTGCCTTGATTTTTGTCTGAGGCTTATATGATCCGACAAGTTTCATTTCAGGAGAAGTTTGCATAATGTAAACAGAGGCATTAAGCTGAATCCCACAGGCAGGGAGCTGGAAAGAGTTTTCATAGAGCACATTTGGGTTAGGATTGCACATGCTGTCATTATTTAGAAGATATCAATTTGAGTGGCTAATGAATGAACGAACACTTATTAGGCTTGGGGTGCCCCTTTCACCCCATAAGTGACAAGCAGCTTTCACAGTTTTAACCGTGCATGGTGGCTACATGAAATGTAGATCAGTTGTTTGATGGGACAGAACTCAGGCCATGGTTCCCTCTATGTCCTCCAATGCATGGTTGGAGGATAAGTATCATTGGGGAAGAAGTAGAAATAACAAGAGCCTCAGGTATAACGTGGGAAAACATTGTCCATGAGCTTCTGAGAGATCTGCGAGGCAGAGGGGAAAGCAGGGCATCCATGTTTCAGGAGTGGAAACTTCTAGATTATAGAATGAATATCTCCTTTTCTGACTCTGTGATATGAACATGATCGCCATCATTTCCTTCTTCCTTTTGGCTTGGCTCATTGGGCACTGAGCGTTTGCCAAGAACTACAGCCATGGTGGCAAAGATGTCCCTGACCACTGAGTATGCTTTCTGGTGGAGGAGACATGCAATTGATGGTTAGGGAGAAAAAAAAATATTACAGATGGTAACCAGTGCCAAGAAAGAAATGCAGCAGGTAGATACAGAGACAGGCAAGAAAGGCACGGAGCACCAGAGGAGAGAACAGAATCACAAAGCGTCTGTTCAGAGTCAAGAAAAGGAGCAGAGATGATCCAGTGGATAAAACACTTACCACACAAGGATTTGGACCAGAGTTCGCATCCCAACATCCGTGTAAATGCTGAGACTCAGTTTAACTTCGTCTCTTATAATCCTAATGCTCAGAAATAAGAGCTAGGGAATCACTGGGGTAAGCTGGATAGCTACAATAGCCAAACTGGTGAGTTCTAGCTGCAGCAAGAGACCCTAACTCAGTAAACAAAGTGACAAGCAATCAAGGATGACACTAGACTCAACCCCTGGCCTCTGCATGTACACACATACATGCATGAGCCCCTTCACATACGCATGCATATCAACACACACATACACAGAGAGAGCACCCCAAAGGGTATCAGTTATTGCCTTGTGCCTTCCTTTAGTGGGAATGTAGGTTTTCCATCAAATAAGAGACTCCACATGAGGTTGGGGTATAGCTCAGTGGTAGAGCTTGTCTGGCATGCAGAGATCTGGGTTCACCATACATAGATAGGGAGATATATAGACAGAGATGTTTCAGCTAGTGGTCCCAGGAGTTGGGTCGGCCAGTCAGCCTGGTATGTAATTCTCCTTTTAAGGATCTCAGCATCCTTGAGTTTCTTGAGCCATGTTGAGCAAACTGTGTCTTCCACAATCCTCTGCCCTCCCAACTTTCCTTCTAAAATACAGTGTCTTCGAGAGTAGGAGTGGTCCTCTGCTCCTGTCATAGCCACTATGTGAAGATATGGCATCCTTTAGTGCCTATGTCTTGTCATGTAATCCATCTGTAATTGAATCTCAGAATCACTCTGCTCCTGAGCTGCAGAAGCCTACACCCCTCCCTGCCCTTTCCTGTTGAAAGATTAAGGCAGCGGCCAAGAAGAAAAACACCTTGGCTTCCCGAGTGCTCTAAGCACTTGAGCATGGGAGCTCAGGGCCCTCTCTGCTAGGCTGGTCATGCGCTGAGGCTGGGAATACTTGTGCTCCAAAGGATCTGCTCTGAGGTGCCCTGCTTTCTTCCAGCCAGCGACGGGGATTACTGGCGCCTACTGAACCCTGGTGAATACGTGGTCACTGCCAAGGCAGAGGGCTTCGTCTCTTCCTCCAAGAACTGCATGGTTGGCTACGACATGGGGGCCACTCGGTGTGACTTCATACTCAGCAAGACGAACCTGGCTAGGATAAGAGAAATCATGGAGACATTTGGGAAGCAGCCTGTCAGCCTACCTGCCAGGCGCCTGAAGCTGCGGGGACGAAAAAGGCGGCAACGTGGGTGACCCTCTCGGATACTTGAGACACACCCCAGACTGTGCAAATGAAATCCACTCCATTAGTAACTCTGTAGCAGGCTGTGACTGTTGTTTTGACTGTAATTCAAGAGACACCCCGGAGCATACCGACATGGCTTGGCTGGTTCCAAAGGGGAGGCCCGGCAGCTTAGGGTATTTTCTTTCCTTTGTTCTCATTTATCCCAATACCTTGGACAGAGCAGCGGAGAAAGGCTGGTGGGAGCGAGGAAATTTAGTGAGTCAAGCTGAAAAAGGCACATACCCACTGGCTATACGGAAAGGGAAACCGGGCTTCCCCCTGTTTGCGTGACATCCCAGTTCACCAGTGCATTTACAAAAGGCACAGTTGACATTGCAGCACCCGGGAAACCCTTTGTCCCAGATGTTATCGTCTGAGATGCTCTCAGGCAGCCTAGGAAAATCCATCCTCTCTGGCCCCAGGGGACAATCCAAGCCGCTATAGACACACTCTACTTTCAATTGACAATAGAGGCATTTATTACCAAGTGAGCCTGGCTGAGTCCTGAGACAGCTCTGTTGCCTTTTCCAACAAAGCTTGTCTTTCTAAGAGGGGACAGAAGCGGAAAGCATCCAAGAGTGATCATTGGGCTGCAGACCTTGAGTGGCTTGTGGCATGCAAGGTGGGTTCCCAGAGAGCCCCTAAACCCTCTGCTACTCTGTTAGCTCTGAGGTTGGGAGAGCCAGGGGACCGGGCTTGCTAAGGAGGCCAGAGCAGTCAGCCTGGGCATTCTGGAAAGAGCTTGAGGGAGGTCAACCCAGAGTTTCTCTGTCTCCTGGGTGTCAAAGCTCTAAGTTGGCCCCCATCAGGAGGGGAGTTATGGTTAGCATATGGAAGGCCACGTCTTTCCAATTGACTCTGATGAAGAAAAGAAAGCAAGCTTAGGATTTTCTGGAACACATCAGTTTGGAAGAGGTTTTTGAAGGATCGTGTGAGGGAACAGTGTGTCTCATCTCTGTTCATCCTGCTGCCTTGTTGACTTGAGGAGAATAAAAAATTAAAGGGAAAGCAAATGGTAAGAGCCTCTTGTGTGGTTTTTCCATGTGGGTATGCAGCACCCAGTGCCTCTGTAACCATAACTCTCAGGTGAGACTCAGCTGGCTGGGTTCTGCTACTTGTCCTCAATACTCCAGGAAAAAGACAAGAAACAGTGGAAGGCAAAAGTCAGAAATAATTTAGTGTGATCCTACTGGGGAGAAGAATAAATAATGAGCTCAGAACCCTCTCACCTGTGCCATCATTGAATAGAGAGCAAAAGGCCAGCACAGAGAGTCCCAGGCAAGGTACGGCACCGCCCAGCATGGACTCCTCTCTGCTCCAGTCAATATATCCTGTACAGTAGTCAGAACTGTGTAAAATCTCTTCCTGGGAGAAGTTCCTTGTCTGACCCACCCTGGCAAGAGATTCCTAGGGAAATCCCAGTTCCTTGAACACCATTATCTCAGTCTTTTGACAGCCAAAGGGAGGGGCACAACCGTCTTTAGTTTAGCTTCATTCCCGCCAGAACAGTTACCATGCCACTGTCTCTCTGAGTCCAGTCAACTTCGAAGAGGTGACAATTCAGGATGTAACTGTTCTGGATGAGCTTCCCGAGACTCTGTAAACCTGAGCTCCCGCTGCTGATAACTGTCCACTCTCTGCTTCCTCCTGGAAGAGACATGTGCTTGGACACGCTGGAGATGCCAGTGGAAGTCTTTTACACAAAGGTCCTCACCAACATTCTGCATCAGCATGGGACTGGGGCAGCTAGGTTTTCTGACAAAGGTCAGACTGTCAATATCCTATCTTAACATCCAGGTCAAGCAGTGTGCACTCAAATGTGTGGGCACAACTGTGGTTCAGAAAACTACCCAGATAGGCAGGTAGCTGGATATGACCCTTGGATTGGGACATAATTAACTTCTATTGTAAGCCTGTGTTGTCCAATAGAACTCTCTGGACTGGTGGGAATAGCTTATTCTGTGCCGTTGAATGCAGTTCTAACACCTGTGTAGTTGGTGTACTAGGAATGAGCTTTCTAGTATTTTATAGATCCAATTAACTTAAATTTGGCTTCTGTCGCTGTTGGTGGCTGGAGGCTGTCACAAAGCCCATCACAGGAAGGCTCACAGCCTCAGATATGGTAGGCAGTGCTGCAAAGCATTTGTCTTTGTAGTTCAGGAAGGTGGGGAGTTGCATATCTGCTCGGGAGACTTTAGAGTTGTTGGTGCCTGACCTGGAAGCCAGGTTTAGGCACTCCAGACCACTTCAATGTTCAGCTCTGAGATCTGTAGGTTGCACGGCCCTAGGTTCATGCATTTCTCGGTCCAGTCCTCACCTTCCAGCAGGGTCTCGCTCTGGCTGAGCCTCTGTCAGGCTCTCCCAACTCTTTTCTGTAGGAGGCCAATCTCTTTGGTCTCCTTATGTGCGAGTCAGCTGTTGTCAACCCTGAAGCTCAGAACACCACTCCTGACTCAGCTTCTCATTGCGCTCTTTCTTGTTTTGACTCGATTAGCTCCTGGGTCTTGTTTAAAGTCTTAGCATAGACCTCTTCATACACATCTCTTCCCATTGCTGAAAACCTTCCTGATCTCTCTCCAGGCCTGTCTCAAATGCCACCTTCTGGCCTGTCTCAAATGCCACCTCCTGGCCTATTCTTCCTTTTTCTTTCTCTCAATCTCTGTGTCTGGGATTCCACAATCTCTAGGTTTCACTTGTTCTTAGTCTTTCAGAATAGTGCTGACAGCACAGGAGGAACTCTGGCCTCAGAACTAAGAGGTCTGGTTGCCCAAGGGGAGGCACAGCGTCACTGGCCCCACACCCTGCCTATCGTGCACGCTCAGTGGACCTATGAAATTGGACTAGCCGTGGCCACATGGTGTCTTGTTTTTCAGTTAGCAAGTTAAGAGCACGTGACTTCAGAAAATAGAAATCTGTCATTTGGTTTTAGCCACTATCTGTTCAAGAGTCTTCACTCGTGGACTAGCGAGATGGCACAGCTAGTATAGGTGCCTGCTGCCGAGCCTGATGCCAAGAGTTTAATCCCAGGGACCACCTGGTGGAAGGAAAGGACTGACTCCTGAAGGTTGTCTTCTGACCTCCACATGCATGCCGTGGTATGTGTACCCCCTCCCATGTACACACACACACACACACACACACAGCAGTTCTTGAGTGTTAGTCATGGAGCTGCTGAGGGATCCAGCGGTTCCGCTCCGACCTAGGAGTACCTGACGGAGCTGAAAGCTTGTTGACACAAAACCTATTCATGAATATTTGCAGCAGCATGCTTCCAAAGGTGGGGGGGGGGGAGGAAACAACCAAGTGTTCATCATGGTGAAGAGGAAAACAAAATGTGATCTAACCACAGTGGAATATTATGTGCTGATGAGAAATGATGGGCTGACACCTTTTATAGTATGGGTGAACCTTGAAAACATCACGCTAAGTGAAAGAAACAGCTCATAAGAAGGCATATGTTGCCTGAATCTGTTTCTATGAAGTGTTGTATGGGGACAAGGTAGGTAAGTGGTTGCCTAGGGCTGAGGAATAGGGGAACTGGATTAGATGCAAGCTAAGAAAATCATGGGTTTTGGGGGGAGGTATATATCCCCAAAATGATTGTGGTGATTAAAAGAAATAAGCTACTGAATTTTTATACTTTAAGTAAGTGATTTATACAGATTATATCTCATAAAGGTTTTAAATGAACGGCTGTGGTGCTGATTAATCTCAGTTATTACCTTGACGGTATTAGGAATCAATTAAAAGACAAGCCATGACATAGGTGCAGGAGCGTGTTTCTAGAAAAGATTAACTGTTGAAAAGAGCTTCCTCCAAGCGTGGACCACGTCTTCTGATGAGGGGTTCAGCCATAAAGAGATCCAAGGAGAAAGCATCTCCGCCTCCCTCATTGCCCCTTTTTGCTAGTAGCCTCTAGGGTGGATGCTGTTGTCCCTTGCTGATGTCAGACTCCAGCTTCTCTGGCTTTCCAACATGGACTGAAAATCAACCACTCACCATGAATCCTCCAGGCCCACAAGACCAATCAGAACTAGTGAGGAATCCAGCTTCATGGACTGAGTTGCTACCGGTTCTCAGCTTTTCCAGTGTGCAGGCAGCTCTTGCTGGACCATCTGGGCCCTAGCATGTAAGCCAATCAAGAAATCATTATTATTATTATTGTACAGTTGATGTACATTCTATCAGTTCAGTTCCTCTAATTAAGTTCCTCTAATTAGAACCTTTCTAATGCAAGGGTCATACCTGGTCATGCATTCCAAGGAAGGCCATGGTACATCACCATTGTAACCATGATTCCTTAGTAAAGTCGAGCACAGTCCTGTGTAAACAACCACACAGAGTCACACCAAGGAGACCCTGGGATTTGGAATAAAAATCCGAGACAAGCACAGTTCACTGTGTAAACTGGTCCTCCACTGGTGCGGTGGTGGTCTGGGAGAAGTTGACTGTGGACTGGTCTTAGAGGTCTGCAGGGCCTTCACTGGTTTAATGTCAATGTTAAGATGCCATTACCACATGGAGCACTCGATCTTGTTCTCCAGAAATATCTCCTCATTAGTGTTTAAAATAAAACCTTCCTTTTCAGGGTCCAAGGTGGAGACATAAACAGTTAGAACCTTGTCTGTGTCTCCGGCCCCCACAAAGCAAAATCTTGTTGGGATCCTATATGAATTTTAAGTTGAAAGTATCTTTGGGAAAACATTTAAAAAGATTTGTTTTAGTTTATGAGTGTTTTGTTGGTATGTACCACATGTTTGCCTGGTGTGAAAGAAGGTCAGAAGTGGGCATCACATCTCCAGGAAATGGAGTTACAGGTGGTTGTGAGATAACCTGTTGGTGCTGGGAATTGAACCTGGATCCCCTGCAAGATCAGCAAGTGCTTTAATCATTAAGCAGTCTCTCCAGCTTCCCGGATCTTTTTTAAACTGAGACATGGCCCTTAGGGAGAACACTACTGTTTGCCCTGAAATACAGAAGGGCATACAGTGCTGTGTTTCTCCACTGGTGTTGCTTCTGGGTGGTCTCAGCATCAAACATACCTGGTGCCTAATGAACTTGCGGTCCCCTGCAGGTGATCCTGATCTGAAGGTCTGTGGAGCCTTTACAGGTGGAGCTCCTGGGGGTGGGCCTTGAAGTTTTATGGCCTATATCCACTTCTTGTCCTCCCTCTGTTTCCTGACTACAGAGGCAATGTGACTCCAGAGCTAGGGCACATCACACACACACCATACATACACACACCATACGTATCCACAGACCTCACACACACATACCACATACACACACACCACACACATACTACACACACACAGACCACCCATACCCACACACATACCACATACACCACACACACACCATACACACATACCACACAACATACAACACACACACCACACACATCACACACAAATACCACACACACACACAAACACACCCCTCTCTCTCTCTTACACACACACACACACACACACACACACCCTTTTCTGAAATGTTGGGATTTGAACCCAGGGACTCTTGCGTGCTAGGCAAGTGCTCTATCACTGAGCTCTAGCCCAGTCATTCTTGACTTTATTTGAGATAGGGCCTCAGAAGTTGCCCAGTCTAGCCTCAAACTCTTGATCCTGCTGACTCTGACTCCTGAGCTTGTAACTGAGGTTACAAGTGTGAGCCCCTCTGCCAGTCTTTAAATTGTGTTAAGTAAACCACTTTTCTTTCTCATAGTGAACTTCAGGATGGCTCGTGGTGACTTCGTGTGACACATCAGCCATTTACCTAAGAACGCCAACTTTTTACTTAACCACTTGCTAACGCCATATTCCCTCTCCCTTACAGACCATCTCACAGCAGTGAAAAACATACATGTTCATTAATAAGACACAAAGCAAATAAAACTGGAATCAAATACCTATGTATTCAAAGCCATATGTGATAGTCAACATCTCATTTTGTACTAAGGAGAGCACTGGGCATGCGTGATGGTAAGTGTTTCTATTAGAGAAAATCTAGAAGGACCTGGAGATGGGCCTCCTGCCATATCTGTGAGGGATTAGCTTGATTACATTTATTGACATGGGAATATGCGTGTTGGCTGTGGGTGGGACCATTTGTTCCCTGGGAAGGGATCCCTGGACCATATAAGATGGAGAAGGGAAGGCCAGCAGTAGCGCACATTCTTGACTTCCACTTCCCGACTGACTGTGGCCGTGATGCCCCCAGCTGTTTCAAGCTCCTGCTGCCCTAACTTGCTGGGCTATCCTCTGGGATCAGCCCGTTCCCTCTTATGCTTGTTGGAGTAGTTAATCACAAGAATAAGTAACTAAGGAGCAGTCCCAATCATCCATAATGCAATTTAATATCAACCCAAGGATTTAACTCAAAGATCTTGGCAATAATGTTCAACCCAACATACTACAAGTCATACTTACTGTTGGAATATAGAGTTTCTTGCAATAATGATTCAATTTACTTAAATGCAAAATTTTATGTATTTTTTATAACTGTCAACATTCACTATGAATAACATTGTTTTATATAATGAGTAAGCCTGACCAAGTTTAGAGAAAGCATATGTAGTTGAATAAAATGTAGTTCATATTATTTATAGCATTAATTAGAGAAAATGTGACTGTTTTCATTAAATTTGAATGATTATACTAGTCTCATTTGCCAAAGACTTACCTTAATTATATGCACTCCTAAAACACTTATAAATGAGCTAACATGTTCAAAAGTTAATGCCCTTTTTTCCATGAAAATTTAATCTCTATAAGTATGTGCCTATATACCAATCAGAATCTAGCTTCTTAAATTTAAGAGAGTTTTAAAAAGTAATTTCTTAATAACATCTGACTTTAGGGAAACATTCAGTGAGAATGAGGAGTGTCTGGGGGGGAGGAGCCCAGTGGGAGAGCGCTTGCCTACCATGCATGAGCCAGAGTCCTCTGTTCAATCCCCAGCCACAAAAACAAATTAGCAATAAAAGGCATGGTGCTCCCTGGTTGCAGGCGCCCAGAGGCATTACCATATTCTCACAGATAATAACTTCGAGTTCCAGATGCCAGTCACAAACTGTCACAGGTCCTTACAGCAGATTGGCTACTCTTCCCAGGAGGCATGGAATTTATGTGTTTGTTCAGGTGACAGAGGGACAAACAGAAGAGCATTCAAAGGCAAGGCAAGCTGTGCCTCTCCAGTTCCAAGGGGGACCCCGCCTTTGGGGCTCATCAGCACATGATCAGAAAGCACTGTTGCCTGGAGCATTGAAATTGAGGAGGGGTGACCTCAATAGAGACTGTTTCACCTTCATTGCTTCTGGCTTCACCTGGGTACTGTTTCTAGAACTCCAGTGTGGCTGAGTCAATGTCACCTTCAGTAGGACTTGCTTGGTGTCAGTGCTTATTGGCGTCTTTCTTCCCTGATCCAAGGTCTCTGGAACTCACTTCCCAGTGAATTCTTTCCATGCCAATCCTTAGCCCGAGACCTGCTTCCAAGGTTCTACTGCACATGCTCCTGATCTTAAAAACAGGACTTGGGTGCATTCAAAAAAGTGGTCTCTGTCCTTGCATTCTGGCATGGTGTTCCTAATCCCTTGAAACTTTCCGGATGGTAAGAGCTATTCTAGTCTGATGTGGTAGTTCCCCGATGGTGCTGATCGCCATGAGGCAAACTTGTTATAATAGCTTAGGACTCTCACCTCCAGACCATCACCAAGGAAGAGCAAAGGACTGTGGGTTGACTTAATCCACCTTCCCACTGAGTATTTGTAACCAAAGCGCTTGCCATATCCTGCACATTCTATGGGGTTTCTCTAAATACTTACTTATAAGGTAATTCAATTTGAATTAAGCATGGGAAGATGAATAATAATAGATATAATAATAGAAAAAATTATAACAGGGCAAATATAATAAAACTTGCTTAAGATGTATGAATTGTTTACGTCTAGAATTTTCCACGTAATATTTATAGACACTAGTTGACCTCAGTACAGATCATGGAAAGCAAATTACAGATAAGGAGGACTGTTGTAATCACTCACATCTACATGATGAAGCCTCCTCCCCAAACCCCTAAATACAGGGCTAGCAAGCTTCTGGGCTGGAGAGCACACCAAGGCACCAAAACTCAGGATCTTTCCCAACCCTATCCTTTATATGTCTTTATCCGGCTGCTTTCTGGGCCCTTTATAGACATGATATAGCAGAGATTGAAGGCATTCCTGTGGGTCTGGGTGCCACTCTGTCAGGCACTTGACTTGTTGCTGAGACTAAATACTTTAGCAGAAATGATTTAAGGAAAGGAAACCCTTGTTCTGACTCAGTTCAAGTACAATCCATCATGGCAGAGAGGTTATCGGGGGCCAGAGCCTGAGACAGCTGCCACACTGCATCCACCAGAGCTGTGCTCAGCAGCTTGCCTCCTATGAGAGTCTAAATATTTACATTTTTAATTTTAAGAGTGTGTGTGTGTGCATGCATGTGTGTGTTGGCATGCCCAACAGCTTGGATTTTAGCTGATTCCAGATGTCAACAACTGAGATTAGCCATCACAGATGCACAACTAGTATCACGGAATTAGTTTGTATGGGGCGGGGCAGCTCCCAGACATCCAGGGGCTGGAGAAATGGTTCGGTGATGATTAATTTAGAGGGGAACCAAGCCTGAAGGATGGCAGAGCCTGGAGCCTGGAGACACCAGAAGGCTGTCACATCAGTCCCCAGCTGCCTTCCTCTGGATGCTCCAACCATCCTGGATTAGGGTTCTGGGGGTTTAATGTTACATGCGGCACGGCATCTAACGTTACATGCTTCAGAATGTCTGTGTCCCAGTGACCATAATGCAAAGGTCAGCATGTCCAACCCCAGAGCACACTAGTCCATTTTCTCATTTTCTCCTCCTCGGGGACTTGGAACCTGAAGCCGCAATGCTGGACTGTGATTGAAACGCCATGCTTCCTGAGGCATTCGTAACTGGGGTTTCTATGTTCCGACTTACATGGAGGCCCTTTGCCCAATCTCATTCTCTGCCGTTTCTGAGCTGACACAGCCCACAGGGCAGTGGCCATTGCTACGCAGCATGGTGGGAGTGTTCCGTGTTCTGGCATGCTGCCGTTGCTGCAGCATTGGATACTACCATCCTCGCACCTTTGCAAGGCAGCCCTCAGCCTACGGAACCCCAATTCTGCATTTATAGAGAGTGAAAACTCAGGTTCCAAACGTTGCTTATCCTGTCTAGTTGATCAGCACACAAAAAACTTCACAAAAATACTTCCTTGAATTTAGGACCAATCAGAGACAGTCTAATATTCTCCAAGGAAGCTCTGCTTGGTTCTCTACACCTTCCCATACCTGGGCACCTGTAGCCTACTCTGAGACTGGCTGCCCATCCTTTCTTTGTCTTTAGGATCCTCCAGAACAGAAGTGATGGTGGGTGACCCTCTTGCTAAAATAAGCCCTGGCTGGGTAGCTTGCTCTCTGCCTCTGGCGATAGATTTGAGTCCACCCCATGTCTCTCCCTATCCCTAGCTAGCTGTGGACAAGCCTGCAGCCAGGAGGGACCCTCCTGCTTTGGTAAAGGCAGCTCCATTTATTTAAGGCCCGCTGGGTGAATGCATTCTTTACATTTACACAGCACTTTGCCCATCATCATTTTATTTGTCCCTCCCCATGATTCCGCCCTTCCTGCTGTGCAGATGAGGAGGAGGTGGTTGGAGATGGTGGTGGCTAGTTCACTGCCCTACCAGGAAGGTCTGCACAGGAGGGGTTGTGCTGGCTTTTACCCCGCCCCAATCCCTTTTATCGTGGAGCAGGAAAACCGACTGCCTTAGCTCAGCGCTGGCCCCTGACTATGTTTGCTTAGCGTTCACAGCTCCAGATAATGGCATATGGCTTCTTCTGTACAGAGCAGCTTCCATCCAGTGTCCCGGCTGTCTGCCTTCCTTCCCCTGCAGCGCTGGCTTGGATTTCAGAGACACTGTCTATCTCAGGCTGTATCTGCTGAGAGCAAGCCCTGTGCTGCTGGTGCAATTGGGATCTTGCAGAAGCTAATCAGAATGATGTTAGTAGTCTTCACAGTTGCAAGGTCTTAGGTGGAGAAATGCCTGGTCCCTCTGTAGACACCGAAGGAATGAATGACACTGGTGTGTGAGTCCAGGCCATTTTAGAATAGCTGAGCCAAGGAGGGTTTCTTTGGTCACAAGTCACCCCTTTTCCCCATGGTGATGTCCGGAATTTCAGAAGTGTTCAATGAGGGTTCCCAGGGTATGGGATAGACAAGCTCCAACGCAGGTTTCTGATTCATTGCATAAGATAGAAACAGGAACCAATGGTCACCTGGAATTCTGGCCCTTGGAGGAATTCTGAGGAATACCTCAGCCCTTGGAGGGAGCGAGGGGGAGCTAGGCAGGTGGAATGGGGGCAGGCCTTCAACGGAAAAAGCCTAACAACTCCTCTTATGGCTGGGACACATTAGAGCTAGAGGACTTTGCACAGAAATTGATCTCAACAATAACCACGTAGGGTTCTGGAACCTTCTTCCAGAAAAAGATTTCTTGTGGCCTGAGCTAAGCATGTTACAGAATACTTAAAACATTTGTTTCTCGTCAACAAATTTTTGGCAGGGGAAAATAAAAACCTCGAGTGTCTGCTGTGGTTACACTGATACCGCTGGGACTCTTGTTTGGGAAAATCCCCTGCCTCCTAGTGAGAAGAGGGTAGAAACCGAAGGTCCGAGAAACTAGTGCTCGGTGAAAGGATTGATACTTGCCGAGTTTTCCGGTTGGGATTTGGGTTACAATGAGTTCAAAAGTCAAGTCTCAATGAGAACTGGAGTGCTGGGAGCTTATTCGGGGGTGATGGTCACTGAATCGGAGCTGAGGGACGAAGAACAGTGACAGGGATAGAGATAAGGTCTCTGACATGAGTAGCTGTCAGTCATGGCACAGGGATGTTTAAGACGACTAGAGGTCAGAGGTTGTCCAGCTGTCGTCCAGGGAAGGACAGAAGGTGGTGAGAGCATTGGAACCCCTGCTTCTTGTGCTCTGTCCCTGGGTGGCCAACTCCCTGCACGCTCTGACACATTTGGATGTGACTTAATGGGCTCCTGGGAAGAGGGGTTCCCAGAAGAGCTGGATGTGAAAAGTGAGCAACACAGAGTGCTTGGGGTGAGGTAGACTCTGGCAGCAGAACGTGAAAGTGAAACTGGTATCAGGGGCACAGAAGACGGAGGCACCATGCCCCGTGAGCACCTGGGACATGCTCCACGCAGGTGATGACTGAAGGGCAGATGTTCTGAGTCCATCACAACAACAACTCTTGGACTATGAAGACCCACTAATGTCTCTCTTCTGCATGAAATCTCCTGTATTCAAGAAGCGGGAATTGAATGGACCATTGATCAGGCAGAACCCTGGTTCACTAAGTCATTCATTTAGCAAGCTCTTTAGGGACCCCCCCCCCCCCCCGCTCACCAAGCATCCATCATGCTGGGTGCAGTAGCAAGGGTGGGAACAGGAGATGATTCTGTCCTTAGGGACTTCTTTTGGAATCTCTTCCATCCTTAGTTTCAGCCCCAGTAGGCATGCCACAGGTATGTAAAAGAAATTATTTCTAGAATATCAGAGTTTGTGCTGCTTGTCACCACAGAGGTCAATGAGCAGAGATGGGAATCGAATCTTTAGGTTACTCTTTATTTAGGGAGCTAGTTGTCGGAGAAAGCAGCAGGTTACCACCCGAATGGCCTTAGCCCTCATCTATAGCGAGCAATGCTATATTCTATGAGCTGAAAGTGGGTGGGCAAAAAGAGCCAGTTGCTCTGAAGCTCAGCCCCACCCTAAGTCTCAGGATGTCTGGTCTTATCTTGCACTCTCCTCTCCTTCTGTGGATGCCTGGGCTCAGACATTTCTTGCAACACTGAGACTAGTTAGTTTGTGCTGGTACAAGCTTTTATGTTCCAGGGGCGTCTGGGCTGGGTTGGGTGGGTGGGTGTTAGTTCAAAACAAATCATTTAACCATGTGGACATACTAAGCTACTAATAACATGTATATGTGGGCTTTTATTCTAGAACTTGGACTAGAGGGTGCCTGTTTAGTGCAGGACATGTGAGCACTCTTATCCATCCCTTCTCTCTGCAATTATTCTCCACTGTCAGTAGTAACTCCAGCATCTGCGAGGTCTTTATCATATGAAGTACTGCAGTCTGCCTTCGTGTACCTGGTTGATTAACGGCATAGTTTTTTTTATCTGTAAGGCAATTCTCCAGCACATGGCTGTATACATCAGAGCGCATCTAGCAACAGCAAGCAGTTAAGACTTGATGTGGAACTGTATGAACTATGCCTGTTTCTAGAACAGATATCACATACAGAACACTGGGAACAAGTGTTAGAGAGCATTGAGGAAGTATCAGGTGGCCTCAGGTAAGAACCACTTTTTTAACCACTTCATCTTGGGACAGGTGGAAGGGCTGGTCCAAGTGTTGCTGGTTTGGAGACAGGGTTGGTTATGGAGCCCAGTGTACCCTCAAACTCATCATCCTCCTGCTTCAGTCTCCCAAGTGCTGCGATTCAGAACATGTGGCACCATACCAGACACGAGTCTGTCTCAATCCTAACAACTCCCCTGCCCCCAACCCCACTTGCCTTTGAAGTTATTGCTGGTTCTATCCTGATTATTCCTGGTCATTGGGATGAGCTATGTCCAGGTTGTCCAGATCTGGTTACATTGGTGGGGAAATAAGTGGAAATGTGTAGGATTTAGTGCCAATCAAGCTCTCTAGGTTTGATTTTAGGCAAATAAGAGGTGTGCGTATGTCAACAGACAGCAGTGTTTAACAGGGAGGACACAAAACACACTCACCAGGATCACAAAGGGAAGGACCTAAACCGTGGATGACAGAGACCTAGAACAGCCTAGGACTCCATAGACAGCCTAGCACTTGACCTTTGACCTTTCTATAAGCGTATACTTGACTTCTTAACTCCATTTCCCAGGCAGTTAAAGTCCTGATAACTTAGAGAAAAAAAGTCAAGTAATTATCTTGATCAAACTTATTTTTAAAGCCATTGTTGTAAATGTTATCAAGAGTAAGTTAATATCTTAAGATAACCTCTTTGTTTTAAATAGAGAATTAGCTTCTAGCTTTATATCAGTGTACTGAATTTTGACCTTAGGAATTTAATTAATAACCTTTAATTACATATGCCACTGTTAATTTTTGTCTTCCACAAACTTTCTGTGACTTACACAACCCGTAGTGTGCTTATGCTCCCTGGTTTTGCCCTCAGTTTTCCTCTTTCAGTTTGGAAAAATTCAGCCCTTAATTGCTACAACAAACCCTTGTTTTATTACATGAACATCTCTCTTTATAAAAAACAATTTCTCTTTCCCCTCAATTTTCCTTATAAAATATATACATCTACGTGTCTCCCACTTGTTAGTTCCTTTTCAGTTTATTTCTTTTCCTAATATCATGAGACAGGGCAGCAGATAAACAAATCTACTCACTTATTAAGAGAGAGCTGAACCCAAATAACATTCACAACATAATGTAATACATTAAGATTACCTGTCAACATACTAACACACTAGAAAGGTTTTGTCGGATGCGAGGCCCTGGGCAGACTTTATTGCCACTTGGAATTTTTTTAAAAGGCAATTTTACACATTTCTTCTGCATCTCACACAAGTCTGAGAGCTACAGAATGCTATAGTCTAGCAAAATCTAGCCAAGGTCACGGAAGCTCCGGTAACCTTGGTTAGAAAGCCTTTTAGTGTAGGCAAAGGCACAAAGGAGAAAACAGACAGAGGACTGGACGTCTTTGGGCACTTAATCCGGAGTTACAGTTTGGGATACAAAAGGCACCTGCTTCTCTGATGAAATAGAGAGGACAGCAAACGGGTTCCTTTTCTTTCCCCAGAGGCATGAGTTAGTTAGACCAGAATTGCAGAACATGCCCAAAAGATGTTCAAGAAATGAAGGCTATGATATCCACTTTAAAGCTAGAGCTCTGAGAGAAACCAGGCAGAACAGAAAACAGGAAAACACCTTTAATTCTGAAGACACAAATCAGGAAGGCGAGCCAAGTAGAATAGAAGCCAGACAAGCCTTAGTCTGGCAGCCAAATCAGGAGTTATAGCCAGTTTGTTAGGCGTGAGTGACGGCTGCTTGGGGCTTTCCCAGCCCAAATTCCAGCATCCTCCTGGCCAGGCAACCTTTGAATTCTACAGACTAACTCTGTAAGTTACTAGAGAGTCCCCAAACTGCACATAACATGAGATCAAGAAGTCGGTACTGCCCATCACCACAGGGACCAGTGAATGGATTTGGAATAGAACCTTCAAGTTGTGATTTGTTCAGAGATCCAGCTATCTGAGGAGGCAGAGACTTGACACCTGAAAAGTTACTTCCCATCTCACCTCCAGATGGGAGATTATGCACAGAGAAGGACTGAGGGGAAGCAAAGGTGGTCAATCACCTCAGAGTTCAGTCTTGTTCCTCTGATCAGGCGGTCAGCCACATCTCTGAGACTCGTGTTTTCCGTGTTCCTCTGGTCATCATTTCTTGCACTCATCTCTCACTGCGTCATGTCTGTGTTCATGCCTGGAAACTCTGAGTCTTGTTAGTATCTGCCAGAATCAACCTTGTCCTCCTCCAGGGGCATCTCGGTTGGCGGGGTGGTGGTAACAGAACAGCAAGCAAATCACTAACCATGCGTATGTGCTAAGCTGTCTGTCAATCACGTGCACGCACACATTCCTTTCCTCAATGTGGGTATAAATGTAGGCTATAGGCATGGTTCTATCATTCCATCTTGTCCCCTCAAGCATTGGATTACAGGCAGAAGAAGTGAAGAGAAGGGAGTTCTTGCTAAGTGTAGGAATGTGATCAGTTGCTTGGGGTAACAGTCATTCAGGAGGGACCTGTGGTGGGAGCTCAAGAATGTTACTTCCAAGAGAAGTAAGAGGCCAGGGGTGAGCCTCAAGCACTTACAGTGTCTGGAAGATGGTGGGATCAGGAGGTGAGGGGGTCATCTCGTTGAAGGGGAATAAGATGTCCCAAGGGAAAAGTATTCCCCTTGGCTGTAAATTTTGCCTAGACTGGCAGGATCCAGTATCCACATGTCCTTAAGGACCACTTCATTAAATTAGCACACAGGTGAGTCTGCTCAGTTAGGGGACTACTAAGCTAAGGACGGGTGGCCATTTTCCAACTTGTTTGTTTCACATTTGAATAAAGAGGCTTTAAAGTTGCAGGAATAACATAACTGACCCAAGAAAGACTGAGGCCAAGGAGGGGCTATCAGAGGGACCGGTGTAGGTAAGAGTTGCTGACGTAGGCCTGGACAGGGCAGTGAGGCACATGTTGTAACTTGCTCATGGGGACTCCATGCTGTGGGTTTCTGTGGAGATGCTAAATGTCAGCTTAAACATGTTTAACTTCCCCAGTCACTACTTACGTGACGTGGAAACTGGACGTGGGCTCGTGTGTTTTCCACCTGATCCTTCCTCCCTCTCATTTGACAGGACTCAGGCCAAGGTAGCGAGAGAGCTGCCATGGATCTTCCCCCCTCCATCTCACCCTTCCTTGAGGCCGTATTTCTTTGAGCTTTAACCAGGCGCACCAGGGTGCTGCTGACACATTGCAGAATCTCCTCTTTGGACAAGGTTCTGCTCAGCTCTCAAATGTCTGCAGCAAAATTCACCTGCCTCTTCCTCATTCCGAGTTGAAGGGAACAGAAATCATCATCATTAGCACCCCAAGAACATATGCTTTCATTTCATTAATCGCTTAGACTTCTTGCGGATGAGTATGCTATTTCTCTATATGTTGGAAGAGGATTCGAAGGTGTGCCGAGCTTTCTAAATGATGCGTCCTGGGGCCAGCAGCACAGTGGGCGTGGCCAGTATTGGTGAACAACCCGTAGCACATAATTGACTGAGCTTTGCAGAGCTCGCTGTGCAGGCCCCTACATGGTGCTGTGCAGGCCCCTACATGGTGCTGTGCAGGCCCCTACATGGTGCTATGCAGGCCCCTATATGGTGCTGTGTTTCCCACAATGAAAGAAGTAGAAGAATTACTATCTACTGGGAGCGGAAATGCACCTTCTGTGGGAAAGAAAACAGCTGTTGACAATATCTGTGTCCTGTGAGGAAAGTCTTGTGGCCATGCATCCACCTCCTGAAAATTTAACAGGATCAGATTACGTATTTAAGGACTGCCGCCAATCATCCCTCGGCAGAAATGCCAGAGGCGGATCTTCATTCTTGGTTTTGACAAGAGTTCTGTATTTAACATTTATTAGATGATAGATAGTTGTAGGCAGGAGACTGTGAGGCTTCTCCAGGGCCTCCTTCCTCAGCATCTCTTGCCTGCTCTCAGCCCCCTACTTGTGATGTTAATTTCGTCTGTCTACTTGATTGGATTAAGAAACACCCAGGGCTGATTAGCCTTTTACGGTCTAGTTTCTTGAGTTCTTTATATATTTTGGAGAGCAGACCTTTGTCAGTTGCGGGGTTGGTGAAGATCTTCTCCCAGTCAGTGGGTTGCCTTTCTGTCTTAGCGACAGTGTCCTTTGCTTTACAGAAGCTTCTCAGTCTCAGGAGGTCCCATTTATTCAATGAGACCCTTACTGTCTGTGCTGCTGGGGTTATACATAGGAAGTGGTCTCCTGTGCCCATGTGTTGTAGAGTACTTCCCACTTTCTCTTCTATCAGGTTCAGTGTGTTTGGATTGATATTGAGGTCTTTAATCCACTTGGACTTGAGTTTTGTGCATGGTGATAGATATGGATCTATTTTCATTCTTCTACAGATTGACATCCAGTTTTGCCAGCACAATTTGTTGAAGATGCTCTCTTTTTTCCATTGTATACTTTTAGCTCCTTTATCGAAAATCAGGTGCTCATAGGTTTGTGGGTTAAAGTCAGGGTCTTCTATTCGATTCCATTGGTCGACTTCTCTGTTTTTATGCCAATACCAAGCTGTTTTCACTATTGTAGCTCTGTAATAGAGTTTGAAGTCAGGGATGGTAATGCAACCCAATTATAAAATGGGGCACTGAGCTGAACAGAGATCTCTCAACAGAAGAAGTTCAAATGGCCAAAAGACACCTAAGGTCATGCTCAACTTCCTTAGCGATCAGGGAAATGCAAATCAAGACAACTTTAAGAAACCATCTTACACCTGTCAGAATGGCTAAAATCAAAAACACCAATGATCACCTTTGCTGGAGAGGATGTGGAGAAAGGGGTACACTCATCCATTGCTGGTGGGAATGCAAACTTGTGCAACCACTTTGGAAAGCAGTGTGGAGGTTTCTCAGGAAATTCGGGATCAACCTACCCATGGACCCAGCAATACCACTCTTGGGAATATACCCAAGAGAGGCCTTATCATACAACAAAAGTATATGCTCTACTATGTTTATAGCAGCATTGTTTGTAATAGCCAGAACCTGGAAAAAACCTAGATGCCCTTCAATTGAAGAATGGATGAAGAAAGTATGGAATATATACATATTAGAGTACTACTCAGCAGTAAAAAACAAGGACTTCTTGAAGTTTGCAGGCAAATGGATGGAAATAGAAAACACTATCCTGAGGAAGGTAAGCCAGACCCAAAAAGAGGAACATGGGATGTACTCACTCATATTTGGTTTCTAGCCATAAATAAAGGACATTGAGCCTATAATTCGGGTTCTTAGAGAAGCTAAATAAGAAGGAGAACCCAAAGAAAAACATATAGGCATCCTCCTGAATATTAACCTTCATCAGGCGATGAAAGGAGACAGAGACAGAGACCCACATTGGAGCACCAGACTGAAATCTAAAGGTCCAAAGCAGAAGCAGAAGGAGAGAGAGCACGAGCAAGGAACTCAGGACCGCGAGGGGTGCACCCACACACTGAGACAATGGGGATGTTCTATCGGGAACTCACCAAGGCCAGCTGGCCTGGGTCTGAAAAAGCCTGGGTTAAAACCGTTCTTGCTGAACATAGCAGACAATGAGGACTACTGAGACCTCAAGAACAATGGCAATGGGTTTTTGATCCTACTGCACGTATTGGCTTTGTGGGAGCCTAGGCAGTTTGGATGCCCACCTTACTAGACCTGGAAGGAGGTGGGTGGTCCTTGGACTTCCCACAGGGCAGGGAACCCTGACTGCTCTTTGGGCTTACGAGGGAGGGGGACTTGATTGGGGGAGGGGGGAGGGAAAGGGGAGGCGGCGGTGGGGAAGAGACAGAAATCTTTAATAAATAAATAAATTAAAAAAAAAAGAAAAGAAACACCCAGGGCATTCATGAAGAGCACTTTTCCGTAGAGGTTTAACCGAGGAGAAAAGAC
The DNA here is from genome assembly GCA_025134845.1 of Neodon shergylaensis. Classification (NCBI taxonomy): domain Eukaryota; kingdom Metazoa; phylum Chordata; class Mammalia; order Rodentia; family Cricetidae; genus Neodon; species Neodon shergylaensis. Next base: position 9,622,634 of record JABTXL010000541.1, read on the forward strand.
CTGCCTTGAATGTGGCTGAGGTCCTGTGCTGAAAAGAGGAAAAAGTCAGCATTCTCCTTTCTCTGCTTTCATGATTATACCTTGGTCTAAGCTGCCCCCACCCCAGGCTTCCTTGCAATGATGGAAATGAGGGACACTGGGACCACTTGGCAAATACCAGCCAATGAAACCGATGCAGGCTGGGGATTTATGTTATTAAATAAACTCTGATACTGGGGAAAGACACCAACCAGTCCCTCTGTGCCTCATCCAAATGGCTTTGGACTTGATCGAACCGAGGTCACAAGGGAGTGAAGAAAGAACAGACGCTCAGAAATATGTTGAGAAAGGTTGGGACCAGGTGGGCTGTGGGCTCTGATGGAGTACCTCCGCCTGCAACAAGCCAGAACCTCGGCACATTTATTATGTACTGCACAGGTTGGCTAAGTCTCTGGAGGGGAGCAATGTCAGGTTGTAAACATCCAGGAGAAGGAAGCTGTGGTCAATGCTTTCTGTGCATCCCGTCAACATTCACAAAGGGATTGGAGGAAGACTTTGCCAGTCCCCTGAGCCTGAGCTGGGGAAGGCTTTGCCAGTGCGCATGAGTCTGAGGCATTGGAGTCTTGACATGACTGTGCTCATGTCAAGAACACATACTCACCCACAGGATGTCATCGGCTCCATATACTTTCACTCTGGACTTTCCACACCTTGTGTATCTAGCAAAACAAACTCACACACAGTGTCAAGGTCAGCTGAGTTCTCCAGCAGAGCTACCACTCGGGATCTGGGAATGGCATGTACGCTAGTCACTAACTTGAATTCAAACAATGCCTCTGTCTGGATTCAGCTTGTGACCTCTGATCACACAACTCTGCTAATTTTCCATCCCGTCACTTTTCTCTTCCCCGTTAGACGCTCTCGCTGATGAAGAGCCAAGACAAATAAGCACACAGCCACATCAGATGCTCTGGGCTGCAAGAGGCATTGTTGTTTAAACTTCTGGAATCGTAGCTCGGTGACTGCCAGAGAAAGCCTCCAACACATGAGCACAGAGAGATAGGAGCGCTGGAGGTTTAGAGCCAAGCCGACCCTGACATCTTCAATTAACTTTTGGTGGAATAAGACACACTTGTCTCAACGTATGTCAAATAAAGCCTCATTATGTTCACCCTTGTTCATCACCCCCACTGTTTACTGATCCCGAAGAGGAAGGATGGTAGTCTGCATATCTTGAGCTTTCTTTTTCTTCATCTCAGTAAAAGGGGGAGAAAACACAAGCACTGATGAGAGACTTCCTGCTGCTTAGTCTGGTTTTCATCTCCTGGCAGGGAGGCCAGTGGAAAGAGAATCCCCTGAGCTTGGGATGAGAGGAGGTAAAAGACTTCGGCCAAGCTGCCGTCCCTGGCACTAGAAGTGATTCTAAGGGAGAAGGGCCCAGATGGGGATGACCATTCAGTTGGTGCACTGGCTACTTTTATGTCAACTTGACACAAGCTAGAGTCGTCTGAGAGGAAGGATCCTCAATTGAAAAATAGGCCTCATTAAGGTTGGGCTATAGGCAAGCCTGTAAGGCATTTTCTTAATTAGTGACTGATGGGGAGGATCCAGCTCATTGTGGGTGGTGCTGTATTCTGGGTTGGTGGTTCTAAGTTCTATAAGGAAATATCTGCACATGTGCACACCAACCATCCATGCATCACAAACACACACACACACACATACACACACACGAATAAACGAGGTTTTCCCAGGATAAGAGGGCTGCTGGGATGCAGAGAAGCATTGGGCTCTGAAAAGCCAAGATTCTTGCTGTTTGACTGACAGCTGTGTCACGGGTAGCATGGGACTGAATGAGTGTGCGCTTCACTATGAGCAGGAACAGGGTGATCTGGACGCAGATGCACGGAGCTCTTGTAAGTTAATTAGATAAAAATCGCAGCACATTAGCGTCCTCTGTGCCTCTTCGCAGTCTCTGAGTCTGCTGAGTTTGAATCCACAAGCACTGGAGCAGATGAGTCTCTCTGCTGATGTGAGCACCCCATGTCTGCTCTCTGTGTCTGGGGCACCCCATGTCTGCTCTCTGTGTCTGGGGCACCCAACGTCTGTACTCTGTGTTTGGGGCACCCCATGTCTGTTCTCTGTGTCTGGGGCACCCCATGTCTGCTCTCTGTGTCTGGGGCACCCCATGTCTGTTCTCTGTGTCTGGAGCACCCAACGTCTGTACTCTCTCTCTCTCTGGGGCACACTGTTTGATTGGAATTGTCACCCTAGCTCCTAGTGTCCATCCCAAGCCCCCTCCCCTAGAAGTTGCCACAGTTCAGACTCCACCTCTGAGAAAGCCTGCCAAATGGTGACCCCCTCCCCAGAGAGGGTCAAGAATACTCCCACGGGCTATTTAAACTATCCCCCAGAGAATAAACATGTGATCTTTCTGGTTCTTCTTCTCCCCTCTCTGTGTTTTCCCACAGGGCCACCAGGGAGCACTGGCATCCATTAAACCTGGGCTTTTCCTATTTTGGTTTGATTTGGTCTGATTTGGATTATTGCATTGGTGGAGAGGTTTTTCAGGCCGAAAAATCTTTACACACCCCACGTGTGTATTCTGTGTCCAGGGCACCCTATGTCTGTATTCTGTGTTTGGGGCACCCCATGTCTGTACGCTGTGTCTAGGGCACCCCATGTCTGGGGCACCTCCAAGTCTGTATGCTGTGTCCAGGACACCCCATGTCTCTACACTGTGTCTTTGGCACCCCATGTCTGTACACTGTGTCTGGGGCACCCCATGTCTGTACGCTGTGTCTAGGGCACCCCACATCTGTACTCTATATCCGGGGCACCCCCATGTCTGTACTTTATGTCCAGGGCAGCCCAATGCCTGTACATTGTGTTCGTGGCACCCCCATGTCTGTACGCTGTGTCCAGGGCACCCCATGTCTCTACGCTGTGTCTGGAGCTACTATTTATTGTAGAGAGTGTTGACTGAGCCTGAAATAGAGCAGCCAGGAGCAGCTAGACCCTACTTATCCCTGATGATTCCATAGCCCTGAAGAAGATCCTTTTATATTTGATAATTCATAGCCTCAAAGGAAGCGCTATGGTGAGGGGGTGAGGGCAATCGGTCTGGGGGGCTGATGGGTGAATGAAACACACTCAGAGGACACAGATGTTGCAAACATGTGGCTTCAGTCCATGTGTATGTCTTATTAACATTTGTTTTCCAAGTCCCATCATGGCCCTCTGTGCTGGTGGCTTGGTGGCCCTCCCAATCTGCAAAAATGAGAGGATACACAGTGATCCTTGAACGCGAAGCAAAGTGGGTCTCCCCTTAGAACACAGGCTGTTGGTTTTCTTACTTTGTTAGGACACTCAGTAAAACTGCAGTTTTCAATGTCAAGATGACTCTATCCCAGGCTGGGGGCATTGAGAAAATTGGATTATTTATTTGGGTCCGAATGAGACTGAGCTCAAGGACCTAGTAAAGGAAAACAGTATGGTCCTGGAAGTCATGCAGGTCAGTGGTCCTCCTCTGTCTACCTGCTAGTCTACTAGTCTCTCTTCTCTCCTAACTGATGCTGACCGAACATGGTTTCTGGGCTCTGCACTGGAGACACACCTCATGGTTCCCATGGAAATACTGGGAAATTCAAGGCAGGTTGATCTGCAGCTCCTTCTTTAGAACTGCTGGGCCATGTGTGTGGGGGGGGGGGTAAGGGGGGTCTGGTGATGGAAAACAGTCTGGGTACCACATTTATTTGCAACAAAGAGCTGAAGTTGAGGGGATCCTATGAAGAGGATGTCTGGAGTATGGGGCACACTGGTCTAGCCTGGAGTGCATGCCCTGAGCTTTCCTGAGAGTAGGGTAGACCTGTTGCTGAGACATAGGTGACCCCCATAGCCTGGGCTGGCCTTTAGGCAAATGGGATCCAGCAAGACCCCATGACTACCTCAAGAGAGAGATCCACAGCACAACCAGGGAACAGAGCCTCCCCCTCCCCCATGCTGTATTACTGAACCTCTTCCCTACCAACACCGAGCGACTGTACCCATCACTTGCATCCCTATCCACCATCCTCCTCTGGTCTCCCTATACCCAGTGGTCCCTTCTTTCAGAGGTAACCAGAACTGGGAATCCAGGACCTTGGGGACCACAGGGTGCATAGCAGCTACTTTACCCCCACTATTTAAACCTCTCTATGGTGCATGGGAAGGCTTAATTTGAATTGGGACTCAACACTTAGTTACCTACAGTCCCAAGCCCCATGAGTTTAAATGTTTTCATCCTTCAACAGGAGGGAACACTACCACACTCCAGGGATGTTACAGTGTTAGATATGACAGTGTTTGCAAAGGACTTGACATGCAAATCGCTTATTAACCGCTGTGAATCCTTTCCTGTGAAAAGCAAATCTTCGGTAAGTTTAACAGAGCTGGTGCGACCGTCATTTCAGTCTCAGTGGTCCATGAAGGCAGACGAGTGTAAAGTAATAGCTCCCGCACACCCTTAATGACTATTACACTTCCACTTATCCATGGCACTCTCAAGTTTCCAGACAATATTTGATTTTCCTTCTCTTCTTCCACCTTCTCCCATGAGATCCCCAAACTGCTCCCTTTTTTTCCCTTCAGAATTTCCCCAGTGCTGAACTAGACCTTGTCATCCCTGCATCTGCCACCACCTCCTCCCCTTCCTACCTTGTCTTTCTCCTCTCCCCACTTCCCCTTCTTCTCCCCTACTCATCGCTTTTTCCCCTGTTCTTTCCTCCCCTCCTATTCCTTCTCTCTCCTCTCTCTTCTTTTCCTGTTCCTCCCCTCCCCTTTATCACCCTCTCTCCCCTTTCCTCCTCCCGTTCACTTCCTTCTCTTCTTCCTCCTCCTCTTCTTTCTCTTTCTTCTCTCCCTCTTTCCCCCTGTGCAGCAGCTGTGTGGAGAAGCTCATGGGTGGAGTACACTAAGCTTTGTTCTGACCAGCCTGTCTCCTCAGCGACAAACCTACAGACACTAACAGAAAGCCATGGCCCTTGTCCCAACCAAATGTGGACTCTGTGTCTGGCACTAGGGACATTCTTACCACAGTCCCTTTGGATTCAGAGATGCCTGGGGCAAATATTTTGGGGCCAGTATACCCCAGGTGTTGTCCTGGGGCTCTAGAGAGAAGTTGGCGATGGATAGAGGAGACCAACTTGGCCTGGGCTCTGAAGAGAGTTCAGTGATGGACAGAGGAGACCCATTAACCTTACCGACGGTCTCTTGGACTGTGTCGGGCTCCTTCACTGGTTCTCAAGCCCATATTCCATTCAGCCTGCCCTGACCCCAGCCCAGGGCAGAGTCATCTTGACATTGCAAAGAGCAGTTTTATACAGAAATTCCTAATTAAACAAGCAAACCCACAGCCTGGATTCAGGCAACAGTTATGAGGAGTAAGTGCTAAGGAAGCATCATGTGGGATGGTGGGTACTGATTTCTCCCTAATATCAGTCCTGGAAGCCTTGACTTGATTTCACGTGAGCAAATTCCTACCTGGTGGTTTTTGTAGCCTGGTGCTTTGAGCACCTCTGACAGCTGACAGGGTGAAGATTGGGTGGCTGGGGAGGAAGACCTTTCTTTAGAGGGTTCTGCTGGGAATGATTCTCCAAACAGAGTCTGTAATTTCCTTCTCTGGAGTGGAGGTGGGTATTCTTTATAGACCTTGGATGACAGACTCGAGCAGACCAATGGAGCGCTTAGTATTGGCGTTGCAACTCCTTCTACTCCTTCTGGGCTTCAGAAACTCTTCAGAGTATTCCACTCTGTATTACCGGAGCTGGATTAATAGATGGCTCTTGTTTCCTTCATGTTATTTTCTAAAAGATTTATTCATTTTCATTTCCTGTGTGTGGTGTTGTGACCACATATACGTATATGCACCACATGTATGCCTGGTGCCCTTGGAGGACAGAGGAGGGCACTGGATCCCCTTCAGCTGGAGTTGCAGACAGCTGTCAGCCACCATGTGGGTTCTGGGAACAATATCTGAATCCTCTGAAAGAGTAAAGAGTGCTCTGAACCACCGAGCCATCTCTCCAACCTCTCAGTTCCTATTTTCTAAGAGGGAGATCAGACCTCAGAACGCTCTGTGGGAAACACTAGCGTGAGATTGTTTATGGACATGTGATTTGGGTTCAGGCCTTGAGCTTGAATCCTTGCTTCATCCTGATGGCATTCCACATACTCATCAAAATCTGATGCCATTCAGCTTATCTTCATGCTGCCTTGTAGACTGTGCCTTTGGGTTTGTATCAAAGATGTATTTGTCTCATCCGAGGTCATAAACACTTCCCCGTTATCTTTTGTGCATTTAGATTTGTGACGTTGTTTCTATGGTTCAATGCTGGGAGAGAACCTTTGCAAGGATTCATCTGATAGAAAATTTGTATTCAGATATAGAAGAAAATTCCTTAAAGTAATTAAGGAAACTAAAGGGAGGGTCCTGGCTGATTCCAGTTAAACTCTTGAGAAATCACAATATTGTACTAAGCCACCGAATCTTGGAGTGGGGTGTTACAGATCAGTAGTCAACTCCAATGAATTTGATCCACTGAATCTTGGAGTGCTGTGTTATGGATCAATAGTTAGCTCCACGAATCAATAGTTAATCCCCATGAGTTACTCGGAGTCTGACAAACACATCCTAAGCCAGGTATGGTGGTGTACACCTGTAATTCCAGTTACTCGGGGGCTGAGGCACAATGTTCTGATGGTTCCAATTAAAGAATGAATAGGACCTTGAATGAGCTCTGTGGGAAAAAAAATCAGGTGAAAATACAGCCAGCACCATCAGTCATCAGGGAAGTAGAAATTAAAGCCACAGTGAGATGCACACCACACCTATGGGAACAACCACAATAAAATTAGGCAACCATATCAAATGTTGGTGAGTATGTGAGATACATTAGTCAGGGGTCTCTAGGGAACAGAACTGATTCTATTGTCTGTCTATCCCTCTATCTGTCTATCCCTCTATCTGTCTATCCCTCTATCTGTCTATCTATCTATCTATCTATCTATCTATCTATCTATCTATCTATCTATCATCTATCTATCTATCTATCTATCTATCTATCTATCTATCTATCTAATCATCCATCCATCTATCTATTTTGTTATGACATATATGTTAAAAGGGGGGCTTACTAGGTTGCCTCACATGATATGGTCTGGGTAGTTGGACAGTGACTGCTTCACACTGGAGGGACGGAGAATCCATTAGTTGCTCAGCCGTTCCAATCTGGTGCCGAGAACCTGGAGGATTCTTGGAGAGCTGCCCGTCTTCTATCTATGCTAGAAGTCCAAAGAAGCTGATTCTAACGTCAGCAAAGGGGTGCTGTAGCCACAGGATAGATGAACTCTCAGCAAGGGTGGGGGCAAGTAGACAAGAAGCAGAGCTTTCATTCTGCCACACCCTGTTATTTGGGCTGCCACAGAAGGTGCCATCTGCAATAACAGAAGGGCTTCCCTCTTCAAACACTCTGAAGAAGAGAGTTTCTCCCACAAGCGCCCTGTACCTTGTGTTTTAGTTGATTCCGAATACTGTCAAATTGACAACCAAGATCAGCCACCACATAGAGAAGAATGATTCTTGTGTACAGTTAGTGGGAAGGTAAAGTGCTTAATAACTTTGGAAAACAGTGTGGTATTTCTTCAATATTAAAACCCAGGCTCACTAAGTAACCTAGTGATTCTACTACGGGGGATAACACTGAAGAAACGAATAGTGATTTCACTCATAAGGTTTATATTAAGGAAGCTTTGCCCATGGATAAATAGATTCCGCAGAAGCTTCGTTTGTAACAGACTGCAATAGGAAAGCACCTGAGTGTTCATTAAATAAGTGAGTGGTTTTCAAAAATACTACAATAAACACAGTATTCCTGTACAATGTTTATACTTTTGGGCATCAGTTAAAATACATTTAATTTTAAAAATTGGGGTACATCCATACACTGGAATAGTATTCAGTGACAGAACGGAGTGAACTGTGGCTATCCACATATGCTAGGGGACCTTTAGAGTCATGTGAGTGATAAAGGCAAGCACCATAGGATTTTGTGTGAGTGACATTTCTGAGTCACTTGCTAAGGTTCATTTTTAGAGCTCACTGGCCATATTTGAGAAGTCCTATAGAAGACAAAAACCTTGTCAGTTGCCCTACCAGCCAACATCCATCATCAGATGCTGGCTCTGCTGGGCTGAAGCCCCACCATCATCACAGGAAGCAGGGAGTGTCCTGGTTGATCCCAGTTAAAGTACAAAAGTCATAAGGAATCATGACATTGTTCTTGCTTTAAGCCATCAGGTCCCGGAGAGGCTGGTCAGAGAACAATGCTAACCCCAATGAGTTACTGGCAGTCTGGAATCTACATCCTAAATTAGATATGCCTACGCATGCCTGTAGTCCCAGCTACTCAGGAGGCTGAGGCAGGATGTACTTACTTAAGAGAAGTAAGTACATGAGGTAGATGCCAGTAGTGAGGCGCCATCTCTCAGAACAAACAAGCAAAAGAAACAGTCACCTTACTCAGTGACTCTGGTGTAAAAGCCTGCCTGTTTATGCCAACCGTCTGGGCTTCTGCATAGGACTCATGGAATGACTATAGCCAAAGAGGGCGTCAGTGAGCATTTGGGGCACCTCCACAGCCCGCCTCGGGAGCTAGGATGGAGTCAGGTCCTATTGAATATTACCCACACTGTGTGTAGAAGGGAATATGAAATCTCACTCACCAGAAGAAGGGCAAAGGGACTCGGTGTCACCAAGAACTGAGTGGGTTCAGGAAACTCAGGATGTTTACATCCCTACAAGCAAGATTAGGAGTTTACACACATTATAGGGATGATTTGAAGAAAATCCTCTTACCCCGTTCCCAAATAAGTATTCAGGTACTGGTGGTGGTCATTGCTATCTTTTTTAAAAATTATCATTATCAGAGAGTAGCATGCAGAATTCACATATATCCTCCCTTTGCAGAAATGAACCCATAGCTGGTCCCAGTGTGGCTATCTTTTCATATAAGTACATTTGGCCATGTGAAGGGAGTGTCCTAGTATACCCGGGTGTGGTGTTGGGCAGAGGAGTGTTGTACTTGTCTATTTGAGAAGTCCTTGTCTTATTAACTCAGAGCCCTGGGGACTTGGTTCTTTTATGACTATTCATTGAGGAGACAAATAACTCAGCTGGGCTTCATGTCTAGTTTCAAGGTTTCCATGGAGACCTGGATGAAGACAGATGCAGCTTTCAAAGCCTCCACACTTTCCCTTTGCAGTTGGGTAGCGAGGGGATCTTCTGTGAGATAGACCCCCTTCCTCCTCACCTGCCTCTCTCCCTTCCTCCTTGTGCATGTGTGTACACAGATGTTTGTACATGTTAGAAGCTTGACATTTTACAGACACATGTGCAGGCTCATCTTCTCCAACGAGAGACAACTTACCCTGGAAACCACGAAAAGCCACCACACATACCTAGTATGGTGTAAGAGCAATCAGCCGGGGGAGACAGTCTAGGTGTCACTAGCCTGCCTGTCATGGTCCTCCCATGAAAGGGGATTTGCTGCAAAGCTGACTGGGCCACTTGGTAGCTGGCAGGGACTGACAGACAGTCTTAGAGGCCACACACATCTCATTTTCAGTCATCTGGATGTAAATGACTCAGGTGCAAGAACTTGTCCTGCCACAGAAGTCAAGGTAGGCGACTTGACTGCGGCTTCGTGGGGCCTGAGCATTTCTGTTAGGGGTAAGGAGATGTTCTTGGTGCTGGGTTTCTCTTATGGTTGGGAGAGGAGGAGAAAGTGAAGAGGTGTTTGTGTATCTCTAGTGTATATTCTCTATTTTTGTAATCAATTTCTGTTATTTATGATGTGGTACCTTGTGCCTTATGATCCAAGCTAACAGTCCATGGGGAAGTCAGACATAGTTCAGGAAGTGGAACACGTGACTTTGAGACTCAGAAAAGTCTATGCTAGGGAGGCCATTTAGCTCTCTTGCCAAGAAGGCCACCTCTGTCTACCTCCAAATACCTGACTCTAGTCTCTGTTCTGTTAGCACCACAAGCAGGGGACATCCTCAATAGAGAATTCTTGGTGGATATATCTCAAGAAGAAGAAAACAACTCTAGGAAGAAAGAAGATAAGAAATATATTGAATTAGCCAAATAGAAAATGCCAAGATGAGTCTAGATATTTTGAATGTCTGAAAACTCAAGGCGGGTTTACAGTATAAGACTAAAAGGAAAAGATGAGCTACGCTTCCAGTTGCCAGGATCAGGTGAGCTCGGAGGGTGGATGCCACTACAGCAGAGATTCTTGCAGGATTTCCCACCCTCTGATTCACCCAGTCAGGGAAGCGACCCTGTGTCCACTGTCTGCATCCTGGTGACTTGTGGCGCACTCTACCTGTATTGGCTTGGTTCTTCCCCCACTGAGTCTGGAGGGCTCTCCATGGCAAAGGCCACATGGAGTTTGTCTTCCAATGCTCCTCAGGGTCAGTGGAAGCATCACACACCCGGAAAACGTGCATAACATCGTAGACACGTGTTCTTGCCAAAACTTCAAGCAACCATGAATTAGACAGAACTTCAGGAGGTTTAGCTGGTTCTTTTTGAAGTCCCCTCAGGCACACTCTGCAGCCCTCATCGAGTACTCGGCTGCATTCCTTGACGCCGTTATAATCATTTTCAGTGGAACTGTGTATCATGTGAATGTCCTTACCCTTCCCTTTTCATTTCTTTATTATATGGTATTTGATGGTTACCTATTAACTTTAAACATTGCCTTAAGTACTAGAGACAAAAGCAAAATATAGACAGGGTTTCCATCCTGACATACCTGGCTGCCCAGGACTGTGGCTCTAACTAAATATCTCAACCAAAGCATACTGAGAAATCACAGATCACACAGCTATATGAGTTCAATGTTGCCATAGCACATTAGACATGCTCTTCTAGTTTCTATCTTATTCATTGTTCCTTAAAGCAAATATTCACAATCCATTCAATGGATTTTCTGACCCATGGCTACCTGGATCATTCCTGCAATTTGAAAGGCATTGATCTAGGGCATTGGCTCAAATTCTCCTCTCTGTCGTGGATCCCTCGGCTTCATCTACTGCCCTATACAAAATGACGGACGTAAGACTATGAAGGAAAACTATTAATTCAAATGTCTTTATAACAATTAAAGTGTGTTAAGAGACAAACAATGCAGCCATGGATAAGCCTCATTATCGGTGCATTCAGTGCAAACTCTCAGTCGCCGACTCAACGGCAACATCTTTTGAAGTATCAGTGAGCAGAAATGCTATATTTAGAATTCTGCAACTATAAGTCTATTTCCAAATACCTGATTTGATTATGTGATGTTTATGGGTAACTGGCACAGTGCTGCTGACACTGCTTTGAAGTATCATCTGCACTAACAATGAAAGAAATGATAACTTTCAGAAGTTGAAGACAAAGAAGCATCCAGCTTCCTTGAGAGTGGAGTTTTGTGGCGTCCCATAGCAGAACGCTGTTTTATCTCAAAAAGCACAGCCCTTTCTTTGCAGCAGGATCAAGGGGTTGATCTTGACAGTGGGACGAGAGTATACAAAGGAAGAAGTAGGTAAAAGCAGGCATGTTAGTTCAGGGATCCCAGCACTCACAGGAGGCACAAGCAGGAGGGCTGTAGGTTCAAGGCCAGCCTGGGCTACAGACATAGTGACTACTTCTCACACAAACAGAACAGGGAGAGGCAGGTGAATTAGGTCCACCCATTGGTTGTCCGAATAAGTAGAAGCCCTTGGCTAACCAATACTAGTCAATTTTCCATGTCCGGTAGTCTCACGGTTTGGGTTCAGAAGCATGGGTCCACATCCCGGGTAGAGCCACAAGCATACTTTATTTGGGTGCTGGTCACCATGGACCTACCAATTTTATAAGCTGGGTAAAGAATAATTGCTATGGGGAGCTGGAGTAGTCAGCCCACTACCAAGATACCTCTTCCCCCTCCAGCTGCTCAGTCTTGATCCACAGCAGGGCAGCAGGAGACCTCCCAGCAGGGAGTCAGCCCCATTCTGTCATTTGGGAAGAAGGGTTGCCCAGGTGGGCCACTCAGCAGCCTCTCACATTGGCTGTGCTGACTGACGTGTGGCCCTGGAAACATCTGTTTAAGCTGCTAAGGTGAAGGATACTCTCACAGGCTGAACAAATTTTAGTCTTGTCAAATCCACCCTGAGAACAGAGAGTGGGAGGGAGCACTTTATCAGCTCACTGAAAAGCTGCCTGCTTGCTAACATGTTATGGAGAAAGTCACTCTGAGATTACAACTGTTAGATAAATAACACGACGCTTCTTCAGAAGACATTTATAGGCCAAGTGGGGTGAATTCTAAGGAGTTGAAACCATGCGAGAAGTGCGGCTGTTGTTTCTCTCTTGTTCTCTCATAGGGACAAGGAGGACTCCCATGACCCTCCCCCTCCTCTGTGTGTGGGAGGCATGTGTTGGTTGTACACACCTGTGTATGTATACATGTGAGGATGTGAGGGCCAAAGGACAATGTCCGCTGTTGTCCCTCAGGGACTGTCCGCCGCTCACTGGCTTGAGACTCACCCATCAGATTAAGTTAGCCTACCAATGAGCCCCAAGGATCTGCCTGTGTCTGCTTCCCGAGCACTGGGGATCAGGAGAGTGCATGCCACCGCACCCAGCGTGTTTTATATATGGGCTCAGGGGGTGGGATTCATGTGTCTGTGCTTTCAAGGCAAGTGCTTTATCAGTTGTATTCCATCAGACATGACAGCCTGTCCACTTGCCCACTTGAGTAGAACACTTTAGTGTGTGCGACGGTTTATGTGTTAACTTTGCTGTTCAATCTAACCCCAGTCTTAGTGAGCTATTGGGATGGTATTTACATAAGTAGTGAATGTCTGCTATCAGATGACTTTCAGTCAAGGAGATGTTACCCACAAGAATGGGATGGGGGTGGGGTGGGGACATCTAAACAGTCAAGGGCCTTAAAAAGAAATCAGAGGTCCCCTGGAGCAGAAGAGTTCAGTATTCATTCTTGCCTGAGTTTCTAGCTCGGCTTCCCACAAGCTCATGCACCAGACTTTTAAAAATAAATGTCTTAATATATAGATTCTATTTCTCTGAAGAGCCCTGATGAATGTGGAGTACTTTATGCTTTTCTCTTTTGGATCATTCAAGGCACAATTTTAAAGCAAAGGGACTCACAAAAGAGACACATAGACACACAAATAGACATACACACACACGTACACACATAGAGAAAGGTGGGGTGCTGGAAGAAGAGTCTTTGTCTGGGAGACCTAAACCTCTTCTTTTTTTTAGCTTTGCTTAGTCTTCCACGAGCCTCTGAGTCTTCACCGCCTGGTGAGGCCCCACAGTTCCTGGTTCTCATTGTCATCCTTATGTTTGACTTGAGAGTGCTCTAGACAAGGCCATCTTGGTGCTCTCACCTAGTTGACCCTTTCTGACATGTTTTCTCCTTCTTGAGACTTCTTCATGAGGCTAAGGAATTACTGTGCTCCCTGGTTTTCCTCCTACGTCTTCTGTGCCCAACTTTCTCTTTCCACCTGCTCCCAGGACACCCTCACTTGATTGACAAATAGATTCTCCACCTGGATGGTCTTGGTCATTCCCCTTCTAAATCTTCATCATTCCTAGATCCTCGTCTCCATCCTCAAATTCTCTTTCCTTTATCAAAATCACCCAGCCAACGGCCCACAGGACTTCCCAACCTGAGTGCCCTGCAGCTATTCCAACCACGTGAATCCCCAAATGAACCCAGACTTCTCACTGCCACATTCTGGGTCTCAGTTAACGAGATTCCCACTTGTGATCCACCCCAGTTTGAATATCCCCTACTGTCAAGCTTATCTTTAAGCTTTATTGTTTCCAAGTCTTAGCTTTAAAAAATATTTATTTATTTTTATTTTGTGTGTGTGCCTCAAGGTATGTATGTGTTCTGCATGTGGGCAAGTGTGTCAGGGGTGTCAGAAAAAGTGTAGCTAGAGTTATAAGTGGTTGTGAACCATCCAAGGTGAGTTCTGAAAGCCAAATGCACGTCTTTAACCACTGAGGCATCTTCCTTATACCTCATCTTAATAGCAATGCAAATGCTTTTTATAAATGCACAGGTGAATGAAATGGCCTCTCTCGGAAGCATAACCACTATTCTGAGTACACTATGTGACTTCTGTGATGGGATAGCTGACTGCCTGGAGCCTAGAAGACACCTGCTGTAAGTAACCTGTGCGCCTGTGTATTAAATCAAAGAAAACAAATAATAGCCAGGGACCATCGAGATGCATGGTGATGTGTCAGTGTGCTTCCAGTACATCCACGCCAGTGAGCAGGTAGAACGACCTTTTGGGTTTCGCAATGAAATTCCCCTAAAATGGACTGCCTGTAAGACAAAGAAATGTATCTCTCAGAGACTGGGGTCAGAGAAGTTCAAAGCCAAGGCTCTGGTAGACATGGTGTCTGCTGAAGGCTGTTTCCTGGTTCATCAATGATTGTCACCTGTGTCTCTTTTGCAAAGGTGCCAATCCCACCCACAAGATAGCCATCCTTGTGGCCTAATCACCCCTAAAGGTGATTGTCATTGTCTCCTAATGACAAGTACTTTCTAAGGGAGGATCTCCAGCTATTCTGCTCCTGGGCTCATACCCATATAACTCCACATTCTAACACATAGATAATTGCACATCTACTGTGATTGCTGCTCTGTTTACGACAGCAAGGAAATGGAATCAATCAAGACGTTCATCAATAGAAGACTGGATAATGAAAATGTGGTACATATACAAAATGGAATATTATTCAGTCGTAATGGCAAAAGGAATCAGAAATTTGCATGGCAATGGATGGCCTTGGAAAGTATAGTGTTAAACAAGGCAACCCAAACTCAGAGACCCTCTAATGTATACAGGTACATATGTAAAAAGATGTGAGTGCCAGGATAGTAGAATATTACAAAGGAAACCAAGAGATGGTAATATCAGGTGATTAAGAAGGCAAGGTAATATCAGGTGAATACAGGTGAGAGGACTCATGAGTCACGCAAAAGGTTATAAAGCTAGCATTTTTTCTAACTTCAACTTGGCCATATTTATTTCCTTTTTGTGTTATCTAAGTGCAAAAAAAATGTAATCAGTAGGGAAAGTATAAAACTATAAACAAAGCTATATGGCTTCAGAACGGCCATTCTAACTGCATAGGAGTTCAGTAAGATGAGCTGAGTTTACGCCTGGCAAGTGCGTGAGTGCCCTCGTTAAACTAGCAGTGAGCTGGTTTGTGAATTAATTAGAATAGGTGATTTATTAAAGAAAGAGGAGAAGGAGGATGAAGAAGAAAAGGAAGAAAAGGAAAAGGAGAAGGGAGTCTTTGATGGATGGGCTGGGCATGGACTTTGCGTCTACAGAGAAATGGGAGGGTGGGAGATGCTACAAAGAACAGCTCTCAGGGGACCTGGGGCATTGGTAAAATACACTGTGTTGTTTGTAATGAGAAACCACAGGTTCTAAGGGGGCTGTGAGATGTTCTAGGAGACCTCGTTGAGATGCACGCAGTTGGGGCCAGAATAGAGCTCAGATTCTCTGTTCTGATTTGTCTGCCTGTGGTGGCATCTGTAGATTTGTAGTTTTCATATAGAATTGTAATATGAGACTTTATTACTAAATCTTCCAAAAGAGCAGCCCCCACTGTGCTCACACAAGAAAGATGTGTCTAGCCTCAGCCACAGAGCTCTTACGTAGGGTTGGAATATCTCCACATTTCTAGTCTAAATACCCCTGTGTGCTCAGTTTTGGTCTCTGCGTAGAGCAAATTAATAACACAATGCCCTCAACAACCCGAGTGTAAATTGTCTGACATCTTGGCTCCCTTCTTCCGTACATCTATTTTCGTCAATGCACAGTTAAGAACATATGACCCCTGATGTCCCCAAGTCATCCTTCTAGTACCGTCCATATGACAACTTGCATGCACATCTTCTTAAAGGAATTCTGGGTTGTACAGCATCTGCAAGTATGTGTGCAAATGTATATGCATTCTATTTGTGTGTTTGCACATGTGTTTGCAAATGCAGACATATGTGGAGACCAGCGGTGAACTTCAGATATCATTTCTCAGGAGATACCCATCCTGCTTTTTGTTTTGTAAGACAAAGTCTCTCTCTGGGACCAGAAACTCAACAACTGGACTAGACTGGCTGTCCAATTAGTGCCAGGAATCTTCTGGCCTTCACCTCCCTGGCACTGAGATTACAAGCATGTGCCCCCATGCCCAGGTTTTTTACATGAGAATAGAACTCAGGTCCTCTTGTGTATGTGGCACACAGTTTACTCATGGAA
Source organism: Neodon shergylaensis (assembly GCA_025134845.1). Lineage (NCBI taxonomy): Eukaryota > Metazoa > Chordata > Mammalia > Rodentia > Cricetidae > Neodon > Neodon shergylaensis. The sequence goes on from JABTXL010000541.1 coordinate 9,638,996, forward strand.
CTCTCTCTCCAGCCCCATGCCCATGATTTTCTTTTTAAACTGGCCATAAACTCTAGAGAGCAATCCTTATCAGGCCACCATACCCTACCAGATCCTTTAAAAAGCTGTGTGGCCTTTCAGTGCCCAGCTGTGCCATGGTGTGCTTAAGCCGTCCCCAAGAGTTCCCAAACATTTGCTATGATGAACAAGACAGACATGGGCTCCTTCCATTGCCCATAACATTTTCCATGGGTTCGCATTATGATTTGGGACAGTGTAGGCTGGCCAGAAAGGGATCTAGGTTCCTTGCAAGTTTTGAGACTTATTGTCAATGTACATCCAACAGAATAGCGCCAGCTTTCTGTGTGTGTTCAGCTCAGGGGAGCCGTGTGTTCTCTACTCTTTTCCCAACTGGGGCACAGACCAGTTCATGTTGCTTTTCTGGGATTCTTTGGCACTGAAGCACGCTAGCAATTTCTGTGTGGCCTGCTGACCCCAGGGCCACTCTTACTCTTACCCTAGTTGCTTTATTTCTCATAAAAAAAAACCTCAGCTCTGAACATTCCATTTGACCTCAACCACTTTGCAGCCGTACAATCTCTAAGATCTTCGTGATGTACTGCTAGCCAGTTTTCTTCCATTTTGTGGCAAGGATATTGGATTTATATATCAGGATACAGAAAAGTGCATTTATCTGTATACTAATGTTTTGTACTGATGCAACACACCCCTTTAAGTCAGTGCAGACTTTATCCTCTGGTCCTGTTGCTCAGAAGTCCAAACTGAGCTTCCCTGAGCCAAAACTAGGTGTCTGCCTGAGGGATGTGCTCCTTAGAGGACTCTGGAGGTGGTATCCAGTTACTGCCCCAGCAGCTTCTGTAGGTCACTTGTGTCCTTGGCTTCTGGCCCTTCTCTGTCATGGCCAGCAGTCTGCACCATTAGGTTCCTTCTGATTGGTTCCAGTTGTTACATCTCTTTCTCTGACTAGCCTGCTCCTTTAATCATCTTTCTTTTAAAAAATAATTTTTATTGCATTGTTATTGCTCTCCTCTCAGCGTGTGTGTGTGTGTGTGTGTTTGCATCTTTACTGGGTGCACATTTCATGGGTGTGGAGGTCAGAGGATGTCTTGTGAGAATCGATTCTCTTCTTCTATCATGTAGGGTCAACTACCTGATATCCATCATGCAACTCTACCTGGTAAACCATATTTACCCACCCACCCCATTCATCTTTCAAGAACCCTATAGATGGTAACCGAGGTGCTAATTACACCATACAGGATGCTGTCCTATCTTCGGTTGATTAACTTAACCATTCTGGCAAAGTTACGTGATTGTGTTGCAAGACATCTTTAGGAAGGCACTATTAATCATCAAACATCCTTCTGATTCTAAAGCTTGTGACTTTTCCTCTCTCTCCTACCAGAGTGACTCATAGAAATGAATTTATAGTCAAATAAGCAAAATCTAGCATCTTTTAAAGGATAGTGTGGCATTAGGAGCCCTACGTGTCTAGGGCAAGTTTGCAGGTGACTTTATCAAAGGGCATGCCTCTTGTGGGAGCGGAGAGAAACTGGCCTCTGGCTGGGCACATCACAGAGAGCAGCTGCAAACAGTTCTTCCCCTCTCAGAGGAGGTGGATGCCGGTGAGTACTGTCAGAGACCTGAGAGAAGCGGAGCCAATTATTGGGTAAAGTCACCAAACGAATAGCTAGAGGCTCGTCCACAAATGTCCCCCTGGCTTATTTTGTTCACCATTTGTTTGAACTGAGCTTCATTTCAGTCTTCCCTTCACGCCAGATCCCATATGCTGCTCGGTGTCTGAGCCCACTGCCAGAGACACGGGCGTGCAATTATCCGGCTCCTACGCATTTTCTTTTTCCCGTGCTCTTTGAGCTTAATTTCCCCGAGAGGCCGTGCCTCGAGCTTTCTTTCAAACCCGCAATTACAAGGAGGCACCTAATGAGTCCAGGAACAAACTTCAGCACTGCACAGCTATTTGGTTTTAATGAGATAAACAGGGGGGAAATGCCAAACAGGGGGATCTTCGTTTTATCTCCTGGCGTTTGCGTGCCTGAAGGGCGCGCAGCCTTCTGAATCGCTTGATGCAGTCCACACGTGTCTGGGGAATTGTGACGGAGTCCTGGAGCTTCTTACGGCCATCTTGATGTCATCCAGGCTGGTGACCCTAGCTGCTCTAGCAGATCGAGAAAGCTTCTCGATTGGAATCAGCGGACAAGTGCACCACCAAGGTCACCAAGGGTAGAGCAGGGCTCTGATCTCCGCTATCACGCCATGGCATTCCCAGGAGAGGACTGATTTCCTCCCCAGGCACACTCCAGGGTAGTGACTCAGACGGAGGAAATTGCAAACAGCATGGATCATAATGAATATTTTGATTTAGAAAACAGCGTTCTCTGTGATATCTAATGTCTACAGGAACTTGAGAGGTGACAGAAAAATCTATTATCAAAGTTTCATTCCCACAGTGTTGTTAGTAATGGGAATTGGCTGAGAGAGGTACCTGCTGAGTACCTGGTGCTATGTTGGGTACTTAGGTCATGGGGAGGAGAATGGGGGTGGGAGAAAAAAAACAGAAGATGGAGCATATAAGCTTGTAAGTAAATACAGGAACTTCCGAGCAAGACTGTTCACAAGGAAGACAACAGAATACAATAGTGGGGAAAACAGATAAGGACGGTGGCCAGCGTTCCAAGGAGCATCAGCCAGTGCTGACTCTCAGCTGTCAGGCAGCCATCAGTCCCACTCCCCCACTCCCCATGACTACAGCTGACCCTTTCTAGACTGAAGCAAGTCCTAAGAGTGCAAAGCCTGTTCCCCAATAACGGTACTCCCTTCTTTTTGGAAGGGTAAAACAAAAAGGTGCGGACACATGGGGAGCATGATGGGGTTAAAGGGGGCAGAGGGAAAAAAATCTCTGCAGACAGCCTGAAAGCAGGGCCTGGCATGACTGAGTCAGTGAGAAGACTGATACAGGGAGATCACGACACCCAACTTACGTGTTGACTAAGTCCCGAGGTCATCGAACTGGAAGCCCAGCACTGACACCTTCTGCTTGGTCCTAGCTCTGCTAAGACTCATCTTCCCTCCCAACCTCCCATTTCCCATCCTATTTTCCAGATGGGGCCAACAAAAAGAGCAGAAGACAGCTTTAGAGCCTCCTTGTGGGGCCTTTGTAGCAGATGTTCTGCCTCATTCCCACTATCCCCATCTGATCATAGCTCAGAGTCCAGGGTAGCCCCTGAGGTTCCCATCCAACCTTTTCTTGAGATGCATATGAGAACTGTTCTTGAGTTGTTACCAGCCATGCAAATGCCAGGCTCCTCTGCAGAGACCCTGGTCTCAAAGGTGTAAGAGAAGTGTCAAGAGACCCTGTTTGAATGAACTGTCTAGGTGACTCTGAGGTAGGGTCAGTCTGGAAGCTGCTGTCCCCAGAGCTAGCATATGATCCCACCATCTACCAACTCACGTTAATGATCAGAGCCCATTCTTTTGTCTGGGAAACATTCTCCTGCCTATTGAAATAGGCTGGAGTCTGGGGATAGGGCTCGCCTGGTATAGTACTTGCCTAGCAAGTACTAAGTCTTGGATTTGGCCCCTAGTACTGCATAAACTGTGTGTGGCACATACCTGTAATCCTAGCATTCCAGAGGTAGAGGAAGGGGGATGTTTTAGTGGGTAAAGCACTCATTGTGCAAGTGTGAGGACCTGAGAGTCGATGCTAAGCACCCACATAGAAACTGAGCATGTAACCCCACACCTAGGAGGGTCATGGAGACAGGAAGTTTTCCTGTCTCAAAAACCGATTGGAGAGCCAGTGAGATGGTTGGGTGGATAAATGTACTTGCCCCTCAGCATGGATGGGATAACCTGAGTTTTATCCCTGGGATCCACATAGTGGAGGGGGAGAATTAACTCCTACAAGTTATGCTTGCCCCCCCCCACACACAATAAATTTAAATGCAATGGAAAATCTTTTTAAATGAGGTGGAGAATGACCGAGGAGATACTCAACATCAATTTGTGTCCTCCGCACACATATGCATTCCCAGCCAAATATGCACCGCTAGACATATGTGCACCCCAAGCAATACATGTACCCCCTACCTGTGCACATGTAGCCATATGTGCACCCCAGCAACACATGTAATCCCTCTACTTGTGCATCCCTAGACACATGTGCACTCCAGCAACACACACAAACCCTCTACCTGTGTACCCATCGTCACATATGCACCCCAGGAAACACACATAACCCTTGTACCTGTGTTCCTACAGCCACAGAAGCATACACAGGCACACAAACACGAGATCACTTTGCATCCCCAAGCACAAAGTGTGACTTTCAATCATTCCATATCCTTTGGCTGACCTGTCCCAGGGGTGTGTGGTGGTGTGGTGACTCACTGCAGTTTTAATTTCCATTTGCCTGATGATTCTTGATATCAAGACTTTTTGGTATGCCATTGGTCATTTGCAAACCTTTCTTTGGTGATGCTTGTTTCTTCTACCCATTCTGTAAGGCTATCTCTCTTATGTATTATGGATGCAATTTTTTTGCCAGACATGGGAATTGCAAATGTCCCACTTTGCCCTTGCTTTTCTTGATTTTCTTAGTGGTGTTTCAGGAGCAGGCATTTCCCATTGTGATGAAGCCCAGTACATCACTTACAATCATTTTTTTTCCCCAAAGACATATTTTTGCATGCCCCCAAAGTTGTCGAGATTTCCTCCAGTGTTTTCTTCTAGGAAGTTTCAACTTTTGACTTTCCATTTGTGTGTGAGAGAGTTTCAGAAGAAGCTAGTGCACGGGGCAGGTTCACGTATTTGGGGGCCTGGACATGTAGCTGTTTCCACACCATTTGATGCAAGACTCTCCCATCAATCAGGGGATTGGCTTAGCACCTGCGCAGGGGGTTGATTGACCATCGAGGTGTTATCTATTTCTGAATGCTGTTCTCTTTTTAATTGATTTCCACGTCTAAAAATTTATCACAGCTTAAAATTTTTAAAAATGAAAAAACTGGAGCCGACAGACAGAAGAGTCTTGTACAAAGGCAGATAAAATAAGTCAGAAGCCAGGCTAGAACACGGCCCTTCTAAATACGCACCTCGGAGGAGGGGAGTTGGGGGCGGATGTGATCTAAATACATTCTATGCATGTATGAAAGTGTCAAAGAATTTGAAAATGCATATAAGGCTTATCAGAAGTTAGAAAAAATTAAGAAGACAGTGATCTATCCTTATCCTGGGGGAGTCTGTTCCAAGATTTCCACCAATGGATACCCCAAACCATGGAAAGTGCAGAGAAGTTAAGGTTTTCTTCATAGGCACCAAGCTCACCATTTCTGTAGGTTTTTGGGCAGGGGCAAAATTAGCAGACATTTCTCTTTCCTTTTTTGTGACTTCCCCATAAGGATATTGCTTGCTTCTTCCTACTAGATCTTAGCACCAGCAAATGACTTTTTTCTGTCCTTACATTGAGGACTTTCCTCTTTTTTTTTTTTTAAATGGAACACTCCGTGGCCTTTCTTAGTCTTATCCACATGGCCAACATCACTATTCTTGTGCTTTGGGGTTGACATTAAGTAACAGGACTTATCTGAACATAAACACTCATAGATACTGTGACAGCCATTGAGGTTTCTAAGCAGCCATGAGCAGGTGTGTGTGGGTATTGAGGAACACTGTTCATGTAAAGGTCCGAGTCCCATCCTGGTGGGACAGAGTAGGGTGACATAAGATTTCAACATTCTTAGAATCATATGCAATTGCAAACATGTAAATTGTTTACCTCTGGAATTTTCCATTTGGTACATTTGAACTGTGGCTCACTAGAGGTAATCAAAAACCTTGAAAAGAAAACCAAGGTTAAGGGGAGACCACAGACATAAAGAATAGTGGGGCTATGGATGCTCAGGAGCCCACCAGCCTGCCTGGAGGAAAACTACAGAAAGGACAGAGCAGCCAGAGTCCTCCTGGAGCATCTCTTTCACTTTGCACACATTGCTCCACACCTGTAGGCTCTCTGCTGGAAGATGGGGGTGGGGAGAATGCCATCTCCACATGAACAATGAATGCAGGGTTACAGAGGCAATGCGGCTGATGTGTGGCATGCAGCATCTGGGCCACAGCAGGTGCTCAGGTGACTTGATGCTCTACACCCTCACTCATCACCTTGCCCCTGAAGTGACCCAAAGGCTGACCCTTGGTGGTGAGGATAGCCTCTGTGGACCCGGGCATTCCATCTGCAGGCACAGATTCCTTCCTGATTCAGGTCCCGAGTCTCTGCAGCACTTCTCTGCGGCATAAAAAGAGAAAACCTTATAGCTGGAGCTCTTAGGAAGTAGACCTGGCTGAGACCCCAGTACCATGTGTATGGCAGCAAGAGGGTGACTTCTTCCCCTTGCAGAACTCTGTCTCTGGAACCCAGCTCATGGATCATTGGCAAAGCCCTGAGAGCCTGCCCAAAGGTTAAAAGTTGCATGGTGCTGAGGCTTGAATCTGCTTCCCCTCCCCCAAGCAAGTGATGGAAACTGAGTCTCTAGTGCAAGAGTGTCAGGAGGCAGGGTCTAATGAGAGGCCCTTAAGTAGTGAGGCTCCACCTTCAGGCCTGGATTAACACCAACTACAAAAGGATCTGGAAGCCTCAAGTTCAGGTTCTTATATTCTTTCTTTCTCGCCATATGATGCCTTCCACCATGCCTGACATCAGCCCCTCAATCTTGGGCTTCCCAGAGTTCAGTGCTGCTCTTGGCACGTTACCCAGCCTCAAGTACTCTGCTATGGCAACAATGAATGATTTGAAACACATTGCATTTGGAAGTAGTAGAGGGCAAACCTCTCCCATGGCAGGTGTGTTTGGGGGGCATGTAGCACAGATTGTGTGAGTTTGCACAAATTAAGATGACTGTCTCAAACTCAGAGCTGCATGAGGCCAGAGGCAGTGACAGGGTGTAGAAAAGAGAATATAGTCTCAGAAGGCAGGGAAGAAAAGAAAGACAAACGTTGGTGCCACCATTTCTGACAATTAGCTTATACACAACAATGTGTCCACACTAAGTCAGTCAAGTACAGGTGAGATTTTATAACAGGTATCTTTATTGGACAGAATCACAATATATATTTATATATTTCCCTTGTATTAACCATCAGTTCTATCATAAAAATATATTACAACATTTGATATATATTCACAAAACACGAGCCATTGTAAACAGAGCAGGCAGCGTTGGCCTTGGATTCAAATCTCTCTCGAGTCCCGTTCCAGTAGAATACAGCTGTTGGCAGGTGCGTCACAGGGAAGGTAAATGTCGCCACATTGGGAGAGAGAGTAGAGTAGTGATACTTCACGTAAGAATAAATGGAGTCACAGTTTCATTCATTAAATTAGAAAGCAACGTTAAAACTACAATGACGTAAGACACTAAACTTTTTGCTCCATTTGGCGCTCGGCGTTCAGCTGTTGGTGTGGAACCTCCACCGTATGTAGTATGCACACATGGGCATGCACACTGGTGGGAGGGGCACTGACTCGGCAGACACATGAGCTTCCATTCGTCTCCCTAAGAATCTCCTGGGGAGGACCGCAACACCATGGGGACCCCAATCAAATGTCGCCAGAAATATCTTTTATTTTCCTAAATCTTAAAGTTTTCTTGAAATGTTAAGATATAAAGTGCATTCCCTTGTAGGAGTCTAGCCTCAGCCATGCTGGACACACTTGATGTTTCCCAGCTGTGAGGACCCTTATGTCATCTACTGGCCGTTTTCTGGATGCCTCAAGCTATAAATGACACGAGCCTCCTCACCTTCCTTTGTGGCTAGCAAAAACAAAGTAAATATATGAAAACACAGGGTTGCAAAGCATTGGTTGTCGGTGCCCTGGTGCCCAGGAACCTCCAGGATGGCCTGCGAGCAGGGGCTTTCCACCAGCTTGCCTCTCACCCACAAGAAATGATGCTGCTTCTACGGGATACAGGGCAAGATCATTCTGCTGTGTTTGCTTGGAGAGTAAGGATGGACATGGCTCATAGCGTCTGTTCTCATCCACTATACAGGACACAACACCAGAAGGAGAGTTATGGCCACCCAAGAGCATCCTCCCCAAATGAGAAGTCCGCATTTAGATGCAAGATTTCAACTCCTCCCAGAGGTGCCTAAGCAAAGAATGTGATTCATTCAGCATCGAGTTAACTGCCCCAGGTGGCAGGGAGGCCAAGGCGAGGTACCCTTTTGATTTGCTACTTGCAACTCAGAGCAACTGGGTTTCCTGCAGGGGACCCGGATGGGATTGGCGGGACACCGGATCCCATGAATGCCCCTATGCTCCAGGAGAGATTGTGTTTACACACTTCTTGTAAAACAGGATTGTTGAGGTTTGGAATCATTTCAGTTTGCAAGGAAACTTGGCATTCGAAGCTTTCGCAAGCAGGGTGAGTTGGTTACTATTAATAATTCAAGTAAAGGTTTGGCAACCGAGGAGCTGAAGGAAGGCAATGGGAGGCTGGGGATTTGGGGATTGTGTGTTAGGGATTTTAACCAGCCTGAGAAATTACTACGACCTGATTCCAGTCACCCAGACACATTGCAGGAATGTCATTGCAATGGCCTCTGTTACTCTCTACCCTAAACCTGTTCTCGTTGGGTGCTGTGGAGTGTAGCTGAAGCCTGGGACTGCCTGTCTCCAAAAAGGAATTCTAAGCCCTTTGAAACCATCACGACAAGATCTCTACTTCCGTACTAGGGAATATGTAAGATGGTGACTATGCAGACTTACTGGGCATGTGTGAGGGGACATGGGTGTTCCTAAGACCGTATACATCCGAGGGGTACACATAGGCTTTTGACGCTAAAATATCAATGGATAAAAAAAATCCTTAAACGTGGGTGTGCATGATAAAACAGAGCCCTGCTGCTATTGGTTCGAGTCACATTTGACTTTTAAATGTGAAGTATGTATTTACATGACACATTGCAGGAATGAACTATTCGTCTTCCCTGCAAAGGAAGGTGAGGGTGTGGGATGTCTAATAAGTGTGAGGACAGCCTTTGCACCACGACTGTGTTATGGTACACTATGCTATGTCAGTTCTTCATTTGTTCCTGGGGATTGGCAGCAGTATACCTCAGTCCCAGCACGGACGCTAACTGTGTAACGCTCGCCTAGAGAAAAGGAAGACACTCCTTTGCTCCATCTCAGGATATCATTAGAGGAGATGCCCTAGGAAAAGACGCCTGGATTTGGTCTCTTGGAACTTAATCGTAGCTGTGTGGTGGCTCACACCTGCAATGTCAGCACCCAGAGGCTGAGGCAGGGGGATTGCTAATCATTGTAAGATCTGGTGCAAGTTTGAGACCAGTGTGGGCTATGTGGTAAGTTCAAGGCCAGCTGGGATAGCCTGTCTTAAAAATAAGCAAATAAGTAAGTAAGCATCTAAACAAACAAAAGAGGGATGAACACCCTCAGTAGCAATGAATATTGGCTTGGTTGGATACCAGAGCTTGACAATAGAACCCTATTGCTGAAAATACTATACACATTAATCACAGGACATGGTAAAATCAATACTGACCAGGAAGCTTCATCCGTTGCTGGCTAGCTCTCATAGTACTAGAAGGTGCTATGCAGGCTGCTGGAGAAAATGTCATCAACAGTCTTAGCCATCTGTGAGCCCTGATAACTATAATAAAGACAAACATAGCAAGATTTGCTCATGGGTATGTACAATAGTGTCACAAATGCTATGGGGTAACCAATCATTTTCTGGTTGGATTTAAGGTCTACTACACAGGAAGAAACACATGCCTGGTATTGCAAATCTGCCCAAGAATCCACAGATGGGGAGTTCACAGGCTCCGTGTTGTGTGTGTGTTATTTTAAAGATTTATATTATTATTTTGATAAATGGAGACAGCATTAAACTGCCCTCTTAATTTATATATTTGTGCTATTCATAGATGAGTGCAGCTTGTAGACCTCATCAGAGAAGTTTCTTTATGCAGTGGATGATGGTTTGTGGAAAAAGTACAGAGAATAAATAAGTGTGGAGTGTTTAGTCACAAACACGATATCTAAATTACACACACACACACACATACACACACACACACATACACGTGTGCCAAGGCTCATGGCCCATCATGGGAACTGAAAGATTTGAGAATCAGCGGTTGGGGAGGACCAGACTGACATCGCTGTGTCTTCTGGCCGTGAAAGAACTACAGTGCTCACTCTCACAGCAGCTGTGGCTGCCTGCGTGATAACAAGCCAGCCAATGTTTGAGCCCAGGATAGGAAGCCTAACTGAGAAGGTATGGACAGTTTCTGCCTTCCGGAGGAGGAGGAGGGAGAGTCAGTTTTGAAACATGTTGTCTGATAGGATGACCATGTTCCACACCTAGAAATATATGAACATCCCAAATTGGAATTGATAGCTTTAAAATGTGGGGTGGGGTAGGAAGGTAGGGGTAGAACTGGGAGATGTTAAGGGGAGAACTTGTGAGTAACTAGGAGCAAAACACATTGTATAAAATTCTCAAGGAAATATATAGATATCATTAAACATTGACCTCCAGGATCTCACTTCCCTGCACCTTCAGGTTGGGCAGTTTTCAACCCTCAGCGAAGTTTTTTTCTGCAGTAAATGGAGTTTAGTACAGAGACCCATAGCGGGTCAAACTACAGAATGTAAGAGGCTCCAAGAGTATTCATCTTTGCGTTCTCTTTATGTGTAAGACATCTATCTGATGCCTCCTCCTCCAAGGCTCATTGATGAGCAAGTAGGAAGATGGGCAGAGCCAGAGGTTGGGAAGACTGCAGCAAAAAGATGTCTTCTGGTCATGACAGTGACCCATTGTACACATGAAGTCACGGCGGCTGTGGCTGCATTCTCCTGCATAAGTTAAAGCCAGTCAAAATCCCAACGTGGATTGGGGAGGAGATTACAAAGCCCCATTCTCCGGCTGAGGAGCTATTGGGAATGATGGCTGCTTTGGGAGTATCAGTTTTCTTCTGAGGTCTGTCTCTGGGTGGATTGCCCTGCTCTGATAGACAGCCTTACACACCCACACATACCAGCGACACCATTAGAACTCAGTGGTTAAAAGATAAAAAAAAAAGAGTGCATGAAGATGGGAGGGAGAGGGGTGGAAAGGAGTTGAGGGGCAGACTAGGTGGTGAGTAAATAAGTATATAAAATAGTTAATTAAAATGATACGTGTCACTCCCCTCAAAAGGAATGCAGCTCCATTCGCCTTTTCCCTCTCTATCCTTTCTTCCTTTTTTTTTCTCCTGCTTTTTCATTTTTCTCTTTTTGGATAGCTAAATATCTGTCCATTTTTCTCCCTATCATCTTTTTCTATGTTGTTCTGACTTTAAAAATATGCATCCTGCTGGCCACAGATGGCGCTCCCTGTGTCTCAGGAGTTACTGCCCATTTCTGAACACTCCCCTCTTCCAGTGTTTCTGAATGTACACTAAGCCCCGCCCACCTGAACCTTTCCCACGCTGGTCCATATCTCTTATGTCTCACCCCTTTGTCGTGGCAGTTCCGGCCCAAAGTTCACTGCCTCTGCAAAGTCTTCCAGGGTCTCTGGTTAACAGCGCTGAGCAACACCCTTCACCTAGGCCCATGTAGAACTCATATTCCCTGGGGGGCTGGCACAGGAGGCTCTGGCTTGCAGAACTATGGGGTGACAGGTGAGCACTCCCACGTAACTCATAACTGCCTGTCACTCTTGCTCAGCTCCAGTTTTGCCACACTGTTTCCCTCAGCACGTCATGGCAGGAGCCCATTTCCTGGCCCTCCGTTACTGAGCAGGCCCTGATTTCTGACGTCTGAGTCAGGCTGACAGGAACCACCCTCAGTTTCAGCTGTGCACTCCTCTATATTCCAGATCATTGAAGTTGGACAGTTCCATTCCTTAGGACCCATGGCTCCTCTCTCCTGGGACGCTGACTGCACAAAGTGTCCAGCTCCTGCTCTTTACTCTGTGTATGGGGAAGGAGCTGAAGAGGGCTTTTACCACACAGTAGCGCCTGAAGAAAGGCAGGAAAAGCTCGAGTGGACGTGGGAGCTGCCAGGGAAGGCAGGGAGCTTACAAGGCAGACGCCCTCTTCACACAGAGATTCATCTGCTGAGCCTGAAGGAACAAAGCGGAGCTCCAAATCCTCTCCTCACCAAAGGCTCTGCACATCATTTCCATGCGAATCCTAAGGGTCCAGGGACTGAGAAGCCTCACTTGGGCTCGTGGGGCTGGGGGAGGGGGATGCTGCACACTACTGATGCTCATGGAGCTAATGACCTGAAGTTTCTGAGTTTCTTGAAAGTGCCGGTTGACAACGAGTCCTCCGCACCTAAAACACTAACCCTGTAGTGTCTCTGAAGGTGAGCTATCACCTGAGTCAGCTGCCTGGACACCAATATGTAGATCACAGAATCCCAAGTCCTGCCATCTGGCCTGAATTCACCTCTGAAGGGGGAACTCAGGAGTTCGTACTGAAGCACATCCCTTGGTGACAATGGGGATGAAGAAGTTTAATAGCCACTGTCTCCATTCAGATCCTCAGATTCTCAGGAAGGTAATGGGAACCTCACAGTCTCCAGCTCTTTCCCCATGGTGTTCATGGGCTGGAGGATGTGAGCTGATCCAAGAGGTTTCTGGCACCTTAAAGAATCTCCTCACCAGGTGGTGGTGGCGCACTCCTTTAATCCTAGCACTTGGGAGGCAGAGGCAGGAGGATCTCTGTGAGTTCGAGACCAGCTTGGTCTACAAGAGCTAGTTCCAGGACTGGCTTCAAAGCTGTAGAGAAACCCTGTCTTGAAAAACCAAAAAAAAAAAAAAAAAGAATATCCTCATATCCTCAGTAAAATCAGGCAACTGACTTAACCCTGTGTTAAGGTCAAATCCTGACAACACACCATCTTTGGGTTCATCCAACAGCCACATCACAGCCAAGAACTGATGACTACCTGCCTCTAAGCCTGGGCAAGAGTGACAATGAGCACACAAGCCTGGCCCTATTCTGTCTACCTTCTCTCGAGGAGAGAGACACATGAAAAACAAAACAAAGTGTACCTCACAAATGCAAGGCAAGAGTTTTATTGCTCAGAGTGACAGGAGCCTAAGCTGAGCCCTGGAAGAAAACACAGTAGGAAACAAGCCAAGGAGGTCACCAAGCCATGTTCATCTACCAGCTGAATGCAGACACCTGTCTATAGGAGGTGAGCTAGCCAGACACCAATAGTGTGCCATTCAGCAAGTATCCTCTATGCCCAAGGGCCCCAGGTTTCTGAGATCCTGACCTCCTAGAAGGGGATTCAAGAAAAAGGCAGATGGGGCAGAGAGATTATAAAAGGCAAGCCGTGTGTGTGAGGCCGGAACTGAGCCCTCTGAGTGGATTTGGGATGTGGAAGAGGCCTCTCCTCTGTTGGCAGTACTCCCAAGCTTCACAAAATGGTTTCACCTGCCCAGTGGCCCTCGAGTCCAAGTGCTGTGAAGGTGACTCCGGGAACCAGCGGGAGTCAAGCAAGTCACTGAGATCTTTCACCTTGGGGGGACAGAGTCTTGTTTCATATACCTCACACCTGAGAAAATCACACGTTGTTTGATTAATTAAATTGCCAGAATGAGGTAGATCACTCAGGTGGAAGCAGTGACCTCAGGGGGAGTGTTTTAGAGATGTGCAGACTGCTATAAACTTTTATGGGAGGCAATTGCCGTGGCATTGGCTGGTGCTCACTGCCAATGGAGCGGCTTCCTTCTCGCTTCCCTTGGGTTTTCAAGCCTGTGCCTAAGTGATAATGAAAACTCTCCATCAATGGGCTTATCTGGGGTTCTTGTCGGTGGCATGATGCCAATGTAGTGGGTTTTATTAGATGGTAAGCAGTTTTAGAGGCATAGTGAAAATTACAGCATACATCCTTCCGGATAAGAGGTGTCGTGGGTGGCAGTTCCTGCTTCTTAGTTATGGAAGGGACAGCGAGATCTTGGTGCAACTCAGGGTGCAATATGTTGCTGACACAGAGCAGGCAGAGAAAGGATTGATAGGGTTACTCTCCCTCCAAACCAATATGGGAGAAGAGGATGTCCCTACTCACCTCTGCCTATCTACTGACTTCTCCCTCTAGGTCACCATTCCTATTTTGCCCAACTTTAGCAGTATTTGTGTGAAGGGGGAGATTACTTGGTGCATGCTGTCTTGGCTCCCTGCTTGATTTGAGCTTCCCTAGCACTTTGAGTGTTGGGACAGCAGAGGGTAGATACAGCTGCTCTTCTCTAGCCGAGCTATAGAAATGATTGCGGTGATTTGTGCTAGATGGGGCCAAATGGACTCTGAACCAGGACAGTTTTGTCCCAGAAACAAATATGTGTCAGTGTTGTTCTGGTAGATGGGTGACAACCAGCTCTGGGGGAAAGGAAGGCCTGATTTACAACACTTAGTTATTCTGGGTGTATTAAAACTTTCACCATGGCTAAATTCAAGCTACCTGGGTGACATCTCTTGTCACAGGAGGGAGGAGTGGACCTCACCAACTCCCCCATAAGGTTGGCTGGACAGAGATAGGTACAAAGTCCAAACAAGTGTCCTGAGGAGTCCCCGCAGGAGCCCAGGTTCTTTTTCCCCAACAAGGTAGGTGCAAGTACATCTCTCCCAGCAATGGGAAGATAGTAAAGCCTCCTTAGATGTTACAACTGTCTCCATGGAAACTCTGAAGCCTGACAACACCAGGCCTGGTGGAGTTGTTTTCTAAATGAATTGCCAAGAGTTAATGATAGGCTATCTTTTCAAATAGACAAGTAGACATTTCTCTGCCTTTAACTACCGGGGCTGCCTGGCAAGGAAAACCAACGGTCTTCGGCTTGGTCCCTGGTGGAGAGTTCCCTTTGTACTTGTGAGGCTAGGTTGTGTAAAGTTACAAGGAAGGAAAGATGCTTCTGACTTGATGGTGCTCCACCCTTCCCACCCAGGGAAGTCTCTTACAGGGCAAAGCAACAACTGTTCTGAGCATTCTCAAGTCAGTCTGTAATGATGAGACAGGAAGACACACACATGGTGTGTGTGTGTGTGTGTGTGTGTGTGTGTGCATGCAGGCTGCTCTATGGTGGGGTTAGAGGTCAACTTCAGGTTTTGTTTCTCAACTGCCATCTACATTGTTCTTTCTTTTTGAGGTCCATCACTGGCTTGTAACTCACCAGTTCAGCTAAATCTTGGCTGACCAGTGAGCCCTGAGGAGCGACCTCTCTCACTTCTCCAGCGCATGCTACCATGGCCAGTTTGCCTTCAGTGTGGATTCTTGGGGTCAGATTCGGGGCTTTATGCTTGTATAGTAAGCACTTTACTGGCTAAGCTACCTTTCCAGTCCTTATCTTAGATTTTAATGAGACCAAGACAATGGTTCCCAACAGATCAGCTTGTATATTACTGGAAGAGCATCCTGTACTAATTGCACTCTCTCATCAGTGCCACAGAGCACTTTTGTGGTGACCTTGGACTGTCCCTGCTTTCCCAGGACAGAATTGCAGAATGAGGGTAATTAACCACCAGGATAGTGGAACCCACTATCTGAAAACGAAGATTGCCTCCCTGTTTAGGTCAGCTCCTGGGCATCCAACTCACAGGAGATGATGGGCAAGATGTCTAAGACAAGAGGGAGTCCTTCCTACCAGCTTAGATCCCATGTGGGGCAGTAAGACAGACCGGACACCTTCTTCCTGCTTTACCGGGCTCTCAAAACTATGGCATGCAAATCAGAAGAAGGTGACTTCCTTCTCAGATTTCCGAGAATCTAGCATTATCTATTACCTGTCTATTGAGACCACTTTCATGCTAAGATTGTCAATATACGCAAACATTAGTTTGTTTGATGGAAGAGGGGCAGAAGTTAAATCCAAATTTCCATTCCTATGACAACTGGAGGACAGCAAACTGGTTGTTAAACACTTTTTCATTGAGCACAAAGCCCAAGGGTGTCAGCAGAGCGTACTGTAGTTGGCACCAGCTGGATAATATTTGGGTTACAGCAGCCACCACTACCAAGTGGAAAAGTGTTGCCATATTAGACATGGGACAGAGGACCATAGCCAGCCTCACTTTCAGCATCACTGAAATGTCCCTTGGAGCATGGAACCCCATGACCAGTAGCTAGCAAACAGGTATGTGCCATACCCTACACCCGCCATCAGCACTCTGTGTCCTTGACAGTGACTAGCTTACCATTCTTTGGGAGGCCTTTGGTGAGTCTAAACGCTCAAAATACACTCCCAGAAAGACTAGTCCTCGGCCCATGGCCATCCTTTGGTGATGGAACAGTCTGACATCTACCCTGGAAAAGCCAAGAAGCGGGCCCCGGAACCTGCTCAGACATCAACATCACTGCAATCACCCAGCAATGGCGGCAGTTAATGTCCACCCAGGAGACCAGCCCACCTCCCTTTGCTCTGTCCTCTCGTTCTGAACGCCCCGGCAGGAGAGCCGTCCTTCATTCCGACACCGGCAGAATGTTCTGGCTGTGAGAGTCACCTGTGAGACCCACGGAGTGGGAGCGGATGGAGCGTCTGTTGAAGATCCTGTTCAGAAGCTCCTTGCAGCTCCGACGGTATTGGTGTCGCAGCAAGGAGTACACAAAGGGGTCAGACGCGGCCTTGCTGTAGGCCAAGCACTTGGACAGCACACCCCAGTGGGAGCCGATGGGTGCTGTGGAGAAGAGTTCCACCAGCCTGTGGAGAGATGGGAGCGTGTCACTGAGGGTGCTGTGGGCGTGTGTTAGGGGCATGGAACCGTGTCAGGTAACAAGGAAAGCAATGATTCCCAAGCGCTCTGTCAACTGTGCACACAGGTTACTGTAGCGAAGCTGGGAGACATGACCACCTCATATTCTCAAGCTCATAGGGACATTCAACAATAAAGGGGAGATTTAAAGCCGTCACCTCTGCTTCTGACCCCCACAACTCTTTGCACTCTGTAGGCCCGCATGTCTTATCTGTAGAGTAGGGAAGTCAGATGGGCTTATTTCTATGATCTTTTAATCCATGACAGTCTGGTTTGGCTCTGCCTCAGATTCAGTTCCGCCTTCCTAAGGAGTCTATGTGGGAGGGAGGGCTGAGAAAAAAAAAAAACCTTGGCAAACATTCTGCAAAGCTTCAGCAGAACGTCTGCCAGTGAGGAAGAGCTATTCCTAGGACTGGGGTCCTGGTAACCTCTGACAATAGCAGTAGTCAAGAGACCAGAAAGTGACCTTTGTCTCCTGAGGAGGGCAAGGGAGATACATCCTGTGTGTTCAAGGGTTCAGTTTTTCGAGTTCTGATAGCCATGGAACTCACTGAGTGGTGCGAACTCCAGCCTTCAAGGGCGGTAAGAATTCCTCGGTCTCCACTACTATCCCTAATTATGATTGCTCTCTCCCAAGGGTTCGCAGCTCCACTGGTCAGACTTGAGAAAATATCTAGCATTAGCATAAGGTCAAAAAAACCCACAAAGCTTGGAGAGTTTGGAGACCCTAAATCACTTCTCCTCCACCCACTGTCAAATGAGAAGGTTGAGATCCAGAAAGGAGAAGGGCCGTTGCAAGCCTAGTGCCTGTAACCAGCTAGGCTCTGGCAGCTGGCCACCGCCTGGGACATCTTCTGGAGAGCAGGCAGTGGTGGTTCTCAGCTTGGTGGGTCGCCTGGGAGAGGGCTCAGAGACAAGAAGGATAGGGCGTAACTCTTCTGCCAATTTAGTTTTCCTGGCTTGGTCTTTGGGTTGAAGTTGTGTGATGGGTCTTAGAGTCAGTGGGAAGAATGGACAGGTGCTTTATGTTACTCCCCGCTGAAACGCTTTGTTTCGAATGGATCTCCAGTGAGTCCATAATGAGACCACTGTCTTTGCCCCATCATTCCTTCATCACCCTTTGGTCCTGGGGAGAACCAGGGATACTGTTCTCCTCATTTCACTGGCAGATTGTATGAGGAGCAGAGGAACTGGAGATGTGAGCAGAAGGGAAATATTCGCTTTTTTTTTTAAATCTATGCTTTAGAAGTGATGAATCAAAAGAGACAAAAGCCCTAAATTGACAATGTCACACTTAATGAAATAGCCAAATGCTGGCTCACTGTTGCTGTGTGTCTATTGCTGCAAATAAAATGCCATGACTGAAAAGTAACTTGAGGAGGAAAGGGTGTATTTGGCTCACACTTCCATATGGCTGTTCATTATCAAAGGAAGTCAGGATAGAAACTCAAACAGGGCAGGAACCTGGAGGCAGGAGCCGAGGAAGAGGCCATGGAGGGGTGCTGCTTACTGGCTTGCTCCTCATGTCTTATAGAACCCAAGACCACCAGCCCAGAGATAGCATCACCCACAATGGGCTGGGCCCTCTCCCCTCAATCAATAATTAGCAGAACACCCTACAGGCTTGCCTACATCCTGATCTTATGGAGATATTGTCTTAATTGAGTCTCCCTCCTCTCAGATGACTTTAGCTTGTGTCTAGTTGACATAAAACTATCCATCACACCATGTGATGCCCAATCATGTTTCCCAAATGACCTGTATTCTGTATATTGTTAAGGTTGATCCTATCATCGTGGATCACCCCAAAGGATAGGTGTGTGTGTTCATGTGTATATGTAGATACACACATGAATGCGTGAATGCATTCATGGAAATCAAAGAACAACCTGGGTGTGTTCCTTCCTCAGACACCTTCCACATTTTATCTCGGATAGTAGGGTACATCATTGGGCTGGAACTTCACCAGGCTGGATAGGTTATCTGGCCAACAGCTTTGCAAGGATCTGCCTGACTCCATCACACATTTTGTCCTGGCTGAGGTTACAGGCATCTGCTGCTCCACCTAGTCTTTGACATGGGTTCTGGGGATCTGAACTCTGGACTTATGCTTGCATGACAAACACATTGCTGTTTGAGCTATCCCTCCAGACTCCCCAAAAGAATTCTTTTAAATACTCGATTATCAAACCACCCAACAAGATCAAAAGTAGTATTTGGAGGCTGTGTAGGGTAAAGTTATAGTGTTTACTTTCCCAAACTTTTATCTGAGGTCTGAACTCCCTCAGATAATTTCCAGCTTGTGCCTCCTTTGAACCAAGTTCTCGCTGTGTACACTCTCTTGTCTCACAATGACCCTGCAGAGAAGGGCTCATTCCCATCTTACAGATGAGGTCATTGAGGTCCAAAGAGATTGAGCAGCAAGCCAGGGTCTCCTGCCACAAAATGAAAGTCCACCCTCATAGCCTGGCTAGAGGCCACGCTGGACCCTGGAAGTCAGCATTGTAGAGAGACAAGATGAGTTTTGGGGACCCTTTAATCCCCAAGAGGCTCTTTCCAGGAAGTCATGATTCACTGTGCTAAACCATTGTCTCTTGTCCCTCCCCATAAAACCTGTGGCAAGTTCTAGCCTTTGACAGACCCCAGACAAAGGAGGGCTTCAAATGAACACAAACCAGATTTGGTTCCATGTAATTTTGGCCAAAGAGATACGAGGATGTCTTCCTGCTGTTTAAGCCTCTCAGTGTGGTACTCAGTTCGGGCAGTGCCAATACTCCAAAACACCCCGAAAGAACCCCACAGGTACATGGATGTGCTGTTAGGTTGCTTGGTTGTTTTGAGGTCCCTGGCTGTAACAACACTGAAATGGAACCAGATCCCCACCCGATTCCCATAGAAGCCAAGGAGACACTGGGACTTCCACGGTTTGGCACCTCTGGAGCAGCATGGCCCCTGCTACTCCCCAGCTGACAGCCTTGTCCCTTAAGTACCATTCCTGCCACCTGCCCTCACCTTTCACTAAGCACAAGGGGTTTTCTGTATGCTTCCTGGGGTGTGAGGTGGAAAAACCTCTGCTTGCCCTAAGGCTCCAGCCATAGTGACACTTAGGTTTGTGTGCTCAAAATGCACGTAGAGCAGTCCTGCACACCCCCCTGTTCCCAATCATATCCCCTCGGGAGAGTCCACACCAGTCAGCTGCCTGGGGTACAGCAGGATGCATTAAGGGCGGGGTCTGCCTCTCCAAACACTTCAGGTCATTTCGAGAAGGCATTTGAGCCCTTCAGAGAAGTCTGAGCAGTGAAGTGACCTGTGTCTGTGTATGTACTCTGGGAATGACTGTGTATACTTGTCTTATCACATGTGTGTGTTGTAGTACTTGTGCATCATATGACTGTATGTGCTTCTTGCTGTGCATGCATGTGTGCCATGTGTTGTATGCATTGTGAGCATGTTTGCTTGTATGTGCATATTGTGTCATGTGCATGTGAGGACATGTGCCAAATGTATGTAAGTACATTGTGACACCTGAATGTATGTGTGTGTGCTCATGAGGTATGTGTATGTATATTACACATGTGTACATTTGTGCTGTGTAAATGTATGCAGGTGCATCTTATGTGTGTGCATGTGTGGGTCATGTGCATGTGTGCCTTGTGTTGTGTGTATATGTGCATTGTGCATATATTTGCACATGTGTATGCATGTTTGCCACATGGGTGCATGAGTTATGTACATGTATGCCCCTGTGCATCATGTGTGGGTCAGGTGTATCTACATTAAATGTACCATGTGTGTTCATTGAGGAGTAAAAGTGCTTCAAGATTCAGAGCTTGCTGATAGAGAAGATGGACACAGAGAATCGGCTGACATATGTGATATCCACAGATTATACCCCTGAATCCTGCATGCCTGTCCATGCCTCTGTGTATGTTAAACTTCTCTGAACTGTGACTCTCTTTGGTGTGGGCCCCTTCTGACGCTTGTTGGCCAGCACTCCGAAGTGACTGCCACAGAAAAGGGCTGACATGACAGGAAGCTGCGCATCCTTGCCCTTAACCATAGGGGATCCTCACACTACCCACAGTCTGAGCCACCATGGTCCCTGGAGGAGAGGGTATACTTGTCTGAATTCTGAGGCATTCTTTGGATCCTGGAGGAAGTAATATCCAGACCTGTTCCCAATGGGTGTCTCTGTGGAGAGAGGCTCAGGGTGAGAGGCACAGGGCTGCTGGACACCAGCTCTCAGTACCCTGGGACTCAGCACCTCCAGATCCCATCCTTGTATCATCTTCCCTAACACACAGAGACCTCATGCTTTCTGGTTCCAGACTGCCCCACGGGCTGTTGCACTGTTTCCAGTGTGCACCTGACACCGTTGCTTTCAAATACTGAAAGCAAAGCAGCAGATCAGAGCCCCTTCTGCGTATGTCCTCTGCCCATCACCGCTCCTCTCGCTTTTGTTCTTTCTGTTTCTGTCCTTGTAGGTCTCTCTTTGTAACATTCTGCACACACACACATACACACACACAGAAATACAGACACAGAGAAACAGACACAGAGACATAGACACAGAGACACAGACACAGAGACAGGCAGACACAGACAGAGAGACACAGAAACATGGAGACACAGACACACACACACAGACAGGCAGACACAGACAGAGAGACACAGAAACACAGAGACACAGGCACACAGAAAGACACACAGATACAGACACACAAACACACATATACACACATACACACAGTGTATTGCATTAAAGTACAATTCAAGTAACAGAACATTGCTTAGGAAAACAGCCCAAAAGTCCTGGAGGCTTCTGGAGACTCAATCTGCATATGTTTGCATATGCAAAGACCTGCAAGCTCTAAGGGGATGCTTTAAGCTTTCATGAAACATTAGAGTGGAGGAGTCATTTATTAATAGACCGCTAACAGTCGGGAGCCACCTGCACATTAACCCCTCCCCCTCTCCATCATCCCATTACTCGGGAAAGCTGTAATAATGGGGCCATCAGATCCACAAATGCCTCCAAACCTGATCCTGATGATTTATGACAACTGTAATTATTTGTAAGTATAGATTGCAGCACAAACGATAGGCTTACAATCACTTGAAGACATGCGAATGTTAATTCAGAAAACATTTCCCAAGAGCCTGTGGGTAGGAATGTGCAGTGGCTCTGGGCCCTGCCTGGTCACTCCAGGAAGAGTCTAACTGACCCAGGGCTCAGGGGAGCAGCCTGACTGTGAAAGAGATAGGTCAGGTTTCCATAAGAACTCTCACAAAACAGAAAATGCAGACAATGCCTGAGCAACACCTACAGCCTGGTTTACACACGCATACACACACACGACCTACACACACACACACACACACGCAATTTAGATTAGACGAATCTAAATTTTATTGTACTTACTATCCTACTAGGGACTTGCTTTGAGAAGAATTGATTGCATCTTTTTAATCATATTAAATCTTGGACGTTATAAACCTGAAGTAGGTGCACCTTAATTTGAACAAGTCACGTTTCAAGTGCTCCACAGCAGCCCATGTCTGTGGCTGTCATACTAGAAAATACCACTCTAGGTGCCATTAAGGCTGTTTCTCCTGCTTCTCTTCTTACTCCTCAGACCCATACTTCACAAGCTTTGTCCATTAGCTTAGCCAGGAGGCTCCATTCTTTCTCTTAGCTCTGGATTCTGGGCCTGCCTGATGGAAGGGATCTACCTAACTACAGGCTCTATTTTCAGGCCAAGGTTCCTACCAGGGAACTCTTGGGGGTCTCTGCAATTCATCCTTATTCTTCAGGGGAACTTTTATAGTCGTCAAGAGAAGGTGCTGGAGACATGTGCGACAAAGTGATGGGAGGTGAACATGAGTGCTGTCATCAAAGATTTGCTTGGGGTGGTTCTGCATACACACAGAGAAGACACTGGGAAGACATGATGGGGTGGTGTGGAGTCCCCTGACCCAGGTTCTATATTGGAAGAGGTGATGGGGTGGTGTGGAGTCCCCTGACCCAGGTTCTATACTGGTGGAGGTGATGGGGTGGGGTGACATCCCCTGACAGGTTCTACACTAGAGGAGGTGATGGGGTGGGGTGGAGTCCCCTGACACAGGCTCTATACTGGAGAAGGTGAGGCCTTTATTCCCATGGAAATGTTGCTTATCCTCACGCAAGATGCACAGTTTTGTTAATTATTTTTTAACCTCAATTACATTAACTCCTTAACTCCATTTGAATCTGCTAGCAATCTGACTGAAACATTGTCTGGGCACTATTAGAAGGAAATGGGCTATAATAAAAAAAAGAGGTATATAGAGAGAAAGAGAGAGAGAGAGAGAGAGAGAGAGAGAGAGAGAAGAGGAAGAGGGAGGGAAGGAAGAAGGGAGGAAGGAAGAGATAGAGATAAATCGATCAGTAGATAGATGATAGACATATAGAAGATAGGTAGACAGACATATAGATGATAGATAGATAAATAGATAGATAGACAGAGAGAAGACAGACATATAGAAGATAGATAGATGATAGATAGATAGATAGATAGATAGATAGATAGATAGATAGATAGATAGATAGA
>JABTXL010000541.1:9662368-9702923 GCA_025134845.1 Neodon shergylaensis
AGATAGATAGATAGATAGATAGATAGATAGATAGATAGATAGATAGAACTAGGAAATGAGCTCAAGCCTGAGAAAAGCCTAGTTGCCAGCAGTGGGAGTCGTATCACTTTTTCTCTGAGGATTCACATTCACCTTCTCAGTCCCTTTTCCCTGAGGTCTAAGAGGAAGGGTCTCTGTATACTTTCTTTCTCACCCGCATTCTCTGGCTAGCTAGATCTCCTTCAGTCTCAGGGTGTCATGGGAAGGAAAGATAATGTCCCAAAAATCCATACATGCATGTCTGTCTCACACACTCCAGTGCCCCCATCCTTTAACCTCGGGATTCCACAGTGTTTTCTGGAGGCCCAGAGAGGTGAAGACACTGGCCCAAACTTGTATAATAGGAGGGTAGAGCTGAGGAGGCCTCTCTGTCTCTCTATGTTAGGTCTATGCAGAGTCCGGAGCTAAGCCAGCTCTGGCTTCCTGGCTGGGGTATAGGTCTAGACCACAGCTTTTTTTTTTGTTTGTTTGGTTTTGCTTTTTTTCAGCCAGGGTAACTCTGGTCATAGGGAACACTTGGCAATATCTGGAAACTTGGTTATCAAGCTGGGGACATTGGTGGGAGGATAGAGATGTTCCTGGTATCCAGCTGGTGGAACCAAGGAGCCCCTGATACATCTTATACTCCCTGGGCAGCCCCTCTTTGCCAAGAGTCATCTATGTGCAACACAGCAATAGTACTGAGGCCTAATGCGCAGTTCCAGAAGGAAAAACTGATGACTCTGCCCTGGTCCGTGGTCGGACCATCCAGAGACCCACATATAAGTCTCGTGTTCAAAGTGAGAGATGGGCTGAGTTGGGCTCCTCACGAGGAAACACATACTATGGAAGGCAGTGGGTGGCACTGTACTTAGGCCTGGGCTGTCTGCGGAAGACAAGAGAGAGCTAGAGAGGTGATCAAGGCTCCCTAGCTGCCTGTCTTTTGTTCTTGTGGGTCCTGTGGGCAAAGGACCGTCTCCTGGATTGAAGAAATAACTGGAGGTCATGGTTGAAAGAGCAAGCAACCATGCCTAGGTCTGTGTGAGGACAAGTGGGGAGAGCAGAGAGGGCTGTCGCAGTTGGCTTGTCCTCACAGGGAACAGGAGGCTGGGTTACAGCAAAGGGGATGCCCATCTGCACTCCTGCAGTGGCACTAGCTGTGTTCTCTCTCTCTCTCTCTCTCTCTCTCTCTCTTGCACACACACACATGCACACTCATACACAGAGGAAACAATTTCCCAGACTCAATCAAAGCTCCCACCTCCGTGTCTCAACAGAACCACTGTCCTTTGTGATCTCCCAACTGCACAGATCATAGAACTACTTAGCATACAAAGCTGCAGGATTCCACCCCCACCCCCGCCAGTCCACAAAGGAGCTTGGGAGAGAGAGGAGACAATCCTTTTCTTTCTTTCTTTCTTTCTTTCTTTCTTTCTTTCTTTCTTTCTTTCTTTCTTTCTTTCTATCTATCTTTTTCTTTTTTTCTATTTTTCTGACTGAAACTGGCAGGAGGAACTGTCACAGCTGGAGCAGGCTAGTCTGAGGAATGCAGGTTCCTGGTGCCAGTGAACTGCAGCGCTCTGGGAAGAGGAATAACTGACAGTCACTGGCCTAACAGCACAGTCGCAGGAGAGGTGGCCTGCCTGGAAGGGCATGGAGAGAAATATCTACTTTTATGCAAGTGGCTGGTATCTCTGAAGTAGACCGCTCAGGGCTGGCTACCCAGCCCAGTGGCAGTGGGACCCTGCACTGTGCAGTATTTCCCTCCCACCCTGTTTCTTCTGTTCAGCACATGGAGTGTGGGTGTGGGTGAAGTGTTACCATAAGGTTGTCTGGAGATCAAGTGAAGAGGTACTGAGTTTAACACATAAGAATCCAAGGCTGATTATGGAGCTCAATGCCAAGGTTCCCTAAATCCAATAGTTCCACCATATGGAACAGCTGGCCCACTTCTGGGTATATGACCAAAAGAAATGAAATGCATTTACTGTGTGCTATGTTTATTGACACACTGCTACTAGCAGCTAAGGCAGAAGCCAACCTAGGGGCTGTAATGGTCGCATAAAGAAAATGCAAAATAGATACACAGCAGGATATCATTCGGACAAATGGGTGAACCCGGAGGACATGATGGAATAACTCAG
The DNA here is from genome assembly GCA_025134845.1 of Neodon shergylaensis. Taxonomy (NCBI): domain Eukaryota; kingdom Metazoa; phylum Chordata; class Mammalia; order Rodentia; family Cricetidae; genus Neodon; species Neodon shergylaensis. The sequence goes on from JABTXL010000541.1 coordinate 9,664,531, forward strand.
ACAGGGTGCCACCTGTTCTCTCATAAAAACATACCTTAACAAGCCCGTCAGAATATGCAGCAGTAATGCCCAGGAGCTGGGATGAAGGAGGGAGAGTGGATAATGGGCATTAAAACAGACACATGTTCTCCCATTCCCCACCCTAGTGGGGGACTGCACATCACAACAACCTGTAACATGTGTTATAAATAATAAGCAGAGAGGGGCTTGGAGGCTCCAAACACATGCAAATGGCAGGGAGGTGGAAAATAAACTAGCCCAATTTGATGAGCACATATTGTGTATGAGCAGTTTAATCTTGCATTGTGCCTTATAGGTTTGTGCAGTGATTATGGGATAATCAAAACTGTTAAAGCTATTAAAGGAACAGGACATGCCAACTGCCCTAACTTCATTGGTACCCATGTACACATATATTGGATCATCACAAGGTATCGGTAGCCAGTGCAAAAATTGTTAATTAAGGGCTAGAGAGACAGCTCAGTGGCTACAAGCTCCGACTACTTAAGACCTGAGTTCAGTTCTCAGCAGCTCACGACTGCCTATAACTTCAGCTCCAGGGAATCAAAAACTTTCATTTGGCCTCTATAGATGCCTGCACTCACCTGCACTCACACAGACACATCAGAGACATGATTAAAAATAAAAATCAATCTTTAAAATGTTAGTTATTGATAAGGGAAAGTCAGAGGCTGAAGAGAAGCAGCTAAGTGTTCGTTCTCACCCTGCCATGCTCTCAGGAGATACATGTGGCCAGGAGGGGCCCCACTCTGGCTCTCCAAGCCCTGGTCCCCATCCACAGATCAGCTCACCTGGTAATCACGTAGGGAGCAAAGCACACGAGGAAGGTCCCTATGAAGGTGCTGATCTTTTTGGTGGCACGCTGTCGCCTCCGCTTCTGCTCCTCCAGACATCGTTCCCTCACACTGTGTGGGACAGAGAGGAGAAGGTAATTCGTGGGGTGGCCTGGCCAGGACACAGGGAGGTGCTACTCATGAACACAAACAATGCATTCCAGGTGTGTGGTTATGGAGCCAGAGACCTGGGGCCCAGTCTTAAGCCCTTGGGTAAGGTGTGTGACATTGACAAGGTCATTATTTGCAGTGTGATATCACACACCACGTTTTACTGATGTGCTTTCTTATAGACAACGCAACATAATGTTAACTGGATTGTTTGAAGAGTTAAATGCACAATGTACAACAGTGTTGTTTTCCTTTGTTTCTTCAATAAAACATTCTGACCAAAAGCAACTCAGGAAAGGCACAGGGTTTATCTGGCTCACACTTCCATGATACAGCCTATTATTTGGTGGAAGGCAGGAACTCAAGCAACTAGTCATAATCCAGAGAAGAGAGAAGCAAACAAAACCATGCTGCCTGCTCGCTTATGCAACCGCCAGCTCCCTCTTGCCCCAAGTTCAGAACCCTCCGCAGGGGGAACGGTTCTACTCTTATGTTAAAGACTCATCAAGACAATCCCCCACAGATAGGCCCATAATTCCTCAACTGAAATGCTCTTCCCAGGTAATTCTAGATGGTGGCGAGTTGACATTTAAAACCAGCGATCACACATAAAGATACAGAAAAATGTATCCAGTGTGCAAACGAATAACACAATGAGTACAAGCAGACAAGAACTCATAGGGTTACTGCTTATGTCATGCACTGACTTCCCTGCACAGTCCTGGAGGGACTCCCTGCCTCCAGGGCTCATCTACTATGACAGTTAGTGCTGTCAAGCTGACAGAAGCTAGAACCACCTGGGAGAGGGACCTCTGTGTTTACCTGGGGGAAATTATCTTGATTGCATCCATTGCCATAGGAAGACCCAGCTTAGTTGTGGGCATGTGCGGTTCCTGGCATGATTCCTCCCGGGACTAAGACAGGGGAAGCTAAGTCACAGCCAAGTCCTCTTGACATTGAGGATGTAGCTTAGATGATGGGGTCAAGAGCCAACAATGCCTCTAATCACACCCTGTTCCTGCTCTAGTGGGCTCTAAGCCCTGCAGGAACTGATTCCTTTCCACCAAGAGAAATCAGGGTATCACAGGCAAGGGACACAGGAAAGCAGCTGTGCATGCAACTAGCTCCAGGCTCCTGACTCTGTCTTGTAGCATCCAGTATGGACACAGGTGAGCAGAGAGGGTGACTGGAGGCTGTGCTGCCCCACAAGCCAACTTGGCAGAGCCTGGCTTGGGCTGCAGTGACTTGCTCCTGAAGACAGGCTGGCCTGTTCCATGAAAGCAAGCGGTAGAGAGGAAGTTCATAAGCTAGATTCAAGAATGATGTTAAAGCAAGTGCTGCCCACTGCGTCTAGGAGAGTGAGCGTTTTAATCCTTAAGTCTCTCCTCAATAGATTTCTTCTCATATGAACACTTTGGACGGACTAATCTGGAATCCTTCCTCGCAGGTCCCCTTTTGACCTTCTGCCTTTATATAAATTTATAGAATTAGGAACCAGATTGGGGCTTGGAATCAAAGTTCCCCACTTTCTGAAAATGTGTTCTTCACAACTAACGGTACTAATTACTTTATAATAATTAACACTATTGTCGGGCGGCGGTGGCGCATGCCTTTAATCCCAGCACTTGACTTGGGAGGCAGAGGCAGGTGAATCTCTGTGAATTCGAGGCCAGCCTGGTCTACAAGAGCTAGTTCCAGGACAGGCTCTAAAGCTACAGAGAAACCCTGTCTCAAAAAACCAAAACCAAAACAAACAACAAAAAAATAACACTAATAATGGTCTGAGTCTCTGCCATGTGTCATGCTAGGCTCTATGATGGGGTTTCACATGCCTTTGTTTAGTTGGTACAGTGTGTCTAGGAGCCAAGGATGATGTCATTACAGTCTGCATATTTGAGAAGAGATTGAGACTTGAGAGAGTTAAGATATTTGCTCAGGATCACACAGCGTTTACAAGGCTCCTAAGCAGTAACTATGAAGTGATAAGCATTTGGTCAGGCATTGCCTCTGCCTCTGTTTAGTACTGAAAGTATTCCTTCCTCAATGGTTTCCGTGGGGTGGTTTCCAAAGTGGATCCTATGTCTGAGTACCCTTCTCCATCCCTGGCAAGTCAGGCTGGCAGATGATGGCAGGAACTGAATCCAGACCAGAGTCCGGAACCAAGCTCACCCCTCCCCCTACATAAACAGTCTACCTGTGTTGTCACAGGGGGAAGTCCCATGGATTGGCATATGGTGGGCCTGAGGTCACTGAGTCCTGCTCAACTCAAGTCCCCAGACCTTCTGACCACATGCGTGTTTCTGTAGCATTTTCTGCTAAGGTTCACGGGCTCCTGTGACTTGCACAGACTGTGATTGGAGGTCTGGGTACAGGGACATGGCCAGCTCAGCTGTCTTGGTTTAATACTCAAAGTCCCTCCGTCTGGGAGTCTCGACCCAGGGCAAAGAAGACCAGTGGTGACCACAAATGCAGGAGGCTCAGGGTTACTCTTCACAGTGGAAGTCTGTCTGCTCCAGTGTTCACGGATTGCCACGGATGAATGGTGGGGTGCAGATTTGGGGTGTCAGCCGAGTACCCTGAACCATTACACAACATTCTTGCATGACAACAGAGGACCATTCTGACACCCAATAAATAAGCATGCCAAATTCACCCAAAGAACTCTGCGAGCGAGGGGATAAGACCACCTGCATTCCCGTCCTCCTCAGTGTGTGACAGTGTTGCAGCCCTCAGGTGCTGTAGAGTAAAAGCCCTCTTAGGTGCACTCCCTTAGAAGGGCCCTGCACTCCTAACTATGGCCTGAGGCAAATCACCAAGCCTCTGTGCTCGAGTCCCCACTTTTCAGAGGAGGCTTTCACCACACGTGTAAGCAGACCCATGGTTCTTTATGAGGATAGGCATGGCTCACTGAGCAATAGGGCAGAGAGATGGAGCTTCCTTATGCTCCCCAAGGAGTCAAGGTTCTGATGAGGGGCTATAGCCCCTCCCCATCCATAGAAGACTCTCTCTCCTTCAAAGCATTGTCTATAAAGGCATTGGGGGTCTGCAGAGAGACACTTGCATGACTAAAGGAAGGAAAGGCTAGGACTGTCACGGGACTGTCATTGTCACTCCCCCAGGCTGCACAAATCCCCAGAGATCTGCTGCATTGCTTCTTCAAGGACAGGTTAAGCAGAAGACACTTTGCAGCTGTGTGTCTTCTTTAGCCTTTGCTTCTTGGCTAGTGTTAGGTTTGAAGAGCCAAGGTTGGACCTCCAGAATCAAACCCAGACACTTAATTACGAGGTGGCTTTAAGCAAGTGGTACAGCCTCTCTGCACATCAGATTCCTCATCTCTAGAAAGAAGGGTGATGAGAGGACCTGCCTTTTAGAGTCACACCAAAAGTGCCTGAGTTAAAATATGAAAAATACCAAGAACTGTGGATGAACACTTAGTACATGCTAACCAAACTACTCTCAACTCAGTATACACTCACTGGGGAACTCTGTACTGGGTTCCACCTCTGCCTTGAACCTCCAAGCCACAGGATTTCCTCTTTCTGTAAAAGTCCTTCTTGCCCTATGCTATGTCCACAGGAGAGGCAGCTGTGGCTAGGGTCTGTGCCAGGGGTGCTGTGAATTAGCGTCATGCAACTGAACATTGAGTCCTGAGTTGACTCTGTGGCCCATTTGGGGCGTACAAGGACATCACAGATTTTAATGTGACGCACCAGTAGAATGCAGAAAGTGTCTGCAGAGGGTACTCTGCCCCAGAATCATGTTATTAGGTTATCATGATAACAGGGATGGAACAGTAGACTTTCCAACATATGCCTACCCAAGCTTACAGATGGGGAAACTGAGGCTTACAGGAGTGAAGGACCTGCCTGTCCTGGGAGTCAGGTACAAGTGGGACTTCAAACACATGGGCATTGGCTACCAGCCCAGCACTTCCAGCTAGGGGTGTGCCACTCCTTCCCTGAGCTTTTGTAAAGGAAAGGGCTAAAGCCAGCTCCGCCCTTCCTCCGTGGGCTCTGCTGTTTCCTGGGTAACAGTAGAGTGGTGGCAGGAGCACCCCCATCACTTAGGTGTGAGACAAGTCACCGGGCAGCTCACTGGGCTCTCCAAATGATAGGATCACAAAACCGCCTGTTGTCATTTTCCTCCCCATGGCTTTGCAACCCTGAGATCCTGAAAATCTTGTATGCCCATGGGCTGTCATTGTGCTAGTCTCAGATGAGGACCCGAGTGGTTTAAGACATGCCCAAGAAACATCCTGGCAGTTTGGGACAGAACCAAGGCTCATCTCAGATCTCCTGACCTGACTCTAGAGTGTTCCCCTTACTCTCACTGCCACCCCTAGTCTGGTGGAGGCACCCAGAGTCCTGAGCAGAGTCTGTGGTGCAGAGAATATGAGGTACAAAACTCAGGGAGCCCCGATTGTGGTCTGAACATGTGTGCTAGCCTGGAGTTGGAGAAGGGGGTATCACAAGGTTCTCGATGATCTGAGATGTCCATTGTCCTTCCAACGTCCACACCTGGAGCCCTCACAGCCTGGCCCCTATTGGTTTTCTGGCTTTTAAGCCGTGAGACAAGACGGCTGATGGTAAAAGAAAGAGCCCTGAATTTGCAGTTAGGATGCTGATGTCCCCCTTGCAGATCTAGGAAGCATGGTCCCTGCTCTAGGTCCTGGACATTAAAACTGGAGCTCACACAATCTACTCTAGGGAAAAAAAAAACCCTAATTTTCTATGGCACATAATCCTTGTGCAAATGCCTTGATTCAGCTTCCAAAATACACACAGACCCCTGGTCCCCACCCAGTGGTGGGCTACACTGTAGATGTACTCAGTTTAAGGCCCGAGGAGCATCACATGCATATGGAACGTGACTGTATGACTTGAGGTGTGCACATGACCCAAGAGAGGCACCTGTGCTGCTGGGTAGAGTCAGGGATGGAGAAGTAATGCAAGTGGACCACTTAGCGTGTTCTCTAGCCCAGACTCAACAGAGTCTATAGATTCTAAATTTGAGCCACAGTTTTAGGAAGTATATCTGCCAAGATAGAGGGATTAGAACGTATTCCATGGCCCCAACTATAAGCTAAAGTAGAACTTCTAAGCATCTACACAGAGAGCTTGTGAGCCTCCATCTACCTGGTTGCTTCATCTACAAATCTCAAGGACAGACTTGGGCGTGGCCCCGGGTGTGTTCTAATTCCTAGAGTTCATCAAATGCCTTCCTTTTGGGATCGACTTCTGCCTCTGTAAAGTCAAGGGCCCAGTGCAGCTCTACCTCCTTGGTCAACCTCTGACATCCTACAGAGCTAACCCTCAGGCAGTCCCTGTTGGTCATGGTTCACAGAATGTTAAGGGCGTAGAGAGAGACCCTGGTAACACTGTGAGGAAGTCCCCATTCAGCTTTTAGGAGCGACTCTGTCACCAGCAGCTTAGCTCCAGGAGGTCATCTCCCTGACCTCCTGGTCAGACCTTCCTGAGCCTGGTCTGGGCTAGAAAGAGGGCAGTGATGCTGGGCCATGGAGCCTGATCTGCTTGACTGTACCCGGCAACAGCAGAAAAGATCTAACCAGAGCCTGCCGAGAGCTTTGGCTGGGAGAGCTGAATAGCAGACACTGGGCAGGTGGAGATCCGAGTGTGGACCAAACACTGCAAAGTGAAACCCGCTTCCTAAATGTAGTAAATCAACCACAGAACAACAGAAATAAGAGATACCACTCTGGGTCTTAGTTTTAGAAAGGAGAGACTTCCTGCTGCTTAGATGGTGATTGAAGTAAAGGGATAAAGCTCGCTACTCAGCATGCAGAAGAATAAGCTACCTCTTGTCGCTTCCTAACAAATGGTACCTGGTAGCACAAAGCAGGTCTCCCTTTAGCCAAATTCTGGGGTAAGTGGTGGATGACAGGTGGGATGACTTTCGGTGAGCTGAGACTTTACTTGCTCCTCTAGCTGTCCAGGAGACTCTGTCCTGGAACTGACACCCTAAGACCACATAGGTTCTTGGCACCAAAGGACGTCAGAGCTTGAAGTGGGGCAGGATTCCACCATAGCCTTCAGAGCTAAGACCAAAACTTCTCCACGGTGCCACCAAAGTAATGGCCAGCAGATCAGCTGTCAGGGAAGTAAACTGTCTGTCGTATTCTGTGGAATTTACCTCCCACACTCCTGCTTGAGACCCCTGGAAAGGGCAGTTTGTGTTCACAAAGGAGCCAACAGCTCTGTGACCTGATGAAGCTCCCTGGAGGGTGTAGAAGCAAGGGCCTCCTCCAAATGGTCCGAAGCTCAGAGGAGGTCAAGGTTCTCTGCAAAACTGACAAAGGCCTGGATTCCAGCCCAGTGTCTGTCTTTGCTTATGAGACCCCTACATACTCTCTGTCATTCTGACCTAAAGTCAGGGAGACAGGCAGGAGAAGAGGAAGCCCCTGTCCCTCACTAGAATGCAAAGTGGCCTCTACCCTCCTCTCTGGGGGATTAAGACCAGAAATTGGGCTTTCCCTCACTCTAAGAGAACTAGCTCCTTTCCTGCTGGGCTCCACTTCTCTTTTCCTCCACTGGGAGGCTCAGTGAACGGGCTTTCTAGGACTAGCTCAAGTCTGCAAGAGTTAACATTTCCATGCATCCTCGGGAGCTGCCCCAGCCCCAGGTCTGGGGATGGCCCTTTCTAAAGTGAATGGTGATGAACAGGAATGTTTCAGCAAGTGTGGCTGCAGACCTCCCCCTGGAATGACTCCTAAGTTGCACAGACATGGGCAGGGAGGGCTGATGCAAACACATTCTGTTTGAGTTTCTGTGGGGAAGATTCTATGTAGGGAAGACTAGAGGAGCCTGTCATCTGGAATGACTCTCAGAGGGGGACGGAGACACACTGGTTGACAGTTCTCTCCTTCTCTCCTGAAGGGACATTAAGGACCACAGAGGTCCCCAGCCAGTCCTTTCATTTGCTTCCTTCTATCTTCTCCTGAGAGGTAGTGGGTCAAGAGGAAGGGAGTGGCAGGCATGCTGAAATTCAGCAGCTTCTTATTGCTCAAGGCAGGGAAGTCCCACAAGGGGTCTTTGCTCAGACTAACACCTTCTGCTTGTTTGCTGTGCCCTCTAGGGCAAATATACATTAGGGTCTACACTCTTCCCTACCTACCCCAAGGTTTCCTGAATCCTGGACTTGTGCTCACACATAGAACCATAACATCTCACTACCAGTGCTCTCTGTATGCTATATCTTATGTGCCAAGTGGACGCCTAAGCTCTTACTGGGAGTCCCAGGCATCAGAGAGGAAGGCAGCTTTTAATGTAAATAAATCGGCAGAGACCACAGAAGCACCCTCCCTCGATGCCCTAGTCTCAAAAGGAAAAGATGAGGTGAGCTCAGGACAGCCTGATTGACAGTTCTCTCCTTCTCTCCTGAAGGGACATTAAGGACCACAGAGGTCCCCAGCCAGTCCTTTCATTTGCTTCCTTCTATCTTCTCCCGAGAGGTAGTGGGTCAAGAGGAAGGGGGTGGGTGGACAGGCTTAGTTTCAGGAGTCTGACGTAGAAATTCTTGAAGGGACCTTGAGGCGCCAAGTCCAGAAAGCACAGGAGAGAGCCCCCTAGGGAAGCAAGACAAACCCAGGCCCTCAGGACCCATCACAGGGAGAAAGTGCAGTGGATTCTGTTTGGTGGGAACTCAGACACATACACAGGGAGAGGAGATCAAGTTAGCACCGCACCCAGACTGACAAGGACCCAGAGGAGTAACACCCGCAGTCTGAAGAGTTCTTAAGCATTGTCTAAGCCTACCATATGCCCTCTCAGGGCCATAGCCAAACCCTTTCCTAGCTTAGCACAGTGAACAAAGCCCACTGCTCAGGATACATCTAAGGATAAGGAGGAATTTCTGGCTGAGAGTTCAGTCCGGTGCTTCAGAAAGTGAAGCTCTGGGTACCCTTTAAATAGCACCTGCCATTCCAGCCTTGCTTAATGCAGTGCGGTGGACAGGGGACTCTCCCACGGCCCTACCCTGGGTACTGGGACCTGTCCAACTCACTACAGTGTCCCTGAATTAGGCCTCTCACCTGGGGTGGATGTCCACCAAAAGCACGAGTGTCTGCATGGTGATCACGTCGATGCGCTTGCAGTGAAAGCGGGCCACCTTGAGCACCTTGAGGTACGTGAAGCAGAGTACGATGAAGGAGAGCAGGAAGCTGAGCGCATGGAAGGCGCTGGTGAAGATAGCAAAGCGCAGGCGCTCCTCGGGCCGCCGGCTGCACAACGTACACGAGGCATATAGCTGGTGGAAGCCCAGCCAGGACAGGGCGAGCGCAGTGGCCGGGAAGGTGAGCGCGTGCAGCCACGTATAGGCCACCATGAACGCGGCATCGCGGAGGCGCATCTTGGCACGGTAGCTTAGCGGGAAGACCACAGCCACCCAGCGGTCGATGCTGAGTGCAGCCATGCTGAGCATTGAATTGGCGGCCAGGAAGGTGTCGAGGAAGGCAGCCAGGCGACACAGGCGATCCCCGGCCGGTTGCCGCTGTGCCACGACGCCGGCCAGCGTGAGTGGCATGTTGACCACGGTGCACAGCAGGTTGCCACACGTGAGGTTGAGGGTGAAGAGCGCGGGCGCCTGGCGGCGGATGTCAGCGCTGTGCAGGAGGCAGAGCAGCACCAGCCCGTTGGACAGCAGCGACACGCCGATCGTGCCCACCAGCAGCCCCGCCAGGCCCGCGTCCCACGAGTTCATGGTGCGCGCCCGCAGCTGGCGCTCAGGGCCCGCAACCCCGCGCCACCATGGCGCAGTCCGCTGCCCGCTCAGCCCCTCGGCGTCGCGGCGGCCCAGAGACCCCTGGTTCCCGTCGCCATGGCTACCCGAAGGGCGTCCAGCAGCCCAGAACCCCGCGCCACCCCCTGGACTAGCACCTAAGGATGCAGTCACCCGGAGCCCCGCACCACCTCCCAGGCGAGCACCTGGGTGCGGAACCACTCGGACTCTGGGTCACCTCACCACCGGCGAGCACCTGGGAGAGCTGTCACCCCCAGCCCCGCACCACCTCTTGGCCAGTCGCCCGGTGCGACGCTGAACTCCTGTGGTACCCTGGAATCCTGGGTTGCAGGCGCCTGTGGTCACAGGCTTTGCCTCTGCCCGCACCCGCCCTCACCGGGTCCTTCTAAGCTCTTGCTCTGCTCCGCACACCCTCCTGCTCTATGGCTTTCTCTCTGTCTCCCTCTCTCTGCCTCTGTGCTCAATCTCCAGCGTGCTCTCACTTTCTGCTCCCCCTCCCCCATCTGTCTCTCCCACCTCCAATTTTTTTCCTCCCCTCTTGCTTCTCCTCCCTCCCTTTCTCCTTTCTCTCTTCTTTCTCTCAGGAAACCGGCTGCTTCTGCGAAGGAAATCCCACTGATTCTCTCTCTCTCTCTCTCTCTCTCTCTCTCTCTCTCTCTCTCTCTCACACACACACACACACACACACACACACACACACACACTCACTCACCACATACACACATACACTTGGAAGGAAGGAGCCCTGCAGGCTCCCTTGCAGAGTGACTGGCTCCCTGTGGCTCCCCTCCTCCTCTTCCCTTCTATCCTCCCCTATATGTGCAGGAGACAGGCTGAGTCAAAAGAATCTAAGAAACAAGAAGGATGCCTGGGCACCCTCATGCCTCAGTGCCACTTGGTCCCTCTTAGCTGACCAGACCTTGACCCAGCTCACCTGTCCCATAGCTGCCCAGCCTCGGAGCTCGCTGCTGTTATCTAATAGGAAATGGGCAGCTTGTTTAGGCTTCTGCTAGAATGGAATGTAATTCACAGCTCTCTCTTGCATTAGGACCAAATATCTCCTGAGATCTCCCCCCCCCAATCTGTCCACAGGCAGCTGCTGCCCTACTAGGCATTGAGTCCCCAAGGCTTCATCCCATCACCCTGTAATCATTCAGTTGCTTTCTCAGACTTGGTAGAAGGACACTTGAGGCTCACTGGGACGTTTCTTGGGCATACCTTCAGTCAAGAGAACACTTCATCTGTCCATAGTCATCAGAAGCAGCTCTGGTGTGGCTGGTATTGGGTACATGTGGTGTCCAGTGCTTGCTGTTGGCTCAACATTCTGGGTCTGGTGAGAAGCAAGTTATTGCTGGTGAGAAATAAGTAATGCTTATTAGGCATGTGGGAGAACTGTCCAGAGAATGGGAGGACAGGGCATGGCATGATTTGATCCAGATCATGGGAACTCAGAATATAAAGGGTCTCAGTCTCCCCCTCCCCTCCCCTGATCCTTAGATAAACCTGTACCCAGTTCAGACTCTGCAGTTTCAAAAGGGCTTGGTGGACAGCCAGGTGAGAACTTTCGGAGCTTCCCCAGTCCCGTCCCTTTCTGTAAGATGCTACCTCCTGAAGTGACCGCCTCCTCTGTATCTCAGAGCCTGGTGATATGGACAGTAATGAGTGCACATGACCAGACCTCAGTCTAACAGAAGCCAAGCACAGACAGCTTCCCCTAGGGAGCTATTTTGTCTCCCCATCACACTAATTATTTCCCCTCACATAGCTTCAAGTATGGGGGGAGCTCATATAAAGGCAAGGGAAGCAATGTTCTCTCTCCTCTGCACCCCGAAAGATGCTCATTGACAACCATTGTAGTTAATGATAGCTGGACACAGTAGAGTGCTGGAGCCACTTCTTACCAACGTCAAAGGGTGCCCTGGGGGCTCCTCTACAGCTACATCCAGAGACAGCGTGCTGATAGTTGAAATCTAACATGCTAAGGGCATTTACACCATAGAAACAAGCAAATGCCACAGCTCAGCCCCCTCCCCATCATCATCATCATCGTCATCATCATCATCATCTGAGCCTGAAGTTAAGCATTTACCAGCACACCACGCATTGACTTCACAGGACCCAAGGCAAGGCTTCCCTGAGTCTCGGCTTCTTTATCTGTGTTTTCAGAACTGTGTTGATGCTGTGTGGAGGTGGCTTCGCTTCTCAGGAAAGAGAAGAGCAGGCAGAATACTGGCAATCTTCTCAGTCCTTGGTCTCCTCGTGTGGCCTAGGGAATTCAGGTTGGCTGTGTGTCTTCGCCTCTTGCTTGGTTGATGATGACACAGTGGGCTGTCCACCTGCATGTCTTTCTGCTTCACAGATTTCCTTGGCAAACCACCTCTGGGAGAAGACAGGTGTTCAGGATTACTTCTGGAGCAAATCAATATATTCTGAGGCACACCACTGGGCCCTTTGTTCTTACATTACAGTGTTCTATAGGATTACCTTATATGCTGGTTAAAGATTCAGGTTCCTGGGTCACCTCCTCCCAGGGTTTCAAGGTCATGGAGCCTGAGATCCTGCCTTGTTTACTACTTCTACAAATGATGATCAGACGTGATCAGGCTAGATAGCTGATGAATAACCATGCCCTGGACACATCCTCCATCAGTGGCCTGATGCTGTGGCCTCACAGGACTGCCAGTGATTGTAGGAGCACAGACATTAACACATTAAACATTACCTAATGTATTTATAGCACATGAGTTGCCAAAGCCTGTCCAAATACCACACTTGATCTGATCCTTGCAAGAACAATGGGATGAAAAGTTAGTTACTGCTGGTATCTCAGAGATGAGGGCAACAACATACAGAGGAGTTAAGTGATAGAACTGGCTACATGGGCTGGCTTTAAACGATGTGCTCCAGAGCTCCTCAGTCACCTTCTCAATGAGATACCTTTGGTCTATAATGTAAAAGAACCTCAACTTCTCAGCATCAAAATGATAACAAGATTACTGGGGCCAAGAATAAGAAACTCTCTCTCTTCCTCTCTATCTCTCCTTCTCTCTTTTCCTCTCTCCCTTTCTCCCAACTTTGACCTTCCCTCCTACCCACCCATCACCTTCTCTTTCACACACAGCATATTGAAGATCATTTGCTCTCTGAATTCCTAAAGGCAACCCTGAAAGGTTAAAATACCAGAATAGAAATTCAGAATATTCTAACTCAGTTTGCTGAGGAACTGAAGCTCATTTTTTATCTGCTTATTTAAACAAAATATCCTGCTCCCAGTGGGATTGTTGGAGGGCTGATCTCCATAGCGACCAGGTCCCAGCCTTGTTGGTTTTTATTCAGGGCAGTCTTCACTAAGCTCAGGTCTAGCATAGCATTACACACCAATAATGAGGTTATAGTCATAGAACACAGCCCTTTGTGGAACTTGATACTAGCCTCTGCTGACCGTCCACAGGAGAATCCAAGAATCCAGCCCACTCAAGCAGGGGCTGCAAAGCATGGAGTTTGCCTGCCAGGGAACCACACTGGTTCTTTAGAGCATGCACTTTCAAGCCAGAGGGAAGTCGGCAGTGGTGGAATGTTGATGACAGCATTAACATGACTCATAAAATGCTGTAACTGTACCCCCTAGGGATGCTCAGCAACAGGACTCCATAGAGGCAGAGGAATGCACACAGCTTTGTCAACCCTTGCAGGAACGCCAGTGTGTCTACCCTGAAGTGAAAGAACACTTCCAGAACAGGCAATTTGCTCAAGGTCACTTTCAGTCACATCAGTTGACAGAATCAAGTGAATTAGTTAGAGATCCACATCTTTTCTCTACTGCGCTGCTCTCTATCACACACACACACATACATTGATAGGCTGCTGACAGAGGTGATCTCTTCCACAGTTTCCTTTAGAGAGGAATGAAATGCTATAACAAGAACCAGACTGGCACCAGTGCCCCAAGAAAATTGGGACCATAGAAGTGCTACGGATACAAGAATATTGGTGGTCATTTGGGGGAGAACCAGGGGATTCTGGACTTGTACAAGTTAAAGAGAGAAGGTCAAGATTCTGGAAATTCCATAGAGAAAGAAGTATCTGGGGAAATGCTTATGGACCTGAGGCTAGAAACCCTTCAGAATTGTGCCTCTGCAGCAGAAAGTGGACCTTCAGGAAGATGGGAGACACAGATGGATGGACCAGCCCCATGACAGGCACAAAATGTAAGGCCTGTTGAGCGATGACTTCCATAGCCTGGAGTATCCAGTCAGCCTGCCAGACTCCCAACTGAGCCTAACAGCAGGATTCCATTTTCAAAACATGTACTCAACTGATGCTGAAAGTCCTCACAGTAGCACTGTAACCAGAGGCCAACCACAGATGGTCTTATCATCCAGATTAGGACACTGAGACCCTAGAGAAGGCATTCCTTCTTTGCAGAAGAACGTATGACTCAGAGTGGCAGGCTATATCCTGGAATGCTGCCCAGGACCTAGCTCACTCTAGTACTCTTTCTATTACAGCTAACATGCCAAACTAGTGGTCTCTCCCTAACTGCATGCCCTCATGCTAAGTAAACAGAAACAATTGTACATTCTGACATTCCAGCAGGTCACAGATTCTCTGGCTCAATTGACCATAAACATAGGACTTTTTGAGACAGGATTTCAATTAGCCCAGACTTGCTATACAGCTAAGGATGAACTTGAACTTGATCCTCCTGCTTCCACCTCCATAATGTTGGAATTGCAAGCATGCATCTCTATACCAGGTTCACCTGCTCATTGCCAAAGATGAGAATTGACTCTCTGGCCCTGGACCTTTACCATTCCCGAGTCTTCACAATGGCTCCAGACCAGATGAACCCATTATGGATGGTGATAAGCTCAGAAAGAGGGAAGAGAAATCCCATGGTCTGATAGCCTTTCCTGGTAATCTCCCAAAGAATTCAAAACTTTGTTGTCTGAAGGAATTCAGAAGGCAAAGCAACATTTATCTGAGCATTACCAGGATCCAGACACTCTGCCTGCCTTATCTCATGTAATCTTTGCAGTATATTTGAGATGCTTCTTCTGCAAGTAGATGAGGTAACAGAGGTTCAGAGAGGCTAGGCACGATACCCAAGGACCAGAGCTAGTGGGGAGAGTGAGGGAGACACAGGCCCAAGTACATGATGGCTCTGGCTCTGTTCTGATGCCATACTTGATCCCCCAGTCTCTCCCAGTCATTCCCACTAACAGCCATTTCCATTCTGCTCTTGTCTACTCTCTTCCCACCTACATTCTTAGCCTGGGCATCAGCTAAACAGTGTGATAACTTAGTGTCTGGGAGAGGGCTTCTGCCTAGGACACTGCTTTTGCTTCCCCACTTATGGTTCATGGAACAGGGCTTACTCCTCTGCATGTAGACGGGTGTTGGAATGAGGCTTGACATGAATCATTCTGCCCAAGGATTCTCAAATAACCTGGGTAGATCAGAGAAAAGGTCTTTCCCAGGCCAGGGATCTGGTTCCTAGACCACAATTGTCCCCCTGATGGGGCGGGGGGGGGGTATTTCCATCTAACTAGAGTCTGTCTGGCCAAGATGAGATGCTGCTTCTCTCTGCTGGACCCACATGCACACACAGCCAGCAAGTGGTGGGGTGCATTTTACCCCACTTTGGAAATCCATATCACCTGCCTGTAGAAGGGAAGCCTCTTTATTTGCAACTTGAACTTGAACTGGCATGTGTGATTGGCCTTTCTGGGTTTTAGACCATGAAGCCCCGAACCCATCACAGACAATGGCTTCTCTGAGCTTTTGCAGACCCCTAAAAATGTCTAAGTCCTGTCTCTGACTTGGAGAAGGGCAGTGAGTGGAGCTTGCCTTATATTTCCAGGAATGAGGGCTTCAGGTCCTTGTGTCTGTCATGGTTTCCAGTTACCTACAATCACTGGGATTGCTAGGCAGCCTGAAAGTTTGGAAATCTGCATGGTGGCCTGCGAGATCAGCACCAGGAAGGCGGACAGCTCCCGCATCCTGCTGTATATGTTTCCAGTGACTAGATGAACGAAAGGCCCTCATCCCCTTTGTTGGTGGTGACTCCAAAATTTTCCATGATGTGCCCCCACCCTAAGTCAAGGGAAAGAATCACATCACATCCTTAGAAAGCCACTGGAGGAGATCTTGGCCTAGAAGCACCGTGTTGTTGACAAAACTTTGTGCTAGAAGCCAAGGAGCTCAGGAATCTAGTCTAGTCTCTGAACCTAATCAATCATATGCCTTTGGGCAAGTCTTTACCTTCCTACCGTCTCAGGAATGAGGTGGGTGGGTAAGGCGACTTCACCTGGGAATTTAGGTTGCTTGGAAATGCCACACAAGGAGCATGGATAAGAAAGGAGAAAGAAAAAGGGCCAGAAACAGGCACCCAAAGGCCTTCCTTCCCCAGATGGTAGAAATTAAGTCCCTTCTGCTGCAGTGGCAACTGAAACCCATGTACCACTTTAGCTTTGGAGGGCTGTGTGGGTGGACATGTGGGGGAGAATTCATTTTCCTGTAAGTGTGAGCTAGTGGGAACAATCTCTGAGCTCAGCTCTTGGCCCTCGGCACGCCCAAAGGGTCTATGCATTTTAGGCCCTGCTCAATGTAAGCATTCAAGGGCTGAGCCTGCCAGCAACTGCTGGAGGCAGAGCCAAGGTGTGTGCTTGTGTGGTCAAGGAGGTGTGTGCTGGAGAGGTCAAACCAGCCAATGACATCAAAGTGCTGGCTTCTTGTGGAGTTGGTTTGGAATCAGGGAAACCAAGGCAGACATGAGTCTTTTTATAAATGACTCAATTCTTTGGGAGGCTTAGCAAGATTTAGAAAGTAGGAAAAATAGTTCTTAATTTGCATGAATACCGAGAGCAACTTTAAAGGGAAAAACAAATTATTTGCCCATGCTGAGTGAGAGGGGTGTTGCTTGGTGCAGGGGTGTGTGACTGTGGTCTCAGCTGTTCCAGAAGCTGGGAAAGGATCTTTGAGGCCTGGTAAACCCTATCTGAAGAAAAAAAGACCAAAGAAAATCAGAAACAAGCCCAGTGCACTGTGCTTAGTGGAACTTCCCTGACCCCACATGGACTAGTTCAGGCACCATCTGTTAGCATTTGAGGTCCACTCACTCAGCCGGATGAATGCTTTGGTACTTGAAGGATCCCTCAAAATGTGTCTTCATGGGCTGGTTCAGACAGATGAGAATGGAAGAATTGGTTCAGTGTCTCACGCCTCTGACGTGCCTCTTCTCTCTATCCATAGTCCTCTTCCCTGCCCTTTGCCTATTGGTGCAGTAGACATCACATCACCACGTCACTCTACACTATATGCTGTGACTCTTAGAACAGAAGCATCTCCCGTATGCAGACTATGATAAGAGGTTCTCTTCATCAAGTTTACATTAACACAATGAAATGGGAAGTCCTGGGCATAGCATCTGATGAGTTTGATAAGCTCGGCATCGATGTCATCTATGCATTTGCTGAGACAGTGTTTCCGTCTCCCCAAAAAGGTCCCTTATGTCCCTTTAAACTCAACCTGCAACCATCCGCTCCAGATGCTTAATTTTCTCTTCTTTAACCATTTTTAATTAATTTTCTGCTTGAACAGAACTAGACACCATGAGTTCTGCTAATCAAGCTTCTTTTACAGAGAACAATATATTTTAGGTTTATCCGCTCTGTTGCATCCTTTGCAAGTTCATTTCTTTCTGTTGCTTAATATAAACCTATAATATGAACATACCTGCGGGTTATAGCCATGATCATTTCTATAGACATTTGTGTCAGATCCTGTCTTAGGGTTACTATTGCTGTGATGGAGCATCGTGGCCAAAAGCAAGTTGGAGAAGAAAGGTTTAATTTGGCTTATACTTCCAGATCATAGTCCATCACTGGAGGAAGTCAGGACAGAAACTCTAACAGGGAAGGAACCTAGAGCCAGGAGCTGACGCAGAAGCCATAGTAAGGTGCTACTTACTGGCTTGTTCCCCGTGACTTGCTCATCTTGCTTTCTTATAGAACTCAGGCCCACCAGTCTAGCGCCTCCCCCATCAATCACTAATTAAGTAAGTGCCATACAGCTGGATCTTAATGGAGGCTTTTTCTCAGTTGAGGTTCCCTCAGATAACTATAGCTTGTGTCTAGTTGACATACTAGTCAGCATGATTTAATTCATAAATATTCTGAGTCAAAGCACAAAGTCAAGGTGGACATTTCTGTGGTAGATTTTAAACAGTCAAGCTGGTTCCTACCTACCGACTAGCATTCACCCCTACTGATTAGCATTCCTGGTACTAGAAGGTACCCTGCATGCTACCAAAGGAGAAAGGTAAATTCCAACATGGTTACAAACTCTTACATCTGCAGTGGTGACCTGGCTGCAAGAAGGACTGGTGAAATAGTGGCATATAGCTTGTAGAACTCACCAACTGATATCTGGATGGATTTGAGGCCCAGTCCATGAAATGGAACCCATTCCTGATACTGCTCCGATGGCCAAGAACCCAAAACTAGGCAGGCTGTGGACCTAGGGGAAAACCAAATTCTACTGTTCTACTAAAGGAACATTAGCAATAAGATGACTCTTAATCTCCTGCTATATTCATAGATAAGAGTCTCACTCAGCCATCAACAGGAAATCTGCCTTCTGCAGTAAGATGGGCACTAATACAGAGATTTGCAGCTGGATGCTGTGTGGAGAGTAAGAGACCTTGGAACACTAAGCCCTAAAAGGACCATCACTGCCTCCGTCAGTCCCTTCCCCTCAAGGCTCAGGGACCTTGCAGAAGAGGAAAAAGAAAGAGACTAAGAGCCAGGGGCATGGAGGACACAAGGCAAACAAGGCCTTCCAAACACAGCAGGTCCAGCACATATGAACTCACAAAGACTGTGGCAGCATGGCCAGGGCTGCACAGGGCTGGGCCTCATAGGGTTCCAGCACTGAGAAGAGAAATGGACCCAGGCCCCCGTTCCTAACCCAGAAGCGATCTCCAATTGATAATTGCTCACAAATGAAAAAAAAAAATTAGCTTTCTTCAGTGGGATCCCACTTGGCATACAAACCACTCTTAAGGTCACACCAGCAGTAGATGGCCAGCACAAAATGAGCTCAGTGGCATTTTTGGAGGTTATTTGTCTTATAATGCTTTGTCAGGGCTTTCTCTCTGCCAACTTCACAGATTCCTTGTTTATATCTTATGGTTTCTGGTTTTGTGTTTTATGGGATTTCTGTGTGCATGGATATGTGTGTCTCTGTAGCTGCATGCGTTTCTTGAACTCCTTTGGCTCTTTTTCTTCTGTTTGTTTGTTTTGTCCTATTCTAGCTTGTTTGCTTTTGTTGTATATAATTTAAAAACATCATCATCATTTTAGATGCCTGTTTTTATCCTAATAAAAGAAAGAAAGGGTAGTTGGGGAAGTGGGGAGGATCTGGGAGAAGTTTTGGGAGAGGAAACTATATTAGGATATTTGTTGTATTTAAAGAATCTATTTTCTAAAAAAGAAAAAAGCCAGTTTCAAAAGTGTCAATGCAGTTTTACCATGCAACCTATAGTAAATCAGATTGTCTTTTTTCTACTGAATTATAAGGTTTTAAAAATATGCTTGCATTCAAAGCATTTATTAGATATATGAATCTTAAATGCTCTTCTAAGTTGTCTATTGTCTACTTTTAAAGTTATTTTAAAATAAGTATTATTGCGTCTGCGCATATGTGTGCATATGTGTGCATGTGTGCACATGCACATGATGGGGATATACATGCCAAGGCATGCATGTAGAGGTTAGAGGAAGTCTTTTAGACTCAGTTCTCTCTTTCTACCTTTACATAGTCACCAGGGATTGAACTCAGACTACCAGGTGTGTGCAGCAAGTGCCTTTATCCTTTGAGCCATCTTGCTGGCTCTCTATTCTTTTTTTTTAATATTTTAGATTTACTTATTTTATTTCTCATGTGTGTTTTGCCTGTATGTATGTATGCATGTAAGTATGTATGTATGTGTATGTATGCATGTCTATGCTTATTGCCCACAGAGGTCAGGAGAGGGTTTCAGATCCCCTGGAACTGGAGTTATGTATGGTTATGAGCTAGCATCTGGGTTCTGGGAACTGAACCTGGGTCCTCTGTAAGAGCAGGCAGTGTTCTTAAACACTCTTCAGCCATCTCCTCATACCTTTATTTATGAAGTCAAAGTTTTTAATATTCATGAAACCAAACTTGTTAATATTCATGAAGCTGAGCCTATCTTGTTTTTATGATTACTGTTCCCTGCTTCCTGTAAACATTTCCCCAAATCAATCCAAGCTGGCAATGTTTTTTTCTTCTTTCTTTCTAGAAGCCTTGTTTCTATCTTTAACTTTTATACCAAGGCAAAGGGCTCATGCAAATTAATCCTTGTGCATGGTATAAGGTAGGGTTGAGGTGAGTTTATTTTTTACATTTGATATCGTTATCAAGCAGCTTAGATTGAACCTATTTTGCTTCCTACATTAAATTACTTTGGGGGCTTTGTCAAAAACCACTGAGCACTTAATATTTGCTGTTCTTTATTTTATTCTGTTTCTTGGTGTGTCTTGACACCAGCCTATACTCTTTTGATTATTTTTCCTTCATAGTAAGTCATAAATGCCTATTTAATACCCCTTTTTTAACACTTCCAAATACAACATAAGGTTATAAAATTTCTCCTATTTTATTCTTCTTTTTTCATTCTTTTTCTTTCAATTTTTTCTACAAGCTTTACCAAGTTTTTAAAATATATATGTATATTTAAAAGCATTCTGGAATATATATGTATATTATATATCATAATTCCTTATTGCTTTTTGGGGAATTTCACATCATGCACCCTAATCCTGCTCACCTCCCAGTCCCTCCATATCCACCTCTCACTCCTGCAGTGTCCCCAAATTAATTAAAACAAATTAAAAACAAAACAAAAACCACCTTACTCCTCCTTCTTCCCCGCCTCTCCAACACCTCTTCATTTGTCCTGTCGCATTGGGAGCTGCAACGTGTCAGGCAGTATAGCCTTTTGTCCCATCGGTCCCACCTTCAATGTTCACTGAAATGAGACATTGGTCTGGTTCAAGGCCTCTGGCCTCTGACCCACCATCATCACTGGAACCTCAGCGAAACTTCTCTCAGATACCCTGCTGTTGCCCCAAGTGTGGGGATCCTGTGACTCTGGCCCGGCAGGACCAGTCCTTTCACACACTCCAGCAGGTCATGTGTGGGGCATATGTTAGGATGGGCCAACCAAGGTCCAGGATGTAGATCTGGGAGGTAGTTGAACTGGTCACTCCAAGCCTGTGAGACCACTCCCCTCCGGCCAGGGGTGGAGTCAGTTTTCCTAGGCCCATACCTTTTGGGCCATCTTTCCCATGCCCATGGTGAGGGGTATGGCCGTCTCTCCTGAGTGTAGGGACCAGCTCTCTTGCTAAAGAGTCCAGTAAGGAGCAGGTCCAGCTATCCTAGGGCCCTCAAAGAGCAGGGGCAGCTCAGCATGGATCTTGAGTTTCAAACTTACATGGTTCCTATGGCCCCCCTGTGATAACACAGACCACAGACATCAACACAGACCCCAGCTGCAGCAGGATCATGGACCCAGATACAGCCCTTAGCTGCAGCTTGGGCCTGGACATCACCATGGCTTCGGTGACAGTTCAAGTCATCCAGATCAGCATGGCCCTGGTGGTAGCATGTCCCACGGATACCAACATGGTCTCAGGTAGCTGACCAGACACCAGGCATCCTCATGAGACACAGGGCCCTCAGTGGTAACAGAAGCCACAGACATCAACTCAAATTCTGGCTGCTATAGGGCCACAGACCCATACATGGCATCCGTGTGGCCTTTGGTGGCATCATGGGCCTCGAACATTAACACAGACCCCAGCTATGGTAGGACCATGGACCCAGACATGGTCCTCAGCAGCATCCCAGGTCTGGACCTCACCATGACTACTATGGCAGTGCAGATCACCCAGATCAGCATGGACATGGTAGGCGCATGGCCCTCAGTCACCAACATGGCCCCAGGTGGCTGACCAGAACCTGGGCATCTGAATAGGCCTAGGTGGTAACAGGAACCATAGACATGAACTAACTTTGGAGCCTGGCTGCTGCAGGGCCAGGAACATGCTGGGGTTTATACTGGGTAACATTGTACCAAGAGGTTGGTTTGAGGAAATTTGTCATTTTAAAGACCTTAAATCCTCCCGTCTCTGAACAGGGAATTCTGTCTGGGAGCTTTCCTAGAGTTCTCCTCAGCACTCTGTCATTTTCCGTCTTGTGTTTCTTTTTTCGTCTCCACACATATTATGCTTTAATGTTACCATTTGTGCTATTGTCTTGTAAATTTGTTCTTGATTTGTTCACCGCCAGCATACACAAATACAGCTGATTTGTGCTGGGGGAGGAGGGCTGGTTCTGGGCCCTCGGTGAATTAGCATATGAGTGAGTTTAGGATGGCTTCATGAATTTCTTGGTTTTTGTGAATCTATAATCGTGTTGTCTATGAATTAAAACAAAACAATGGTTTTGTTTTCCTTGTCTGTTCCACTGGCCAGGACTACCTGTGCCGTATCAGATGATGGTGGGGTGACTTTCACTTGGCTCGCATTTTCAGAGAAACAGTTGTGTCTCATCCCTTATTCATTACAATGCTCATTGTCAGCTTTGCATAGATGTCTATTTTTTTAAATCACATTAAGAAAGGGTAATTTACTGGGGATGGTGATGTGTGCTTGTGACCCCAGCACTTGGGAAGTGGAGCTAGGGGGACCTGGAGACCAAGGTCTTGCTTGGATATATAGCAAGCTTGAGACCAGCTTGAGCTACATGGAGAGAGACAGAGAGAGACAGAAGAAGGGAGAGGCGAGATACACACACACACACACACACACACACACACACAGAGAGAGAGAGAGAGAGAGAGAGAGAGAGAGAGGAAACATGGAAACATCACTATTTATACCATTTATTTTGACTTGTAGCATTGATGCTTGGCAGCCTTGATTTATTACCAATCATAGGTGAAAGCATTCGGTCTCTCAGCATTGATGACAGTGTCTAGCTGGATGTAATCTGTAGATGTCCTAACATGCATCAAGCTAAGAAGGTTCCCTTTTATTTCTATTTTCAGAGGTGGGGTGC
Source organism: Neodon shergylaensis (assembly GCA_025134845.1). NCBI lineage: Eukaryota > Metazoa > Chordata > Mammalia > Rodentia > Cricetidae > Neodon > Neodon shergylaensis. The sequence continues at coordinate 9,687,399 of JABTXL010000541.1, forward strand.
ACGACCAAGGAGGGCTGATTTCATCGTCATAATCCTATGCCCATGGGAACAATTGTGAGGTTTTCTTTTAATCTTAATTCAGTGAATTACACTGAGAGTTGAGCCAGCCATGCCCTCTTAGAAAGAAACCACAGCTTGTCTTCATTTACCAGCCCTTTGTTGTATTGTTAGATTCTCTTGGCCTGGGCTCCATCCTGAATGTTTGCATCTGTGTTCACAAAGTGTACCTGTTTATATTTATCCTTGTATAATATTTGCCTAGTTTTCGTAGCAGGAGTGTGCTAGCCCGGGGAAAGTAGTTAGGAGGTAATCTTCTCTCTTTGTGTAAATTTTGAAAGTTTGTGCTTGGCTTATCTCCTTGATATGCACTTCAGGACCCACATCTAAAACGGTGCTGCATACGTTTAGGTGGTGCAGATTCCCATAATTAATCCATTAGGAAAGTCCCTTGTAGACACGCCCACAGGCCAACCTAATTTGGTGTGGGATTCCTCTCTATATGCTATGAATATGTTTTATTATCATTGGTTATTAAAGAAGCTGTTTTGGCCAATGACTTAGTAAAGCCAGGCGAGAAATCCGAGCAGATGTATAGAGAGAAAGTAGGCAGAGTCAGGGAGTTACCATGTAGCTGCCGAAGGAAAAAGATGCCAGCCACCTGCTAGAACCTTACCAATAGGCCACAACCTCACCGTGATTCACAGATTAATAGAAATGGGTTAAATTCAGATGTAAGAATCAGCTAGAAATATGCCTAAGCTATTGGCCAAACAGTGCTGTAATTAATATAGTTTCTGTGTGATTATCCACATTTGGGTGGCCAAGAAACAAATGGGTAGTGTCCGTCTACGTTAATTTAGACAAGACTTCCTTGAGACTCTCTTCCCAGGTATTCCAGATCCTGCTGAACTGAAAGCTGAAATTAGCCATTACAGAGGGGCTGAGAGTCAGGAGGCTTGAATGAGTGCAGAATGGGGAAAGAAGCAAAGACAGAGTCTCATAAAATGCAGAAGGGACATGTTTGTGCAGCACAGTGTAAAACCTGCTCTGATTGGCTAGGCCATCCATGAGAACAAAGGAAAACAGTGACCTTCTGCTGGGGCCACACTGAGCCACACTGAGCCTAGCTGTAAAGCTGATTTGTCCAGAGAGGAACATGATGGTGTTCTAGAAGCAGCATTTTAGTGCCCAACCATGCAGCCCAGCTGGGGTAACTTGGGCAGTGCAAGCAGCACCAGGATCCCAGGGGGAATGACCCAGGACTTCTGCACGAGGGTCTCACAGGCAGGGACTGTTGTATCACACTTAGAAAGTGTAACAAGTCCTTGGACATGAAAAACTATGTCTGGAGCTTTTAAGATACTCTCAAGATCACAATAAGCATTGTTTTCACCTTGGCTGTGCAAGAAAAGAACACAGTTCTCTGCTGTGATGCTCTGGGCAAGCAAACTGCCAGACAGGCTTCGTGCTTCAGGTGCACATGGGAGCACTGGGTTCTAAGATCCCGTCTATTCAGCCAATCTTCACCTCCTGATAGTTTGCTCCAAGGCACCATGTACAGTCACTTGATCCAGGAAAACATAGGTTCACTATTGTGGTGGTTGGTCCTGGCTATCAACGTGAGTGGATTAAGAGATGTTAGGTCTGGTCAAGTCCACTTGTGTGTCCATGGGGGTGTGTCCAGAGGGAACTAACATGTGGGATGGTGACAAAAGGGAAAGACTTAAATGTGGGCAGCACCCTGAAGTGAGCAGGGTCTCTCACTGAGACCTCAGCCTGGCTAAGGCTAAGCTGGCTGGAGTCTACCTGTCTCCACTCTCACAGCATGCACTTCCATGTGAAGCCTCTTACGTGGTTTCCAGATATCCAACTCATATCCTTGTATGGTGAGCACCTCACTGAATGAGCCACCTCCTCAACCCCTCACCTTGCTTCTGGTTGGGGTATGAGCAAGCAACATTCATAGGAAGGTTTTAAAAGGCCCTCAGTAAGGCCATAGATGCTTCTGTCTACAAACAAATGTCACCAGCCGAAGCTGTCTGCCCCGTGGGAGTGACCCTGTGTCAGGTCAATGGGCAGCTATGTGGGCAACACATTACAACACGGCAGTGCCCCCACAGGCATGGAACCCTCTCCAATCTTAAGGTACCACCCACGTTTCTCCCCAATCCAATCCTTTTCCTTATCAAATATGGTTAGAAAAATCTTCACAACTGGAAATCTAGATACAGAGAACAGCTGCCTACCAATATCTAAGAAACAAGCCTGCTGTTGCCCACTGTTGTCTCTGAGAATTGTTAGGTTATTCCTGAATATTCATCTGGGGTGTGTGGGGCTCTGTCTTCTGAGTTTAATAATACACACGTGCCTTTGTTTTCTTCCAACTAGGAACCAGAGTACATATTAACATATTAGTCTCCTCTCTCTCTCTCTCTTTCTCTCTCTCTCTCTCTGATTGACCACAGTTAGAATTAGTTGCTCAATTTCTTCCTTTCTTCCCACTAGATCTATTCCAGGAGGTCAGAGGTTACACAGAGACTACACGGGCACAGATCCAGTTATCTTAGCAAGAGTATTGTGTTTATAACCCAATTTTTAACTAGGTCAGACAAAAGAAGAGATTGCTTAGAAGGAGATTGGGAGATATAGATCACCTTGAGTCAAGGAACACCTGTGACCACAAGCAGTTTCTGTCCCTAAGGATATCTGGGAGCAGAATGGAATAGAGCCCTCTCCTTATGCAACCATTCCAACTTCTTGCTGTGTTCCACTTGTTTTTCTCTCTGCCAGCTTCATTAGTCCAGTAGACAACAGGGTGACCAAGGCTGTGACCCACTGGTAAAAGGGACCTATCCTCATCCATTAGTTAGACATGGACAAATCCCAGGGAGGCCCTGACTGCCAAGCTGGGGTCAGGTGTCCATGCCTGAGCCACGGGGCAGCAGCACTTTATGCTCTAACAGCTGTGAGAGGAAAAACAGATGAGGTGCAGCTCCCATCTTCCCGATGGTCCACTTCATGCTTCATGCATGCGTGGTGGACAAACGCAGAGGATCTGAGCTCTTCAAGGGAAAACCAGATCATAGGTTATTTTTGTTTAGAATTAAGTTGGAAACAGACCAAGGGTGAGTCTTTGAATGTTCACAGTTCCCAAAGGCTCTGGAGAGCCAGGGCTCAGTGGGTAAGCGTTTGCTGTGAAAGTGAGAGGACCAGAGCCTGAGCCCCCAGAACCCATGGGAAACTGTAGTGAGCTGTGTGGAATCACACCTGATGGAGATGTATAATCAACTCCTATGGCTAAAGTCTGACTTATGCCTGATCATGCAATGATCATCAGCTGCTTGCATATGCGTGGGCCTATGGGCAGTGCCCACCTGGCAATCCGGGATTGGCAGCCCATGCCTACTTAAGGGCTGGGAGGGGTTTGCCCAGAGAGAGAGAGGAAAAAAAGGAGAGAGAGGAAGGAGAGAGGAGAGAGGGAAAGGGAGAAAGGGAAAGAGAGAGAGAAAGTGAATTAAGTCCTGGAATAAAACTGCAGTGAGAAGAGCTCTGATGGTCATGTCATCCTTGCGGGACAAGGGTGGACGTGACAGGAAACTAAGTGCAGAAGTGTGTGTCTGTAGCCCTAAGGCGTCTGTGATGAGATGGGAAGCAGAGACAAGAGATCCCCAGAAGTTCTTCAGCCGGCTAGCCTGGTGTGTGCAATGGCAAATACCAAAGAAGCTTTATTTTCACCCTAGTGGAGGCTGGGTGTGGCCCAAGGTTGCCCCTGACCACCATGTGCACACCATGGCACACATATGCCCACACTCACACATATATACGTCATACATGCAGGAGGATCACACATACACCAGATATTCACACACATATTTTTTTTTTAAGAAGCAGACAGAGTAGCCTCAAATGCTGTGATACATCCCTCATAGAGGGGAGGGTATTCAGATGAAGGCTGATGCTTCCTGGGGCTCCTCTCTCCCTCGTCGACTCTCATCCCACAGTAAAGGAAGACGAGCTGGGCAGCCTGGGTGACTGACAGTAAAACTGGGCCTGTGCTGTCTACGGCTAGACTATTTGGTCTGCATCTTTAAAGTGGAGAAAATTCCATATGGTAGCCCAGGCTTCCGCTGGAGAGAAGTCATTGGCACCACTTAGATGGCGCTTTCTATATGTGGAGATCTGTCCTAAGTGGGTTATGTAGAACGGCCCATTTTCTAAGAGCAACCATGTGATGTAAGTGTGGTTATTGTTCCGTCTGCGCTGGGTTAATAAGCCTCCATTCCTCCAATTCAAGTCTCCCTGGAACCTCAGAATGTGGCCGTATTTGAGAAAATGGCCTGTGCAGATGCAATTAATTACTTAGGACGGGGTTTTCTTGGGTGAGGAGACTAATCCGGTGCCTGGTACCTCTGTGGGGAGAGGAAACTTTTGACAGAGAGACTCACAGAAAGCAGCGGGCTGTGTCAAGACAGAAGATAGAAGAAGCGATGTTGTCACAAGCCAAGGAGCAGCAAGGGTTGCCAGCAACCACATTAAACCGGGAAGAAGCAAGGAAAAGATCTGCCTCTGAGCCTTTGGAGGAGGCGCGGCCCTGCCAACGCTTTGAATTTTAACAGGAAGCTTCCAGAGCTAAAAGACACAGAAGCGCTGGTATTGTTCAAAGTCCACAGCTGAAATTTGTCATAGAAACCCCTAGGGAATAAGCATGGTGTCTAATAGTCGTAAAAACAGCAAGGGGTTGAAACCCCTCGCCCAGAGCCACACAAGGAAAAGGTGACAGAGGTGGAGAGTATTGGGGAGACAGGACTAGGAAGAGACTCGGGGATGGCACTACCCCAGTGTGACACAGCCTCATCATGCATTCTGGGCTGTCTTGGTTGCTTCCGTGGAAACCCAGGCTTCTGAGATGGGAGAGTCCCCTTAGCACCCATCTCCCTAGATGGCATTGCGCTTGTCAGGGTCTGGCCATAGTCAGACAACTAGGCGTTATCTCTGCCTCCCCGAGGCTACTTCCCAAGTGATGCTGTGATAAATATCTGACCAAAGTGACCCAAGCGTGGAAAGGTTTGTCTGGGCTCACAGTGCGAGCACTCAGTCGGTTGGTGGGAGAAGCATGCTGGCAGGGGTAGCTCTGAGGCAGCAGGACCATGAAACAGCTGGTCACATGATAACCACAGCTGGGTAGCCAAGTGTGGGGTGCTGGTGCCAAATCCACTAAGTTCTCCTTTTCCCTTTTATTTCATTTGAGATCCAGCCCCCTGGAAGGATGCTGCCCATAATCATGACAGTATCTCTCTTCTCGGTTAAATCTCTCTGAAAATGCTCTCACAGATACTCTAGGTTATTCCAACTCCTGACAAGTCGGCAATGAAGACTGACCATGGCATCAGGCCTCTGCTATGGTCACACCTCCCAGCCTGGGTCTTGCTCCTGAACTGGCCTCACTTCCCTTTGCGTCTGGCCTTTTTTTTTGGGGGGGGGGGGGGGGGGTTGAGGCCTCCTGACCAGCTCCCGGTATGTGTGAGAATTGCCCAGCACATAGTGACTGCCATTTGCCCCTGGTTTCATTCATCTTCCTGCACTCCTGCAAGCTGGACCACATCCAAAACCCTGGGTAGACTCCCATCAACATCTGGATACATGGAAGCAGAGAAGGTCAGATCTACTTGTCATCCTGCACCTCAGCAGGATGCTGTGGACAGCCCTGGGGTTCTTTTTTTTCTTTTCTTCATACTTCTTTCTGCCCATGTGTTCTCCCCAGTTAGGCTCACACTGTTGAGCATACTTCTCACTGTTCGAACAAGACCAGCCCATAGTCTTTTAACCTCTTTGGGATAATCAGTCTAAGGACTGTTAATCCTCCAGGGGCTGGATCTAAAGACTTACAGCTTTTCAGAATTGTAAAAAATGTAATGCACCTCACATTTTCCACCTGATAGGGAAATTCTCTTCTCAATGCTGGTGATCAAACCAGGGTCTTGTTTGTAAACGTTACGCAAGTGTCCCGTGCTGAGCCATGTACTCAGCCCCAGCTGGTTTTTGCTTCATTATGGGTTGTCCTTTTCTTTAAGAAAGAAGCCCAGAGCCAAGCAGTGGTGGTGCACGCCTTTAATGCTAGCACTCAGGAGGCAGAGGCAGGCAGACCTCTGTGAGTTCAAGGCCAAACTGGGATACAAGGAGCTAATTCCAGGACAGTCAGGGCTACACAGAGAAACCCTGTCTTGAAGAAGCCCCCTTCACTGAAAGAAAGAAAGAAAGAAAGAAAGAAAGAAAGAAAGAAAGAAAGAAAGAAAGAAGAAAGGAAGGAAGGAAGACCAGAAGTAGAATTCATGTGTGTGGAAGTCTTGTAAGGTTTGATAATCTCCACAATGGAGGGAGTGGCCACGCCCACCGACACCTCTTCACACCTCAGTTCAGACCCAGGTTCTCATCTTTTCAATGCACATTGATCGGAGGGGTGGGAATTTGGCTCTTTGTTCTACTTTGCCTTTCATTGCTTACTAATGAGGCTGAGCATTTGCAAACATACCGATCATTTCCCTACCCTTGTTTGTGGGTCGCCTTCCCCAGCCTCCTTTCCTGCCTGGGTGCTTTTTCCCCAGCTCCTGGGAATGCTTGCCTTCGGTTGGTAACCTTGTTCTGCCACGCTCACTTACTGACATGGCCCAAACGGATGGGGTTTTTAATTTTTAAACAGTCTTGCATTGTTCCTGGAGCTCTGCATATAAATTGGGAGAAAATGGAAGACACGGGCAGGCGATGGTAAAAAGGAAGATTCTGCCATCCCTGCCTTCCAGAGATTTCCACTTTTAACACCTTAGTATGTCTCATTCCATTTTCACTTCACCCAAATGAGATCACTCTGTACATAATGTTTTATAATCTGGTACTTTTCTTCAGCCAACAGTCTCTACTTTCCCGTCATGTTGGAACATTCTAGGCACCGAACTCCCAGGCTGTTCTCCGGTTGCCCCAATTGGCCACATAATGTTCTTTGGAGCTACTTTGTCCAAAGCAGTGCACTCTGCAATAACCCCTGGAGCATGTCATTTCCAGGCCCCTTTGAGCACAGCAAAGTCTCAGTCAAGTGCCACAGATTTGTTGAGGAAGCCAAAACAGTCCTTCGATAGACAAACTCACCAGCTGGAACTGTCCACCTTCTATGACTAATATCCCCTGCCCGCCAGGTTTTCAGTAATGACAATTCTGAGCTGTGATTAGCATATCTTCACTAAACTCCTCTAAGATTTTGTTCTTCAATTTGGGGTTTGGGAGTCCCCCCCACCCCAAGGCTGTGCTGCCCTGAGTCTGGGCCGGTGGTTCCTTCCTATGTGGGCAGGACACTGAAGTATAGCCCCTTTCTTGACTTGACATTTAAGACCCTCATGGGGGATGAATCTCTCACACTGAGTTCCCAGAAAAGACCTAGTTATGTCTGGAGGCTGGGGCCTGAGAGGTGAGCCGGGCTCCCGTTTCCTGCAAAGAGAAGCTGAAGCAGGCGTTTTACACATCCCTCTATTTTAGGGGTGATTCTGCCTCAGCCACCTGCCTCCAAAGCAAAAATATCCCAGTCCCAGAGTGTTCAATCTGCTTTATTTGCACAGACCGTTCTATGAGGTCAATGGGTCTCTTCCTGGGGACTGTGCGAGCAGGTTCTTATGGGCTCGGCTGTAAGGGAGAAGCTCCCCAAGAACACTGCAGAGGACAAGGAAAAGCCACAAAGAGGAACCTGCATTCTGCTGGTGGCTTCAGCCGTATCATGTATGTTCCCAGAAAGAGACAGCAGCAGTACCCAGAAGGCAGGGAGGACCCAAGCCCAGAAGCGGAGCAGGCAGGCTGAAGCTCTGGGTCTGTGGGCGCATTGCTCATCCCTCCAACTCCAATTTCTATTGTTCCGTTGTACAATGGGGATAATAATAACCCAGGGGCAGGAATAAATTACCGAGGAATCCTATCTAACCCCCTATGCGGAGGTTGCTGAGCCACCGAGCGCTCAGGCAGCAGGTCCTCTGATGGCTCCATCTGGGCTGATGTTGGCAGACCCGTCCAGCAGCAGCAGGCAGGATGAACCAACCGGTGATGTGGGGGCAAGGAGTTGATCCTCTCAGGACAAAGTTACAGGGGCTACTCTTCCTCTGACCATCACAATGTCTATTTCCTCGTTCAGCACAATGGCTGTGCAGGAGTCAGGGTGGGGGTTGGGGTGGAGTGGGGTGGGGAAAGTGGGGGAAAGTGGAGGTGGGGATGGGAACATGGAGAGTGTACTTTGGCTACCTCCAAGCATCTGAGGGAGCACCATGGCAGAGCGAGGGCAGGCCGAAAAGGCTCCCAGGCGGAGCTAAGAGGCTTTACACAGAAGAGAGTGGGAATATAAGCAGGCTGTGAGGCGGAGGCAGAGGCAGGTCCCAGGAGCTCACCCTGATCACACATGGAATATAGGCTACCTCAGGAGAAAGGGCATGAGCTCACAATTCCATGTGAGCATGAGAACTGCCCCTCTGCAAAAATCCTAGAATTCTCTCCTTTGTGCTTCAAACAACTGAGCCTTAGTGGAAGATTCCAGATACTCATTCTGGTCCAAACTAAGTCATTAAGAGAATTTTGAAAACAATTGTCTATACACCTTACCTTGTCTCATTTTCCTCAGCTATAAATGGAGTGTTGCGCAGAAACCCTCACACAGGATGACAAAAAAAAATGCATGTCGCATGTCTAGAAAACAGTCTTGTGACACTGTTCCAGATGCACAGAATGGAAACAGCCTCCACCTCCATTGCTGGGAAACCGGCAAAATTAGAACTTAATCTTTACTCTTAGGATTTAAAAAAGAAGTCCTTTAAGATACACCATGAGACCAGTTTTCAGAATGCTATGCATGTGTGCAAGGCAGTGTCCATATTGAAACACACATGTGCATGCGTATGTCATGCAAATGTTTAGCAAAAGGGCTAGAAGGCTGCCCCAGAACCTTCTGAGTCAGGTGGCGTGAGAGGACACATGAGCATGAAAGCCAGCTGCTTTTCCCACGCCACACTTGGACTCACCTGCCCTTTGCTTCTTTTCTAACAAGCACACAGTTGTCATCTCTGTGGCACATAATATGTGAGGTATACTTGATTCTGGGAGGCTTTCAGTATCAGAGCTGCAGGACTAATGGATGGTGAGGGGCAATGGTGCTGGGCAGAAGAGGGCAGGGCAGTGAAAGGGTCAGTGGGCTATGCCATGAGACCCAGTAGTGTCTGTTGCTTGTGTCAAGATGCCTGGCCTCCCCAGGCCTACGTCCTTATGAGTTGGATGGATGGGACAAAGGACTTGCCTCCAACATAGGGAAGGACAGGGTGAGGTGATACGAACACAAATGCCATGCCATATCCCAACGATAACTTGCACCTGATCAGAGTAAGATGAAGAGGGTGCACCTGTGCGGGGGAGAGAGGAGAGGGAGTGGCCATTTGCTGACACTCAAGATCTTATTACTGCCACCATCCTATTAGCTGGCACTGTTATCTCTGTGTTATGGAAGAAAAACCAGGCTGAGTGAATCGCCTGAGGTCATATGGCTACTGAGTGGTGTTGTATGGAGCTGCGGGCCGCTTCCCTGCCGCCCCAGCTCCCGGCCACCCGCATGGCTAGCTTATGCCCTGAAATAATTACACAGAAACTGTATTCTTTTAAACACTGCCTGACCCATTAGTTCCAGCCTCTTATTGGCTAGCTCTTACATATTGTTCTAACCCATTTCTTATATTCTGTGTACCCCATGAGGTGGCTTACCAGGGAGGATCTTAACCTGCCTCTGTCTGGAGTGGGAGAATCATGGTGACTCCCTGACTCAGCTTCTTTCTCCCAGCATTCTGTTCTGTTTACTCCACCCACCTAAGGGTTGGCCTATCAAGGGGCCTAGGCAGTTTCTTTATTAATAAGAAATCACTCCCACATCAGAGTGGCAGGTGTAGCCTAGAGTCCGTGTGCAGGGCTGCTCCTTCCTGAGCATCCAGGCAGCTCCCATCACTTGTTTGTAGGTTGGTGAGTAGAGTGTCCCAACACCAGGATCCTGGGAGCTTGTCACTGCTGGAGACTTCTGAAATGCGTATTCATTCAACACCAGGGTCTCCCCAGGGCTCAGACTCACCAGCGCACTGTGCTGAACCTACTGTGAACTGAACTCTGAGCCAGGGACTGAAGCACAGAATGTCACTTACAAGCATGGGAGACTCTCAGGCTTCAGCCCCCTCACCCTAACCAGCATCCCATGCCTAGGTGCTCACAATCAATGCCACCTTCAAAAGCAGCGTGCATACCCTAAGATATTCAGAGCACCATGGAGAGTTTGCTCAGGTCCACTTCAGGGGACATCTCCACTCTGTGTCAAGAAGCACAGTCCACGCTGGGCCAAGAGGGATCTGTGGATTGGCAGGTGATCTTACTAGGATGCGGGTGTCAGTAATGTTGGAGACTATGTGAGGGTATGATTTCTCATTACTATCCGGTAATGAGAAACCACCATTTGTAATTGTAATGAGAAATTGTCACGGGCCCAGAGTTCAGCCAATTGTATTGATTTCTTTTCTGTCCACCCCAGGGAACAAAAAAAGATGAGAAAGACAGTAACCCACAGACTACAACAGAAGAGTTCAGTCCGAGCTCTGGGCAGCATGATTTAAAGCAGTGGCTCTCAACCTTCCTAATGCTATGACCCTTTTATACAGTTCCTCACATTATGGTGACCCCAACCATACAATTATCTTTATTGCTACTTCATAATTGTAATTTTGATATGGTTATGAGCTGTAATGCAAATATTTGGGGGGATAGAGGTTTGACAGAGAACTGCTTGTTTAAAGGCTCTTTTGGACCCTGGTTCTCTCTACTTGAAGATGTCTGAAATTTCTTGTGCAGAAAGGCAAAAGGACCCAGAGCTGCCTCCAGGGCCTGTCAAGGGAGACTCACTGAGCGCTGACGGGACTGAGACACTTTAACATTTAAACATTTATTCTTCTACGAATCCTTCTGCCTGGTCCCCATCCCCCCTGTGGTGCCTCCTCCTCATCCACTGAGGTCCAAACGCTTACTTCATTGCCTTGGGCCAACTCCCAGACCCACCTAACAGACATTCACTTTCTGCATTTAGCTTGCCAATGTTCTGGCTCTATGGCTCTTGATTCATATTTCCCAATTCAAGCCTGATACTGTTCTACAATAATTATACATGCTTATGTGCAAGATAAACACAGACACACACACACACTTAGGGTGACTCTTGAACAGTTCGTTTCTTCCCTAGAATGCTAACAATGTCAATGCGTACTATGTGTAGAAAGTTTTGTGCGTAGGAACAAAGCGGGGCATCCCAGGTGTTCTGAGAAGGGCCTAGGTCTGTGCTCATTTCAGCTCGAGAGTGAGAGGATTTGACAGGGACCCACACACATTCCGTGAACATAGCTCCATGCACACTGGCTGGTAACTACAATAATAAACAAACCATGCAAATGTCCCATGCCCGGTTCCAGCCACAGTCTGAACAGGCCCTTGTTTGATTGACGTGTAAGTGATTGTCCAACACTGGCAATGCCATAAGGTGGCTTTTACAGCTGTCGAGGAACAGGACACCTCACTAACACTGGCACTTGCAGAGTCTTCCTGAGAAGCATTGGTGATGCCTGCTCTGAGTGCCCAGGACTGGCAAACAGTTGCTTTGGCACATCTGATATTTCAGGATACATGACTGGGCTTTTTCAAGCTTTTTGGGCATGGATTTTTCTTTTCCTTTTTTAAAAACTGATTTATTGAGACAAAATTAACATTGTGGTTTGCACATTTGAAGAATGTACTTCAATATCTCATAGTACATTTGAAGTCCTATGGCCATAACCATGCATCACTGCCCCCTCAAGTTCCCCTGAACCCAGGGTGTCTCTGATTTCTGAGTTCTATGACTTGCCTGTTCTGGTCATTTTGTAGATATGGAATCAGACATTATTGTCTTTGCGAGTAGTTTTTTTCTTTCAACATAATGCCTTCAGTGCCCATCTGCTATGTAGTAGATATCAACAGATTCAAAAGGATTCTTTTCATTTTATTATCAATTACAGTTACACTATCAGAATAGAAAGTGTGTTGTCCCCACACTGAGCAACTGATGGACCTTTCTGTTTGGGTTATCATGGACTTTTCTCTTTGGGCTATCATGGACTTTTCTCTTTGGGCTATCATGGACTTTTCTGTTTAGGCTATCATGAACAGGGCAGCTGTGAACACCCATGGCTATGGACATGTTCTCTTGATTCTGTATCTAAGAGTGGAATTGCTGTGTCCATAAAGGTGCATATGGAATCTCTGTGTTTAGTTTTTTGGGAAATTCCAAACTATTCCTGGGCGACTACACCATCTTGTATTCCCACCAGCCAGGTATCAGGGTTCTAGCTTCTCCACATTCTTCTAAACACTTGATATTATCTGACTTCCTTATTATAAATGTGAAAGTTATCAGATTTAAGACGAAATCACTAACAACTAAATCATCAAAGCTAGGAGAGTATGGGGAGAGCATCTCATACCTGTGGATCTGACGAGAGCCACCACAGGAGACTGTGAGAACCATGCCTATATCCCAAGGCCACCACAAACTGACATCAAACGCAAAAGAACTTTTTCAAGGATGCCTGTCCATCGGCTGCCTGGGCAGCCTTAGACTGCTGTCATTCTTGTCACTGACCCAAGAGGACAGATGTTACAGTGATGCAGCTCTTCTATTTTATCTCTAGAGACCCTCATCTTCCTGCTTGTGGGGATCCCCACTGCAGTGTTCAGTCCCAGGTGAATTCATCACCCTGGGAATTGCCTCCAAGTGTTCAGCAGCTTCATCAAGCTCTCCCAGGGGTGGGAAGTGGTGCCTCTCACGGCTTTGATTCTCATGTGTTTAATAAGTGATAATATGGGTGTTTCACCCCGTGCTTGTTGGTTACTCATACAGCTGCTTTGGAGAATCACCCCTCCTAATCCTTTGCTTGCTTCTTTTGCTTGCTTTTTTGTTTGACTTTTGTGTTTTGAAACAGGTTCTCATGTAACCTAGGCAGGCCTCAAATGTGCTACGTAGCTAAGGCTGCTTTGAGCTCCTGATCCTCCTGTCTTCGTTCTGAGTGCTGGAAATACAGGTGTGTACCACCATGACCAACTCATTTTGCCCATTTCTAGAGCTGAATTATTTGGCTTTTCCCCCCCCATCTGCTTGCTAAAGTTCTTCATGTATGACTTTAAAATGCTATATATGTATTTTGGACAGAAGTCTCTTGTTTTACACACACATATAGGTGCGCTCTCTCTCTCCCTCCCCCCCTCTCTCTCACACACACACACACACATTTTCAAATACTAACATCATCAAAATTTAGATTAAACATACAACCAGACATGAAGCTACATCTTTCTTCTTCTAAATCCCTAATGTCAGCAAAATAACATCTTCCATTTTGTCTAAAGTGATAATTCTAATGGGGTTTTCTGTTTCACTTATATTTTATTTGTACATTTGCTTTATTTTCATAAGTACATGGGGCTACCTATAAGCAAAGGAACTGGATGATGGTGTAATATTTAAACAGAATGAAATGATATTATAATAAGTATAACTTAAAATCAATGCTTTCCTTTAAGAAGTAACTCCTTACTTTTAAGACCCTGGCACAACCTGTAAATTTCACAAGGCATGGTGGTTTGCATGAGAATGCCCCCCAGAAGTTCACATATTTTAATGCCACCAGGGAGAGGAACTGTTTGAGAAGGGTTAGGAGGTGTGGCCTTTTTGGAGGAGGTGTGTCAGTGGGAGTGGGCTTTGAAGTTTAAATAGCTCATGCTAAGTCTGCCTCTCTCTCTCTCTCTCTCTCTCCCCCACCTGCACGTCAGGATGTAAAATGCTCAGCTTCTGCTTCAGCACCGTGCCTGCCTGATTCCCACCATAATGATCATGGACTAAACCTCTGAAACTGTAAGCCAGCCCTGAACTAAACACTTGCTTTTCTAAGAGTTGCCTTGGTCATGACGTCCCTTTACAGCAATAGAACAGTGACTAAGATTCAAGGCAGCACAGGGTCTGTCCTACTCAACATAGAATTCTGCAACCAGCACTGCTCTGACTTGAAAGATGTTCACTGAATAAGAGTTGCATGGATATGTGAATGTGCCCTACTTTTAGCCGATAACTCTAGGCCCTCTGAGAGCTGTCATACCCAGATGATAGCCATTTGGCCAGCCCTGTGAGCCCAGCACTGTGGGAAAGAACACAAGTGCCATCATTCTCCAACGTCCCTACACCTGCACCCACCCCACCCAGGACGCTCTCCAGGTTTTGTGCTGTTGTTTCTTTTCTGATGTTTAGTGAGAGACATGGTATCATGTATCCAAGATAGGCTTATAACTTAATATGTAGCCAAGGATGACCTTGAACTTCTGATCTTTCTACATCCATCTCCTAATTGCTAGAGATGTACAAACCACCACACTAGATTTATATAGGATGGGGAACTGAACCCAGAATTTGTGGACACACTAAGCAAGCACTCTACTGACTCAAGTTGCATCCTCAGTCCTGCCCCTTCTGTTGACCTGGATCTTCCAAGGAAGAGCAAAACCTGTATGTGAGCCATTCCTGGGCTCTTCGTACTGTCTTCCAGCCCCTACATAATCCTACAAGGCAGTGACTGACATCTCATTTTGCCAGTGAAGAAACAAGGGGAGTTGCCCTGCTGGTGAAGGGTCCAAGCCTTTGTCTTGTTGTCCTAGACAGTGATGAGTTCTATTAATTAATCCAAGTTATTTGCAAGTTTGCTGAGATGGACCATAAAGTCCCATTAACCAACCATTTCTTTTTCCTGCTCCTTTTAAAGAAGAGGAATTTCCAACAGTATCTGAGGGGCATGTTTTGTTTTGTTTTTATTTATTTAGTTGGTTTTTGCGAGCCAGGGTTTCTCTGCGGCTTTTAAGCTTGTCCTGGAACTAGCTCTTGTAGACCAGGCTGGTCTCGAACTCACAGAGATCCGCCTGCCTCTGCCTCCCGAGTACAAGGATCAAAGGTGTACAACAGCACCACCGAGCTTGTTTTTATTTTTTCACTGTTAACAGTTGAATAGTTTGGGTCTGCCATCTGTCCAGCTGTGTGATGAGGGCAGAAACAAATGGTTCCTGCTTCGAGCATTATGCTGAAGTCCATGAAGTGACTCACTTGGAACTACTCAAGAGCATTCAGACAGCTACATGGAGTCACCCTAATGGCCCTTGCCATTCTCCAGGCCCCTTGTCCTTCACTCAAGGAAGGCGAGAACAGCTTCATGTCAGAGAAAACCTCCTCATGTGGACTATGATTCTGTCATGTGCACCAAGTGATCTGAGGGTGTGGATTGGATGGGCTATGTGGTGAGTCCAATTACACTGGTAGTTGAAGCTGCCGGAACTTGTCTCATTAGGGGGAAAGAATCTGAAAACTTGATACCTTGTTTCTGTGTGGGCCCAGTCTTTCAGGGTGATGGGAGC
>JABTXL010000541.1:9702933-9734037 GCA_025134845.1 Neodon shergylaensis
GTGACAGACTCCAAATGCTGATCATCTCAGGCAGCAGGAGTCTGAGAGCTGAGTTGCTGACCTTCAGCAAGGACAGCAGTGTACTCAATGTTCCCACAGGTGCCAAGCACCTGCAGCCAGGGAAGAGTCCCCAGTTAAAATCCCTGGGCTTCCCGAAGACATGCTACTCCGGATCCAAGAAGAAACAAAGCAGGTCAGAGGACAGTCACTCGGACTTTCAGGCTGGGATGGTCAAGAAGCTATTTCAAAGCTTCTTCACACTCCAGAGTTTTCTGTGGCCGACTGAACCACTTGGTCCTAACCTTTGCACAATGCAGGCACATGCTCTTCTCTTCTGATTTGCAACCGTTATCCATTTTTAATGCCTGGAGAAAAGACAACGCTCTGCACCATTGGCCTCTTCAAGTGTTTTATTGTGACCAGTAATGCCAGGGCACTTAAGGAAGAAAGCATTTGGTTAGACCAATCAAAATCAGCTAATTAGCTTTTTCAAACACACGAATTTCGGAGGTGCAGATGATTGACGGGCTGTTCCCATTTTCATTAGGCCATTTGTTGTTGTCTTTAGAGGCAAAAGGCCAGAATATGCGGGTTGAACTTGATGCAGAGCTAGTGTGTGCCTGAAGGTATTTACACGGGCTTTTCTGCTCTCTGTCTCCCTAGGGTGTTCATGGCCTTTAAATGGATTTTTCATAACATGAGGGGGAGAATGAATTTTTTATAAATTGAAAGGACATTGCATTAGTTACTTTCCTCGTTCTTATAACCAAATATCTAACATCTTAGAGGAAGACAGATTTCTTTGGGCTCATGGATTTAGAGGTGTTGGCTCATTGTAGCAGGAAAGGCATGGTAGAACAAGGCAGTTCACATCATGGTGGACTCTAAATCTCTAAAGGGGGATTCCAGGAAAAGGTCAGGAAGAGATGTAGACCCCAAAGACGGCCCCCACTGGTCTACTTCTTCCAAGTAGGCTCCATCTCCTTGTTTTTACCACCTCCCAATAATGCTATCATCTTATGAACCCAGCTTGGGTTATTCCATCAATTAGATCAGAGCCAGGTCAATCTGATTGCATCTGGAGGAGTGTTTTCCTAATCTGCAGGGACTTCTTGATGCTATGAAGTTGACAAGATTGATCGTGACAACACTGATCCTGATAGGATTTTTAAAGGAATTCCAAACTCTGTGTCTGAGAATTAATGGTGCAGTGTGTTCATGCCCATAGATGAAAGCCCTCTCAGCTTTGGAGGGAGCTGCCCATAGCCAATACATAGTATTAACAGACATCCCAATGTACAGGGGGAATCTGGGCCATAACTATACAGCAGGAAGTTAAGACCTGACATTACATAGTCCCATTATTTTTGATGGGGTGCCCACTATACTTTAGAAATCCTTTCTGGAACTGGAAATATCAGCTTGGACAAGATGCTATCTGTGATCTAAAGGAGTTTAGGACACTATCATGGGACATGTGTCGGTCACTGAGATATAGGAAGAGAGGTCTCACCACCTCATAGAGATGGCACTTTCTAAGATCTCCAAGGACAGCTTCATGGCAGTGGGGGATTAGGGAAGGACGTCATGAAAGGATGATGTGATGATTAATGCCAGGGGTCAACTTGACAGAATCTAGACTCACCTGACAGATGGACCTCTGGGCATGCCCGTGGGAGATTATCCCGACAGCATTACTTAAGGAGGATAGCTTTGCCCACTGCATGACAGGCTGTTTTATAGATAGAGATCCTGGACCATGTAAGTGAAGAGAGGATGCTGAACAGCAGCTCACAATCATTGCTCTCTCCCTTCCTGGCTGTGCAGGTGATGAGGCCGGCTGCATCAAGCTCTCAGCGCCTTGACTCCCCAATCATGATGGGCTGCACCCTGAAATGTAGGCTGTAATAGAGCCTTCCTCCCTTAAACTGCTTTTCTCGGGGTATTTTACAGCATCAACAGGAAAAAGAGCAGATAAATAGATAGCATACCAATAAGCTTTGAAGGAGATGCAAGAGTTCAAGGGTATGAAATAGGGGCAAGACTGAGGACTCAGTCTAAGAAAATGTCAAAGTGTAATGTTCTAGGCTGAATAAGGAAGAAGGATACTTGTACCTCCCCCAAGTAATGGGGTTATTGAACTGAGAAAACACTTAGTAACTGGCCAATTAACTTTGAGAGACACCAAGTATCAGAGATGAGGAGGGGCTGATGTAAAGGGAGAACTAATCTCCCAGCTTGATGGAAACTGGAATCCTTAGAAAGGACCAATGGGAGGAGAGCAGGTTAAAGAGCTTAGAGGGGGCCAGGAACCTTGTCTTGCTCTGCTCTGTTACAAGGCACTGGCGTCCACATCAGCTCAGGATGGGATAGAGACTAAGCTGCCCACTGCTCCCCGAAATCAACGTAGGGTTGTGCACCTATTGGTTCCCAGTGGAGGCTGAAAAGCCAACCACAGATTTTTGAGAATCACTTGAACAAATGATGGCATTTATGTTCTGTCTTTAGTCACATTATAGGGTACCAAATTATAAACCCTTGAACAAGTTAGGCCTCCAACACTGTTTTTTTTTCTCTAAGGTCTTCATGTTCTTCCCACGCTCTTTGTACACAGGTAGAGGTATCATCCAGTATATCCAAAGGAAGAGCCATGACCCACATAGAGCTGAGGATGCTCCAAACTTCTCAGACCCTACTGGGACTGCCTTCCTCTTTTTAGAAAAGGATGACTCAAGGTGGATGCTGACAGAAGCAGGACTGTGTCAAAAGTGGCACCAAGGGAGCTGGCACTGTCCTCTCTCCTTCTGGGGCGTGACTGCGGATCTCATCCTTTAGTGGCTGCAGCTCAGAAAGATCTTCTGTGAGACAATATGAGTCACCAGTAACATGGGCTTCTTTTGGCAGCTTCTGAGGTGCAGTGAACCATGCACTCCACCTCAGAGCAGATGTGCAACTCTGCCTCGAACTACAGCTTCCTGCCTCCAACCTGCAGGAGCCAAACGAGGACAGAGATCCCTTTATCACCTGTCTCCATGTCCAAATCATAGACTGTTAGATTTGGGGGCTCCATCAGCATTCATCCAGTTTAATATTACCAACTCCGAAATGCTCAAGTACTTCTCAGACGTCCACCATCCTTTCCGCTGGAGACCTTCCAGCAATGAGTATCTTACTAAATGAATCACCCAGCGTGGGTACATCCCGCCACCAAGTCCACCCACAGTTCAAATCTATGCATTTCCAAAGCTACTTTGCCATGGAAATCGAGGGCTGCAATTTTGTTCATTTCAGTTACTGCTGCTTGGGGTCAAGATGACCAGCCTGGGTCTGTAGCTGAATAGGCCAGCAGAATGGAGAGCTGAGGAATCGGCTTTTCAGTCTGGCTCTCATGGCCACAGCTGGCCAGAGCAGTTTTTTTTTTACAGCTTCATGTTGCAGGCCTGGTCCTGAGCTCTGTCTTTTCAAGTCTGGTTATATGTAGTGGTCTCCTGACTCCCTCCCTCCTTCACTCTGAGTGCCCTATTCCTGGTCACTGCCCAAGCTCCTCCTGGGTGACTCCTCCTTCACCCATGCTCCTGCTGGGTGAGTCCTCCTCCTCTTCCTCCTCCTCCTCCTCCTCCTCCTCCTCCTCCTCCTCCTCCTCCATTTCCACAAATCTTTACTCTGCCTCCCCATTATCTGGCTAATAGAACGCAAGATCCTCAGTGGTATTGACGTTCCAACCCAGCAACCCATAGACACTTTTTGCTACATCGACTCAAGTATTCTGCTCCCATGAAGTCGCACACTCTAGTGTTTTCACTTCTCTACCATTCTCCAAGCTTTGTCCTTCCTGCCCTGGAGATCCTTCTGGACCCAAGGATACGTTCCCTTTAAAGATGCCCTCAGGCCTCAGCCATGAGCTGCCCTTCCCAGATCCATGCTCCAGACCATACTATGTTGTGGGAGCACTCTGTTGTGGGGATACTCTGTTGTGGGGGCACTCTGATGTGGGAGCACTCTGTTGTGGGGGCATTCATTTTTGCACAGATGTATCTGTGCATATACCATATCCTCTGAAGAGATATGTTCCTTGAGCTGTGGTGGTTAGTTTTGTCAACTTCTTGCACTGTAGAATCCCTAGGAAGAGAGTCTCCAGGAGAGATTGCCCAGATTAACTGGGCCTGTGGACGCACCTGTGGGGGATTGACTTTACTGCATTAATTGAGAAGGACTGCCCGTTGTGGACTGTTGCTTTTCACTCTTTACTCTGTTGGCTCTTTGGGGGCCCCCAATCCAGCTCCCAAATAAATACATGGAGACTTATTCTTACTGATGAATGCCTAGCTTTACCTTGGCTTATTTCTAACCAGTTTTCCTTCACTTATTCTGTCTACCTTTTCCCTCTGAACTTTTTCCTTTTCTTTCTTCTGTATATCTTATTTCCCCCTCTTACTCCATGGCTTGCTGTGTAGCTGAGAGACTGGCCCCTGTTGTCCTCTCCTTTTCTGCTTGCTTCTTTCATCTTGCTCCAAGATTTCTCCTCCTCTTTTATTCGCTCTGCCTGGCAACCCTGCCTGTCCCTTCTCCTGCCTTGCTATTGGCCATTCAGCTCTTTATTAGACCAATCAGGTGTTTTAGGCAGACAAAGTAACACAGCTTCACAGAGTTAAATAAATGCAACATAAAAAAATGCAACATAAAAGAATGCAACATAAAAGAATGCAACATGTCTTTGCATCATTAAACAAATGTTCCACAGCATCAACAAATGTAACACATCATTAACTAACACTCTACAACAGTGGCCAGCACCGTTTTCTGTGGTTGGCTCCTCATCTGCATAAATATCACTACACTATGAATGCATCCTTTTTCCTCTCTGCTCTTGACTGTGGTGTGATCTGCTGCTTCAAGTTCTTGCCTTGACTTCCTTGCAACAAGGAAGTGTAACCTGAATAAATCCTCTCTCTCTCCAAGTTACTTGTGTTGGGGTATTTTGTCATAGCAACAGAAATGAAACGTGGGCAGACACGGTTCAGCCTAGTGTGTTCATATTTAGTGTCTAGTGAAGCAGGTGAGCAGTATGCAGTACGTGGCTTGTGAATAAGTGGATGAACAAAGACAGAGCCCATGCCTTCGTATCTGCATGGAGCCACCAGGCAGAAGACTGACAGCCATGGCAAATTCTGCTCGAGTCCAGCAGACCAAAGGAACAAGAAGGAATCTGGTTGTGAAGGCAAACTAGGAACGCTAGGTCAGCACTGCCTTTTTCATGGTTTCTCTCTGCTCTGTGTAACTTCAGAAATTATGTATGTGCAGGAGGGCTCTGCAGGCATTGGCCTGGCTGGTGCCTGATGTGGAGTCTCCTCCTGTGGTGCTGTGCTTGCTTTCTGAGAGCCCCCCTGCTATCGTCCAGAAGCTATGTCAATTTGTTTCTCCTTCGAGTCTCAGAAGTGAGCCCATGTTCTCCTCAAAGAGACTAGAGGAGACGCCACTAGGATGAGATCTTTGTAAACACACAGAGAACTGCAGCAACCTGCCTTCCACAGAAACCAACAGGAGAGAAGATTCCTCTGCTATGTCAGTGTGGGTCTCACTTCATCTGCTTCCTGAGTATCCGCTGAATCCTCTTGAGAAGGGCCTGGGACTTGCGTGTGTTTGTACTCATTGCTAGACTTACACAACATCCACTTTGCCGTCTATGGGCACTGCCGGTGTGGTGGAAAGGGCACTGGATTCCCATAGAGACTGTGAAAGCTGCCTCAGTATTTACTGACTGTATGGTT
This sequence comes from Neodon shergylaensis, assembly GCA_025134845.1. Lineage (NCBI taxonomy): Eukaryota > Metazoa > Chordata > Mammalia > Rodentia > Cricetidae > Neodon > Neodon shergylaensis. The sequence continues at coordinate 9,708,702 of JABTXL010000541.1, forward strand.
TGATCAGACCATCCCACTTCCCTGTGCATGCATTCATCTTCAGAATGGAGCCAATAGTTTCATCTTAAGTGGGAGAGGAATCATGGACATAAACCAGAATTTAAGAGCGGGGACACACGGACATAAACCAAGGTTAAGAGCAATGAGTTTCCATCCTCAGCATCTTCACTTTCTAAAGAAAGATTTCAACAGGTCTTTGGGGGCAGCGATTGCTGTTAGACTTAAGCTAGGGAGTAATCAGGATCCACTTGCCAAGTCCATCTTCAACCCTCTCTGTTTCCATCCTTATAGTTGACTCTGGGATCCTTGCTGCTATGGGAAGAGACAGACATTCTACTAGCACCATTCAGATTCCAGGAGAATGACTGGGCCAGACCTCAGGTTCTAGTCTAGGAGGCATCTGGGAACCCACACCTTCCCCCACCCCCACACACCTGTAAAATGAATACATCTTAACTAAACGTGTTCTTACTCCATGCCTCTCCCACATCCTTTAAGTTAAACATTAACAAGATTCCGTCCTTCCTCACTGTGCAAGACATGTCCCCCCACCCCAAACCCCTCCCTCAAAAGCATTAAAATAGCTGTTTTGTCCGTTCTGGCAGTCCAAAAGTCCTCTCTGTTAGGAATCTGTCACACTTTCTGGGATCTTTTGGCCTCTATCAAACTCAAGATTTTATAATCTCCCTGATGGGTGTGTCTCTCCCTTTCTACTCTGCCCCTCCTCCCCTGACTGCCTCCTTCTCATTGAAGGGACTCTTATTTTGAATCTCTCTAGTCATAATGTCCTGGCCTGAGAGAGGATTGGTGGGTCAGTGATGGACTGCAAGTTTGAGATCTGAAGATTAAGGAGGAAACTGAGTGCCCCAAGCTTTGGTGGAAAACAAAACAAAAAACAAATCAAAACCAGGAAAGTCCGTCTCAATCTGGGAAGAACCAGGACAAGTGTCTTGTCTGCTTGCTCCCCCTCTGCCTGTCAAGACGTTAGCCTATCTCCTTTCAGTTTCGTGCCTTCAGCTGAAGAGACTGTGTTGACTTTGTAAAAGTAACTTGTCTTTTTTCCCCAGATACATGAGGACACATCCCCTTGCTTCTGCTCTTCACTAGCTCCATCCCCATGTGCTTAGTGTGCCTTTTCATTTAATCATGCTGCTCAAGATTTGAGGGTTTCTTGGACATTTTATGCTAATGTATCTGGTCACCAGCCTTCATTTCCTAGATAATGCCTCTAGCCCATTTCCCCTTCACCTGTAGGATTATAATGATAGTCATGTCAACAGACCCTGCCTAGTATGTCTCTCAGGCATGGCATTGCCTGTCACGCTGCTACTAGTAGGGTTGGTGCTGATCTATTAGCAGCATTCCAAATCAGAAACGTGCCAAAAAGCAACTGATGGGTTAAGAAGCAAATGATAAGGTGGATTTGTGGAGGCTCACAGAGGTGGATTCATTCCATCTGGACTAAGAGAGTTTAGACCTATTCTTGCTCCTTCGAGGTTAAACAACTAAGATGATTGATCAAAAGTGTGGCTACTGGATGCCATACTCTTCAAAGGCCAGTCAACAGGATGTTTTCACTTAGGGCATGATTAACAGGTGTTTTGAGATGAGGTAATTATGCTTGCTTATTCTTTATATCAGGGAAGTCATTTGTCTTCCCTCTCTTGATCGGGGAATATAAGAACTTTGAGGAATAAACTTGGGACCAATCGATCACAGTATTCTCTGGATGCTCTCCCAACTTTATCTTCTCTCTTGTCTGTTTTTTTTTTCTTCCTCAGTCCACACTTCCCTCCTCTGGAATGTAGGGACCCTCAGGTGAACACAACAGATATCACCTCAACTTCAACGTGGGCCCTGAAAGCAGAGGATAGAAGTGATGGACCCAACAGATGGTGCCCCAGACGTTGGTCCAGAGTACAGGAATACTCCGTAAAGTGCTGGAGACCACAGATGAATGGACACCACCTGTGTAAAGTGAAAAGTGAGTGCTCGGGTAAAGTGAAGGTGTGGCGAGAACTCGGGAGTAAAATTGTAAATAAAATTATAAATATGGGGCAGAGTAATAGTAGTCAGTTGTTTGTACATTTGCTTAAAGATACTTTGAAAACCAGAGGGGCTCAACAGCAAGTGATGAATTTTTTAGTTCGTACATTTTTTAAAACTCCCTCTCCCTCACCCGCACTGGAGCCAGCCCCATATCTGGCCTGCTCTGGGGCTTGGAGAAGAGGGTGCAGCCCTCCCATCTGCTCCAGGGTCAGGGTAGTGAAAGCCTGTGGCCCCAGGGCAATGGCGGCTGCACAGGCCCCAGCGCTGCAGCTAAATTTGCCAGCCACCCTCGCTGCTGGCCTCAGTGGGATTGCTGAGGCCTCTTGGAGCTGTGCAGCCACTGCCCCAGTCAGCAGCCTGACCTCCAAGCATGGAATGTGTGGCCTGTGCCCCCCGCCCCAGGCCCAGCGGTAATAGTGAACCAGCATCTCTGGGTCCTCAGTCCTGGGAGGATTGTGGAGTGTACAGGGGCGGTTCAACCCTAGGCCAGAGGGCAATGGCGGGAAGCCACCTCCAGAGCTGCCCTGACTGCCTGGGCTCAGCACTCATACATATAACTTTTAGGGGAAACAGTTTAGGATGTTCTTTTCCAAGCAAGAAATTTGATCAAAAGAAATTAGGAAATATTTGTCATAAATAAATTTGAGAAGTATGGGTAGATCATTGGCCTCTAACAGAAGAAAACAAATGCAAGCTGGCCAGCAGTCAGCACAGGAACAGCTGGATCGTGGTCAGATTATGCCTTCTAATTCCCTCTGGAATTCTCCTAATTTTGTGATTAAAAGAAAATCTGGGAAATGGAGATTAATATAAGATTTAAGAAAAGTTAATAGAACCGTGAAGCTAATGGGAGCTCTTACAGCCTGGATGGCTTCCTCTTACAGCCATACCAAAAGATACCCATAAGATTAGTTTAGATTTAAAGGATTGCTTCTGTACCATCATCTGCATTTAGTGTTCATCAGTTAATTTTAAAGAGCCCATGAGGAGATATCATTGAAATGTCTTGCCTCAGGGCATGGCTAATAGTGCAACATTGTGCCAGAAGTTTGTGGCTCAAGCTGTACAAAATATTAGCGATCAATTCCCAGAAGTTTATGTTATTCATTGTATGGATGATATCCTGCTTGCCTGCAAAAATGAAGAAATTTTTCTTGCAACATGTGGACAGCTTCAGCAGAGTCTTTCCCATGCAGGGTTAGGAATTGCCCCTAGAGAAACTGCTATTTGGGACATATTTTTTCTACTAAAGAAATTAAGCCTCAGAAATTGAAAATTAGGAAAGATAACTTACAGACTTCGAAAGATTTTCAGAAATCAATGAGATAATCAAAGCATATAACACAAACAGAAAAAGAAGAAGGAAAGGGGGATGATGGGAGAGAAGGAGATAAAGTAGAAGGGGAGGAGGGGGAGGAAGGAAGGGAGGAGGAGAGACAGGAGGAGAGGAGGGGAAAGGAGAGAAGAAGAGAAGAACAAGGAGGACCAAGTTATGTGCATGAGCAAATAAAGACTGGAATAATATTAAATAGCTGATGATGGCAGTTCTGAAAACCCTTTGACCAACATATTGGCAGTATGGGTGTGATAGATGAAATGAGAACAGCCCTTGACAAATAAAAACTACCAAACTAGATTCAAGAATAGGAAAATCAGAATGGGCCACTAGTTATTGAGTAAACTGAATATGTGATTTAAAAAAAATCTTCCCACCATTCCAGTGAAACTGCAGCCTTGCATTTTTATAGACGTCAACGCTTCAGGTCAATATCTGTCAAATAAGTTGAATTCATTTTATCTCTCTGCAAAGACAAATGTAGTCCTAAATTCCTTTGCTAATGATGGTTTTTAAGCATATAAATAGCACAATTTGTTTGTCAAAGTCAAGGACCTGGAACAATAAAAACAATTTTGAAAAATAGAACCAAGTTCAAGATATTTGCCTGATTTCAAAGCCTACTTTGAAGTTATGATAATCAAATAATTGAGATGCAGCTGTATTGACACAGAAACCCAAAAAACTCACAATCAGGACGGGGAGTCCAGAAAGAAGACTGCATAGGTGTAACTTGTAAGAGGGCCCCCTCAGCCCTTAGCACAACTGACTCCATGATGGAACCATTCAGACCATAAAACTCAGCATGTAGACAGTACCATCAGCCAAAATGAGAACAAAGACCTAATCCATCAAAATCCGTAATTCTGAGAAACTCTGTAAATGTACTAAACCTTGCATTTCAGATTCTGTAGTTTCACTTCTGGCTAGGCATTCTTGTTAACTGAAATATGTCAACCAAGATTATGGCTTTTGTGCTTAAAAACCCACCCTGAGAAAGACTCGGAGATTTACTGGAATCCTGAACACCCAGTGTAGTTGCCAGCTGGCTAATCAAGATTTCCTATTGGCTTAAACCCCTGTCTGAGTGGTCTTCTCTGGCAGATACCCCCTAACATGACTGAGTGAAATTTGCCAAAACTTTCAATGTTAATCAATGAGGAAAGAATAGTTCTTTTCAATATGCTATCTTGCAAATGGTAAATAGAAAAAAGAACTTTATTACTTCATATCATATACAAATACTAAGCTTGAAATAAGTCATCGACCTAACTACGTACCTTTTACAACAGTATATTCAACACTTTAGATGGAGAAGGTTCATTGGGACCCAGCAAAGTAAAGGCCACACTTACAGACAGATGAAATGAACCTCGTCAAAATTAAAAATCTTTCTAAAGACTTTTTCAAGAAGATGAAAACAGCAGAGGAAACATTTGTTATTACACATCTGACAAAAATATTATAGCCAGAACACCTGTGATATGAGAATAAGCACAGTCCCAGATTTTAAACACACATGGAGCCAGATGTGGTGGCCAAGCTTGTAGCCCCAGCCCTCAGGAGACAGGGGCAGATAGATTGTGAGTTTCAGGCCAGTCTAAGCTACACAGTAAGATAGTATCTCAAGGAAGAAAATAAAATGCATGAAATTGGAAGAAATAATTCATGTGAGATAAGCAAATCTACGTTATGTAAAAATAGTCAATAGCATTTATCGTGAGGGGAACAGAAAATACTGACAGCATGATGTACCTGCCAAATATCCAAAACTAAAAATTAAGAAGAAACTACCATTGTCAGGTGCTAACAAGAATGGGAAGAGATTGGAATGGTAATGTTTGGCTAATGGAAATAAGAAATGACTTGGAATACAATTCTATAATTTCCAGTTAAAAACATGTGACTTGCATGACACAGTCACTGCGCTATGTAAGGATGTCAACACCCACAGAGATTTCTACAGTGTTCTTGGCGGCTTTATTCATGATGTCCCCAAATCAGAATCCATTCAGAATCATGTGACTATCCCATAGACAGAAGGATAAACAAACCTGGATAGTCACACGGTAGAGTATCACTGGGGAATAAAAACATAATTTCTGGATCTTTCTTATTACTATTTCTGGAGAGATGCAAAGAAACATCTGAGAAAGAGAGAGAGAGAAAGAGAGAGGCAGAAGGGAGAAAGAGAATGAACAGACAAAAAAAGTAGGGGAGATTCGATCAAGTCCAGGTGGGTGAGCCTACAGATTTACTAGAATAGCTTACAGAAGCATGGGTAACTTGCTAACTGCCATATCATAAAAATGTCCCAATCTCCACATAGCTGACCACTGAAGAGACCCATCCCCCCACTCAACGGCTTGCTCCTTGCCTAATACAAAGGGAGGGTCTTGCGGAGATATCATGAGGCTCTTAAAGACCTGCTAAGCCTCCTGAGCCTCCCCCTCCCTCCTGACACCACACAGGTTCATGTGGGTGCCACAGCTGCCCTGGATTCCAGACTGCGATGCTAATGTCTAGCTACATTACAGACAGACAACGGGAGTGAACCTCAGAACATCACAATCAAAGACAAAGATTACACATTGGCTACGGAAAGTCCTAGAAAGCAGTCCCCAAATCTAGTCACCCAGATCAGAGTAGTGGTTTGCTAGTCTTGACGTTTGGAACCCCAGTCTGTTGGGAAAGCTTTCTGTGGCAACAGGAATGTCCTATGTGTTAATGTGACGGGTTGACACGTTGATGGAAAACTACCAAACTGTGTACATGAAATGGGTCCGTTTGTTGCATGTAAATTTTACCCTAGTAAAGTTAGAATTGGAAGCAGAGCAACAGGAAAAAGTGTTTTAGAGAGAAGACACTGGAAAGTGGGCACTGGGGCTTTCTTGTCTTTGTACTGGTTTATACACAAGAGTAACCCGCTCATGTATTATTGATCTACCACTGGAGAGCAAACAACAGATAAAACCAGCTGAAACGCCGCTCACTGCAAAACCTTCCCTCTCTGCCCCCAGGAAGCTCAGACCTCTGCATTCCAGGTCTGGACTGGTTTCCAATCCCTACTGCAATCACAGATCCAGATGTATGTGATCCCACGTAGAACAGCCTTCCTGGGGAGCCAGCACCAGCCTGGGTATGTTTGGGGTTCATTATGAGCTTCTGGACCCAAGGACTGCAGGATGATCTGAACGTGAATAGAGAAAGGTAATCAGTTTTCACATTCTGGAAGCCTGGTCTTTCTCCCCTTTGTTCCTGCCTTGGGGAACACCACGGTCAAACCGCCTTTGCTTGTTTCTTTTCACCTTTTTTTTATACTAGAAAGAGGCTATATAAAATCTTGGCAGAGGCACTGTGTGGAGAGAGAACCGGGGCTACTCTTTGGTTCAGACTTCTGCCTCTTAACTAGGTTGCAGTGCTCTTGCGATCTTTCATTCGTTTTTAAAAATAATTTATTTTTATTTTATAAGCATTGATATATGTGTTTGCCTGCATGTACTTTGTCTGTGTGAAGGTGTCAGATTCCCTAGAACTGGAGTTGCAGGCAGTTGTGAGCTGTCGGATGGGTGCTGGAAATTGAACCCAGGTCCTTTGGAAGAGCAGCCAAAGTTCTGAACTGCTGAGCCATCTCTCTGGCCCCTGTTCTATGGATCTTAAAGGGCCAGCACTAAGACTGTGCATGAACCTTGTGTGTGTATACACATGTGCTTCCTCTGTGGAAATATATCTGAAGACTTCTGACAACCAATTCTGAATGGAAGATGTGTGGAAAGGCCACAGACCGAGGTGGAAATGCCTGTGGTCACAGGAAGGTGGGCACATGAAAGGCATAGGCCTGGCATAGACCGGCATAGGCTAGGAACACAAACATTAGGAGGAGAACTAGCTGAGAAGCTTGAAGGACAAAGCTCAAAGGCTTCTCAGGAGCAGAACTATGTGCAGGGCCAGTCCTTTAACAGTGGTTCTCAACCTGTGGGTCTCAACCACTTCGACAAAGTTCTATCTCCAAAAATATTTACAACCATGGAAAAATTTTAATTATAAAGAAGCAGCAAAAATAATTTTATGGTTGGAGGGTCATTGCAGCATGAGGAACTGTATTAAAGGGTCGCAGCATTCGGGAGGTTGAGAACCACTGCTTTAGAGGATCTACACAGAGCTCATACCACTCAGGGACATTCCATTGGACATTCCAAATTAGTCGTTATGAACCAGTCTCTTTTATATGAGAGGACATGGTTTTCCAGTTTATCAGGTTAACCTCACATCATACTTGGGAGGGGTTGTCCTAAGGTCCTAAGGGGAGGGAGGAGACCCCCTCAAGGCCACTAGTGGATGGTCAGGCCAGCTGCTGCCTCCAGGGGAGACACTGGCCCCTGTACATCCCTTGCCACATTGAGACTCCATGCCCTTTTGCCAGCCTTCTCCAGTGTTTTCAACACAGATCATATTTTTCTGGAAGAGCTAACATTGTGGAACCATAGTAGAATCCTCTAACCTCCTCTTTTCCTAAATGCACCGTGGTCCCAAGGTGACTCTTTTTACTGAGCAGCTGAAGGGTCAGAAGCTTCTCTTGTTATGCTGCTGTCAGGCTAAGTGCTATGATATATGTAAGGATGGGGTTATGATATGGGATTCCCCTCTGTATGCTGTGAATACTATTGGTTAATAAAGAATCTGCTTTGGGCCTATTGCAGGGCAGAATAGGGCAAGGTGGGAATTCCAAGCAGATAGATGTGGAGAGAGAGTAGGTAGACTCAGTGAGAAGTCATGTAGCCACTGCAGGAGGCAGATGTCGGATGCCTAACAGAACCTTACTAGTAGGCCACAACCACGTGGTGATACACAGATTAATAGAAATGGGTTAATTTAAGATGTAAGCGCTAGCTAGGAATATGCTAGAGTCATTGGTCAAGCAGTATTGCAATTAATATAGTTTCAGTGTGATTATTTCGGGTCTTGGCAGCCAGGAAATGAAAAAGTGATCTCTGCCCACAGGGTTACCAAAAGGAGTAATGTGTGCACCAGGGAAGTCTAGGGACATTAGTCATTTAAAAGCTACATTCAACACATTTTATCTCACTGTCAGGCCAGCATAGACAAATTTCCAAGCCCCAGGTCCTAATGAGAGACTCTGTCTCAAAGCAACAATGTGGACGGCTCTTGAGGAACAATGATGGAGGCTGACTTCTAATCTCATATGCAAGCACACGCACATGCACATACATGTGCGTCTGCATTCATACACCCACACATATGAATACATACAGAGAGAGAAGGGGGTCCATGCTTGTAATCCCATCACTCTGGAGGAAGACTATAGGAAGACGTTTGGCATACACACACACACACACACACACACACTGCCATCTGTCACTGTCCCTGGTTATGTTTCGCCTCTTACTTCCTTTGCTTTCCACTTTTCTCTTCCCATGAACCTTTTGGAAATGGAGATGCAGTTCAAATGCTTACCTTTGTCTTGGCTGTATGCAGGGCAGCCTCCAGTCTGATCACCAAACACGCAGAGTAGTATTGAGGGCCGCCCTACTGACGTATTAGGCACCCCCCTCAGAAACCTTCATGAGATACCTCATCCTGTGCTCCGCCTCTGAGGCCACACCCATCGATGGTTGAGCAGTACTTTTTCCAGCTCCTTTTCCTTCTCTCTCTCCTCTAACTTGACCCTGATTGCTACAGAAAAAGCCCCTGGGCTGCTGGTTTGTTTCTTCTTGTAGACCACAGGACTACTGTCTCAATAGAGTGCTGGGTACGGCTGTGCATTCTTTGGCTTCTTCCGGTCTAGACGAGTACCTACTTACCTTCTGTTTTACAAGTAGACACAACTTTGCTGTCCCTAGACTGTCCCTGGAGGAAAATGTTAGAGGTCTCTGATCCCTTGCTGAGATGAAGAAGGGTTCCCCTAAGCCTCACCTAACTCTCCCAAGCTTCACCCTCCTGGGGGCCACTGCTTCTTACAAAGAAGTGGACCTAGGTTAAGAGTGTATGGTTCGTGAGGGCAAGACCTACAAGAAGAAAGTGTCTGAGGATTCACGCTTGCCCAGGAGCAAGGACCCCCTCTCCCATTGCTCCATGCCGGCTGTGTTTATCATGGCTTTTTCTGCTCACTGGGTTTTCTGACAGAAGAAAGCCAGGGGAGTTGTGGAGCTGAAGCATCAGAGTGGGCAGTGTTAGAATTCCATGTGGGAAGCTGGCTTGTGTGACTGATGGAGAGGTCAGAGAAACGGCTCCAGGTAGATGAAGTTCGTGCATTCATTCACTCATTCATTCATCCCACAAACATGTGTTGGTTAAGCCCAGGGATAGACACTGAGAAAACGAAATCAAGGCAATGACCAGTGTTCTTGTCAGCCTCTCTGCTGTTGTGCTAAGTTACTTGAACCCAGACAAGCCTGGGGCCAAAGGGGTTGTTTCTTTTACAGCTTAGAGCATCTTCGAGGGGAGCCAGGGCAGGAACCTGGACCATGGAGGAGCGCTGCTTGCTTATTGAGTTGTTTTCCGTGGCTTGCTTAGGCTGCTTTCTTACACAATCCAGGGCCACCTTCCCAGGATTAATGGTGTCCCCAGTGGGCTGGGCCTCCCATGTCAATTGTTAATCAAGAAGATGCATCACAGGTGTGCCCAGAGACCGGTCTGACAGAGACAAACCCTCAAGTGAGGTTTCCCTTTTCCAGATTAGTCTATATCAAGTGAGCAAAACCTAGCCAGCTCGAATAGAAAGGTTAGCGAGGGTCAAACCGTAAACATTTGTGTGGTGAGAAAAGGAATTTGAATGTTGCCAGGGGAAGGGAAATGTTGGAGAAATTTAAGGAACCGTGTGACTTGATTTTGAAAAGATGATACCTGGAACACAAAAATGAATGCAAATGGGGCTGCTGGGGTAACGATTTTGGAGAATTAATTTCACTGTGTGATCTGGGCGGGACCCCATACCCTGAATAAATGAATGAACTTTCAGCCCACCTTCTGAATAAATCTGTTGTCTTAATGTTGTGGATCAAGGGTGCGGTGAAGATGGGATTAATAAAAAATAGTTCTTGAACTTGTTAGACTGTTTTCGGGGTTTTGTTCTTGTTGTTTATTTGTTTGTTTGTTTGTTGAGATAGGGTTTTTCTGGGTAGCCCTGACTGTCCTGGAACTCACTCTATAGACCAAGCTGGCCTCAAACTCAGAGATCCATCTGCCTCTGCTTCCCATGTACTGGGATTAAAATTATGCACTACCACTGCCTAGCTGTTTTGTTTTCAAACTTACCATAATATCTCTTTTAAAGGGATATAGTATGATTGTGGGGTAACAGCAAGGTAGAGGGCTTGCCTAGCATCTGTGGAAGCCTGGGTTCAAGACCCAAGCACTCCACAGAGAAAGAAAAGAAAAGAGAAAAGAGGAAGAAATGAAGGAAGGAAAAGGGATGAAGGAAGGAAGGAAGGAAGAAAGGAAGGAAGGAAGGAGGGAAGGAAGGATGCAAGCAAGCAAGCTGTAGTTATGGCTCAGTTGGCAGGATGCTGCTTAACATGCACAAAACCTTGGATTTGCATCCCAGTACCACCACTGGGCGGTGAAGGTGGGAGGGTCAAGAGTTCAAAGTCATTGTTTTCTTCATAGGGAGTCTGAAGCCAGCCTAGTCTACATGAGACTCTGCCTCAAAAACAAAACAAAACAAAACTCAGTGAAGGAAGAAAGAAAGAGAGGGATGAAGGAAGAAATGTAAAAAGGGAGGAAATAGTGGTTTGAATGGGAATTGCCTCCACAGGCTCGTATATTTAAACACTTGGTCTCCAGTTGGAATTTTGAGAAGGAACAGGAGGTGTGGCCTCTTTGGAGGTTTATCACTGGGGTTGGACTCTGATGGTTCAAAACTTAACCATTCCTAAGCAGTTCTCTCTGTCTTATGGAATCAGAATGCATGCTCTCAGCTACTGCTCCAGAGCCATGCCCAACTGTCTACTGCCATGCTCCCCGCTATAATGGTCACCCACTTACCCTCTGTACTGTAGGCCCCAAATAAACTCTTTTCTCTGTAAGTTGCCTTAGTCATGGTGCTTTGTCACAACAATTGAAAAGTAATTAAGACAGAGGAAAGAAGTGGGCAGGGGAGGGGAGGGAGTATGGGAGAAGAGAAAAAGAGAAAGGAAAAAAGGAAGGGAGGGAGGGAGATAAAAGAGAGAAAGATAAAGAAAAGGAAGGAAGGGAGGGAGGGAGGGAGGGAGGGAGGGAGGGAGGAAGGAAGGAAGGAAGGAAGGAAGGAAGGAAGGAAGGAAGAAAGATAGGAAGGAGAGGAAGAAGGAAATGAGATGCCCATGCATGTTGAGACACCTGTAGGATGGGCACCATTATCCAGGCATCAGTTGAGGAGGACACTGTGCCAGGTGACCTTCAGCTGTGACCTTCCAGCTGTGATCTTTGCTGCATAAGCCTTGTTAGTCAGCAGGGCTAACCTTTCCTACAGGGCCAGCATCCTGGGCTAAAGCAAGTGCTGGGGATCCTGGTGGTGTCCCTCTGCAACTTACCAGTATCGCCAGTCATCACTCAGGGCTGAGGATGCCTCCCATGACATTTGACAATAACTGTGTGGAGATTTGGTAATCTGACATTTGCATTTCCTTCTGCTGCTTCATCTTAAATTGATCAGCCAGATGAAACTCTAGAGCCAGTCCTGTTTCAATATTTAATCATTCTGCTCGGGCTGGAATGTCATTAAGCTAAAATAGGAACCTGATTTCCAAAGAGCACTTTGAACAGCACTTGTTTGCTAAAGCCGTTTGTTCTTGCAGCACAAAAATAGACTCTCTCTCTCTCTCTCTCTCTCTCTCTCTCTCTCTCGCTCTCGCTCTCCTATAACTCACATGTTAGCTAGATCCCCCCAAATATAATGTGTTTGTAAAATCTGACTGTCCAGTTCACTAACAAAGCCATGGGAAGTAGCCATGGTTTTCTGATCCCGGCTTCTCGCTGACAAGGCCGGGACAGTCCAGAGTAACAGAACATGTAACTACAGCAGCCCTGTTATGACCACCTTGAAGACAGCAGAATATACGGGAATGAGGATGCTCTGTGCATCATTCATTTAGTTCTTATCACATATATATTTATAAGAAAATGAAAGTGTGGTCAATTGATGTGTCAAGATAGTCACAATCAAGCTCGTCATGACCATGGCCCAAGGTTGGATAATCATGGGTCACAGAAGAACCTTTCTGCTTCTATTTCAGACATGCTGTTGGTAGCTAGGGTGCAGTCAGAGCTATAGAAGGTAGAGACAAGGCTGAGCCCTCAGCTGAGGGTGCAGGCAGTCAAGGCTGTAGGAAAACCTGGAGGGAAGAAGTAGATGAGGTTTCTGAACCTGGGTTTTAAAAGAGTTCATACCTATTGATTTCTGCTCACCCTTCTGCTACTCTTGTGGTGTTTGGTGCCTCTCTGTCTCCCTTCAGTACCAGTGTCCTTATTTCTAAATTAGAAATGACCTTACCTTTCCCCAGTAGTCACAGGCTGAGATGATGTGGTGAATTCAAGCCACCTAGCACAAGGAAGAGTGAGCTGTACAGCCGTAGGATCAAACCCCCTGCAGTCCTCCTTCCCTTGGAGCTGGGGGACACATTTGACCTGGAAGTGTCTGAAAGGGGATGGGGCACCGATTCCACATAAAACACCTGTACCTGTGAAGGAAGTACAGGCTCTTGGCTCCCAGAGGGACCATGTGGGCAAGTCAATGCCTTGGAATCAGAAGCAGCAAAACTTGTCAGCTGTTGACATGGCTTCTACCAGGCCAGTTCTGCAGGATCATCTTTAGCACCAGTTTCTAGCACTTCCGATAAACACAAGATTCTCAGTATCCCTCCAGTGAACTCCGGGCAGCTTCTTTCCCTCATCTGTTGTCACCGTCTAAACTCCTTGCATGGTTGGACAGATCACCACATTTTGTCATGGCTAGGAGTAGCTGGGACTCCACGTCTCGTGCTTCCAAGACCTATAAACTGTTCCCATAGTGACCTCAAAGAAAAACCCCTTTCTCTTGTCACGAGCTAGGGTAATTCCATTTTATTCTGTTCATTTTTCAATGCATAATAACCAGTTACTACATCCCAGACACTGGAAACAACACTGGAGCTATGCTTTGTTCATGAGGACCCTTGCTATAAACTGGAATCAAATGAATGGCAGGATGATGTAGCCCACAGTGAGTTCCAGAGGGTCAGAGCGAGGCTAGTGCTATGGAGGCATGGGTTAGAGCCAGGTGGACAGTTCAGCCTGTAAAGTACGAGCTGTACAAACATAAGGACTAGATATGGACCCCCCCCCCCCGAACCAACATAAAACAGCCGAGCTCAGTGTCCTGCAATCCAGAGACAGCCAGGTTCCTGGGGCTCACTGGTCAGCCAGCTTAGCCTAATCAATGACTGAAGAGCAAGGTGAGTGACAACTGAGAAAGAACAGCTGAGCTGACCTCTGGCCTCTGCCTGCAGGTGCACACATGTGCACCCATCCAGATGTGAACACGCCCACGCGTTCTCAGGTGCTTAGGGAAGAGGAAGTCACGCTGCTGCTGGTGTAAGCAGCTGAGTGTATTTGCTGAGCTGTGTCCATTTACAGACCGCACATTATTCTTGGCATGTAAACTTTTGTGCCCCAAGTCGTGGGCAAGCATTATGGAGCTCACAGTACCGCTGAGATGTGTGTGCCTGGACCCTGTCACACCCTCACTTCTAGGACCAGAGACAGACCAGGGATGAGCTGCCTTTCCAGAGGTCCCTGCCCAGAGCTCACCTTGCACCTCTTCCAAGTTCACATGCACAGATTGCCTGGCCCCAGGTTTCCCTCTGGTAACTCAAACATGCAGTTAATGTAGTGGAAAGATCCCACACGCCCATCATTGCAGTCATTTAGGTCTGTCTAGAAATGCTGAGCCTCAGAAGCCAATTTCATCTGACTTTAATCTGCACTCAAAGCGCCTGTCACCGGCAGCTCAGTCAGTAAGAGAAATCATGGGGCAAATTTATCAAGTCCCTCAGAACTAAACACTGTTGGGGGAAATTAGCCTGCGACCTTAAGGTTTCAAATTGGATTAATTTTCTCTATAATAATCATAAATAATGTCATGACCTAAATATATGTCTCTAAAGCCCTCTTTCTGCTGCATGAATGTGAGTAAATGTGGTGTGTGTGTGCACACGTATGTGTGTGTGTACGTGTGTGCGTGTGTGTGCTTTGAATGCACTGTGATACAGACAACCTCGTTTCTCCCCTCTGTCTCTTACTAAATGTCTATGACTCTTATCACAAGTGGCCATGGCCTTTCCTTTTATCTTTCTTTCATGTGAATGTGTGCATGCATCATGACGTGTGTGGGTGCACATGTGTGGCCAGGTGCACATGTATGTGTATGCACATGTATGTGGCACCCCAAGGATGACATCAGAGTCTTCTTCAATCCCTCTCTGACTCATTCATTGAGGCTGGGTCTCTCAGTTGAACCCAGAGCCTACCAAGGCTGACACTGCTGGTGTGGCCAGCCAGTTGACTAAGAGGACCCCTGTCTTCACAGTCTAAGGCTGAAATGAGAGCCAGGCTTCCCCACCCCCCCTCACCTGGCATTTATGTGGATTCTGTGACCCTGAACCCTGATCCTTGCAATTGCACAGCAAATGCTCTAACCACTGATTCTTCATCCCAGCCTGGGTTTTCTTTCTTGTTTAAGGGGAGAAATAAATGCTAAGTGCCCTTCCTGCCCACAGACCTCAGTGGACATGCTCACCTATGTCCACACCCATGCCGTCTCTGAGGTCCCAAGCGGAAAGAGGTGCCATCTTGTGGATTGTATTGCACATGGAATCCCATAGTTGACCTTGGAGTGCTGCCTCACCTGCGGGCTCTGCAGGAGTGTGTGAAGCTTGGAAGTGGGAACTGTCCACAATAATGGTTGTTACAGTGAGTCCCTAGTCAAGTCGGTGATGACTCGAATGGATTTAGAACCACCATGGACATACAGCTCTGGGCGTTTCTGTGAGGGCATTTTCAGAAAAGTTTAACTGAAAATGGAAGACCCACCCTAACTGTGGGTAGCACCCTACCATATGCTGGGGTCTCTGGCTGAATCAGAATGAGAAAGTCAGTGAGGGCCAGCATTCATCTCTCTCTGCTTCCTGATTGCAGGAGCGATGTGACTCTCGCTCCTACACCATGCCTTCCCCACTGAGATGGACTAAACCTGCCAACTGAGAGCCAGACCACTGCTTCCTTCCCCAGGTTGCTTATGTCAGGAGGCAAGTCACCAATCCAGCAGCCGTTACCCATCCTCGCCTCCACGCGTGGTTGATCCCCACCAGCAAAGATATGTTGCATTCCTGCTCCTCAACTCGAATCTCAGTTCTTGTTATGACTTGCTTTAATTCAACGGGTAGGAAGGAGTGACAACGTGCCACTCAGGACGGGGACTTGAAGAGGCTTGTCAGGTTCTACGTTTGCCTTTGGAAGTCAGCTTCCGTGTGCATGCGTGTACACACACACACACACACACACACGCACATGCATACCTCATCTTGGTTAGAGTACTGAATTATAAGCAGGAACAAATAGAGATTATGTGGATAGGCATTTTCATGTCCCAGCCAAGGAAAGTCATGTGCCATGTAAGTGCATATGGATTCTGCTGCCCCGTTCTGCACCTAGGACAGGAGGGACCCTTCCTCGCTGGGTCTTGCCCAAACAGAATCATGAACCACAGCTGCTTTAGGCTCTTATATTCATGGATGTCTTGTTTCTGGGCGATAACCAACCAGTATCCCTTCACTTTTTCTTTTAGCTTCTAAACCTTATCACATGTGTTCATTTACTTCACGTGGAGAGGAGTTGTGTACATGCCATGATGCATGTGCAGAGGTCGGAGGACAAAGGGAGGAACCAGTTCTCTTCTAACACGAGGGGCCCAGAGATTAAATGCAGGTTGTCAGGCTTGAGGGTGGGTGCTTCACCTGCTGAGCCACTTTTCAGGCTCCTTTTATCTAATTTCCTAAGATGATTATACATTTACATATGTAAAACATAGACTTGAGCATCTCTGATCCCCTTCTAGATTTGTCAGTAGAACATGCGACTCTTAAGTAAAATTTACCCTCAGTGTGTGTGCTTATATCAAAACAGCATGATCTAGGTAGCTTAGAAACATGGATATCCATTCTTCACAGTTCTGAGGTGGAAAAGTCCAAAATCAAGACACCAGACAGTTCATTCTGATGGGGGTCCCTCCCAACCCACAGAGAGCACTTTCTCATTGTGTCTGCATGTGGCAGAACAGAGGGACAGCTATCTGGGCTGTAATCCTAACCCTGAGAGCAGAGTCCTCACCCTGAAATTAGCTTCCAGCACCCCCAACTCCTGCCCAATAAATAAACCTGGGGAAGACATTCATTTCCATGATGACAGCACTCCTAAGTGTGCAGTTCTGTGGCACTGGGTGTATTTGAAAGACAATGGCAGAAGCACTCTCAATCTCCTCCAAACACACAAAGAAAAGCCTGTGAGGCCCAGATGCACAGCAAGGTCAAGCTCCCTTTCTTCTTTGCAGAGAACAAAGCTGCAGAGAAAGCTTCCTAGACAGAATAGGGCTCCATGCTGAGCCGGCAGCCCTTCCCTGTTCTGCTTTTCCACACGGTAGACACTGCCTAAATGTTGCTGTTTGAGATTGGCATCCTCTGTAACCAGTAGGAGATTGTGGCTTCTGCTCTCAAATCACCCGTTTTAGTTCCCACTGCTGCTGTGACTCTGTCTCAGGCAGGGTTTCTGATGCTGTGACAAAGAACCATGACCAAAGGGAACTTGAGGAGGAAAGGTTTTATTGCAGCTTCTCATCATCATATCACAGTTCATTGTGCAGGGAAGTCGGAGAAGGAACCTGGGACTGGAACAGAGGTGATGGTGAACACTGTTTACAGGGTTCGTCCCCATCGTTTGCTCAGCTTGCCTTCTTATAGCACCTAGAGACACAAGCCTGGGGTGGCACTGCCCACAACAATGGACTGGGCCCACCCTCCCAATCAATTGTTAACCAAGAAAATGCCTTCACAGGCCAACCTGGGGGGGAGGGCACTTTCTCAAGTGAGGTTCCTTCTCTTCAAAATGACTCTAGCTTGTGTCTAGCTGGTATTCAGCTAGTCATCTTATTGTCTCCCAGGCCTTGTGAGTGGGCGAGGTTCCACTGTGGAAAGACTCCCTTAGGAGCGGTGATGAAATGCGGGTTCTCAGTGTAGGTCAAAGGCTCACCCCACCTTTCCTGTCAGTTTTCCGGGAGTGGCTGACATTACACGTGTCAAGGGACCTCTCTCAGATGAATCCCTGCCTGGGAAAAGGGGCGTGTGCTCTGGGGGAAGGTGACATTGAGGAACCGTGGCAGATAGATCTGTGAAGAGATCCTGTTTCAGCCTGGGGTCAAAACAGCCCCAGTGCCCTGCTCCTTCGGCAGTCCCTTGTCATGGACGTGGCAGGTCCCTGAGTCTCATTTCAAAGCCTGGAGCTGATTTCTGGACATACCCTCTTATGCAGGACTACTTACGACAGCATCTGTGGAGTGGGCTGGAATCCAGTTTCCCTAACAGAAAGCTGCGCAGGCACTGTCCGTGGTGCTGACAGAAACCTTCCCCATACAACCTGATGCTCTTTTGTGTTTTGTTTGGCTTTGTGTTATTTTTGAGATTGGAATTTAATTACGTTTCTTCCTTCTCTTTCCTCCATAAAGCCATACCATACACCTTCTCTATTGTCCTTCAAATTCATGGCCTCTTTTTGCTTTAATTGTTACTGTGCATATATACGCATACATGTATACATCCTTAAATATAACCTGCTCAGTCCATATGATGTTACTGATATGTATGTTCTCAGGAATGTCCATTTATCACTCGGAAACACATCTCCTCTTCCAGCTTTACTCGGCTGCTGGTAGTTCTTAGTGTAGGGTTAAGATTCCGGGAGCTTTCCCCATCCAGTTTGACATGTTCATTGGTGTCATGCACGTTCATCTCGAATTGGGGTGGTCGTGCTCGTGAGTCTTTACTGGTGTAGCTTCTGCTGTTACTAGAAGAAGATATAATCTCACAGCAAACTCCCCGATCATCTGGGTCTTACAATCTTCTTTCATAATGTGCCCCGAGCATTAGGTGGAAGAGTGCTGTGTAGATGTATCTATTGGGACTGGGAGCCATAATTCTACATTTTGATTGGTTGTGGACATCTGTAATGGTCTTCATCTGAAGACACCACAAACTTCAGAAACAGGGACCAGAGACCTTGAGCTGTAACTGAATTCCTGCTCCCTGAGGGCTAGGTACAAAGTACCAGAATTAGCCTTATAAGCTTCCTGAGGAGGAAGGAGTCAACGGTTCTCATACCTATACAGCTATGATGAGTCAGAACTGCATCAGCAACCACATGATAGCCTAGAGGTGCAGTGATGTCACACACACATTGGTCGTCACCAACAGTTCTCAAATTGGTCTTAAGATTCAGTTAACAAGAGGTATACCATGTCTGGTCCTGGAAACCTAGCTAAATACTCAATGTTGGTGAAATCATGGCTACTGGAGGAAAATCTACAACTGACAATTTACCAGTGCAATCTTAACAACAATCTATAAATATTTATCTTAATACTCATGGATAAATACAGTCTTCACCCCTCATCAAGTAAAAAAAAAAACTCATATGCTCTCAATGGATACCAAACACTGGCCAGCCTGGTTGTCTGCTTGTTTTGGCAAGCTTGGGTCACTTTTCTGTTCCAGGCTGCCTGTCCTGCCATTCACTGTGGGCTGACTGTCCAGGTGAGCCATGCTGATCTTATCATGAATGTTCCCCCTATGCTGGAGGTAGAGCAAGGTATTCCTTGCCACCTTAAAGGTATCAAATTCTACATTTTTGGCTGTTTTTTTTTTTTTCAAGACAGGGTTTCTCTGTGTAGCCAGCTGTCCTAAAACTCACTCTGTAGACCAGGCTGGCCTCAAACTCAGATCTGCCTGCCTCTGCCTCCGGAGTGCTGGGATGAAGGGAGTATGCTGCCACCTCCACCTTGGAGTTCTTCATTTTTATGTGAAGAAAAAAAAAAGACATAGCTCTATGATTTTGACGGCTGGAATGAGGAACCAAATTCAAAATAAACTGACAAATAATACGGTGTTTAAAACAGGTAAAGGCCCATCAAGATGAATTTTCACCTTTTTTCTTGATAGTGATGATTCATCTTCATTGCCAGTGTAACAGAATTTAGAATCACCTAGGATACAAACCTGCGGGCATAACTGTGCAGTTTAACCGAGGATAGGTGAGCCAGCCTGAAGGTGGATAGCACCATGCTGCAGGCTGGAGCTCCAGAGTGAATCAAAGAGAAAAGGTGAGCAGAGCCTCAGGATTTGTCTCTGCTGCTTCCTGACTGCAGGTACCATGTGACCAGCTGCTCCCCCCACCACCACCACAGCTAGACCCACACTTGCTGACACGCATTCCCCACCATGGTTGGGCTGGTTTGCTATGTATTTCTATGATAAAACACCATGGCCAAAAGCAACCCGGGGAGGAAAGGGTGGCGATCACAGTTCATCACTGAGGGAAGTCATGGCAGAAACCCAAGCAGGGCAGAAACCTGGAGGCAGGGAATGAAGCAGAGGCCATGGAGAAATGATGCTCACTGGTTTACTGACTTTGTTTTCTTAAACCATCCAGTACCACCTGCCCAAAGGTGGTACCACTCACGATCGGCTGGGCCCTCCTACAGCAATAATTAATCAAGACAAATTTCCACAGATTCACATACAGGACAGTCTTATGGGGGTATTTCCTCAGTTAAGATTCCCTCTTCCCAGAGATGTCTAGGTCTGTGTCAACCAGTACAATCCTTAGGAAAAATAGGAGGGAAATACCATTAGGAGTTTTTGTTTGTGAGATTCAGGAAACAGGTAAGCTTATAACTGGGATGAAGGATTCAGGATCAGTCATAGCATCCTTGCTGGGCTGAAGGGGGTAGTCGTGCATGTTCTCGCCTTCACCCAAGAAGAACTTTTGTTTGTGAGATTCAGGAAACAGGTAAGCTTACAAGTGGGATGCAGAATTCAGGATCAGTCGTAGCATCCTTGCTGGGCTGAAGAGAGCCGACAGGCATTTTCTCGCCTCCGCTGTCGGTGACTATCCACACCTAGCATCTGTCTGCTAAGAGCAGAACATGCTAATGGACGTTGCGGTCTGGCATGCAAGGAAAAATAACAAACTGCAGCCCGAGCTTCAAAGTGACCACGAGGCAATGGCGATGCCTAGCATGGGCTGGGCCTCGGCTTTATGGCCACCCACATTCTGAAGCTCCACAGGGTACTTACTCCACTAAATCTCTGCAGTGACACCACCGAGGAAGCCAGTGCTTATCTTTCATGCACAGAGAAAGAAACTGATACTGTGCTTAAAACAAAACAAAATTATGCTCAAAGCCCACAGCTGCCAAGCGGTGGAGCCAGGATTTCAGCCCAGGTCTATATAACTGAAAAGTACTACGGTTTTTGAATGGTATGTTAATTTATGCCTCTGGTGGAAAATGTATAGCCTACACAGCAATAAAATGGAATGGATTTGCCAGACCAAGTTTAAAAATGGAAATCAAGGGTTCCCAGTTAAACTTGAAGTTCTGAAAGCTTGCAAGTGGGATGGGGGAGGTGGTGACTAAATGAGAGTGGCTGATTGGTTGAGGATAGGATCATGGGGGGTGGGGGGAGAGATGCAGCTTACCTCCAGGGTACTCACATGTAAGAGATGAAGCAGAGAGCACGCATGGGCCCCACATCATCCATTGTCTGTGGGGGCTGAGCTTCCCAGGGCAACGTAGGACTACCCAGTGGAAGCTCCTCCAAATAGGAGGACATCCTTCTCCAGGGAGAGACCTTAGGATCTGCATGATAAGTCAGCGTCCCCAAGGGTCTCCCTGGAAAAAAAAAGGCACTAGAGGGCTGAGTTCAGGAGTTTTCATAGAGTTTCTGCCTCCCACCTTCTTCAGTAAGTCCCCCTGGACTCTTGCTTTGCCTTCAAAACTCATAGAAACAATATTCCCCATCCTCCCATCTCTCTTCTGCCTCCCTATTCCATTTACAAGGACTGCCATGGCTACACTGGACTCACTCAGCTCTACCACAGTAAGCTTTGCAGTCCAAAATCTGGGGACCATGGACCTTAATTCCATCTACAACCCTGATCCATCTGTACTGGCTAGTTTTATTTCAGCTTGACCCAAGCTAAAGTTCACTGGGAGGGAGCATCAGTTGAGAAAAATGCATTCAGAAGAATGAGCTATAGGCAGAAAAGCCTGTAGGGCATTTTCTTAATTTGTGATTGATGGAGGAGGGCCCAGCCCACTGTGGGTGGGAATATCCCTAGGCTGGTGGTCCTGGGTTCTTTGAGAAAGTAGGTGGGGCAAACCATGAGGAGCAAGCCAGTATGCAGCACCCCTCCATGGTCTCTGCATCAGCTCCTGCTTCCAGGATCCAGCACTGCTTGAGGTCCTGCTTTGGCTTCCCTCAATGGGCTGTGGTTCAGGTTATGTAAATCAAATAAAACCTCTGCTTTTGCAAGTTACTTTTGGTCCTGGTCACAACAATAGAAACTGTAAGACACCTTCCCCCCACATACACACCATGCAATCTAACATCTGTACAACTTGGTAATGGCATTCACTTTGCAGAGAGATGATGGGACTCAGTGGGGGTATTCTACGAGAAGCCTCCTGACAGCCTCTGGCCAATCATAGGTGGTCCAGTTGTGAGTGCCCCTTTCTCCTGCTTCCTCTTCCAGTCGTCCCCACAGCCCTTCCTCCCCATTTTTCTCCTTGCAACCACATGTGGTATCTTCCGTCTTTGGCACAGCAATGACTGACCTCACTCTGCATTTCAAGGACTCCTACACCTATCACACCCACGTGCCTCCAGCATTTGGCAGGTGCCTGCCACAAAGAAAGCCCTCAAAATAGGCTGTCAGGAACTTGGAACTCACTGAGTAACTTGGGCAAAAAAACATATAAAAACATAAAATCATTTATCTCTCCCTCCTCTCCTCTCTTTATCGTTCCCCTTCTCTCTTCCTTCTCTACCTCTTTCCCTCTCCCTACCCATCCTCTTTCTGCCCAGATCATATTCAGCTTAACGTAAGACAGATAGAGAATAAATACCTTATTGGATAAAGAAGGACTTGATCCCACTCCAATCACGATGCACTTCAGAGAAGAGTTGTTCAGAAACTGCCCCTGCCCATGCTACCCTAAGCTTCAGAGGCCTTTGGAAGGTGGAGCACTGTAGCCACCACCTATGGACTGAATGAGCACATGAGATTTTCACCTGAGGGACAAGGACCCTTTGAGACCACAAAATCACATCAATTTTATGGCTGAAATATTCAATGGGAAAAGCTAGTAGACAGGGAATGATGGATGATGGAGAAGGGAGGAGGGAAGGAAGTGCCTGGGGGCCACTTTGACAGAGTTCAAGGGCAAACTGAAAGATTCTTCACCTTTATCAAACTTCCAGCTATGTGATGCTCTCGTCGGCTTCTAGCAGGGAAAAATTATTCCATGACATGATAAGAGGCTGCCTGGTACCCCCAGCTGCGACATGGTTGATTAAATTACCATCATGTGACAATATACTGGATACCACTCAGAAAAGTGGGCTTGTTACTACTCAGGGCTTTCCCTAAATCTCTGGTATATAATCTTATCTTTTGGACTTAACGAAGAGTAAGCATTGTCTTGCCATGGCCACCAACAGATCTCCAAAGACTTTCCCTGGTGCTCCCCTTGAGGTCTTGAGTGAGGGGATTAAGGTATGGTGACAGGGTGTGCAGCTAGGACTCATACCTCACATCTTGGCAGAACAGGAAATAGAAAGACAACAGGAAGTGGTGCTGGGTCATAAGTCTCAAGGCCTGGCTTCATAATCCTTGTTTTTCCAATGAGCTTTGATAACTTAAAGGTCTCATATTCTGGGGCCAGAAGATTGCTCAGTAAGTGCTTGGGGTACAAGCATAGGGACTTGACGTGGATACTCAGAACACATATTAAAACTCAGTGTGGTGGCACACGGCCTGCCGTCCCAGTACTGGGAACGCGGAGAGAGGAGAATTGCTGAGGTTTGCTGACCAGCCAGCTTAGTTAAATTGGTGAATTCAATGAGAAGCACCGTCTCAGATA
Organism: Neodon shergylaensis; assembly: GCA_025134845.1. Taxonomy (NCBI): domain Eukaryota; kingdom Metazoa; phylum Chordata; class Mammalia; order Rodentia; family Cricetidae; genus Neodon; species Neodon shergylaensis. The sequence goes on from JABTXL010000541.1 coordinate 9,732,311, forward strand.
ACACAGCAAGGTGATTAAGGAAGTCAGCCAATGTTTATCTCTAGCCTCCATACACACATGTACATGAAAGCACACCTCAACACACATCAACATGGACACACAGACACATGTGAAAGGTTCCACAACTTTCTAAAAGAGCGCCACCAACTGGAGAGCAGATGATTAAACATGTGAGTTGGGGGGGGGGCACACACCTAAAAAGAGTGGAAATAGGTAAAAAAGATAGCAAGTACATATGTAGTATGAGGGGCTGCAGGCTGCTTCCCGCCACCTGGCTAGCTTTACCCGAAATAATTACACAGAAACTGTATTCTTTTAAACACTGTCTAGCCTCTTATTGGCTAGCTCTCACATCTAGATTAACCCATTTCTAATAATCTGTGTACCACCATGAGGTAATAGCTTACCGGTAAGATCCTAACCTGTTATTTATAAGTAAATAATATCCTCAGGAGATCCCACCCTTCAAGCAAAGTGATTGGCTGGGCTTCCCCTACATATATAGAACCCAAATTGCTGCTGGTCCACATGTACTAAATACCTACTTACCCTTCTATATGCAGGTAGTGATTCATCTGTAATTGTACACTCCAGGACCCTTCGCTCCTTCTCCCACTGCACCAGCCATAACCCACGTGTTTTATGTAAAGATAGACCTTGAAGATTTAGTCCTTCTCTTTCTCAGCATCATCAGTGTCAAGCTGATATTCCCCAAGCTAAGATTCCATAGAGTCTCGTGCTACAAAGGTTAAGGTCCTGCAGGACAGTGGGGTCCCATATATCCATGGCAGTGGATGGGATACTGCAGAGAAATATGGGATTCCCTCTGACCCTAAAGCCTCAGAACATTTTCTAATTGCCACGCACCGCGGTCCCCGTCTGCACTCTATGTGCTAGAACCCAGTTCGCGAGCTTCTGGCAAAGGGCTGGAGGTACACACACAGAGACAGACAGACACACAGACCTTCAAACACTGGTACCAAAAGCCTCCTTTAATAGCACCACGGAGGCTTAAATACCCTGCAGTCAATGGCCAACAGGTGAAAACCCCACCCTCTGATCCTCTAGGCTAGGCACAGCTTCTAGTAACTTCAATTAGAAGGCTCTAGACAGGGAAGAGCAGCTGAAAGCCAGGACTCAATTAGTCCCAACATCTAATAAAAAGAGACTTCATCGAAAAAAATTAAGCTGTTAAGGACAAAGTCATGTCGTTTGCAGGGAAACGAGCTCAGGGCTAGTGCACACAGCTCCAGACCTAGTAGAATGCAGCTCCCTTTGGGCAACTAGGTCCGTTTCACGGTGGGGATTCAGAATGAGATCTGAAGGGGCTCCTTGGTCCTAATGCAATACAAGAAGGGGAAGTCTTCAGGCAACACCTCCTGTCTCGTCTAGGATTCTGTCCCTGTTGCTTGCACTGAATCTGCCATGAAGCCGTCACAGGGATCTCTATCCCCTCCCGCCCTTGCCATCCTTCAGACCATAAACCCCAGACACAATCATCTCAGCCTAGAGGCTCTGCCTCCTGAAGGCCCCTCCAGTCTTCCTCTGTGCACTTCCATCTTCTTTGCTCAAGGCATCTAGAGTACAGATTTTCTTCTTTCATGTGTGTATATGCGATCATTACATACATGTGTGTGCATGTTCATACAAATATGTGCTGAGGAGAAGTCATTACATACGTGTGTGTGCATGCTCATACAAATGTGTGTTGACCAGAAGTCATTACA
>JABTXL010000541.1:9734047-9777271 GCA_025134845.1 Neodon shergylaensis
GTGTGCATGCTCATACAAATGTGTGTTGACCAGAAGTAATTACATATATGTGTGTGCATGCTCTTACAAATGTGTGTTGACCAGAAGTAATTACATATGTGTGTGTGTGTGCATGCTCTTACAAATGTGTGTTGACCAGAAGTCAAGCCTCACCAGTCTTCTCTATCCTTCTTTGCCTTATCTTTCTGAGACACGGTCTCTCACTGAACCTGGACTTCCGGATTGAGCTGGAAGGCCTCCCAACAAGGCCTGTGGCGCATCCTGTCTCCATCTCACCAACACTAGGGGTACAGGCGTGCGCTGCCACGTGCTTTCATCTGGGTTCTCACACTTGCATAGTAAGCACTTTTTCCACTGATTTCCCGCAGCCACAGAGTCTCCTTACTGCTTGCTTTACTCTCACCCCACCCCGAGCCCGCAAGCCCAGTGCATAAGTTGCATGATCTGAGGAACCAGACCCCCCACTCCTAACCTCAGTGGCTCCCCACAGCTGGGGGAGGATCTAAGCCCTTAATGAGCCAGATTCGACGCATTCTGATTTTGTATCATTCTCCTTAAACACAACATAATGGTACAGTAAACGTTTTATCTTAATTTAACGCCTGTGTCATTTATTCACCCAGAATTCCTTGGCTTACTAAAAGCCGTTCTTTGAGAAATGAACCCTTTGTTTTGAATTCCCAGTCATTTCTCTTATATAAGCCCTGCTCGGAACATTGTCTATAATTTCCAATTTCACTCTTTAAGATGAGGGAGAGCTCAAGCAGGGGCAGGTATTTTTAAATGTATATGACTCTCCACAGGCTTTTAAAACCATCTCGCCCACACCCATTTCGGAGAGTATTTTTAGGAACTTCCATTTTCAGAACAAGCTTTTCCAAAGAACTAAACTTAGTTTTCATGGAAACAACTCTGGCTCTTGGCACGCCTGTTTCATCAGCTCCTGTAAACTTGTTTAATTACAACAGCAAGCACAGCTGATCCGGGAGGCAGGATGCCTGGCGGGCAGCGGAGGGACAGCACTAGCAGCCAGCCATGCGCTGGCATCCCTGGATAAGGTAGCCATAGCTTAGGGATCTTCGCTGGAGCAGCTGCCCTTCTACTGGCCTCTGGATGGCCCCACTGTCCAAATGCCCCCACGCTCCCTTCTCACTCTGTCAGCTTCGGCATAGCCCACATTAGTCGCAGCTCCTCACTAGGGAAACTTTTATTTTTAATGATTATTTGTGTACATATGTATTATTCCTTTTTCCTTTACTTTGGAGAGTTTTACACACACATACACACACACACACTGTGGTTCTATTCACCCCCTTTACAATCACTCCTTTCCCTCTAAACGTTTTCTTCTTCCACCCCATCCTAGAGGCGGTCACTAGAGAAAGTGACACACCTTCCTCCAGCATCCATTACCAGCCATCAACTCCTCAGGAATTGTTGGCACATTTTCCATTCATGGTAGAATTTGGGAGGACCCAATATTGTGCAAGTATCCATAGTTGCAAAGTGTTCATGGCTGCAATGGCTATGTTCTGTCTGGGTGGCAGCATTTTGTGATGCCCCTCTTATCCTCTGGCCTAAAAAGTCTTTCTACCCTCTCTTCTGCAGTGGTCTCTGGATCGTTAGTGGGTGGTGTAGATGTCCCATGTGAGCCTGAGTGCTCATCACTCATCCACTCTCAGCACTTTGACCAGACCAGAGTCTCTGCGTTAGCCAATCCCCTTCTGCCCTGGTGTGGGAGTGGGACTAGTCCAGGGACATAAACGTGAATATCTAGAAGGCATTTGGACTTGTCTGTGAAAGGAAGCAATGGTAGCATGTTTCTCCCTTGGGCCTCTGCTCTTCCAGCCATATGCCCTTGACTAGGTTTGGAGTGCCAATTAGTTATGTGTCTCCTCTCATGAGATGGGTCTCAAATCCAATCACAAAGCAATTGGTTATCCCAGAAATAGCCATGCCATTATCGTTCCCATGGTCACGTACTATCTGGGGGTCAGTCGTGTAGCCCAGCTGGCTACAGTGGCTGGTCCACTGCTGCGTTTCCCCCACAGTTACTTCCATGCACTGTCAATGCTAGCCAGCAGGGAGGAAGTTTCCAGTCCAGTCCTGTCTTGATTTCTTTGGATCCTATAAGAAATGTGTGTGGCATTTTCAGCAATAGGGTCTTACCACCTAGTTCTGGTGGGTAACCAATAGCAATGACAGTAGTGTGTATTCTTCTGGAGGCCTCTGAGTCCCAGCATTTGCTGAAAAGCCTCTAACTTCTGGAAGCAGCATTCTCTCCCCATGGAGCCTACCTCCATTTGAAGCCTTCTTTTTACTTGTTCTTGTTTTTTAATTGTATCTTTCAGTTTTTGAAGTAGCAGGTTTTTATGTGCTTGTGATCAGCCCACCGACTTCTATTCCAGGAGACCTAAGGGAATCGACTTTCAAGTTTACTTCTCTCATTCTGAGTCTCCCCTAGACTATCAATATATCAAGCTTAAGACCTGCCTGCCATGGGACTGAGGAGATGACTCAGTTGGTAATGTGTTTGCCATGCAAACTTGAGCATCTAAGTTCAATACCCAGAACTTGCATTAAAAAAAAAAACAGACTGGATGTGGTAGCATATTATTGTCATTCCAGAACTGAAAGGTAGAGAGGTAGAGAGGCTGGCAGACCCCTGGGACTCATGGACAGTCAGCCTAGCCTACTTGCCCAGTTCCAGGGAAGTTAGAGAATAATAATAATAATAAATAATAATAATAATAATAAAAAGACATCTGTGCTTCCGTGATGGTTTGAAAGAAAATGGTCCCCATAGGGAGTGGTGCTGTTAGGAGGTGTGGCTTTGTTGTTGAAGGAAGTGTGTCACTGTGGGGGTGGGCTTTAAGATCTCCTATTCTCAAGCTATGTCCAGTGACACAGCTCTCTTCCTGTTGCCTGCAAATTCAGATGTAGAGCTCTCAGCTCCTTCTCCAGCACCATGACTGCCTGCATGCTGCCGTGTCCTGCTATGGTGATAACGGACTAAACCTCTGAACTGTAAATCAGTGCAATTAAATGTTTCCTTTTAGAAGAATTGCAATGGTCATAGTGTCTCTTCATAGAGATAGAAGCCCTAACTAAGACAGTCTCTGAGGAACGTGACACTTAAAATTAACCTCTGGTCTGTGTATGCATGCACATACATATGCGCCTGAACACATGTGCATACACACACACACACACACACAGAGAGAGAGAGAGAGAGAGAGAGAGAGAGAGAGAGAGAGAGAGAGAGAGACTACCTGTTCGCATGTTTCAAAAGTCTCGGATGAGGATTGAGTGACACTGGGTTGGATGACTTTCTAGAGCAATGGGCAGATTCTGCCTTTACCCTTGTCCAAAGCCTTTCTGGGCTGAAGGTCACTGGTCCTGTCTGTGATGACCCTTGAGTCTCTGTATCTCTCAGCATCCAGACACTCTCCAAAACTCTTGAGGACCACTGCCTCTGTGTTTAGTGGTTTTTTTCAGAAACTTGTGCAGAGCTACCCGCCCCAAACAAGAACTGAGATGTCTCTTTCCGACCCTCCCCTCTCACACTCCAAACTCACTTCCCAGACTGGCTGGCTCACTTCTCATTTCTTTCCAAAATTAAAATGTTCCTTGGATGTGCAAAAGGAAAGGATAGGGAGAGCGAAGGGGAATATTTGGAAGGAATGAAGAGGAGAGGAAAGAAATACATAAGACTCTTAGCTTACCATGCCTGGGCACTTTCGTTCTTGGTTTGTATTTTGTATCTTATTTTATTTTTTGGTAGACTTTTCTAAGCATTAGTCTTGCATTATCTAATTCCTAGTGACAGGTGCTTTTAGCAGCATCGTGATAAAACCTGACACTGGGCAGTGGAGATTCTGGGAAGCACTTTGAGCATGTTGGCTCCAGGGACACGGGAGCTAGAGCTTCATGGAAGCAGGAGCCCAGAATTGTGTCTGGAGAGCCAAGGGTACAAATGCCAGGGGCCAGGGGCACTCAGCACCTCAGGTCCTGCCCTTCGGGGAGCCAAAAGGTGGGTCTGTTAGTTCTGGTGTTTACATTGCTCATTGGCAGATTCGCCTGATGCTAGAACACCTGGTCACAGTGGTTTTAAGATCATCCTGTCTTAGTAAGGCCGTAAGCTCCCCATAGAAACAGTATGGATAGCTTCTATTCAAACCTGCTAAAGCAGATGTGAGGGGAGGCATTGGACTTTCAACAGGCTCTTTGCATTAGCTCCCAAAGGCTGTCCTCTGGGGTGCCTTCTACGGGACTCTCATCCAGACAGAAAGCCCAGCGCCTCCTGCTTCTGGCTGCCTCATGCGGAGTTAGCACCTGGAATTCCCATCACTTCCAGGTAGGGAGACACTTTACTGTCAGCCCTGACAGCAGAGGAAGCTCTGAAGGCTGCTAGAAGCAGGGGTAAAGAGGAAGGCTCTCTCCCCTCGGGGGTCTGGATGGGATTCCAACTCTAATAAGCACACTGACCTTCCCAGAACCCAAGGGAGAATCAGATATCGCTGTCTGACCAGCTATGCCTTCCACTGTGGAGCAGGCCAGGCCACTGGAAAAGACACCGAGTGATAAAGAACTCATTATTGATCAATAAGATGGACGGGCCATTTAACAATATGTCAGTTGATCCGGACAGCCCTGGTTTGTTCCCACAGACCTATGGGCTTTGGTGTGACTTCACGTAAGGGAATCTTTGCTGCTCTGAGCCTCATAGTGCTTATGTGTAAAATGACAGTGTTGCTTCTGGCATCCTAAACTCCTTCTTCCTGTCAGCAACCTTGGCAGGAGGAAAAGAAAGAGCAGGAGAGGAGGGCAAGATTAGATTTCTCTTAGCCCTTCCAGACTCTGCCATGTGACAGCTGTGGCAGGGTGGGAGTGGGGATGAACCTCAAGGGAGGGATGGTCAACGATGGGACAGAAATTCTCCATGCAGTAGTCTCCGATCAGGAAGCACAGGTATTCCAACATGGCTACATTGATTCCCAGCTTTCCAGAGACGAGTTTTCAAAATGAGCTTGGGCAGAAAGATGCTGCTGCTGAGAAGGCTCCGCTCTGACAGGAGCTCCCTGGCTGGACTCGGCTTTGAGAACTCCACTACTTACTCCACTACTTACAGTGTCTTTCCTGCTCAGGGTCTGGATGTCAGTCAGCAGGGATAGATACAGAACAGGAAGGGCTGCTAGAGAGTCCCAAGACTGGAGGGTGATCCCAAAGAGTCAGGAGATGGCTCTCCTCCGTGCAGCCCAATCTTGGGGCTAGCTTATGCTGGGATGCTGACCAAGATAGAGCTTCTCTGGGACTTCCATTATTCCCCACCCAAGAAGAATGGGTGCTGGCCCCTTGCCACCTGTGACAAGCAGGAGAGCCAACCTCTGAGGCATGGGAGTGGAAGGGCTGCCCTAACCCTCCCCTAGTGCAGCAATCTGGAAAGCAGGCTCTGCACCTCTCCCTGGTAGAGCTGGCCCTGGTGGCATGAGTGTGGGTGAACTGGACCCGAGGGTGAGAGAGCAGGAGAACTGGCCCTGCTCCTTGTTGCCTGCTACACTGGGTGAGCCAGACGGGGTGGTGCTGGAGAGGTCACCTGGACGGTGACGATGAGGGAAAGCTGGCAGACTGACCAACCCAGCTACCACCCAGGCCCAGAATCAGGATGACAAGGTAACCCACACAACACCCACCTCCTCTGTGAACTGTTGGAGCATATGAATGGGCTGAATATTCAGAACCAAGGCTACAGGATCTCCATGACACAAGGCAACAACAGGATACCTAAGAGGAGCCCCAGTGAGAGCTCACTATTGATAGTGTAGCAGAAGCCAGTGGCCTTGAACCAGACCAATGACTCATGGCAATGAATGCTTACAAGTAGAGATGTATGGACTAAAGGATATGCTATGTGACTCACTGGGCCACTTTACAGCTTCCATGCCAAGATCTTGTTGGTGGTGGTTTGGTTTTTGTTTTTTGGTTTTCTTTTTCAGTTTTACTTTTAAACTCTGTTTTGGGGTGGAGGTTACAAGGGCAGAGAGGAGAAGCGAGGGGACAGGGATGTGAGTGGGATCAGGATACATGATGTGAAATCCACCAAGAATCAGTAAAAAGATTTTTAAAAAGAAGAATGGGTGGTAGGACCTTCCAAGAGATCATCTAAAAGTGTTGTGTAGGTTACTAAGGGATGGGCATCAAGTTTCCACTCTGTCAGGGAAAACTGAGCCCCAAGTTCATCACGGGTATCATCCCTCAAGTGAGTGCTAGGCCAGTACCAAGGGCTTTGCCCAAAGGGGAAACTCTGGTCAGTTGTCATGTCAAACTGGACTGATGAGTTAGCCCATCAGGAAGGAGCCCAAGTCTCTGCTTTGCTCTCAGCTCATAGCCACATCTGCTGCCACTGGTCCACGAGCCACGTCTGTGCCACCAGGGTTTAAGCAGGGTAGGATGTTCCAGGGAATAAAATCTTACTCTTCTATATCTGTTCTGCTAATGAAAAACCCTAGCTCTCACCTCAAAGAAAATAAGGCTTATTCTGCAATCACAGGAGAGTGACCATGGCCCAGGAACATAGGTTCAGGTTCCCTCAAATTCCACGCTCCAATGTAGTAACTGCCCTATGAAGTTTTATAGTTAACAGACTGAAGAAAGTCATAAACCAAGGCACTTGTCACATAGATTGGTAGGAGGAGGGGACATAGCCCTGTTGGTAGAGTGTTTGAATAACATACACTGCAACTCGGCTTTCAACCCTAGCATATTATAAACCAGGTGTGCTGGTCAGCGCCTTGGAGGCAAAGACAGGAGGATCAGAAGTTCAAGGTCATTTTTGCCTGCGTACAGAATTTAAGACCAGCTTAGGATACACGAGGTCCTGTCTAAAATAAAATAATAAAGTAAAATAAAATTGAATAAAAGGAAACAGCAAACAAAGTGAGGTGATCTCTACGATAGTTCTCAGAAACTGTCTGATAACCTCGTTAAACTACAGGTGACAGAAACTAGGGGTATATTGTACAAAAGAATTTACCACATAGTCACAAGCATTTTTTAGGTCACACATAGAGATGGACAGTAAATGGATCTTGTGGGTGGGGGGTGGATAAAGGTGGCCCAAGATCATTTGACTCCAGACCTATAACATTCTCCACAGTCAGGGATGTTCTAATCAGTCAGTCAGCCCTGCCTGTAGTGGCTTTTTTTTACCCAGCACTACGGTTCACATTCTAGAGTCTGTCATCTTCCCAGCCTTGTTCTCAAGTAGCAGTGCCAGCCACACAGGACTGTGGTGTTTGCATCTCTGTCCCTGGGGTCAGGCTGACATAGTTTGTCTTCACATTGCCACAGCCTGGGCAGAACTCAGCACAGAACAGCTGCTCGGGGAGGGACTTCTGTCTCTCTGAAGGAAAGACTAGAGCAGCGAGGGCTACACCATGTTAACACAGAAGAAAAAAGAGACCACTCTAGATCAGACTGTCCAAAATGATCAGACCCCTCCACAGCCCCTTTGGCACCAGAGCTGAGCACAGGACCAAAGTTCTTAGCGTGGGAATGTGTCACAGGGCCCTAACCTTTCCTGGGTGTTTTTTTTTTCTAATGAAAAACAAAATAAACAAAAAGCAAAATGAGCTCTGAAGGAAGGGACAGGGAAGATCAGGAAACAAGCCAAACACTACTGTGGACCGGGTCCTCTGACTGGTGGTGACAGAGGAAGAAGGAATTGTACACTGTCCCTCTGCCCTGTGACTGATGATGCCATTTCCCACAGGCTGTGGCTGACCATTAGGAAGCCACCCTGTAGGTATCCTGAGGCCAAGCAGTCAATTCATCTGACTGATGAATATGGAAGAGGGGAAGGATGGGATGACCAGGGGGGTGGGTGGAAATTGGAGACCTAAGTGTAAGTAAGGGTTCAGCATAGAGTAGAAACAGACAGAGAGATGGAGAGATGTTATCCATGGTGCAGACACATGCAGATGTTTCTCTGTCAGCTGAGATGCCTAGAAGCAGCACAGGGACATAGCCAGTGCCTTTTCTAAGCTGTTCTCAATAAAACAATAAGAACTTCTCAAGGAAATCACTGGTTCCAGGCCAATCAGGGAAGTCTGGGGCATCCTGTATCAGTTAAGTTAAAAGGTGCTGGCAACACACACACACACCCTACACACAAAAAAACCCTACATACATAGACATATGGACACACACATACAAATGACATTTATACTTACACACATATACACACAAATACAGACATATATACCAAGGCACATATATACGCAAGTATATATGTATGCATACCTACATATATAATAAACACACAGAATCACACAATGCCCACATAGACATACATGTATACACAAACATATATGTGTCACCACACACAAACATGCATATAGAGACATACATAAATATATAACACTCATATGCACACACCTAGACAAATACATATATACACATAGACACAGATAAACACACATTCACAAACACAGATATGAAAACACATATACACATAATCATATATACACTCATACACTACACAAACATATAAATACATATACACATGCATACACACATATGTTCACATATATACACATGCATATAAGCAGGTGAGCATGTGCACCCATATACATAGGCACATGTAAACATGCACACATACACATGTGCACACTTACACACACACAAATACTATGAAAGAGGTTTTTTTAGAAGGACATAGGAACAGACTAAGAGTTCCTAATCTGAAATGCAAAGTCACCAGCAGCACTGTCCAGTCCTAAGTATAAAATGTGCAGGCATGGTCCACACTGGCAGAGCTAAGTGATCAACAGGAGAGTCGGTACACCTGTGCATTAGGTGGACACTCTACCTTCAAGGAAGTGAACCATCATTCCCCATCCTTCAGTGTGGGCTGTTCGTACAGTGTGGTCTTTCCTGGAGTACAGCATAGGAAGAGATCTGGAAGGGGACAGAGAGGGGGACCTGTCACGGAGGAGAAACTAAGGACTGCCGTTTCCTGGCATGAGTAGAGTGAGTCGCGCTGGCAAGATGCACCCTTGACAGATGTGCAGAATTGACACTTGACCTCTGTGGTCTTATTCTCTAAGCCCCTCCCACAAGTCTACACAAGAGGAAAATGTCAGGTGAATTCCCACAGGGCCAGGTTACAAAACCTGACCAGCTCACTTCAGAACTTTCAAGGTCATAAGAACAAAGGGGTGAGAGACACTGTCACAAGGAGTCCCAGAACACAGGACAAGGATACAACATGGGACCCTGGATGGGATCCAGAACAGATGGAGGCCAGGCACCCAAGAGGAAGCCCACAAAGAATATGCTGACTTCCCTAAAGAAGGCATGGCGCATACCACACTGATGGAAAATGGGAGCTACAGGAAAGTTGTGGCTACAGTCTCGGCTTTTGTGTCTATCTAAATCTCTCCTGATCCAAAGTTGATTTAAGACAGTAACAGCAGCAGTGATGGGATGAGGGGCAACTCTGACATGGTCCCAGTGTCACTGCACCATATGCTGGAGGAGCTAAGCTTCTCTCTCTCTCTTTCTTTCTCTCTCTCTTTCTCTTTTTCTTTGGGATTTGGAAATTAATCATGCATAATGAATCAACTTAAAATTAGACCAAGCCTTTTGGTAACAGCTGGTCCCCCAACTCCCCAGAATCTATAATATGTAATTTATTTTGACAGGTTGCTCGTGGAAGTGCTGGTGGGGGGGGGTACAAAAGAGATGCCCAGCCTTTAAAAAGGGTCTGCTGGGTCCACAGCCAAGGCCTCAGTTTGGAGGAGCTAGGCCCACCCCCAAACCTTACATCCTTAACCTAGCTAGCTCTTGCTTCCTATCTATGGGAGGGGTATGTGTGGCTGCCTTTCCCAAGCAAGAGATGGGTGCTGATATTATCCACTCTCTGCCAAAGAGCATACCAGCCTCCTCCTCACCCTGCAGGTTTTGAGTGTTGTTCCCACAGAAAGACATGCTAACACAAGACCAACAGAAGTCAACAAGACCACTGGGCTGGAGGCCAGGGCAGGAATAGAGGTAGCAATGATGGCACAGCTCCTGTGTGCAGCCAAAAAGGTACTTAAGAAATGTCGCCCTCATCTCTGAACCTTGGTCTCTCCCCCTGGTGGTGGGGCTTTGTTTAATACCAGCCGGGAGGAATCAGTGAAACGCTGCATATGAAAACAGAAAGTATGTTCCTGAAGAGATCTCTCCACTGGGAGGAAGTCAATGCCCTGTAATGTAGGGTGATTTCTGAGTAGCAGAGGCAACATCCAGGCCTGTGAATGCATTTTGATGTGTTCGGTCAAGGGTTTAGGAGACCTAGAGATGGACTCCAGGAGACTACGAAATAAAGGAAGGTTATAGCTCCAGTGCCATAGAGTGGCAGAGGATGTGCACGTGGGTGAGGAAGAAGCTTTGAGCTCCAGGTGAGAAGACATCTGGCCAGTGATTTGACCTCAGCCTCCTGAGGCTTTGAACATAGGAAACAGCCATAGCAAGCCTAGACTTTTTGCCCATAATACAGGAGTATTTTGGTGGCCTTTGCATGATCTTCTTGGAAGCAGTTTTTATTCTGCCCTTTATAAATCTAAGAGGAAAGATAGCTAAGCATTTGTCCCTGAATAGAACCATTCCCCAATACCATAGCTGGCTGTAGGGAAGGAAAATTCCAAGAAGTTCCATTTAATAGTCAAAAAATCAATCCAGGGAATAGCTGTCTATGCTCTTATCTGGGTTCCCAAGTCTCTTGAGACACATGGTGTGGCTTGTGTGTTAACTGAGGTATTATCATTGGTCTCATGTTAGGTTCTTGGTGTCATTGCCCTGTCCTATGAAATGTAGTCCCATTGAATCCTGGTCCCTGGAGCCTATCACTACAACCTATACTGCCCAGTCTCCTCTGAACTAACCTGGAAGTGGGGAGTGCAGATTTTAACCTTTGAGTATCAATCATCAATCTTTGCATCATCCAGTTATTTCATTCAAGTAAGAAAGTGCAAAAGAACCCTACTTGGTGTCAAGACAAAATAAAGTCCCATCTTTGATCTCTGCCCAGGTACGCACTCCCAACAGGCAGTAATGCCCAGAAGAGAGCAAAGTTTGTCTCTTGAAGGCTATGGGGATAAATCTCACCATTTTTTATAAATAAAGAACAGTATGCACAGACCATAGATGGCTGTATAATGCATTGTATTAAATGTTCACAGAAAGGGCCAAATCAGCCAAGTGTTAACAAAGTCCAGGGGATCTCTGAAGCTTGCTGGCTGCCAGTCTAGCTCCATGTTTAAACCCCAGAGCCTGAATTTGTTGTTGTTTCTTTGTTTGTTTTTGTCGTTTTAAGGTCAAACATGGTGACACACAGTGGTAATCCCATCCGTGGGGAGGCAGAGACAGGAGGATCCCTGGGGCTCACTGCTCAGTCAGCCTAGCCGAATTGATGAGCTCCAACACATTCAACAGAATCTAGACTCATCTAAAAGACCAACTTCTGGACATATCTCTGAGGGAGTTTCTGGAAAGGTTAACTGAAGTAGGAGGACCCATTCTAAAGGCAGGCAGCACGGTTCTGTGAGCAGTGATCCCAGAATGAGTAAGAAGGAGAAAGCAGGCTGAATTTCAGCGTTTCCATACCCTCCCCCGCATCCCTAACTGTGCACAGTGTGACCAGCTACCTCACACTCCTGCCTCCATGTTGTCCCTGCCATGATGGATTAAAGCATCAAACTGTGAGCCGAAATCAACCCTTGTCTTAGTTAGGTTACTATTGCTGTGATAAAATGTCACGACCCAAAGCAACTTGGGGAGGAAAGAGTTGATTTTTATCATACAGTTCTCATGCCATAATCTACCACTCAAGGTAGTCAAGGCAGGAACCTGAAGCCAGGAACCTGGGAACTGAAGCTGAAGCCATGAAGGAGTGCTATTAACTGGTGTGTTCCCCATGGCTTGCTCAGCCTACTTTCTTATACAGCTCAGGACCATCAGACCAGGGATGGGACTACCCACAGTGAGATGGGCCCTCCCACATCAATCACTAATTAAGAAAATGTACCACAGGTTTTCCCACAGGCCAATCTGCTGGAGCATTTTCTCAACTGGGAGTCTGTCTTTCCACATGATTCTAACATGTATCAAGGTGGTATAAAACTAGCCAGCACTCCTTCCTTCCTCGAGCTGTTTCCTTAAGTTAATAAAGTGACTTGGAATGGTTTTATCATTTGCAGATACATTTCAGGCTCTCCAAGATCAGACAATCAGCCTACAGTCTCGGGCTGAAGCCACCAACTCCAGCAGCCTCTGCTGCTGAGCGGTTGGCCATGGCTATTTTGGAGGAGAACTTGCTGGCCCTGTGTATAGTCTGAACTTGATCTCCTTCCCCATCACAACCGCTGTAGATCAATCTTCAGCCAAACACTATAGGGATTACCCATCTCACACCTAGAGTGCCCCCTATCCCTTCTCTTGGTCAGTTCTCTTCACTGCTGTGTCTCACCAACCTGAACTCTGTCCCTGTAAGGCTGACCTCTGTCCCCCCCCCTCCCTGCACTGCTGATGAAGAACAGTCATGGATGTACTTAGTTGATTTTCTTTCTAGGCCTCCACATTCTGTTCAGTGGTTCTGTGTATGTTCTCAAAGAAAGTGGGGCCAAAACTCCAGTGTCTGTGTGTGTGTGTGTGTGTGTGTGTGTGTGTGTGTGTGTGTGTGTTGTGGGGGACTTAATGTAGACAATGTTTTGTTACAGAATATTTGTTTAACTATGAAAAGATGTGCTGCATTTGTTTAATGATGTAAAGATGTGTTGCTACTTTACCTTGTCCGCCTAAGGCACCTGATTGGCCTAATGAAAAGCTGAATGGCCAATAGCGAGGGAGGATGTATAGGTGGAACGTCTGGGCAGGGAGAGTAGGTAGGAACAGGAATTTAGACTCAAAGAAGAAAGAAAAGGAGATGACAGGGAGATGCCAGAGGTCAGCCAGCCAAACAGAGGAAGCAGGAAAGTAGGGCACACAGAATAAAAGAAAGGTAAAAAGTCCCAAGGCAAAACGTGAATCAATAGAAACAGGTTAAATTAAGTTATAAGAGCTAGTGGGACAAGCCTAAGCTAAGGCCAAGCTTTCATAATTAATAATAACTCTCCATGTCTTTATTTGGGAGCTGGTTGGCAGCCTAAAGGAAACCCCAACTACAGTGCTTGCTGTGTATGCTTGAGGGCCTGAGCTAAGACCACAGCACCCGCATAAACGCCAGGAGCGGTAGCATGCGCCTGCAACCTCAGGCTGTCAGTGGAAGGAGAAGACCTCCAGGGCTCACTGAGCAGCAGGTCTAACTGGAATGACAATCTTTGGGTTCAGAGAGACTACGTCTCAACAAATCAGATGGAGAGTGATAAGACATCTGGAGTCACCTGTGGCCTCCATATGCACACAGACAGGAGAACGGCTCTGCAAATACATTTGCGGACACGCATGCCTGTGCACACATGTGAATACACACACATGCACACATCTGGTGCTCTTACCACAGCAGGACAAGAAATGAGTGTCTCTAAGCTTTCCTGAATGAGATAACTGAGACTTACAGAAGAGGAAGGCCTTGCCCAAATTCAAGAGGCCAGCCCCTCACCAACTGAATTCCTCCATTTATTTTCCCTTTCATATCAAGTGTCTGGATAAAGCCATGTTCAGAAACCACAGCCCTTAACTATCTGTTTAAATTGTAATATTTGAGCAAATCAAATTTTTTATTCTTTTTTTGCCACCACAAAAGAATGGAGTTGATTAATATCGTAATGAAAGTATTGTCTCTCACACACGGCACTCCTCCATGCAGCCCTAAGCCACCAGCTATCTGTTTTTTTTTTTTTAAAAAAAAGGCTAAGCAACCCAATTATAAAATGGGGCACTGAGCTGAACAGAGATCTCTCAACAGAAGAAGTTCAAATGGCCAAAAGACACCTAAGGTCATGCTCAACTTCCTTAGCGATCAGAGAAATGCAAATCAAGACAACTTTAAGATACCATCTTACACCTGTCAGAATGGCTAAAATCAAAAACACCAATGATAGCCTTTGCTGGAGAGATTGTGGAGAAAGGGGTACACTCATCCATTGCTGGTGGGAATGCAAACTTGTGCAACCACTTTGGAAAGCAGTGTGGAGGTTTCTCAGGAAATTCGGGATCAACCTACCCATGGACCCAGCAATACCACTCTTGGGAATATACCCAAGAGAGGCCTTATCATACAACAAAAGTATATGCTCTACTATGTTCATAGCAGCATTGTAATAGCCAGAACCTGGAAACAACCTAGATGCCCTTCAATTGAAGAATGGATGAAGAAAGTATGGAATATATACATATTAGAGTACTACTCAGCAGTAAAAAACAAGGACTTCTTGAAGTTTGCAGGCAAATGGACGGAAATAGAAAACACTATCCTGAGTGAGGTAAGCCAGACCCAAAAAGAGGAACATGGGATGTACTCACTCATATTTGGTTTCTAGCCATAAATAAAGGACATTGAGCCTATAATTCGGGTTCTTAGAGAAGCTAAATAAGAAGGAGAACCCAAAGAAAAACATATAGGCATCCTCCTGAATATTAACCTTCATCAGGCGATGAAAGGAGACAGAGACAGAGACCCACATTGGAGCACCGGACTGAAATCTCAAGGTCCAAAGCAGGAGCAGAAGGAGAGAGGCCACCAGCTCCTCTGAACGTCTCAATCATCTTCCTAAATCTGCCTCTCTACACTCAGAGGTGCTTGATCTGTTCTTATTGTAATTCTTGTAACCCAGAAAGTAAATACACGCCAACAGGATAAAATACTGCTACCCCTCTGAAGCATGCACAGTGTGGAATCCCACTTAAGCGTGTTGGTTGAAAGCCAGGAGATCCGAGTAGCTTAAAATGGCTGTAGGACACAAACAGAGCTGTTCCAGGGCTAGAGAGATGGCTCGGTGCCCAAGAGCTCTTGCTGCACAAGCCTGAGGACCTGAGTTCAAAGCCCTGCCCTCACATAAGTAGATGAGTGTGTTTGCACTTTTGTCTGTCACCCCAGGACTGTGGACCAGGGTGAGATGTGAGGATCTCAGAGGCTTGCTAGCTTCCAGTCTCGCTCCAGGTTCAATGTGAGATCTTGCCTCAGGAGGATAAGGTTCAGAGTGATAGAACAGGAACCTAATGCCCCCCTGTGGGCCTCTGCAAGGACAGCTGTACAAACATGTACAGACAAATGACATAAAACATACAAAATTTTAATGGGTTGTTTTTTTAATTATTGAAGCCCAAATGGCAAGTATCTGTGTCAGAACACCTAGGTGTGTGTTGATTCTGTCTCAGTTAGGGTTTCTATTGCTGTGATGAAATACCATGACCAAAGGCAAGTTAGCAAGGGAGGGGTTTATTTGGCTTACACATCCACAGCACTTTGTTCACCATCAAATGAAGTCAGGACAGGAACTCAAACAAGACAGGAGTCTGGAAGCAGGGGCTGATAGGAGGTCATGGAGGAACACTGCTTACTAGCTTGCTCCCCGTGGCTTGCTCAACCTACTGCTTGTAGAACACAGGACCACCAGCCCAGGGGTGGCACCACCCACCATGGCTGGATCTCCCCCATCAACCACTAATTAAGAAAATGTCTTCCAGATGGGTCTTATGGAGTATCTTCTCAGTTGAAGCTCGTTCCTGTCAGATGACTCAAGCTTGTGTCAAGTTGATATTAAACTACCCAGAACACCCTCTGTTCCAGATTGTCTATGATTAGCCTGGCCTACTTGCCTGTCTACAGTTTGAGCCATGTGCTGCCCACATTTGAAAAGCTACTTGTTGGGATGCCCTAAGTATCAAGTGTAGGTGGGGATTGTGCATTTTGGAATGTAGTGGTCTCTGGCTAGTGGGATAAGAGTTAGGGATATTCTCCAAGATCCTCTTTGCTAGGTACCATCATCTCCATCTGGTCCCTAACAATACTGACCTTGGAAGACAGATGTAACTAAGCAAACCATATCTTTAGAGGCAGGCAGCCCAAGGGATGCAGACACTTGCCTGCTGAAATGAATGATCCCCTAGCACCTGGGGAGTTTGGGAAATTAGTAATAGGTGCCTTTACAGGCAGATGCATTACAAAAGTCTTGACTTCTTGTAAACTTGTAGACCCTCAACCCCAGGCCAGATTATTGTGCAACAGACTTCTGCATGGTGTTTAACATCCAGTCCCACCTGCACTCCATTGCCAAGGTGCCTGTGATCAGGATACAGTTGGTATTAAAGTGTCTACTCCTTCCCTGGTTCCTCGTATTAGTTATATTTCTTGTTGTTGACAACGGAAATTTAGGGGGTCAGCAGGATGGCTCAGCAGGTAAAGGTATTTTCCTCAAATGCATGTCGACCTGAATTCAATCCCCAGCAGCCATTGTGGAAGGAAACTCCCTAAGGTTGTCCTGGCACACATGCCTACACACACACACACACACACACACACACACACAAATAGCTAAATATTTTTAAGGAAAAGAAAAAGCTTAACAGCAACCCCAAAAAAAGCCACTTAAGAGAGAAAAGGTTTACATTGACATTGACTCACAATTCAAAGTGATACAGTCCATCATGACAGAGAAGTCATGACAGCCAGGGCAAGAGGTGACTGATTCCACTGCATCCACAGCCAGGAAGCAGAGGGTGAAGAGGAAATAGGGTTGGGCTCTAAGACCTCAAGGCGCTCCCCTGTTCTTCACCTCCTCCAATGTGGGGAGTCTTAAAAGCTTGCAAAGACTCCTTGCTGTCTGCAGGTGGGAGCGTTTCATTTGGGAGGCAGCAGTTACACTGTGGGAAAGAGAGTGGGGAGCAGGGAGATGGGGGAGGGAGAGAGGAGGAGAGAAAGGGAGGGAAGGAGGGAGAAAGGGTAAGGAGAAGAAAGGAAAGAAGAGGAAGGGGGAGAGGGAAGGGAAATGTACAAATAGCTTGTATGAAGAGACCCTGGAAACAGGGGAGCCCACAGAATGGCATTCTCATGAGAACAAAGAACTTTCTAGATTTGCTTTTCATACACAATCTTTAAAAGCTAAAGAATCTAAAGAGTTAGATGTAAAATCAGAGTCGCAGATGGAAAAGCCCAAACTAAGGTCTTGTGACTTCCTTGGAAGAGTGATTTTTTTTTTTCTAAACTCTAAGGGCAAGGTTGACAAACTTCTGCGCAACATCTGGAAATGTCTGTGCAGAATGCCCCGAGAAACCCGAGAAAAGAAAGCAAGCTGGGCCTGGCCACCACTGCTATACTGATTGTGCAATGAAGTTTCCCAAATCAAGACACAAAACCCAAACTGACAGGCAAATTGGGATAATGCGCCATACAAAAGAGCTTGCCGTGTGCTTCTCTGGGAGGAGCAACCGGGGCATTTAAAGAGCATAGATTTCTCCCAGATTTCCTTACATTCCAAGCCGCAGTACAGTAACTATACCTAGGTCCCCAGCTGTCTGGGCTCCCCACAAGCAGGGACTGGGACCACACACAGTATGCATTTGATGGCTTTGGAGGGAGAACACACCTCTAGGTTGAGGCACTGGTGAGAGTTTCGTCTGCTATTGAGTTTTTTATCAACTTGACACAAAGTAGTCACCTAGAAAGAGGGACCCTCAACTGGGAAGTTGCCTCCATCAGACTGATGCATTGACCCGCCTGTAGGCCATTTTCTTGATTAATGATTGATGGTGAGATAAGCCCAGCCCACTGTTGGGAGTGTCACCAACCCGGGGATGGTGGTTGTAGTTTGTGTAAGTAAACAGGCTGAGCAAGTCATGGAGAGCAAGCCAGTAAGCACCGATCCTCCACGGATTCTCCATTGGTTCCTGTTTCCAGGTTCCTGCCTTAGGTTCCTGTTTTGGTCCCTGGATGACGGATCATATTCCATCGACTAAGATAAACCCATTCCTTCCCAAGTTACTTTTGGTCTGTGTTTTATCACAGCAACAGAAATCAAACTAGAACACTGTCCAAGGAGAGAGTTTCTTGAGTGTAAAATAGGAACAAGGAAGAGTTACGAGAAGCAGGGTAGCATTCACTGCTCTAGGAAACACTTGATTTCTCTGGGACTCCACTTTTTTTTAATTATTAAATAAGTATTTTAATGAGCATATATAGAAAAATTCAAAATATATATTTGCAAACTGAATACAAGACAAAAAATAAGTATACAAATCAGTAAAAAAAATACTACTTGTATAAATTGAGTCAGATGATATAAAAATTATTTTGTCATCTCAATACATGCATTAAAGCCCTTTATTATATTGCCCTTTATTTCTACAGGACTTTGATTTTTAGTTTAATTTTTGTTTTCTTTTATTTTTAATGTGTTTTTTAATTGTTTTTATTGAGCTATATATTTTTTCCAGTCCCCTCCCTTCCTCTCCCTTCCCCCTCCTATCCTTTCCCATGGTCCCCATGCTCCTAATTTACTCAGAAGATCTTGCCTTTTTCTACTTCCCATGTGCATTAGATCTATGTATGTCTCTCTTAGGTTCCTCATTGTTGTCTATGTTCTCTGGGATAGTGAATTTTAGGCTGCTTTTTATCCCCTTTATGTCTAAAAGCCACTTATGAGTGAGTACATAAGATATTTGTCTTTCTGGGTCTGGGTTACCTCACCCAATATAATGTTTTCTAGATCCATCCATTTGCTCGCAAATTTAAAGATGCCATATTTTTTTTTCTGCTGGGACTCCACTTTCTTGCCCTATTTGTCTTGACTCCTCAGTTGATCAGGAGGGTCAAGACAGCCATGTGCTACAAACCTGTGCTTTGGTTGACAATGGGAGGGGCCTCCCCAGTGACTCTGGCCCTGTAAGATTGTGATAGCACTGAAGTTTCTCACCTGCTTGTGTATCTGCAGTAACGCCACAGTGCAGAGCAGTGTTTGCAACGATGCTGTGTGGAGAAGCCCACACGCCTGTCACCGGACAGTATAGAAAGGGCGCGCCACACACACACTATACTATACCTGATAGTGAAAGACAAGATTTCTGGTTTGGGCGTTTGCTATAATACGCTTTCTAAAGCACTACTTTAGAACGTAGATCTACAGGTGGGGGTGTGGGGGCCCAGGGCAGACCTCAGCTTTAGCTGCCCCTTCTGCCTATCTTTTGGGACAGGGTCTTTCTCTAGGTTCTGGCATCCACCACTTTGGACAGACTGACTGCCAGGGATCCACCTGACCCTACTTCCTGAGCACTGATATTTCAAGCACACTCAGCCACACCTGGCTTTTCAGGTAGATGCCGGGAACTGAACTCGGGTCCTCATGCTCGTATGGCAAGCACTTTACTAACGAACGGAGCTCCCTAGTTCTTTCTTCTAACAACAACAAACAGATAACCCAACAGCAACAACAAACCGCGAACAGTATATTGTCCTCCATCAGTGTGTGTTGCCCACATCCCTTGATTGCATCATTGAGGCGCATGGAGGGACCCGCGTACAACATCTTAGTCGTTTAAGCGGTCTATGGTGTCTGTGGAATCATGAAACGAATAAGTCATGCTGTTTCTGAAACACACCCATCATGACGGGATGCTGGTCCTATCCTGTGCCCTGCAGCTTCCCCACCTTGAAACAAACAAATCCCATTTTTGTGAGTGAAAGGCACATATAGCGAAGCATGTGAGTTTGAGGTGAGTTAGGCCATGAGGTAAAGGGTGCACAGCCTTACATATGTTCCATGCACCAGACCCTGGACCCCCAAGAAACTCAGACGCAAAGCTTGGGGTGGAAGCAAGTGTAGCTAAGGCTAGAGGTGGGCCGAAGTCACCTTTTATCCTTCCCTGTTGTGGTCCTTGTTGGAGCCTGAGTGGCTGGTGTCTAGGAGTTCATATGTACCAGGGGCTAGGCCTGGGAAGGAGTGGGGCATTGTGGGAGCTGAGCTTCTCCTCTAAACAAGATCCTAACCCTTCTCAGGGCTGGACCCTGGAGTGTGTGTGTGTGTGTGTGTGTGTGTGTGTGTGTTTTACCTACTATCCATCCCAATTTACCCAAATTGTAGTCCCTCAGGCCATCCCAAAGCCTGATCAGGTGGCTGCAGGAGCCCAGGGGTTCATCATCATGACAAAACTGTCCAGCCTAGCTGAAGAGTAGCAAGGTTTGGCCCTAAGATAAGGTAATCCTGAGCGTGGAAGAGGGCAGACATGATCTTCCCAAAGGCACAGCATTGGTAACAACCCTGACAGAGGCAGACCCAGTGACAGACCATTCTCCCAAACAGGGACTCCTATTGCAAAAGGCAGCCAACTCCTTTGTGTGTCAAAAAAGAAGACTTCTACCAGATTGCTAAAAATGAGCAGCGGATAAAAATACAGTTCTGGTCCCTGGAGCCACACATCCTGGCCATGCTGCAAACAGCCGAGAGAGAGAGAGAGAGAGAGAGAGAGAGAGAGAGAGAGAGAGAGAGAGAGAGAGAGAGAGAGAAGAGAGAAGAGAGAAGAGAGAAGAGAGAAGAGAGAAGAGAGAAGAGAGAAGAGAGAGAGAGAGAGAGATCCAAACTTGACATTCTCTCCGAGGTGTGGTCTGCCCCCTGGTGGTAGATCTCCTGTATAGACACCCCACTGGCAGAAGCTGGGTTAGTGAAGCAAATCTGAGTTTTGGACAGAGGCCCATGGAGGGTTGGGCTTTGAAAAATGAATGTTGGCTTTCTTCATCTTACAGACTTCTTGCTTAATGTCTGAAGAGGGACTATTTCCTTTCCCCTTCCAGGTGCAGCTGTGTTTTATCGAACCCTTCCTGCCTTTTCTTTAGTTCAGAAAATCAGAAGGACCCACCCACCTCAGCAGACAGAAAAGATGCTAAACCCTAGAGGCAAGAAAAGATTTATAAGAACAGAGAAACCCCAAACTGACTCAAATGCTTGCCCTGTGATGAGGTTCTGGGGCAGTGGGGGTCCCTGAGAGGCTGACACCCAGTCCCCAAAGTAGAAACATAGTATAGAGCTAAGAGGACAGAAAGCTTGAGTTTGATTCCTCCCTCTACCTCTTACTAGATATGCGACCTTGGGGAAATTGTTTCATCTCTCTGCTATGTTTAGATGCAGTTCAAGCGTGAGACCCAAGGCTTGTGTGTTGGAATTTTGATCCCCATTGGAGTGCCACTAAGAGGTGTGGAACTTTCCAGAGGCTGGACCTAGAAGGAATTCACCTGCCTTAGAGATGAATGTGATGGGGCCCAAATCCTTCTGGGATTATGCATTAGTTATTTTTCTTATCACTGTGACCCAATACCTGACAAGAAGCAACAGGAGGTTGGAAGGACTGACACTGGTTCCCAGATTCCCAGGAGGGAAGACCGCATGGCACCTGGTGGCAGGAGCTTGTGACACACAGTTCTTGG
Source organism: Neodon shergylaensis (assembly GCA_025134845.1). Classification (NCBI taxonomy): domain Eukaryota; kingdom Metazoa; phylum Chordata; class Mammalia; order Rodentia; family Cricetidae; genus Neodon; species Neodon shergylaensis. Next base: position 9,755,442 of record JABTXL010000541.1, read on the forward strand.
CACCTCAGCAGGTCATGGAGCAGAGGCAGTAACAAGAGCTGGAGGCAAGCCTGCCTGTAAACCTTATGTTCCGCCCCCATTCCCCTCAGAGACCCACTTTCCCCGGGGAGACCTTGCCCCCAAAGTCCCACAACTTCCCCAAGCAGCATCATCAGCCAGAGCCGAGTGTTTAAAAAACAAGCCTGTGGGAGGCATTTCACATCTCCCCTTCTCTGTCCCACAGTGGGGTCCTCACCAGAGTTAAAGCAAGAGAGAGTCAGCACCGCACCCTTGACTAAACAGACCTCTTTTCATAGGCATGACACAGCTTCGGGTGTTTCCTTTGAGTAACAGAAAACAGTTCAGTAACTGCTTTCTTGTCGATAGCACTGGTGTGCAGATGGAATCTGTTTGGAGCTTTCTGAGGGTTTGGTGAGTTAACAAATGTCAGGGAGTATGGCTAATGCTGGATACACGGCCAGAGCTACAGAATCCTCAGGAAACGTGACCGCTGTCCCCATCTCTGCTCTGCCCTTGTTCTTCCAGCACACAAGCTGAGGCCACTCTAGATTCCACTGCCAAGTCAGAAGTATGACAATACTGGTCCCATGTAGCTACCAGGTCCAAAAAGTCCTTTCTGTCTGGGAGCTGGAAGAGTTCTAGAATCATCTGCAGACAGATGGGCTGAGACCAGGACACCCCACTCAGGACAGGAACCCTGACTGCGGGACACAGAGAAGCAGGAATAAAGAGAAGGGTGATCGACAGTAGTGGGGGTTCCAGAATTCTTCAGCAGGGCCAACAGCTAACCAGGGAGAGGGGACAGGAGAGACATCTCAATCTAGGAGACCTTGTTTGGTCCTGGCTGTCAGCCCCTGTTTGCTCTTTCCTGATTCACTCCATTCTCTGACCTCATTGGAATCTGACAGCTTCAGTTGGGCAGAGCCAGTTCTGTTCGCCTCTGCCCAAGGATCCTGACTGACTTAGAGACAGTGGCCCGCTCAGAGTCATACAGCAATTGTGTGGCTTGCCCACTCTGGCGCTGCACCCAGAGGAAAGAGATTCACCATAGCAGTCATAAAGGACAGCCGCAAAACCCCAACTGCTGTGGGACTGAAGACTCTCAGACAATAACTTCCCTGCTTGATGGCTCAAGAGCTCCCCACAGTGGTCATCTTGCTGACAGCAGAGATCCTAGAGGACTTTACAGAGGATTTCACAGGACTCCTTCCCCTCCTATAAAGAGAAGCAGAAGGCACAGTACCATGGCCTCTGACTTCATGCTGATCCCAGACTCACACAAAAAGGGAAAAAGTCAACCAAATATACTCCTTTAAACCTGGTACTTGGGTAACAGAGACAGAAGGATCACCACAAGTTCGAGGCCAGCCTGGGCCACACAGCAAGTTCCAAAGGGGTCAGGACTACATTTTAATAAAAGTACGAAATTCTCCCACAATGAGAGAATCCTCTAGGGTTCACCCCAAAGTCACTTGTTGGCTCAGTTATTGCCTGGATCGAAAACTCAGGCTCCCAGGGTACTGAGCTCAGTGGCATGAAGGAGCTAAGCACTCTCTTGTGTGCTCCACAAACAACTAACACGAAAGGTGAAGTGTGTGTGGTCCAGAAGGTGCCTGAGCATCACTCACACACACACACACACACACACACACACACACACACACACACACCTCCACCACCACCAGGCAGTTTTGTTAACTCAGTCATCCTGAGCAAGCCCTGATGTTTTCTTTCTTTTGGGTTATTTCATCAGCTGCTTTAAGAGATCCCAAACTAGGAAACAAACTTTGAAACCATACAGGTTACAAGTGAAATGTATGTGTTCCACCCCCTTTCGTGTGGCTCTGGTTTCATCCTCCACACAATGGAACTTAGGGCGAAACAAGCACTTTCCAGGATGCTGTCAGGGCAGGGAAGGTATTATGGCCATGCCAGCAAGCAACAAAGAAAGTGCGGGCTGGAACTTTCAGCAGCCAGGTCCCACTTCTGGATTAACCCAGCAAACCTGAGCACCTCACCAGGTCACTCACGACACTAAGCAAGATGCCTTCACCACCTCAAAGAAGTCGTAGTTAGATGGGAAAACCCAACATACAGGCATCTGCAGGCTAGGCCCAGGTCCTGATAGGACAAATCCACGACCCTATGTGTTGAGACCAGGCTGTGCACTTCCCTAAGTTACTCTACTGTGTAAAACAGTGATTTTGTTCAGACTGTGCCTTGCCCGAAGAGACTCCATTTTACAAGCAGCTCCTGATGCCATTTTGAGGAGGGAGGATGGCCCTGCACCTGGATGGACATGTGAACAGTGCCATCTGTCCTGCACCATCCATATGGCAGCAAGTGATAAATTACTTATTCCTGGGAGCAGGAGGAATGCTTCTCCTCTAATTATCTTTACAGGAGGATGTGAGCTGGGACCATATGAGCACAAGGGAATTTTTAAAAAAATCATATCAGGATATCCAGACTTGAGAACCTATTAGATACATCAGACCAAAGATAGAGACACTGAACACTGAAGTGGCCCACTGACCAGTCAGTGTATGGTCGAGAGACGGGTCCAAGGCAATGCCTGACTGTCCCAGGGACTTCATCTTGACTCGGTCCCCACTGTTCACACAGCCTCCTTGAGTTGCAGCTTGCCTATCCTATTTGCCCATCTAGATCTGCTGTCCATCTATCTGTCTGCCCAGACCTGACTCTGTGGAGTGAACTATAACCTCCATGGTCTAGAACCTTGCCTCTGCAGTTAACTTAACTCTGTAACTCTGCTCAAGCCTGTGACCCTACAGTGACCTGGCCTATAGCAACCTCTGCTGAAGAGCTCCAGCCAGTCCTGTATGTAACTCCTGACCCACACAGATACTATTTACCTCTCTATCATCTTCACAGCTGTTCAAGCCTCTTTGTTCTCTAACTCTTTGGAACCATTTGGTAAACTACATAAATAGATAATATATAGATGATAGTAGATAATATATAGATGATAGATAGATAATATATAGATGATAGATAGATGGATTTACCTTGTGATGTACACCATGTGATCTGAGAGTTAATATTAGTAGTAAATTGGGAATTAAAAAAAACCTTTTATGTTTGCCTTAGCAGAGAATAAGGGAAGAGGTACTGCTTGGTAAGTTGCTGCCAACAAAACTGCCATCTCTTGTGAATTTAGTGATATTCAATGAATTCTGGTATTGTAGAAAAGTACAAACATGTTCATCTATGTTTCTGACATAGCATGTTCATGGCAACATGGGATCAAATGGTCAATAGGACAGTGAAGCAGTAGAGGGAAGATGAGCCTAAGAGCAGAGCATGGGGAAAAGTCACATATGACATGGCTGGAGACGAATGGAAGGATTGTGGATGGGTGATGGATGGATGGGTAGATGGATGAATGATGGATGGTTGATGGATAGATGGATGGATGGATGGATGGATGATGGATAGATGAATGGATGTATGGATGGATGGATGGATAGATGGGTAGATGGATGATGGTTGGATGGATGGATGATGGATAGATGAATGGATGGATGGATGGATGGATGGATGGGTAGATAGATAAATGATGGATGGATAGATGGATGAATGGATGGACAGGTAGGTAGATTGGCAGATGGATGGATTAGTTGATAGGTGAATAAAGGGTAGGTGAATAGATGGACAGATACAAAAATACACAGCATACACATATATGCCCTATTTATGAATATTTATAGTGTATGTTTTTGGATGAGGAGCTGGATATTTCATGCAGGGAGAAACAGAAAAGGATCAATGTCAGCCAAATATTTGTGTTCAGAGAAGCTGAAAGGTACCTCAGCTCATGAGAAGAGAAAAGAGTGACCAGGAGAGGCTGGAGAGCCAAAAAGACAGAGCCAAGACTGAGTGGTGGTTTTCAGGATGCTAAGAGATGAAGAAGCTCTACGTAGGAGGAACAGTGAACAGAGAAGCTAGGCAGGGCCTCAAATCAGCAGGGGGTGGAGAAGGCTTGGATAGGGAGTGGAGGAAAGAGGGATCTGGGTGGACTCCTCTAGGAGCTACATAGACCATTTGGGCACTCGGATAGCTGGGGTGGAGATACAAGGATGAAAATTCTTTGGCTGGTGTGAACTCATTCATCCCAGTGACCAAGCCTTAGGTACTTCCTGATGAATTCACATTGCCTGTGCATGCCTGCTGCTTGCTGTCTTAGGTTTCCACTTCCTGAGAACATGTGTAGATTCATTTCTCAGGCTTCCTTACGGACGTTTTGATCTGACTAGTAGGATGCAAACAGAATCAAGTTGGACATTTCAGACATGCCCACCATAAGCCTCCAAGACATGGGCCTTCCCCCTACTGACAGACTGGGTGGAAAAGACTCCAAGGACTGCAAGCAGGAGGAGTCACAAGATGGAAGGGACTTGGGCTGTTAAGTGACTCCATAGAGCAATGAGTACCCACCATCACCGTGGCACACTGACAGGGGCTAAGCTATCGAAGTGCTGTGTGTGTTACACAAAGTGCCCTACTTTGATTGTTAGTAATTTTGGCTCCTCCATCTCTGTGCCTTCGGGCTCCCGACAGATTCCTTCCAATATTCTTTCATACTCATTCCGTCTCCTGCAATCAAAGTTTAACTATGATCTACAAGTTGGAGGTGGCCTTAGAGACCATTTCCCAAAACCACGGTCCCTAAACCACTACACAGGTGTGATGGTGCATCCAGGCCTAGAAGTCAGGCCTCGAGCTCCTCCACTTGGCCCCTTTCTATTGCTCTGGAATCTGTCTTGTGCAGAACATAATAAATCTGGATTCCTTTGACGGAGCGAAATGCACAGAGTCACCTCCGGGCATTGATTTTACCCAGAGGACCCCCACACCAGCCCTGGGGGCTCAGCGTGGGGATCGATGGTGGGGTCTGGCTCTGTGGCTGTAAATTGCAGCACAGAAAGGCAGGTGGACCTGTTCACTGGCAGTAAATTCAGCTCCAGCTAGCAGCCCTGATTTTCTCCTTTAGTGACTCTACCTCATAGATCAGAAAAAAAGGGGGGGGGGGGGAAGAAGGGGGGGGGGGAGGGAGAGAGAGAGAGAGAGAGATTTTGTTGCATTTATTTGTCCTCAATAGTTTAAATAAAGAAACTTTTAATTTGAAACAGTTTTAGAGAGAGTTGCCATGACAGTCAGGGGAGAACCACACACTCTGTCCAGGGTCCCCCGCTGTTAACACTTTATACAGGCCAGTTATCAAAATAGGGATTAGCATTGGTACTGCCATGAACAGAGCTACAGACTTGTTTGGACTGCCTCAGTTTCCCATTAATACTCTTTTCTGTTCTACCCCAGGATATGGAGATCATCCTACCTCCTGCGTGTCTACCAGCTACTGGAGTTTTATAGATCACCCCTCAGCTTGAGTGTGTCTCTTGATGGGGGTGTGGCTGTGGATTCGATGGGGAGGGGAATGCAAAGCCAAAGTGTTTTTCTCTCTGCATTGCCTCCAGGAGTACACAACACCGTGGTTTATCATTAGGGGCTGCCCCCGTACCTCCTGGAGAACGTGGTGTCTGCCAGGTTCTACCACCGCAGGATTTGGGGGGTCTCTCTGGTAGAGTGGTATTTCAGCTCAGGGACTCTGGAAAAAAAGGGGGAAACAAGGGTAATTTTTGATGATTTGTCTATCATCTTCATAGCTGTTCATGGACAGGAAACAGTAGAAAAAGATCCAGGTTCAGAACTATCTCTTTAAAAAAAATCACAACCATTTTAATTGTGTGTGTGTGTGTGTGTGTGTGTGTATTTCTGTGTGTCTGTACATGGGGGTGTGTGCACATAAATCTGTATGTCTGTATGTCTGTGTGTCTGTGTATGGGTATGTGTGCACATAAATCTGTATGTCTGTGTGTGGGAGTATGTGCACATAAATCTGTATGTCTGTGTGTCTGTGCGAGGGGGTGTGTGCACATAAATCTGTATGTCTGTGTGTCTGTGTGTGGGGGTGTGTGCACATAAATCTGTATGTCTGTGTGTCTGTGTGTCTGTGCGAGGGGGTGTGTGCACACAAAGTGCAAGAGCCAATGGGGACCAGAGGTATTGGATCCCCCTGGAGGGGGAGTCAAATGCCATTGTGAGTCATCTGACATGGGTGCTGGGAACCAAACTTGAGTCTTCTGCAAGAGCAGTATATACTCCGAACTGCTGAGCCATCTCTCCAGCCCCCAGCTGATCTCTTCTTAAGCACCTCATGGAAGCTGGGGGCATTGGAGGTCATCTACTTCCTCCTTCTCTCTGGAATCAGAGAAAAAGACAAACAGGAGTCCCCAAACCAGACTTCTGGCCTTCTGAGGGAATAGGGACTTTGTACTTTATTGTTCTGCAAGGTTCAGGGTAAAGCCAACAAGCAAAGCAAAGTAGCCAGTGTGGACCAGGGCCTGTTGTGTTTGTCACTGGACAGATGCTGGAGCCAGATACTCCAACATTGGGAGTTTTGTTTGATTGGTTTGAGGGTCCTGGATATGGGACAAAGGGCCTTGAGCGTGCCAAGCAAGTGCTCTACCACTGGGCCATAACCTCTCTCCAATATGAAAGCTCTTCAGTAGGCAACACCCGGCAGAACAAAGCTTCCACTAAAGAGCAGCTTGCATTTGGGGGTGCAGGTTAGGGGTACCAGTGTGCCTGGGAGGAGTGGCATCAACAGAGGGAGGTTGAATCCGAGCTCCAAGCTCCAGCACATTTTCTGTATTAGCCACCTGGCCACAAGAGAACAGAGGTAGCCAGCCCTGCTTCTGGAACAATATTCTTAACTTTGGTTGTGTGGTAGACTCTCCAAGGGAACATTACAAACACAAACTCCCTAAGCACTGGCCTGGAAGACGACTTCACTTGTGTTCAGGGGTCCAGGAATGCAGCAGTATTTAAAGCTCCCTTGATGAGAGTTCTGTTGTACTAACATTGCAAACCAACCGACCGGCTTCTTGGAGTGTGGTCCTCCAGCTAACCCCTAGAGACAATGACAGAAGCCTGGGGTTGCCACACCCTGCTCCAATCTCACCCACACACACTTCCCCTTTCCTCCTCTTCTCTCTTCTCACAGGTGGAATTTTAACCTACCTTCGAGGTTCCTCCTTTGCCAAGACTCAGGCCAACCCACCTCTGGTTGGAGGTGGAGTGACTAGCAAGGATGGTCAGGCTATGGTGTTCTCACCATTTCTGCTTTCTATTACTCTTGGTGGAGAATCTTCTGAGATGTTTTAAGAACAGCTACAGATACTCCTGCACTGTACCACTCCCCAAACCTTCCAAGTTCATCGTGCAAAGTACGTCTCTGTGCCTATCGGGTGTTTGAAGAAGCTGTAGGTCAGAAAGGGTAGGAAACCTGCCCAAGCTCACACAGCATGAAGTCCGTCTGTGAGGCCGATACTGGATGGCATCCCTCCAGCTCTGAACTCTTTCCCTGTCATGGAACCTGGGTTTGCCCTCTGCCTTTCTCTCTTATGGGTTTTTTGTTTGTTTTTGTTGTATTTATCATGTGTGTGTTGTGCGTGAATACATAAGCACACACATGCCATGACATACGTGCTGTGGTCAGAGCACTGTGTGGAATTGGTCTCCCCAAACCTTTATGTGGGTTCTGTGGACCAAACTCAGGTCATCTGGATTTTCTGGCAAGCGCCTTTACCCACTGAGCCATCTCGCCAGCCCCATCCTCTGCTTCTGATCAAACCACCTTGATTAGATTTTTACTGAAAGTGAAAACCGATGGGATAGTGCCATGTAATCCTGCGAAGGACTGAGAATCAGCAGGACTGCCCTTACCCGAGGGCTTCCTGGGCCAGGGTTCCTGGCGCTGCTGGCTACTTGCTTGGCTTTGCTGTCAAGTCAGTGGGGGTGGAAATAAGCCCCAAACCCTTGGGAAAGCATCACAGGCAATGTGTGCCGAACCCCCTTGTCTGAATCTAAGCAAGCCCCCAGGCACCTTTTCTCACTAGAGTTTGAGAAGCACAGCTTAAACCCTGGGTTTCTGTAAAGGACCTACAGCTTCTGGCTCACCTGGAGGCTTATTAGAAAGGCAAATTCATGGGGTATACTAGTCCCTCTAAGTCAGAAGCTCAGTAGAATGTAGCAACCTGTCTTACCCAGGCTTCCAGGGGCAAACCCTGCTTGGAGCACTTCCTCTGCCTCCACATAGCCTGCTATAACTGGAGAGTTGACTGCACCCCATGGTTGTCAGTAAGATGAGCAGCCTGCGAAACATCCCACCAGGGGATAGAGACCAGTCTGGGAGAATCATCCTCTACATAGGGCCCCTCAGACCCTAATCAGGAAGATGGGCAACTGGAGGGCATGCTGAAACCCACACCAGGACTCAATTAACTCATAATAACTGTGAGTTATCTGGGGGGGGGGGGTCACCAGAAACTAGGAGACCAGCCAGGCTCAGGACAGTCTCTGGCTCCTTCCAAGGTCCAGCATCCTGGAGAGCAGCTTGGCTAGGAGATTTGACAAGCAGTGAGCCTGGGTGTGGTACCAAGTGACGGGAATCTCCAGAAGGCCAAGTGACTAAATTCTCCAAGATCTGAAAGTCTATGCCATGACCTGTGGAACCATTTCACAGTGGCCAGTGCTCATTTAGCATGTGTGTGTGTGTGTGTGTGTGTGTGTGTGTGTGTGTGTAACAGTAAAGAAGACTCAGGCCCCAGGTTAATTTACTTAATTGCACACTCGCTGAGGTCCCAACACCTAGGAAGCTGATAACCACAGCTGTTGAACCAGGATCTTATCAGGAGACAGCTTGATACTCTACAAATACTCAGGAGGTCACAAAGTCGGTCCCCAAGTCCATCTGGCAGCAAGCCCGAACCCTTCTCCGGGTTCCCCTTTCATCCCAGAGACTCACAAACAGGGCTTCTGACTGAGGATGAAGGCCGGAAGAACCAGACTTGAACAGGCCTAAGCAGATGGCCATCCTCTGGGCTGTCCCTGGTCACCCTGTGTAGATTGACTGTCCCCTAGAGATCTGTCACTACCCATGGACCCATGGCATGTGTCCCTGCAGCCCTATAGAGGTGAGCATAGCTTTCTCCTGCTTGTTGATCTCGGCCTCGGCGACATCAAATGGAGGGGGCCTAGGCTCCCTAGGGCCGGGCTCGTGACAAGCCCTTTGATCAGAAAAGGACCAGCTCTCACAAATGTATGGGACATGAAGCAGGAAGAACAGCCCAGTGCTCTCCATCCTCGGCCTCCTATGCCCCTGCAAACACATGGATGCGGTGTCATGAGAATATTTCAGGACATAAATATCCCCTCCGAGAGCCTGTGCCCTGCTGCTCAGGGGGTTATGGCAATCATCTTTCGCATGTCTTAGCATCCGCTGCTCAGAATGTTTCAAACCTCGAATAGAGAACGACGTTTGGGCATAAATCAGCAGTGGAGCCCAGTCCTGCCTCCTCTGGGCCCTGGGCTGGCCTGCCTCGTCTGTTCTCAGTTGCTGAGCTAGTCGTTATTTTAAGTGCCACTTGCTTTAAAAGCCTGGTGACAGATCGGTGGCTTTTCTGTGTGTGGTGGGTCATTTGTGTGACTGATTTTATGACTCGCACGCACTGCCTGCCAAAAGACAGCTCTGGACAGGTTGAAGCAGCGAGCTTTAAGGTCAGGGGGATGGCAAGCAGTGCGCCAAGCCCATAGAGGGGCTCTGCACACGTTCTTTCTTCCCAGCTGCCTGTCAAGTAGCTAGACCTGAGCAGCAAATAATAAAAGAGGAACATTGTAGAGTTAAGTCTTTCCTGCTGGGTGCGGAGTTTGGTAACTAACAGCCATTGTCTGACAGGCTCTTCCAGACAGCCATGGGCTGCTGTTACAGCTGCAGCTGCCTGGGGCCTTCCTGTGCAGTCCTCCAAGATGGCCAAAGGAAGAAGGAGAGGTATCGCTGCCTCCCTTCCGCAGCTCACATAGACCCGCCAGCCCTGTCAGAAGCCTGGCTTAACTTTGTCAGTCCAGGGGGACAGGCTGGTGTGTGCCACTGGCGGGCAGCATTTGCTGTCTGAGTGGGTGTGCCCAGTGCCCCTGTCATGAACTGTGAACAGTGGGACAGAGGACACTGTCTTGCTCCAGATGGGAATGGACCTATCCAAATTGCCGTACACATGGCTGTCGCTGTTTCCATTACCTGGTTATTGAGCACCCCTATGGGCTTTTCATTTCATCTTAATCCTAAAATGACAGGAATCATTCTAGCCAACGTCCCATGAAACCGTTTTCTCAAAAGGACCCAGTGGCCTGTCTGCCACCTGCAGAGAGATTCCCTATGGTCCATAGCAGGGCCCTGTCCTCTTCCATCCACAGGAGATGAGCAGATACCATCTGCTGGGCCACATACTGAGCACCCCAACCCCACAAAAACTGCCAAGGCTCTGAACAGAAGGAAAACTCCCCAAGCCCAGCCCCCACCTCCCTCGGTGAGGGTGACAGGGTGGAAAGGAGTCTGTGACCATTGGTAGTGTTCAAGATATAGAAGGTACTGACAGACAGACAGCTGCCCAATGGGAAAGATGCCTTGTGGAAAGCTACAAAGTGCCCCCCATGGCTTTTAAAACATCAAACTTAAAATGTCCCGCTTAATCCAAGAGGAAAGACAAGTTGTGAAAAGTCCACATCGCGGGATATACAATGGCAAAAACCATCGGACTAAAATTACATGTATTGATTCAGATAAGTCTATGGTGAAACATCCATCACGTTGGGCGGAAGAATGGATAAAGTATGATGTCACACTGAAAACCTAAAACCCAAGCAGAGAGGACCTTGCTTTCCCTGTCCAGGCTGGTGAGTCACTGAAGAGTACAGGAGGGAAGCAGGATGATGGGGTTTCAAACTCTGTTCTGAGGTCATGAGTCTGTCCTTAAAAACAGGACTGTAGGGACAGGGCTGTCACCCTCCTCCTTGTCACTGTTATAAATGAACCATTGGGCCCCAGCTCTCCTTCTGTGCCCTTGGACAAGCTTCCTGTCTTGCGAAAGCATGTCTACGGAGTGAGGCTGACAGTTGCCATTGGTTAACAATGAGAACTGGCCTTTGAAGAGCCAATCAGAGTGCCCGGGACATGGTGCCTACCAAATGCAATAGTCAGCGATGTCCAACATCAATGACATCATCTAAAATAACCAAGAGTCAGCATGACAGTCTCCAACGAATTATGCGATTTTCTTGGGGACAGCAGAACATGGCAGCGGGAACCCATAGGTCACAGTAAAACAAGGATGGCAGAATAGAGAACCGCTGGCTGGGTCGCGTGAAGCTGAGGAAAGACCCTTGGCCACACCTGAAGGGGCTGTGTGGAGTTTGCCCTCTCAACTGGCAGCTTCCACAGACCCGCCTCAAGGCCAGGAAGCTTCTAGAGTGACAAGAGAGGGGTGTGAGGCTCAGTTTCTCCACTCATGTATAGTTCGGAACCCCCTGCCTAGGCAATGGTGCCACCCACAGTGGCCTGGGTCTTCCCACATCAATTGATTTAATTCAGATAACCGCCACAGGACAACCCAACGTAGGCAACCTCACACCGAGACTCTCCTCTGGTAATTCTGGATTGTATCCAGTTGACAAGTAAAGCTGACAACTCTGCACCCACATCCTTGTTGGGGACCCTGAAGGTGAAAAGGGTCCAGGGAGAAAGAGAGGAAGAGTAAACAGAGTCCAGAAGAAGCTTCAATATCCTGAGTAAGTGCTGCCTAAGGAGCACAGAAGAAAGGAGGCCCCAGTTTTGCTGCATATGGGGTGCAGAGCCGCTGGGATCGAAAGATTGAGGACTCCCTTAGCCAGTCGTGTCTTGGGAAGACTCCCAGCCTCTGTGCCCTGAGTCCTCACTAGGAATAAGGGAAACAACACAGATGGGAATACATGGTGCCCAAGGGTGATGCTCAGTAGATAGGCAAGGGGATAGCGCATGTGCCTGAGTGGCTTTGGGAAATGCTAAACACACCAGCACCATTTGCCTCCAGGTTCTCATTCACCGGGTCAGGAAACCACAGGCCCAGCCCCTTGGCTCTTCTGCTTCCTGCTGATGCTCAACACCACTCAAGACTTTATCCATAAAGAACTCAGATCTTTCCAGTTGGTGTGCCTGTGATGTCACTTCCTCTGCAAATCTTGCTGGCTCCCGCACTTCAGACTGGAATGCTGGATCCTTGAAGTCCCTCCAGTCCCCTCAGTGACCTCCTCCCTCACTGCTAGCCCACTGACAGCACTGGGGACAGCTGGCTTCTGTGCATGGAGACCCTGGCACCTAGCATCTTTAGATTGTGCCCTTACTATTCCTTCTAACTGGAGCAATTCTTCCTCCAGAACAGATGCCAATGGTTCACCACAGAACCTCTCCCTGATGCCCTCTCTTGTACCCCCACTTCATATTTAACCATCCCTGCTCCCTTTTCTCCTGATTTGTCATCTTTGTATGTATTGGAACACAGCATACTTGAGGCCCCTTGTTTACTTGGTCTCCACAAAGGTGGAGACTCTATCTTGGCCACTTTATCTTGTTTCCAGCACCCGAAATTGTGGCACAGGTGTTTACACACAGGAACTGAGGCTCAGGGGGAGCGTATGCCTACCAGGAATTCTCGGCCCTGGGGCTGTGCTGGTGGATGTTTAAGATGCGACACTCGAGGAGTGTCATGGCCACCCTCGTCCCGCAAGGAATGACGCGACCACCGGAGCTCTTCTCACTGCAGTTTATTCCAGGACCTTTTACAACTCTCTCACTTTTTTTCTCTCCCTTTTCTCTCTCTCCGACCTCTCTCCTCTCTCCTTTCTCTTCCTCTTTCTGTCTCTTTCTCTTTGACCTCTCTCTTCGGGCAAACCCTCTCCCAGCCCTTAAGTAGGCATGGGCTGCCAATCCCGGATTGCCAGGTGGGCATTGCCCATAGGCCCACGCATATGTAAGCAGCTGATGATCATTACGTGATCAGGCATAAGTCAGACTTTAGCCATAGGAGTTGATTATATATCTCCATCAGGTGTGATTCCATACAGCTCGCTACAGAGGAGCAAGTTCCTGGCTGTGTTTACTGGCTTTCCTGATGTAAATATTGTCAGAATGGATGGTGCCAAGCTGTGGTGTGCCTGGTGGGCTCTGAAACAAATCCATGTAAGCTGACACAAAGCTGTCCTCTGCTTGGCCATTTACTGTAAAATCTCCAGGCTGTGTGGCATGCAGTGCCCCCTTCGACCACTAGGGGGCAGCCTTTCCCCACTGAAGACATTTACTCTCTCATCGTCCTCAGTGCTACCGCATGGCCGAGCATAGTGGACCCGTGGGCCCATTTGGTTTATGAGTTACTGATGGTGCCCGGTCTTGGGTGGTTGTCTGCGGAAAGCACGTACTGTCTGCTCAAAAGTGAAGAAAGCAAAGCCAAACAAAACAAAACGGATTAGGACTTGAATGGGTCTCTGGTGACCCCTGGAGAGTGGCGAGTAAGTGGATAGAGGGCTGAAAAGGACCCCCTCCCCCCAACCCCATGGAAGCTTTGGAGGTGGCTCTTCCCAGCATGCTTTAGGCTCTGTCTGAGCTCCTGGCCCCTAAAGGCCAGCCCAGCCTCCCTCAGAGAGCTGCAGCACCAAGCTTCTACTCTCTAACTGTGGCTCATCCTTTAAACCTAGCCTGCTGGGCCCTGTGGAAGAGGGCTACAGGTTGTGCCTACCTGACCTCCTAATATGGCCACACACCCTCTGGTATTCACTACAAAAGAAGGTAGGGGCATTTCTTGTAAGCCCAGGCTTGGGGCATTGTCTGGGTCTGCACCAAAGTGACTCCCTTAGCCTGGTTAAGAAGCACAGGGCAGAATGAGGCGCCTGTGTTTCCCAGCAGTAGGGCCACAGTGTTCATCTGCTGGGCAGCCCAAGGTACTGTGTGCAATGGGATCCCTCCCACCCAAGGCCCATGGAGCCTCCCAGTGGGAGCCTAGGACCCCTACACTGTTCCTCTTAGAATATTGTCCACCAGAGGCTCCAGAAGCCTCCAGAAGATTCCACACTTGCAAATGACAAACCTTATCATCCTTGACTCTTCTCAGGCACCGCTGAGGGCCTTTGCCCCCAAAAGCCTCAAACACATACAGTGCTGAGGTCTGGAAGGAAGTCTGGACCCTCCCTAAGGAAAGAGTGTGTGATGTCATCCCACCCCAGGGGGCAGAGTTCAAAGGTGAGTTCAGGGACCAGTTCAGCTACTGAAGCCTCAGAGGGAAGCACCTAGCCTTTTGGCCACAGCTTCTTTGGCTGGTCAGCTGGGACCAAACAAGACTGCTCCAGGGGTCAGTGAGAGTCAAGTCCAGTCTGAGCATGGCGGCTGGGCTTGTAAAATCTGTGATCTGCCCAAAGGGAAGCTGTAGCTGTGTCTCCTGGCTGTGAGCCTGCCCTTGTCATGTCAGAGGTGAACTGTGGAGCAAGACAAGGAAAGCCTTATCTTCCTGGAGTTCTAAGCCATGAGAACTAAGCCAAGTGTTCGCTCTGAGGCAAGAACTGAAGCCCTGGTGGTTGGAAACACAGGCGGCATTTTTACAAGAACACTAGCTGGCTTAAAGACTGATGGGCGGCAACAGCACACCCGAGTCCCTAAGCTAACGCCTGGCCTTTCTCCCACTTGCAGCCTGTGGTGTAACCACCACTTCCCTGGCGGGAGGGCACAGCTCTGCTCCACAGCCCTGAGGCCCTGGGGTGAGGGCCTCCTGCTCTCTGCTCACCTGCAGTCTCTCTTGATCAGCTTCAGAAAGACCACACTGGAGGTTAAAACGGATTTGCTTTTGCTGTTTGTTTTCCTGTTTTGTTTTTCTCATCTGCCCAACTCTTTCACGAAAACAGGTAGCCTTCAGAGAAACTGAGGCCGGTGATGAGAAATGGCCCCGTTGGGCCCGTGTGGTAGAGTTGTAGATCATGGTTCTGTCACAGGTGGGGTGGTAGCTACTCTGTGATGCCACCAGGGCTCTCCTGTGCTCCTTGTTGTGCCAGAATCTCCTAACTGAAACCCAGTGACAGGACCAGCAAGTCTGCCAGGGTAGCTCTACCCTCACCTCCAACCCTGCGGGCTCCCAGTGGGGGAATCTGTGGTTGAGGGTGTCTAAGTGCGGAACTTCCCAAAGGAAGATGGTGGCACAAAGATGGTGGGGTGGGGGTGTAGGGGGACAGCTAGCATACTCGTAGATGGCCCTGCCAAGCCTGAGTACTGGGTCCCCCAGGAAGTATTCCGGTGCTCAGCCCCTGGACAGGCCCCGGGCCTCTGAGATACCTGAGACACCATCCCGTTGGGGAGAGTCAAGTGCAGAGCAAGCACCTGCACAGGTGTTTCCAGGCCCCGTGCTACGCCCACTACCCCTGGATAATGGCACTCTGAATGAAACTGGGAAACTTAACTCCTGCTTGTCCCCCAGTGAATGGGAAGCAGGGGGCTCTGCTCACAGCTCCTCAGGGGGATTGTTGCCTTGCAGAGAAGGGACATTGCCCAGGCCCGGGTACCAGGCAGCTGCCCAGGGTTCTCATCATGCTCAGGTGCACTGGGGATAAAGGTCTCAAAGGACCACGGGAAGATTAGGATGTTCTCAGAAGTTTGTGTTTCTCCCCACGCAGGTAAGCCGGTCATCATGACTGGCTGCTCCTGGCCTTCAAAGCGGTTCAGGCACGAGGTCCCTCTGAGGGGAAGGCTTGCCAGCTGCGACTCCGTGGATCCCTTCTCTCCTATGCTTCAAGACTCCTAAGGCCCAAGGCCTGCGGTTTACACCTGAGGTCAGTTCATGTGGCCAGCCACCTCCCCCACTCCCACCCCCACCCCTACCCCCACTCCCTTTCAAGCTCCAGTTCCCACCGGTCCCTCTCCCTTTCACTTCCCTCCACAACTCAGGGCTCTGGCAACTCTGCCGCTTTTCTGCGATGCTCCCTGTCTCTGACCCCATCCCTGACTGTGGGTACCAGATACAGTTGGTGGACGCTCAGTGAATAGGCAGACACAAGGCCAGTCCAGTTCACCAAGGCAGCCGGGCCACAAGGAGGTGGGGATGGTGGCTTCTTGGTCAGGGCTTAAACTGGATGTGTCAGGAAGAAAAATAAATTCAGAACAGTTCAGAACAGTTATTTCAGGACTCAGGGCATCAAGAAAAGAGCAAAGGCCATGAGAGGCAGCTGATTCTGCTCTGCTAATCCAAAAGCCCAGCTCCTCACGTGCCTGCTCACCGAGCACTCCCAGACATGACATCATGCCCTCTCGGGGCCCAGACTCTGCCTTCATAGAGTGGCATATGTCTCAGGGAGCTGAGCTGTGGAAATCCCACTCGAAAGAAGATATGAGGCTCCATTTGACTGGAAGCTGGCAGTCAAGGAACATTAGCAACCACAGCCTCCCTCGAGAAACCGGATCAAACCAGCTAAAGAAGGGCAAAGGTTGATGCATGCCAAAAGCACCTGCGTGCATTTTTATTGGGAATAAAAAGACGCTTAGTGTGCGTCTAAGGCGGAGGTTCAGTGCAATGGGTCACAGCCCATACTCTGAAGCCCTGTAGACGCAGCATCCTGACTTTATTACTCCCAACTCAGGGCCTGTAGGTGAGTCTGCTTTGTCTGTTTCATCCCTGTGGCAGCCCTGGCCCCAGAGTGCTGCCTGACCTAGGCAGTTCCATGAATGATTGCTGACTTCAAGTCACTTGAAGTTACCTCATATCACGGGATCCCCTCTCCTGCTTCTACAAAATCAAAGTTAGACTTGAACTTGCCACAGAGAACTACTGTGGGAACCGAATGAGATGACATGGGCAAACATCTGGTGCCCAGGCCATGAGATGCTTCCCGAAGGCCCCGCCAGCTCTGCCAGGCACAGCACCGTCAGATGCCCTGGCCCTCAGCAAGCCTTGCAAGCTAAGCTTGTGGTCGCTCTCTGAAGCGCAGCAATCTGCATCCCGGTATAAACCCTGGGAATCTACTCTTTAAAACAATATTCAGACCCCTGCGTTCGGGAGCTGAGAGGCAGGAGGATCACAGTGAGTTCTAGACAAAACTGCCTCAAAAATAAAAAAAAAATAAATAAAAAAATTAAAAAAAGAACTGGGAGGTTTTGTCATGGTTTACCCACTCAAGGATAAGAACACAGAGATGGAGGTTGGAGCTCAGGTTTGGGGTGCAGGCCTGAGGCCCCAAGTCTGGCATGGCTGCATCGTGAATTCTCCTGCCTATTCCTTCAGGGGAAGCCAGCCAGTCTAGAGCTGTTCTCTAGCCAGGATTCAACAGCCCTCGGAAGCCTCCCCTGGCTGCTAAACCAAGCGATGGAAAGAAAATTGAGGGTTTATGTATTTTTTAAATAAAGGGATTCTAATTCCAATAAAAAATAATGCCCTTCCATGGACAACTGCCATCTCCTCGGCTGCTTCTTCCCGTTTTAATAAAAATTTTTATTGTGTACATTAGGTTAACCAGACATAAGGCGGACTCGCTGCAGAGCGAGCCACTCAAGGGGAACCATTCTGGTTCATGTCAGGACTGTGAATCAGGCTTCCTGGGAGGGAAGATGAGCACAGCCACCCTGAAGAGCATCTCGGGCTGCTCTCCAGAGCAGAGGCTGGGAGGGAGTGAGGCTTGGTCCTCAGGGGACTGTAGTTATACAGATATACATACATATACATGTATATATACATACACACATTTACATACACATAATTTACATTCACATATATTCTCACACATTTACATTCACATATATATTCACACACACATATGCAAACATTCACACACACATATTCACTTAGACGGAGGTGAACTATGCAGCCCAGGTTGGTCTTGAACTCCCAATCCTTCTCTCTATCTGATCCTGAGCTCAGGGTTACAGGAATGCGTCACCACACTCAGCTGGAATCATTTTATCCATACATTTCTTTCAAAGGATGCTGGCTTGAATGGTATAGAAGCCATCTCGTGTCCTGCCTCTCTCTGCCTGATTACCAAGACCCGAAGCCAGGAGGAAGCTCACTGAAAGCTGAGGGTTAGAACTGTGCTATCTGAATGCATTTTTCATGGTGATATTCCGTCTGCTTAAACAGACAAGAACAGAGCTGGATCCTGACTTTTTTGGTCTGTGCTATCTCAGGCAAATTGATTAACTTCTCTGTTCTCTAGTTTCATTCATCTGTCAAACATGAACACCGACACAAGCCTCTGATACGATCAAGAGAATCACAGCATGTGGTCCTGTAGAAGCCCTGGCAGAAGGCTCGGCACAGCCGATGCTCACTGTATCCATGGCATTCCCGTCCTTGCAACAAAACCTGATGGAAGTGACTTAGGAAGGAGAGGTTTGTTTTTGGCTTTTGGTTTAGAAGGTGGAGTCTATCATGGCAGGGAAAACGTGGTGGCTGGAATGTGACAGTCTTTGGTGGTGAAGCTTGTAGCGTCTTACATGGCATTAGCCAGGAAGCAGAGTGCTCAAGCCAGAAGCCAGGCTACACTTTCCAAAGCCTGCTTCTAGACCTACATCAGTCAGCTAAGCTCTGTATCCCACAGATTCCACAAAATAGTGCTACCAGTTAGAGACCAAGTGCTCAAATACACAAGCCTGTGGAGACACTCAAACTGTAGCAGGATATAAGATATTAAAGAAGGGCTTGCTATGGAAATGAGTCTTAACTATTGCCCATATCAACCCCCACAATTTCCTATCCCTTAGTAAGTGTTAGGTAGGAGGCTGGGTAGGCAGAAAGGCACAAAGTCAGTTCTTGCTGTGTAACAAATATCTTAAAACTGAGAGGTTTGAAATGCTAATCAATTCTTGTTTGTAGTTCATGAGTCCAGGCTAAGGGTTGGAAGATCTTCCTGGCACAGCTGACTTTCATCATGATGGGAGTTACTGGCTGTGGATGGGTCTAGATTGTCTCCTTAAGGGCTGCTGTGCCACCAGCCATGGACAAGAACCAAACAGAACTGGGAAAGACCTCCTGAGGCCTCAGCTCAGGCTGGCTCCCATTCTGTTTGGCTTGAATTGTGTACCACACATGGTCAAAGCCACACGGTAACAAGTATGGTGACGGAAGGAAGGGCTGAGCATAGGGACCACTGATGTAGGCAAATCCCAAAGGGTTTGCAGGCCCAGTGGGATCCAAGGGGAAAGTCTGGGAGAGCTAGTCTTTAGGAATCAGCTGTGCAGACCTGGATGCTGCCCTCAGCAGGGGTCTAGCAGGAGTTCACCAGGCCTCGTGGGACACACCCACAGGCCCCTGGACCTCACAGAGTGTGGGAATAGCCAGAGACAGTCTCCCTGACTCTGAAGACTTGGGTAGGTGGCTAGGCAGTGAAGGAAGGTGATATACCTTCGCAGGGGGCAGGATTCAAGCCGCCTGACTCCGTCACCTCATGAAACCCTGGAGTCCTCTTTGTCACCTCTCACTTCTGACTCATGCTGACTGAAGCTCTCTTGACCCCCAGCGTGGTGTCCCTAAGTAGCCCAGAGGCTTTGGTCACCAGTCCTCACTGGACCTGGCCCACCTGGTTCAGCTGCTCCTTCCTACAAGAGGGTATCTCCTCTAGGAGTCATAAGAGACACCCCTAATCTCCTTGAGCTTCTGGGACTGTCATGGTCTTTGTCCATTCACATACAAAACCAAGATGTCTGGCTCATGGTCACCCACAGGTCCAAGAGCCCTCAGGAACAAATGGGATGAGTGCTGGGCTGGGTGGGCATGAGAGAAATGTGGTCACAACTGTGAGGGACTTATGGAGCTGACCGTGGCTCTGTCTTGCTGTGGGACAAAGGCAATGTGCCATGTCCCTACAAGTGTCAAGAAAACAGGGTGACTTTAGATTGGTCGACTCTAGCAACTCGGCTATGCTGCCACTCCCCAGCTATGTGGCAGAGACAAGTCTCTTGTCCCCACCCTGAGCCTAACACCAAAAGTGGGGAGCCTCAGTTACACACTTAGAGCTGGTGGGCTCTGAGCAATTCAGGAACCATCACCCACTATCGAGAGAAGAGAAGTGACTGGCCAGCTTCCTCGGACCCTTCTGTGAACTCTGGAAGAGCTACAACGAAGTTTAGACCTAGGCTTTGGGGTGTCTTCATAAAACCTGCTTCTGCCTTTGCCTTTGGATTGACTCCGTGTTCAGAATGACCTTTGAAATCCCAAATTGGCTTGTGTTATTTTCAGCCCCACGGCCTTCCAAAGCCTGCCAACGGCAAGAGACATGCTCCTTACTTCTCCATGTGGGCCTCACCTTCAGCAGGACCGTTCGTATAGTTCCTTCTTCCTGTGTCCCTCAGATGGTAGAGTCAGGAGGATCAAAGCCTGGGCCCTGGCAGCCGTAGCAAGCTAGGCTCAGCTACCTATCCTCACGGGATAATTAAAGAGATAATTAATAATGAAAAGCAGAGGAAGGAGATCTAGTTAATGTAGCCACATTGGGAAGCAGAACGAATAAAGAGGTACACACACACACACACACATGCTTCAAGCTCATCTTTGAGATCCTATCATGAGGTTTAGATTAAAACAGAGGGCATGAGGCACGCATGGCTAAGCATTTCCAGGGAAGGTGTGGCCCCATCCATCATCATCTTGGCTGTCCTACAAAGAGGTCTCATAAGTTGTCAGAACTGTGGAGACCACAGCACCCACTCTGCATGGCCCCAGCTCCTTTTCTTCTCCCAGCTTGAGGTTCCTGGGGAACTCTAATTCTTTGGAGTCCATCTTCTCAGTAAACTCATAGCTGAAGGGAGGGACTCTCATCTCTCTCTTTAGAGTATCTTAGCTCTTGTCAGGATGGCTACAGACTTGAAGCTTCCTTGTACCCCTCGAACCTGCCACATTCATTTCAATGGCACGTCCTTGGCTGTGGCGATATCCTCCGTCTAGAGTGCTCTCCCTTGGTACAAAGCACTCCTTTACTTTGTCCAGTCTCCATCCAAATATCACTTCCCAGCAAAGACTCATCTAAGCTTGGCCCAGCTTTGTTTCACAAAGGGTTTGTCCCCCACAGAAATGATACAGTCCATTTATAACTGGTTATGATTAATGATGGTGGGCATTCACTTTTGTTTTCTGATGCTAGCAGGATACCTAGCACTCAGGAGCTAGGTTGCCACCTGGGGCGCTCATGAACACAGGTGTGCATATATAGGCCATGAGACTTGTAAGCTTTTTTTGTATGTGTGTCTACACGTGTGCACACCTGTGTTCATGTGTGTGCACATACGTGCACGTTCACATGTGTGCACATACATGTTGGGAACCAGAGGTCAACATCAGATATCTTCCTCAATCACCCTTTGCCATGTCCCCCCCCCCAGGGTCTTTCACTGAGTCCAAAGCTCGTGAACTCGGCTGGACTGGCTGAGCAGCAGCCCCTAGGGGCTCCTGCTGTCTCTGTCTCTACAACACTGGATTATAGGAACCAGGGTTGACTTGTTTTTCAGTACAGTTGGTTTTGTATTAACATGGACTCTGAAGAATTGAACTTGGGGTCCTGGTGCTTGCATGGTAAGCACTTTACTGACTGAACCATCTTTCCTGCCCCTTGCGAACCTTTTGAAAACCCAAAGATGCCTCTCATCTGCCTCAACTAATCTTCCCAAGGATCCTCTAATACAAACGAAATGGTAACCCCATTTTTTGTGAGGACAGCAGAGCCCAAAGAGCTGAAGAAACTTGCCTGGAACCACACGGCTAGTGAAACCCAGGCTTGGACCAGTCCCCTTCCCACTGCTGTGCTTGCCCATGGAGAAGTGCCAGATGGTTTTGTGATGTATGACTTTCTTCCAGGTGATGGGGCAGCACTATACCTAGGATGGCCCACTCAGGTGAAGGGGCAGCGCTATGCCTGTGTGG
>JABTXL010000541.1:9777281-9833239 GCA_025134845.1 Neodon shergylaensis
GTGTGGCCCGCTCAGGTGATGGGGCAGCACTATGCCTAGGATGGCCCGCTCAGGTGATGGGGCAGCACTATGCCTAGGATGGCCCACTCAGGTGATGGGGAGGTGCTATGCCTATGATGAGCCACGCTCCACTCAGGAAGCCTCTCACTAAGAGCAATCGCCACGGACAGTATACAGTCCTCACAGTGAGCCCTGTAAAAGTGGGCAGTCAAGGTCACAGTGAACCATGTCATTTGCATGCTAATGGCGTGGCCAGTGTGGAAGGCTGGAACTGGAGCACTGGTTGGTACCTGACATCAATCATAGGCTTCATCTTCGGGGCATTTCGAGCTGCACACATCCTGACGGTGGAGCATGGCTCTTCTCTAGCTCGGAGCAGATGTTAATTTGCATGCAGAGCCTCCATTTGTCGATGGTTCCCATTATCCCTATAATTGCCCCCACATACAGGGCTCGATAAAGTTATAAAGCTGTCCTTCGGGAGCTCCAAGTCAATAACGGGGCTATTGATCAGGTTGGGAAATGGTCTCCCGGCACTCTTACTGCCCAGAAGAAAAGTCCCCTGTGGGATCGGGGGTCCAGGCCCCAAGTCTCCCAGAACCTGCGTGTTAGAAGGAGTTTTTTTTTTTTTAAAAAAGTGAAGACAATATGGGGAGGCCAGTGAGCACCAGGCAGCTTGTCCAGGTAGCTGGATGTTTCCTAAAAATGTCCCTTGGTAACCAGAGGTGGTGGCCCAAGCCTATAATCCCAGCACTCTCTGGAGGCTGAGTCAGAAGGACTGTCATTGTAAGTTTGAGACTGCACCCCAAGATTGTGCCAACAAATAAACGAATGAATGATGAATGAATGAATGAACGAATGAATGAATGAACGAACGAATGAATGAATGAATGAATAGCAAAAACAAAGATCAGCCCTGGGTGGCAGTCGAGTGGGCCATTCTAGTCCATGTGTGGCAAGGACAGCCAGAATTCAGGGACTTGAGTCTCATCTCTCTCCCTCTCTGGGCATGTGACCTTGAACAAGCCAATCTTTCTAAGCCCCAGTTCCTCTTAAGCGAAATGGAGGGTATACTAATCCCTTTGCCTGTCTCCTTAGAGTGTGTGTGTGGGGGGGGGGGGGGTTGGAGTCATCAGCAG
This sequence comes from Neodon shergylaensis, assembly GCA_025134845.1. NCBI lineage: Eukaryota > Metazoa > Chordata > Mammalia > Rodentia > Cricetidae > Neodon > Neodon shergylaensis. Next base: position 9,778,421 of record JABTXL010000541.1, read on the forward strand.
CTGTGAAGGAGCGTGGTCCATGCTCCAGGGTTCAGCCCCACACTCACAGGCATGGACAGCCCTGACTGGACTCAGTAGGCTATGAAAAGAGGACATGAAGTTGAGAGGGGATGGAGGGTCGGAGAGGAGTTGGAGGGACGATGGGAGGTAGATACGATCAAACTACATGGTATACAAGTATAAAGTTCTCAGGAAATGAATAAAAACAGTAGATAAAGAGGTTTATTTCTGCTGAAATAAAAACGTAAGTAAAGGGTGCTTCTGCTGTGTGGAAGCCCCTTGGGGGACCCCACACTGTGGCCTCAGCAGCAGCCCTTTGAAGGCTTGAACCACATCAATATCCATGATCCCACTGACACGGATCTCTGCTTGTGTGTCTGACTTACTCAGGGACAGTGACTGGGCCAGCTAGGAATGACATTTGGAGTCACCAATGTTCCAAGTCTGGCCATTTGTTTCTACCCTTGTACCCTCGTTTTGCTCCACTGTGACCGTCCTGGACCCAGCGGGTGCCTGGAGAGGATGAGGGGAAATGGCAAGAACCGAGGCTGTTTTTTTTACTTTCCCCCATGAAGGCCCCTGTCTCTGAGTTCTGAAGGGTTTTCTCTCATGTACCTATGAGTCAGAGGTCAGAGGTTGTCTTCCACCCACATTTGACTTTAGTGCATGCAAAATTACTGAAAGTCCCCAATCACCTGGGTTGTCACATTGGGGCTAAGGCTAAAGTCGCAGGAGTCTGGTAAGACAATTCCTGAGAGACAGTTAGCAGAACAAGCCCAAAGCCTCTCTCTTCAGAGTCCTCCTGGGAGATGTCCGCAAAAACAGTATCCACCATAAGAGACCAGTGTGGACTGAAAGCATGCAGCCAGTCAAGCCCCACCCCTGCCAAGTTGTCTTTGTCTCGCTCACCCCCCACCACTCCCTCGTTCTCTCTCTCTCTCAGTGCAAGTTTAATAAGCCAATATCAAAACCATCTATGCCCAGAGCTTTCAAAGATTTAAGACTTTTAAATGTGAAGCACCTCATTATATCTGACTATTTTCAATAAAAAAAAAGGAGAGAGTCCTGATAAGGCTCTGATATGATACCAGTTATCAGCAGGATTTGTTTGACGTCGATTTGAAATGGGCACTGCTTGCTTTGGGGGTAATGGAATCAAACGCCTGGCAACTGCACGGTGCAAGTAGATCGCTTTTCAGGTATGGGCACTGAGACGGGGAAAGACTGTGCTTGGGGTTTACCAAAATAGAGCTCCCTTGTGTGGTGTGGCACACAGCGCTGGCTCCATGGACAATTGACTTCCTTCCCTATCAACCAGCTACAATGTTTACCTTCTTATTCCAACCATTTCTAAACCATTCAAACTAAGAGGATTAGCATCATATTTCAGCCAAGGTGTACTTTTATTTCAGCAAAGACTTCATTCACTCTCTGGGGGATTAAAGGCCTAAAAGAAATGGCTCCTTTATGTGTCCTTCATGTGGCATTTTGTGTCACATAGGTATATGTGTGTATGTATGTATATATATGTAAATATTAATATATATATATAATGTTTTAAAAAGACTATAGTGTCCTTATCTGGTAGTGAATTTTTTAAAAGAAGATTTAAGTTTCTGGACAAAGAGCATAAATGGTGAAGAATCATCCAGAGTCAGAACTGGATTTCCTGCCCTGCGAATGCCTGATAGATAAAGGTGTCTATCAGTAAGGGTCCAGGAGGGCAGCGATTACCTCCACCCTGAGCAGACTTGCTGAACCACGCGGCCGGGATGGGCCTTTCGGACATGTGAGTGCTGAGATCCTGGCTGGAGGAGCATGCCCTTGTACATTTACCCACTCATGTGGGTCCTGAGACTCTACGTTTCAAGACTTACTACTTTCTCCTGGGGCTTGTTGGCTTTTGGGACAGGGTCTTACTGGATTTTCAAGGCTGGTCTTGAACTCAACAATACCTTCCACCCCTACCCAAGTGCTGGGATTCAGGATCATGGGCATGTGTCATCATTCCCAGCTTGCTCACTCTTTCTTTGTTCCCTCCCTCCCTCCCTCCCTCCCTCCCTCCCTCCCTCCCTCCCTTCCTTCCTTCCTTCCTTCCTTCCTTCCTTCCTTCCTTTGTTTCTTCCTCTGCTCCTCTTCCTTCAACTTTTATTCTATTTACTATTGTGTGTGTTATGCATGTGTGTGCACACACGCACACATGTGCCACAGCATATGTATGGAGGTCACAGAGAAGCTTTTGAGTCAGCATTTTCTTTCTACCCTGGATCTTGGGGATCAAACTCAGGTCATCAGGCTAACATATCAGCCACCTCTACCCACTGAGCTGTCTCTCTGGCTCCCTACCTACTTATATTTTTTTTCACAATGAGAATTTGATATAAAATCAACTTGAAAAAGCCATGACTGTGTCATGGCCCTTACAAGGCACATTCTGAAGTTAGATGTTCTTTTCATATTTGTCTTTGTCCATCTGGCAGAGACTAAAGATCTACACGTGTGATTTATAAGATGCAGTCTCACAGCCTAAATACCAGCTCAGAATTCATCAGAAACAAAATCCCAAGACCCACAGTAGAGCTGAGGTTTTGAAACTCAGGACCAGGACCTTGGGACAGCATCCCCCAACCCCAGCTGACTCAGGAGTTGATTTAGGGCAAATGCCTGTTTGGGAGTTGTATTCCCCAAACATTCATGCAAAACCCCAAACCACATTGTTAGCAGAGGCCGGTGGAGATGGGGTCTTTAAAGAGGGAACTGAAGTTCAATGAGGACATGCAGGTGAGTGCTCCCAGGACGGCTATCCTTAGAAGGAAGGGACATCAGACACAGGGACATATACAAAGAAGAGAGCCCAGGTGAGGACCCAGCAAGAAGGGGCTGTCACAAGCCAAGGAGACCAATTTTAGGGGAATTTGATCCAGTTACCACCTCGATCCTGGGAATTTACAGCCTAAACAGCAGGTGAAAAGACACATGACCATTAAACCACGCAGTCTGGCATTTTTGGAATGGTATCTTTAGAATGCTAACATATTCTCTTATCACAAAAAGAGACCTGGAGTAAGATGGTAACTTGCCTAAGGCCATACATCCTATTAGGAACAGAGCTGGGCTAAAAGCCATACAGTGAATAAGAAATAAAATGCAGGTGTGTCTTATTTCAGTAAGAGTAGAGACATGAGCGTGAAAGAAACTTTAAGAGGGACGGGGCCAGCAAGGTGGCTTAGTGGATAAGGACATTTGCTGTTAAGCCTGATGACAAAGTTCAATACCCAGCATTCACATGGTGTAAGGAGAGAAGAGATTGTTGTTGCACGTGGTCTTTGACACACACACACACACACACACACACCACTCTACTGGTTTGAATGAGAATGACCCCCATAGACTCTTATATTTGAATACTTGGTCCCCAGTTGGTGGAACTGTTTGGGAAGGATTAGGAAGCGTGACCTAGTTGGAGGTGAATCACTAGAAATAAGCCTAGAAGTTTTAAAACCCCTCACCATTCCCAGAAAGTCAGTGAAGGTACAAGGAACACTTGAAGTAAAGCCCTAAATAGTTTCAAATTTTATAAAAAACTGTAAATCCATATATCTGAACATATCAATAAGCACAAGCACAAGAAACATAAGAAATCTAGACCCAGTGGGGGCTTTGGGGTTGATGAACCACACACAGGTGATTTACAAGGACAAGTTTATTGGGTTCATAATTGTGGGTGCTAAAAGCGAAAGATCTAGAGGCTGCCTGGTGAGTGCCTGATGTTGCTTTACCTTGTGAGAAAAAGAAGAGGGTTGACAAACGGAAGCATGTAACAGAGGGAGAACAAGAAGAGACAGCCAATGTATTAGTCACTTTTATATTTCCACGAGAAGACACCATGACTAACATAACTTATAAAAGAAAGAGCTTGTTGGGGACTCACAGATTCTGAGGGTAAGTGTCATGGTGGGAAGTATGGCAGCAGGCAGGCAGGCATGGCCCTGGAGCAGGAGCAGAGAGCTTACATCTGATCTAAAGCACAAGGCAGGGAGAGCTAACGGAATGACGCAGGCTTTTGGAATCATGCAGGACAATGCTTGTTGGTTCCCTCTCTCAGTCATTCTTAGCTAGATTTCTTATTACACAGCCCAGGTCTGCCTCCTAGGGATGGTGCTACCCACCGTGGGCTGGGGCTGCCTCCATCAATCATCTGTCAAAACAATATCTCACATGCGTGACCACAGACCAATCTGCTATGTAATTACCCAATTGTGGTTCCCTCTTCCTGGTCGGCTCTAGAGTGTATGAAAGCTAACCAGCACAGGAACTGAGACTCGGTAAACGTTTTGGCAGGACAAAAGTAGAGTGAAACCACAGCAGAAGGCAATTGAGTCATGACAGCAGACACTTCATTAATGGAAACACTGTCTTTATAGGAGACGCCCCAGATGGCTGCCTCATCCCTTCTACCATGTGACTATGCAACAAAAGTTACTGTCAATGGACCAGGACTCTCACAAGACTTATCATCTGCCAGCCCTTGGATCTTGGACCTATGAGTCTCCATAACTGTAAGAAATACCTTTCTGTTGTGTCTAAGGTACTCGGGTTATGACTTTTCGCTACAGCAGACTGAACACAGGAAGGCAAGCTTCCTACCATCATTCCCTGTCCTTCCTGGAGAACTCTGGCCTCCTCTCCTTGTCCAGTATCATCCCTATAAGCCTGAACCTCAGCCCAGGGTCTGCCCAACAGAGAAGCCTCCTTGGGCAGTGGTGTGTGTGTGTGTGTGTATGTGCATGTGTGCATGCATGGGGGGTGAGTGTGCATGTGCATGTATGTGTGCATGTGAGTGTATGTGCATGTGTGAGTGTGTGTGCAAGTGTTATGCAAGAGAGTGTGTGTGTGTGAGGGTGTGCATGTGAATGTTGTGGGGAAGTGTGCACGTGTGTGCCTGTGTGTGTGAATGTGTGTGTGTTTAATGTCCCTAAGTCCCATGTGGACAGGCATCACATCCTTTCTGTCTTTTTCTCATGATTATCACAAGGAATACACATAGCAGGTGCTCAGTAAACAACCACTGAGCTAAGATGTGTCCTGACGAACTGTAAAGACCTCAAGCTCAGACAGCATGTGTCCTAGACATCAGCTATCATCCCGTTGGTTAGGAGGCAATCTTGATCAGCTTTGAACTCTTTTTTTGCAGGAGGGTTTGGTTTTTTGAGACACGTTTTCTCGGTGTAGCCTTGGCTGTCCTGGAACTCACTGGGCAGATCAGGCTGGCCTCGAATTCATAGAAATTCACCTGCCTCTGCCTCCCAGAGCTGGTATTAAAGGCATGTGCCTGGCATCTTTGAATCTCAACCCTTCTACCAAGACCTGGTATTCAAAACTGGGTGATTTAATGCTGTGTGTGCATGTGTCTGTCCTTCTATGATGTTGGAAGCTATGGAAAGCCAGTGCCCAGAGAAAGCTGAAGTAATGGTGTTCTAACTTTTTTTGTTACAGCTACAGAATACCCTAACCAAAGACAACTTAAGGGAGAAAGGGCTTGTTTTGGCTCATAGTTCCAAGGAATACAGTTCATCAAGATGGGGAAAACATGCCAGTGGGAGAAGGAAGCTGGATTATCATATTTCACCTCATACAGGAAGCGGCAGGGGAAGGAGGAAAAGAAGGAGGAAGAAAAGGAAGAAGAGAATAGAGAAAAAAACAGGAAGTGAGTCAAGTTTATGAAACTTCAAGAACTAACCCCAGTGACTTATTTCCTGAAACAAGATTCTACCTCCTAAAGGTTTCATAACCTTCCCCAAAAGTGCCAACAGCTGAGAACCAAGTGTTTAAAACACATGAGCCTGTGGGGACATTTCATCCAGGTGGTGTGGATCAAGGAATGCACTGGGGTCAGCAGTCCTGGAAATCACTCAGCTATGTGGCCACAGGGCAGGCGCTCACCTGTCTGAACCCTGATAGAACCAGGCATCAACGGTCGACTCATAAACAACCAAGCTGTGAATGGGTCCAAGAAATCCATCCCCATGTCCCTGTGTCCCTAGAGTTTCATTTCTTTTTTTTTTCTTTTTGTTTTTTTTTTTTGTTTTTGTTTTTCGAGGCAGGGTTTCTCTGTAGCTTTGGTGCCTGTCCCACAACTAGCTCTTGTAGACCAGGCTGGCCTCGAACTCCCAGAGATCCGCCTGCCTCTGCCTCCCGAGTGCTGGGATTAAAGGCGTGCGCCACCACCGCCCGGCTAAGAAGTGACCTCCCCATGGTAATGTCACATTGAAACCTTGAATGTCTCCTTAATATGTCATCTCACATGGAGCTGATCCCCAAGATAGGAGAGGGCACCCCACTGCCACATTTTTTATGCCTTTCTGGTTGTGAGGTGTCTGGCCCTGAGACTTTTCCCTGTATGGCTGGCATATTTCTCCAAGGTACCAAGTTAACTTCCAGACAAGGTGTTCTCCTCCCACTCCAACTGAGGAATCCCTGGGAGCAAGGTGTTCCAGGGTTTTTCCCCTCGGGACACTTACAGGAGAGGACAACAGAAACCAATCTGGAGCGGTCCGAGCCCCACAAGGGCGTAGAGGGATTTTATAATACAGGTGACCTACAGCTGCAGCTGGCAGAGGCTGGAAGGGCAGAACAATAGCAACTCTGTCCCTAGAGTATGCCCTCATTTCGTTTAATACCCTGTGTTCCCAGGCTAAATGCAGTGGTCTCATCCACCTGCGTGAGATAGGAAAGGCACCTCAGGGCAGCCACGCATCTTTTCAGGGCATCACACAGCCCAGGTTGAGAGTTGGTAGCAGTCTTCAGGTTCAAAGCTACAGACGGCAGGCACATGTCAATCATGCCTGCATCCCTTCAGTCATCTCGCCACGGAGAGCCTACCCACGCTGTGTTAGGTGTTGGAGAGACAAAGAGAATGGAGCTTGTTCTTGGGCTGGGGAGACAGCTCATGGGGAAAGGTACTTGCTACCAAACCCAACAAAAGGAAGGAGATGGCTCCTGCAGGGTTGTCCTCTGACCTCGATGTGTGTTCAATGACAGGTGCACACCTGCACGCAAATATATGGAAACCACAGTTAAAATTTCATTTTGGTTGGAAGGGTCTGGAGAGATGGCTCAGCAGTTAAGAGCACTGGTTGCTCTTCCAGAGGGTCTGGATTCAATTCCCAGCACCCACATGGCAGCTCACAGCTGTCTGAAACTCAAGTTCCAGTGGATCTGACACCTTTACAAAGACATGCAGGTCAAACACAAATGCATATAATTTTTTTAAAAAAATTAAAAGTACGAAATTTCATTTTTGATAGCCTGCTTTGATACCTAGGAGAAAAATGGAGTGAGCAACAACCACACAGAGAAATGTACAATTACAAACTGTGACGTGTGGTGGGGATGTGGGTGAAAGGCCCTGGGTCCATAGCACAGGTAAGATATCTTCAGGGAAAGAACACTACACAGCATCACCAGTTTGCTCAGTGACCATGGGGTGACTTTGATGTGAGTCTACCAGGGGAGAAGACAGTCAGTATGTCTGCACAAATGCCAGGGCTGTGAGGCAAGAACAGGGGGTGCCGAGAGGAGCTGGCGGGTATGGAGAGAGGAGCCAGCGGGTGAGTGCACACACACACACACACACACACGGTAGGGGTGGCAGACACAGAGAGGAGCAGGCAGGTACACAGAGAAGCAGAGCTCTGAGCCTGACAAGCCTTCTGATTCTGCCCAAATGATAACTTGCTGAGGGAAATGACCTTGCAGCTTCCAGGCTTTTCATCTAATTGCAAACCAGGCAACCTTAGCCACAGCAAGATCTGCAGATAGCCAGCACTGTCATCGCCTTGCCTGGCCTTGCTGGCACCTGTCCTGCTCCATACCCTAGAGTAAAGGCACACATGTGCCCTCAGGACACCCAGCTAACCAAGCTGCACTCAGTGCCTAGAACCCAGTGACTGAGCACTGGGACCCCAGCAGAGAACATGGGTCCTAACTCAGACCCAGGTGGGAAGGCAGCTTAACGTAAGAGCACTGCTTAAGGGCACAAAGCCCCTGGGACACCCTCCTGTAAGGCTCTGGGAAAGAGTTGCCAGTGCTCCTGTGGGACCCAAGTGTGGGGATCACAGGGGGCGGGGGAGAGAGTTTCAGAGAAGTCTAGGGATGCAGTCTGGCATTCGTGCTAGAAGGTGGAGACTGGTCTGTGTTATTTGCCATGCTATGTTTCCCACCTACAAAGATGAGTGTGGATCCCAGGAGTTAGGGGAGGTGATGAGGAGCAGAGAGTCTGAGCTGTGAAAACCTCTGCCTCTTCAGGCTCTTCAAGACCCCTCCTTTCTCCATTACATAAGATGCATATCATCTATATAGAGGCAGAGATGTTATATAAAAGACAGAAGGCACAAAGGATAAAGACAAGCGTGGCCCTCACTGGCAGTCTCAAGGTGATGTACAAGATCTCTCCAGGCCAGGCACACACTTACCCAGACACATGTACTTCTATTCATGAAAACGGACCCTACTGTACAATGCTATGTGTCTTGGTAAAATGTAGACATTTTACCTCTTTAAAATATACTTCTGTAATATCAATATACATTACTGCATAATGTAGTGAATTTATTAGTCACAATTCACTTACCACACTCCCTGTTATAAAGCATTTAACTTACTCCTAAATTGGATGTCCTACAAGCTTGAAGCTAAGTAAGTACATTGAAGGACTAGGGATATGGCCTCATTGGTAGAGTTTTTGCCTAACATGCACAGGGTCTGGGTGTGATCCTCACCACTGCATAAACAGGACATGGTAGTAGCCTGAAATCTCAGATCTTACGGGAAATGAAGGCAGAAGAATCAGGAGTTTATCTACATAAGAAGCTCAGGGTCAGGCTAGGCGTGCAAGCAAATATACATATATACATATGCACGTATATACATCTATGTGTGTGCATGCACTCTGAGCTCTTATTTAGAAGCCCAGAAATTTAGCTAGTTGCATTAACTCATGAAAGGGGTACAGTGTCTATCCCCTCATTCAGTATGACAGTCACAGGTCTGAGTCAGAGCATCGGTGAAGTTCTAGTGGACAGATGTCTTTATTTTGGAGGTATCACTAACTCTCAAGGGTATTTCAGCAAAGAACCCTTCAGTTCAGTCCCTCATGAGCAAATTCCAGCATTAGCTCAGTTAGAACTGCCCTTGATTGACATGTGCGCCTCCATCACCTTGCTAAGTATCTATTGAGTGTCTCTGAGTAAGAGAAATGGCACACACATCCTAGTTCAGGCTGAGCGGGAGCCTCAAACCATTTCAACTCTGGCACCCATTAAGTCACAGCCAGCAATGCCCTCGTTTGTGTTTCTAGAATGTTCTTCTTGCTCCTTTGATTAATGGGGCCAGACGTGGTAGCACAACTTCAGGCAGACTGAAAACTCTGTTTAATTATTATGACAGTGCCTGAACTTCCCTCTGTGCCCTTGAAGGTGATATAGCTGAGCAGGCTAACCCAGAGCCTGGAAGCCCCATGAGCCAAGATGAGGGCGGAGTTTAAATACCTAAATGTCAACTATAGAGAGAGTAGCAAGATGAAGAATCATTCTCAAAGGGAACCAATGAAGTGCCCAGAAGCTCCAATAAAGAATCTTGTGAAACTCAGTCCAAGTCAGGCTGGCTCCAAACACTGTCTTAAACTGAAGGCCTCTGCTTCAACTATCAGAATAAGCCAATAGCCCCCAACCCTGCAAACAGGGCCTGGGTTTTGAGCTAATGTCATTTCTTGGGGGGTTGTAGGGGTTCTGTAGCTCTCTTTGAGAAGCAGCAGTTGGTCATTTGACACACCACCACTGTGCTCAAGAAATGGGACAGGACACAAGTGACAATAAAGCTAGGTAGGAGGAAGGTGGCTACATCTCCAGGAGCTCCCGTGAGCTGACAGGTTCTCAACTAAGGCAGAATAGGGGCAATGCCAATCTCGTGGGCTCTAGAAGCGAAGGCTGAGTCCATCTGGCCCGGGCCTCAAAAGAAACACTAGCAGTGCTATTCCCACTGGCTCCACATCCCAGGGTGAACTCTGCAATGAGCCTCACAGATCCTCTCAGGGTCACAGTGCTTGTGATGTCTGAATGAGATGTCCCCTATGGTCAGGGCAGTTGAAGACTTAGTTCCCAGTGGGTGACTGGGGAGGCTTTGGAGGTGTGCCCTTCCTGAAGGAAGAATGTCACTGGGGTAGGCTTTGAGGTTTCAAAGGACTCGTGCCATTTGGTGTTTGCTAGCCCTGTTTCTGCTTGTGTTGGAAATGTGCGTTCTCAGCTGCTGCTCCAGCCAATGAGATGCCTGATGCCTCACTTGCCCCTCACTTTCTCCCTTACTTCCTCCCTCACTTCCCCCCTCTCATGGTGATGGACTCTTACCCATCTGGAATTACAAGTTCAAAATAAACCTGTCCTTTTATAAGTAGTCAGTCGTCCTCATCGGCTTAGACCATGAAACCCAGTATGGACAAGTTCAACAGAACCGCCATATACGGGCTGCCCATGCATGTGTCAGCATTGTCAGGGAATAAATTTCATTCTTTTAATAAGTTGTTTTGGTCATGGTGTTTATTACAGAAATAGAAAAGTGATATGGTGCCCGTTCTCCCAGCTGTGGGAAGTCCCTCTTCTGGGCCTAGCCTCTTCTGAGGAGACTTGCTGATTTATAGCCCTCTCCCAGCTGTGTGACTGGCCGATGAGGTGACATATGACCCAGATCACTTTCCTCAATCCAGCAACACTCTGAAGGCCACTTGTCTTCAGAGAACGCCACAGCCCAGCTTCTCCCTCAACCCACCCCACTCTACCTCCCAGAACACCTAAGAACCCAGCCCCCACCCTCGCCCCAGCTCGCCCCTGGTAAATTCCTTCTGAGAGCCTGCTTCCTGGAGGCCCTATGACTTTCTTACATGTCACTTCTTGATCCTACAGCTTGCTAAGCATATGGGCTATTCTAACCGTTAGTCATCACATGGTTCTGGAAGGGCAGCATTAAGGTATTTTTCAATGTGAGGAAAAGCCCTAGAGAAATTAAGATTTCAATAATCTGTCTGAAGTCACAGAGGTGATACACTCAGACCTGGAATCCAGAATGACTGTCAGACCTGATTCCCTTATATTCCCTCCAACATACCCCACTCTCCAAAGCTGAGCCAGTGTCTACCCTCTTCAGGATTCCTTCCAGGTTCTCTGCTGTGCCTGGAAGAACTCAGAAACTTGATCCCAAGTTCATGTCCTAATCATGTGTAGAGCTGAGGCCTAGGGGTGGCAACTGGACTTAGAAAGATGGTGAAAGTGGGGTCTCCATTGTTCCTTATCGCCTCACCGTGATTCCCTCCAGCATGCTGTGATGTAGCAAGGACCCTCTCGGCAGACGCTGGGCAAAGTCCAGTGCCTTGCTCTTGTCTCTTCCACCACCTATACCTATGAGCCAAATAAGCATCTATTCCTTATAAGTTACCCAGTCTCGGGTATTTTGTGGGAGCAATAAAAAATGCACCAAGACCATCTCCTTATGATATTCTCTCTCTCCCTCACTCTCTCTTTCTCTTGCTCTCTCTTTTTTTCTTTCTGCATAGCTCCTTGTTAAACTTCCCTATGGCAACTGCATTCTGCTTTTTATATGAGTTCTAAGACCATATCCCGCACATGGAGGGAGAGCCCATGTCACCTGCAATGCTGGGTCAGCTCTCTGCCCTGCCCGGCACATACCAGATGAATGGGAGATGCTTAGATTATTGAGCTGTTTAATTCTTCACACACATAGAGTCTCTATCTTCTCAGAGCTTCTAGACTACACAGTTTATGAAAATATATGTTGTTCTGGTATGTGCGTGACATATTTAATCTTCAGCAGCCATATTATCAATACAGTATCTAAGGATACACAAACACACTGGTTTCAACGTGGAGGTTTAAAAGAGACTTCTAGAAGCAATGAGAATCTTTGTTTTGGTTTTTGACTGTGGCTGTTTTTTTTTTCTTTTAACATGCAAATAAATCGACATACATTCAATTCTGAACCAGAGAAAGGTCCAAAGGAATCCTTCAATGTAATAACAAAAAAAAAAAATCTCCTACCTTTGGTATCAAACTGCAGGGTCACAATTCACCTGACTGAGTAATCAGTCTCCTGCTGGGCTCTCGTGACTTATCTTTTCCTTCATATAAAACCATTATTATATTGCCGTTTTGCAAGGGTGAAAGAACACCAGCTTATTGAGAGCATTACAGAGGGCACTAGGCTGGGGGTGGGGGGGAAGAGTAGTGCAGTCTGAAACCAGTGCCACCATCTGCGTCCTGGACAGAGTCCCTGTGTGTGCAACCAGCAAGCCAAGCTGAGATATACTTTGATCCTCCTTAAAATAAGTGCCATCACCAGTACCATTTTAGGAATCAAGGAATAGGCTATGTAAATTGCCCAAGTGATCACATGGGGATTGAAAAGCCAAGCCCGCGGCCAGACCTGCAACTGTGCATTTTCCCAGATGGACAGAAGCCTGGAGGTCCCCAAGTGAGAGCTTGGATTCTCATCCACCCCAGAATTTGGAAGAGGCAAATGAGAAGCAAACAGTGAACATCACAAGTAGTTCTTGCTCCTAATCCTCTTCTGCTTCCTGTGGGAGAACTATCCTTAGTGGCCTCAAGTTTCTGCATGTCTTAAGAGAAGGGGTCCCCAACTGTCTTGGCTCCAGACCCTTCACTATCTGTAACGTATCTAGCCTTAAAAGGGCAAGAGCTCCACAGGCTCCACCCATTGATTTGATGACTGATTGGTAGAATGGTATAATTAAAGAACGGGTCCAACTTCAGGGCAAGGTTCAGGTAAGCCTGTTGTCCATGATAAAAATTCCAGGTGCCCAAATCATCCAATCTTCTTCTATAGTGTCACTCCGGTCTCCACTGGGCAACCCTGCCCACATTCCACTGCCCTGGGAGAATTATGGCTGGGAGATCTTGTGCATGCACCCCAACTTGGCATTCATGACACATCTGTGGTGTCTCTACCTACCTGTGCTCCTTTTTATCTGTGGCTAGCTGCACAAGACCTGCATGAGGTCAAGTTAGGCAAAAACCCAGCATGGATGGGGCGGGGCCTCAGAGGAGGAGCTATTAGCATTGATGGCTTCTGAGACAGAGAGAGACAGAGAGAGAGAGGGAGAGAGAGAGAGAGTCACTTTTCCTTTGGGAATGTGACCACGGTCGATTACTCACGCCCCAGTGGATGGTCCACACTTACATGCATATAAGAAGCACTAACTAGACTCAGGGCATGGCTAATAATAAAAAGAGGACAGGAGGCTGAAAGGGAGATGGAGTGGAGTCGCTAAGGGGCATTGGAGGGAGGTGGTGGTAACTGGATATGATCAATATAAATGTATGAAACTTTCAGAGAATAAAACATGTTATTTTTTAAAAAGTCTTTCATCTATTTCCAACGTGGTCTGCTCTATCCACAGTGCCTACATGGCCGCATTTAAGCCCCCAGGCCCCTGAGTTTGCTAGACTTTCTCGCTTGCATTTATCAACTTCTCTGGCGCTGTACGCTTTGCTGATGTGTTGTGCTTATTGCTTTTGTCTGCTGGCTCCAGCTGGGATGGGAGCCCTGGAAGGGATTTGTGTGCTCTGCTCATGGGTGTGTCCCACAAGGACAAAGAATGCCTGGTCCTGGTAGGTCCTCAGTAAATAGAAGTTCAATAAATGAATGGATGGGCTAGACTTTGTGCATCTGGGGGAATGTCACAATTTTAGATCTCACAGCCATCCAAGTGAGAGCTTTGGTGACTTTCCATGGCTTGAGACATTTCTGAAATGCTGGGGGCTCCATAGAGGGGAGAACATTAATCTTCCTTTATGATTACCTGACATAGTCATAATTTTACTTTGCCAACTGTTTCAGCTTAATTTTATTCCTTAATCACTCACTCATTCATTTAATCAATTAAGAGTGTTCAAGGTCTCCTAGGCCTAGATACTCAGAGCTTTGGGAAAAGTTCTAGAGGATGCCAGGGCCATGGGCAAACAAAAGCAGTACTCAGTTCAAAGAAGCTCTTCCCTTTTGACACGAGGAGCCTGGGGAGGGAGAGAAGGAAACCAAGGCTCTCTGGGTGGCTTCTGCTCTTCAGCAAGTAAGAAGTCCACAGAATCTGAAAACCCCCTGTGTCTGTGGGGTTGAGGTCCTTGGATAGCCAAGGACTTGTTTTCTGGTGGTGTGATAAATACCATGACCAAAAGCAACTTGGGAAGAAAGATTTTATTTGGCTGACACATCCTGATCACAATCTATCTTGAGGGAAGACAAGAACCTAGAGGCAGGAACTAATGCAGATGTCATAGAGTGCTGCTTACTGGCTTGCTCTCCGTGGCTTGTAGCCTGCTTTCTTTTACGACCTGGAAGGACCTGCCCTGCCCATGGTGGCACCGCTCATAGTGGGCTGGGTCCTCCCACATCAACTCCCCATAGACACTCCCTTAAAGATGCTCTCAGAAGTTTGTCACTTAGGCGATTCTAGATTCATCAAATTGACAATCACGATCATCAGAGTCTGTATGTGGCCTGGAGGGATGTTGGCTCGCTGGGTTCAGAAGATGCTCAACGAGTGGAGGATGAGCACCTGGGCCTTAAGGGAGAAGGATGGGACCTAAGCTGATTGGGAAGGCAGTTGATTTAACCTGGAGCTCATTTACTGCTTCATCCTTGGGAACCAGCGCAGCATGTAATGGAACTTAGTAAATGGAGAACTAAGATGAGAGACTAGCCTGCTACACGGTGGGAGGCCCTTCTGCTAAACTCTGACTCCCTAGGGACAAGGGTGGGCATGACCCTCTGCAGAGCCCTAGTGTCTAGTACCAATCTGGGCCCTGATGGCTTCTCTTTGCACTTGTCTAGCTAAAGATACACAAATTAAGGTAAGCTCTAGGGGGATATGCAGCAGAGGGTGACATCATTGAGAAAAAAAAAAAAAACAAGGAGGAAGCCAGACTCTTGGCTTAGCTGTGAGACCCTGAGAGGAGACACACAAGTGTGATGACCTTGGGCCACAAGACTAGAGCAAACTGGACAAGGTTAGGGACCTGTGACATCTTCTCTGTAGACAGCGTACACCATGGGCCCTCTGCCCAGACATCAGGTTTCCTCCTTCCATCTTAAATGAAGTGGAATCCCCACCCAGCCATGTTGGCTAGAAATGGATTTAAGAGAACCTCCAGTCTAGAAAGCAGGTCTTATCGTGTTCAACTGATCAGTGGGTTCTGGTGAACACATAACCTTGAGCAAGAAAGGAGTGGTCACTTAGGGGGTGCAGCAAATTTCTCCACCCTCGCAAAGGGATAGATGCGGGCAACTGTGGATGGGATTTCCTAACCCTTAGTTGGGAATAAGATAACATTGTCCCCAAATTCCCTTTCCTGAGAAAGGGGGAGTAACAGGAAGACTTGGGCTACCTTGGCAGGGTTCTAATCCTGACCAGACCTCAACCTGTGACCCTCCAGGGTCTGGGTGAAAGTTTGATGCAGAGAGGTACATGTTCTACCTCTTAGAGTAAACAGCTCCTCCACCAGATTAGCCATATCAGGGAGGGCGGCTGCAGATCCTCTGACAGGGGGAGCTCACCCAAAGGTAGGAGGCAATGGTAAGAGAGTGGTGGGACCAGAACTCAAAGGCTCGGCATCCTTTAGGGACCTAGCTGCTCCTTGGGGCACACTGTTAGGTCAGATTTGGGGCTCCTCTAATGGGATGGCAGAGCAAAGCAGATGTTTCCAAAGCTTGGAAAGTATTATAGTGGGAAAGAGGGTTCCCCATGGCTCTCTGGGGAACCAGGTTGAATTTGGGACATGTGCTAAGGAGTTTTCTTGCCTGTTTCACTCACCTGTAGTGGCTTCCCACTTGTGATTTCCCATCTGTACTGCCTGTGATGCACTATAATTAAAATCTAGGTCCTGATGAGGAAGCCCTGGGGCTGGGGGTAGTAGTAAGTCAGTGGCCTTCCTTTCTTGGTATTTATCTAGAATCAGGGTAGAAGCCAAAGGTTGGCCAGGATGAGCAGGATCTGAAGATCAAGATGGGTGCAAGGCTCTCTGGATAGGTGCTGTACAGCACTATCCTGTGAGCAAAACAGTTTCCATCTTCATTAGGCTAATTGTGCCTGCTTGCAAGAGTCTATCATCATCTGGCTTCTTGACTCCCTCATAAAGGGAAGAAGTGGGGGAGAGTCATTGGACCCTTCCCTGAGATTCTAGATCCATACCGTGAGTGTGCAATTCTGCCCTGATTGCATGTGTCATCAGAGTCTTGAACGGTGACAGAGTGTATATACTGGGGAGGTTAATTAAAGTGGAACTCCATCTATGTGACTATAAGAAAGCCATCATCCATACTGGAGGAAGACCTTCCAGTGCAATTGCCTTGGGGCCTCCCACACTTCTACAGGCAACCTCTTGCCCATGCTCTGTAAGTAAGTCCCAAAACCTCAGTCTTCCCTGTGCTGAGCTTTGGTAGAATCTTACTATAGTTTGTTGGGATCGTGTAGGAAGGGAAGAGTCATCATGTACACCCCCGAGGGAAGGAATTCTTTCAATGGTAGGGAAAATCATTGTGAGGTCAGATGACATTTTCATTCCCCATTCCTTGGCCTTACCTCTCATAGGCACACGGAGAACAGTGGCCTGTGTCCCTACCGCTGCCCAGACCCTGGTACCATGCTCACTGAGGATGGAAGCTCCACGGGGTCTAAGAGCAGGAACTCCCATCTCCCCTCTGTTCTTTTCCCTCACTTTCTCAATTGAACACATATAATTTATGGTCTGTGATATACTGCCCTTCAGAATTGATTTTTGTACTCAACTGTTGTAGAACATTTTTGATGGACTAATGCCTCTGGGTGAGATATATTTTTGTTATTGATGTATGTGGGTGGGTTTTCGTCCCCACATTGCAAAACCCCATGGCCAGAGGTCACTCCCTGGTCCCCTGTAGCAAGAACATTCAGCCAAGGGCAAGGCAGCCTTTTGAACTAAAGAAAATATTAATTTAAGACATTGTTTCCTCATGAAATTACAGGAACTTTCAAAAGTCCTCGTTAGTTTGATTCAGGGCTGAGCAGCACGGTGTATCTTAAGGCTGAGACTGGCCAAGGCGCAGAAAGTTGGCTGACAGGGAACTAACAGAAGAATTCAGTCAAGGACTGAACTTCCAACTCCTCCATGGTCATTTCCAATTGATTTGCCTGGGAAATCTCATTGGAGACAGGAAAGCAAAACTATCTTTGTCTTATCTTTGATATCAGAACCAGAGAGGCACTTATCGGGTCCATAATTCCTGGAGTTGCAATTGGACCATGTGGTTGGCCACACTCGAATGCACTTATGGAGTTCTTGGAAGTGATGAATAGTGAAACATTCTGGGAAAAGAAGAATCCTGTTGCCATCGTATATGGGACATTCCAACATAGCTCCCATTTTTTAAGTGCCCCAAGAGACCTGGACTCATTTTACAGATGACAAGGATGGCCAAGCCAACAAGGTCATTCAATTGGGAAGGGGGTTAGGAGATGAGAGCCTAGAAGTTTCTGACCCCAACGCTCACACTGTCCTGTTGTACTGGGCTGTACAGGACTGGGACCCTGAGTTTAGGAAAGCCTCCATTACCTTGCCAGACAAGTTCAGGAGACAAAACTCGGCAAAGTTCCTAATCTCTTTGATTCTTCTAGCTACTAATGGGTAGAGACTGGTCATCGAGATGCAATTCCAATGGTCGAGCTGTGGCCTCTGATGGCTGGTGACTTCTTATGGAATCGGTGAGCAAAACACACATGTTCATGATGCACAGGGTTCCAGGTGTGTGTGTACGTGTGTGTTGTATACATGTGTGTATTTGTGAACATGCTGTGTGGTATATGCACATGCACACATACACATGCAGACATGCATGTGGAGGCCAGAAGCCTACATTAGATATTTTCCTTCATTGCTTTCCACCTTATTTCTTGAAACAGAGTCCCTCACTGAACCTGAAACTTGCCAATTCCACAAGGCTGTTGACTGGCCAGCAAGCCCCAGAGTTCCTCTTGTCTTCTATGTCTGGCTTCTTACATGGGTATTGGGGATCTGAACTTAAGTCTTCATGCTGATGTGGCAGTCACTTTACCAAGTGAGCTATCTCACCAGCCCCTACTTCTTCATGATCGGTGACAATATTTTCTTTTCCATTTGTATTCCCTTTAAAATTAGAAAGAAAAAAATGAATATGTGAATCAATGAATTATGGATGAATAATAAGAAATCTAGCCAATACTGTGAATATATCTATACACATATCCATATACATCTGTATTCATATCTGTATATCTATGTGGAAGAAAAGTCTATGAAGGCAAAAGTACCTGGGTCCCCCAAAGGTCCTACTTAAGTGAATTGGAGGTGTAGGATCGTCAGACATTTCCACAAAGCTCTATCTATCCCCACCACCTTGACCCTTAGCAATCACACCGAGAGGGGAGAGGCTGACCTCGAGGGTACAAGCTGAGACAGGCTTCTAAGGGGTCCCATCTCCAATAGAAGGAACTTTATAGTCAACTCATAACCATTTCCAAGGACTGACATCGCAGAGACCTCCCACCCCAGCCCGCCATTTACACCTGCCAGTGCCCATAGGGAAGGCAGCCCAGCCATGTGGAGTTGGCCATTCATCCCTAGAGTACTTTTTCCTTTTATAGCTCTGCCTGCAGATTAGCCCCATGTGCTATGAATCCTTTGGCCACTGCTGCCTGGGCTCACCTGCAGATTCCCTGGCAGATAGCACACAACAAAGCTAGTCTCTGCCTTTCATCCCCTGCCCGCCTTCGGTTCCCTGCCAGGAGGAGCTCCAGCCCAAATGCCCTTGAGTCTGCGTGGGGGAACACAGGCTCCGGTGACATAATCAGGGACAAGGGACTTTCTCCCCAGGTGCCATTTATTCTCAAGCATCTGCTTAGTCCCTGCGGAGGGATGAAAACCACAGTGTCAACTGCCTTCTACTCAGCCCCATTGGAGGCCCGTGGGGTCTTAACATCAAAGCACCCTACATATTTACCATTCCTCCCTCCGCATTAAGCAAAGACATCTGACAGGCACACAAAAGCGCCATAGTCTCCACTTGGACTCTAAAAAGGCATCAGTAAGTTCAAACCCAAGTTGAAAATTCCCTCGAATAGGTATATTTTCTTTTCTGGGAAACTGGGGGTGGGGGGGGCGGATTATCACTTAGCATCCTCTCCAGAATCAATTTGCGTCCACTTAGCAGTCACTTCTGTTATAAAATAAAGGCGTTTATGGTCGGCCATGCAGGATTTAGTAAGTGACACCCGGGGAGTTCTGATGAGAACATTTCTGAGGCGGAGGGGAGGATAATAGACAATACACTTGGCTTTGGTCTTACTCAGCACCCCCTGAAGAGCGATCATGTTTATGCTTTGAAATATAACAGGAACACATTAAAGTGTAGATTCAAGGATGATCTGACAAAGAGAAATATTCAACCCCGGCCATGCTCAGCATCCTTAAGCTCCCTCTGAAAAGAAGATGGCAATCCGGAACGTTAGCGAAAAACTCACGCATTTGTTCCTGGAAAAAGATCTGAACAAGAGACCTGCTGCTGTCCTGAGTGAGCCCGTTTCTTCTGCCCTTTCAAATGTTATCTTGGTTACTTGGGTCTGCTTGGCTACGTGCATCAGCTTTGACTCCAGCAAAGGGCAAAAAAGCCTGAGTACTGTGGTGGTGGGGGGGGGGGGATTGATTTTGCTTTTGTTTTCCAGGGCTGGGAAACTCCAGTGGATGGAATCCAGCAGGTGGAAACCCTACCAAGGGTCTCAGCAACTCCAGCATCCAAGCGCTGTGCTTCAGTGCTGTAGCCCCATCTTCTGCTCATAACAGGGACCAAGTTTTTCAGGCGATGGACACAAGCTCAGAGTTTTGTACAAGCATCCGGGTTCTACAATTCAACTGACTTTAAAACCTTCCAGCCAAGAGCATAGTCACAGCGGCTCCTCCAGGATTGGTATTGATGGCCAAGTCTGAGTGCAGCCTTTTCCCATTACAGAGCAGAAGCAAGAATTGGGGACAGAAAATGACCCATTTCCCTAAGCTCAACAGACTCTGCACCCAGCCCTATTCCATAACCAACAACTAGAGACCACTACTAACTTCAGATAGGCACTTTATAACCATCTCTCAGAGACCAGACACATGTGTACCAGGCCCCAGAAGAAGGCTTTCCTCAAAGCCTCAGCTTAAGGAAGTTGCAGGACACGACTAAAGGCTTGTGTCTTTGGTGGGAGTCAATTCACTGGGCCCCACTCCCCAGGGAGGTCCAGCCAGATGCTTGGCCCTGAATGAACTGGGATACGGAAGCATGCAGAGATCACAGAGCAGAGGAAGCTGGCACTCCACGGTTAGTTGTCCCCCATCCATGCAAGCCTGTGATAAGTGTTACCTAGGCCCTTGTGTAAAGAAGGACAGGATGTGGTCAGCCTCACAGGTGACCAATCGGAGAAGACTAGTATATAGCAGAGAGGGACACTGAGGACCAGGCAGGAGCTGGAGGTGGGCATGTTCTTCTGGGGGGACCCAGGGAAGGGTCTGAGAAATTCTGCGCAGTTCTTCAGGGAGGCTGAGGGATAAAGGGTAGGGTGGGGTGGCTAAGAATGAAGGGAGCAGTAGTATGGGGAAGAGGCACCCTAGAAATGGTGGGTACGGAGGACTTCAGCAAGGGAGAATGCAAAGGAGGTAGAAGAGGCACAAAAATCAGTCATGTGGTAATAGATAAGTGTCACTACTAGAGACATTTTACCCCTTGGTCTTGGATCACACAGGGGGGTCAGCCATCCCTCTTCTATCTGAGGCGGTGCTATGGCCTCCAAGTTTTCTAGGGAGGGAGTCAGCTGTGAAGACATGCCAAGCTCTAAACTGCTTCAGCCTGGAAGTATGTTGTGTCACTTTCTCTAGTATCTCATGGGTCAGAGCATCTGATAAAATCCCACTCTAGCTGCAAGGGATGCTTAGAAATGAAGGGGGACTCGGTGCAGGTGTATTTTGTAAACCACACCAGATTTCTGTGCATGTATATGTGTGGGTGGGGGGTGCATGTGGGTATACATGTTTGTGTGAGAGAGTCGCACATGTGCATGGACGCCAGGGGACAACCTCAGTTGTCAGTCCTAGGTGCCATGCACTTTTTTTTGAGGCAGAGTCTTTCACTGGCTTGGGGCTCACCAGATAGGCTAGGCTGGCTGGTCAGTAAGTCCCAAGCATCCTCCTATCTCCAACTCCCGGGCACTGGGGCTACAAGAGCACACCACACATACTAACCTCTGATTTGTGGGTTCTGGGGACCTAATTTGGGTCCTCATAACTACAAAGCAAGCACTTCTCTGAGCCTCAGAGAAGGAACACCTGACCAAGGTCACCCTGAGTGTCTGTCACCAGGCCATGCTGCCTTTTCTATTCTACATTCCTCCTGGACTCCTGAGTGCTGGTTAGCAAGGACATCTCTCATTGCTCCAGATATGTCAAAGAAAGTGAAGATCTGTCCCACTGAGAACCAACCCAGACACAGCAGGTGCGTGGACCGTCTTCCCCCAAGGGAAATGGACCATGAGCTTATTTCAGTTTCCTGACATGTGTTCTTCTCACCTCTTCCCACAGGAGAAACCCAGCTCCTGTGGTCCAGCTGCTCATGTTCAAACCCCAGCTCTGCTACTAACTCCCTGGGCAGCCTTAGGAAAGTTATTGAATGTCTCTGTACCTCCACCCTTCGCCCATAAAGTATAGTATCTTGTCACCTATCTTCTGAGAGATAGTAGCATAGGTAGCAGCGGTAGTTAGTTCCTAACCACCCAGCTTTCAGTGCCATAAGGAAGGGAACTTACCTATGTTATTAAGTTTGACCTTCACCTCATGCCTGGGGTAAGAAATTTATTAGCCCATTTTTGTTTGTTAGTTTGTTTTTGTTTTTTGTTTTTCGAGACAGGGTTTCTCTGTGGTTTTGGAGCTTGTCCTGGAACTAGCTCTTGTAGACCAGGGTGGTCTCGAACTCACGGAGATCCGCCTGCCTCTGCCTCCCAAGTGCTGGGATTAAAGGCGTGCGCCACCACCGCCCAGCTTTTATTAGCCCATTTTGCAGACCTAATTAAGGCCCCATCAGGAAAGGGGCGGCCAAATTTGGAATTTGGGCCTCTGTGGTACAAAAAGTTGCTCTTCTTACCATGGTGTTTCGAGACCTTGGCCCTGTCCCAAAAAACCATGCTTATCTGAAAATTTGTGTCTCAGCTATGGGGCTTTGGGGAAGAATGACTAACCCTAGGCTTTCTCTGATGCTAAGGCCTGTAACTCCTTCTCTGAGGTCTCAGTCTTTTTGTGTCCAGCCCCAGGTGTCTGGGTCTTTGTCCTCAGGTCCTTACCAAACAAAACCCTTTGGTGACCTTCCTTATTTTTTCCCATTGTTCCCCTACTATGCTGGGCTTCACCATACCTCTTTAAAATGTGCAATTACCAATAATTCCCTTTGTTGCACCCAAATGCGAACCCACCACCTTAAATTATTAAATAGAAGTGTTTCTGAAATATTTTATCTTGACATGTATCTCCGGAGTCAAATGACCCCAGGCAGTGTTCATAATTAATTTCATCAAAAGGGGGGGACAAAGTGCTAGCAAGGGACTCCCTGAATGACCTGTCCTGGAGAAATACAGCTGGCCTCTCCTCGGTCCCTCACCTTCCGTCCCATTTTCAGGGCTCTGGAAGGGGCGCTGGCTTGGGATCCCGGAATGGCAGGCCTTGTGGGAAACCTCTGTAGGAAACAGGACCTGAGAGGAATGGAGACCAGCGCAAGGTGGCAGACACGGGAGAACACACTGAGCCTGCTGGAAGCCCAAGTCTCCCACCGTGGCCTCCTGGCACCTGCAGAGCCTGAAGCTACTGGTTCGGCCTCCTTCGGCTCAGCGCCCTTCAGGCCCACAGGAAAGACAAGCCTGCTCCTTAATGTGGAAAAAAACGCCCCGAAACAAAGGGCTTTTTGTGCCCCTCCCCCACATGCTAGAAAGAAAGAGAGATTAAGTTTGAGGAGTCACTCCCAATCAGAAAGCCACCATTTAATTACAATGCGCAGGAAATTACAGAATGAATGGGCAGACGGTGATAAGGGGCTGCCTTAGGATGACAGGCCTGAAATCCAAGCACTTCATCACAGAGCTACGCAGCACAAGAGGCTGTCTGGAAGGCTGACAATCTGATTGTACTGTCAACTCAATTCATAATTAATATATTTATCAAATTAATTACTGAAAATATCTCCTCGGCGCTCGCCACGAAAAAACAGTGGCCAGCTTCATGGAGGGCTGGCTTCGTTTTCTGCTAATAACCCTCGCTGTCAGTTTAATGAGGGTAGAGCGGCCTCTGTTTTGCCTGCCTGACAGACAAATTGCCCTCTTACGGGGAATGATCCCTAGAATTTAAGAGAAGAAAAGAAATATGGCATTGTTTGGTGACAGCCGCAATCGCAGGCTTGTCTCGGAAACTTTGCATCAATTCTAACGTACAAGAAAGGGAGGGTGGGGCTGCTTTTGGCAGCTAAATAAATACTTTATGAATTCCTGACTGGTTCCTTCATCGGAGGCTCCACTGCAGGGCGGCTTCTCTGAGCCACCGCCGGAATCTGCCGGCTGAGGTTTAGATTTAGGGACTTCACAAGAGAGAGATTCTGGCGGGCATTTTGTAAGGAAGAGAAATCCACACTCCAAGGATTGCAATGTGAAAATGAGACGCTTTTGATCAGCTCCCTCCACTGTTTGATCTCTGGGTGGAACGGTCGCTTTTTTTTTTCCTTTCTTGAGGCGAAAATCCAGGCCTTGAGACGATTCTGGGAGTACATCCCAGAGTGTCCTGAGGGCCATCTGGTGAACCCTAGGTGGCCTCCCTCCATCTTGGCCATGCGCTGGGTATCAGTCAGGCTGCTCTGTGTATCGGGGTCCACACCAGCCCCTGGACAAGACTACGTCTGGGACTCACCATCCCTTACAGAAACATACCTGCCAGGGTGAGACAAGACAGGGGGCCCAAGTCCTGTGTGGTCAGGGAGCTGCGGGAAGCCTGAACCTTAGCTGGCTGTAGTGGTACTTCCAGGGCACAGTGCTCACCCCTGTGGGTCTAAATGAGAGCGGAACACTACGATGGGGACCACAGTGGAGACCCATAGTCTCTACATCCTGGTCCTGCTGGTCCTTCCTGGAAGAGTCAGCATATCAGGAACGAGCTGGGAGGTGACACTTGGAGGGGTGTGATCCCCACACCATGCTTCTAACTCTTGATCTTTCCTCTAGGTGCCTGCAGATGGGGACTGTTAAGACACAGTTCCAGGCCCCAACTACCTTCTGACAGTGTTTTACAGGAGTGTCCACTGAAGCCCAGGGGAGGCCTCCTTTCATTCTAGTTCTTTCTGTGTGTTCTAGAGAGCCACTGTGATTCTGGTACTGCTGTTGAAATCAGGGCAGCACCAACAGTAGGGGGACAGCACTTTTCTGCTACAAAACCACGTCTGGATGGAGGGCAAGGATTCAAGTGACAAATATATGAATTACACAACCATGTTAACACATTAATTCCTGTAAGAGGTTAATCATATTTAAATGAGTGATTGTATATGTATACATGCCTGTGTATGTGTGTGTACGTGTATGTGTGTGTTCATGTGTGTGTGCGTATATGTGTGCATGTGTCTGTGTGTGTGTATGCCCTCATGTGTGTGTGTGTGCTCTGTCATATAGGCATTTGAAGGGCTCCAAGGGTATCTTGCCAAATCCGAAATTGCAAAACTGTAGAAGGAAGATCACTAATGCACAAATGCAGGAATGTTTCCTATTCATGGAGTTATGTATTGAACGTGTAACCCAGAAGGCTAACTGGAAAATGTATCTAGCTGTTGTTATGATTTGGTTTTGGTTTTCTTTTTAGAGGTAGGTTCTTACTCTGTTGCCCAGACTGACCTAGAACTCTCTTTGTAGCTGAGGCTGGCCTCAAATTTGTGGCACTCCCTCGTGTTTCAACCTCCTGGACACCAGGACTGCAGACTTACTGAAGCCACCGTGCCCAACTGAAGTCATTGTTAAAGAGCTTGTTAAAGCCGAGGTGATGCAGGGCCTACCTGGCCCAGCCCTGTCATCAGCACAAGCCCGTGAACACAGGAGGGGTCAGCAGGAAATGATCAGTGGCATGTCCTTAGAAGGCCTTTGGTAGCAAAAGCAGAGGATAATTTATGCAGGGTTTAAGCAGTGCTTAAACAGCCAGTTTTTCTTGTATGGTGACTGGGTTTCCATAAAACAGGTGAAGCCCGCCCGTTTGTCTCAGTTTTCGAGAGGACGGTGCTGTAAAGTTAATGCACGGAGCAATGTGTGGCACTCTGACATTAAATCCAACATGGGGCATAAAGAATCGGACTTGCTTCTCTAAGCCCTGGCTGACAGGCAGCAGGGAGACTGAGCAATCTCTACAGATGAAAATCATCCCAGTGAGTGGAAAAGAACTGGGAGTGAAAGGCCATGAGTCAGGAGCAAGAGGAGAGGGACGGGGCAGGTGGAGGCTCCTTTGTCAAAAGATTCGTGTTATAATCATCGTGCTAGGGCTTTGGAAAGACAACCCAAGAGGAAGAAAGATGAAAAGGAAAGGGAGAAGTAAAAGGAAATCTGCGGCAGTGACAGAGACCGTGGCAGCAAAAGGCAAAGCGAGAAGAGGCAGGTAGACCATCTGAGAGGCCAAGACGTTCCTTTCAGATACAAGCACTCACAAGCAAGTGAGAAGGAATGGGAAGGGGGCAGAATCTGCACAGAAGATGGGCCAATGGCCGGAGGCTTTCCTTGGACATCTTGTGACAGACAAGGGTTTTTAGAGAGAAACAGTTAAGACACCCGAGTCATCAGATAGGTGACCAGTTCCTTCAGGTCTCCCACCTCCACCCTGTGCGTCTGAAGATGGGCAGTGAAGGGGAGCCAAGGGTAGCAACATGCTCAAGGAGATGAATGAAGACTTGAGGGGCCAAACTTGGGGTCAAGAGGCAGAAAGACAGTTTGTGAACGAAAGGGAGCTGTCACCTGCCTTGTCTACTCTAAGTGTGAGTGTTGGCTGTGTTGCCTAGAGGATGGAGGGGGTGATCCCAGGAGGACAAAAGCACTGCTCTTAAGAAAGTCAAGGAGTGGTTAACACACTCCATGAACTCCTGTGCAGATGACCTCTTCCTTATCAAGACTCAAACTCAATGAAGATGTGTAAGACAGCAGATCAGTCCCAACTCATCACAGATAAGGGAAATTCATTAATGGGATTGTTAACTCCCAGTATCACTGTTGTTGCTTGTGACATTCAGGCATCCTGTCTCCCTGTCAATGGAAGCATAGAAGATCCTTTAACATGTTTTTATACAAGAGAGAAGAGCTGGGGGTCTTTGCAAGGTAGACAGAACTTGGACTTACTGGCTTCCGGGGAGATAGATAGACAACGTGTTCATACTCTCTAAGTGTCTGCAGAATGGGAGCATTGACAATGACTTCTCGAGCATGAAAAGATTATAGTACAAATGCCAGGGATCAGAACAATGCCAAGACTTCACGAGATCTCTGGGTATCCAGACAGTTCCTGATATAGAGGAATAGTCATCGTGACCGTTCTAATAAAAGACTAGGTAAATACTTTCTTAAAGAACCTGGGAAAGTAATCTGGGGGCAGACCACAAAATACACTAGAAATGTTGGTCACAAGTTGGGGAGATTCTGAGGCTTTTCCCATGAAAAAGAGAAAAAGTCAAGAGCATCCATCTGCTCGTCCTTGAGTTCCAGCAAGGATACCCACCAGTGATAACAAGGGGCTGCGTTGCAAATCCTTAGCCAGAGACTTATAGCCAGTAGACTAAATATACTTTCTGCCTGGGATGCAAATAAAGTTTTGTTAGAACAATTTTTTTTTAATCTATCAGCTTTGGTTGCTTTGAACTTCCATTGGTGAACTTCAGCAGCCAGGACAAGAGACTTTCCAGCGACAATGACTAGAATATATGATTTCAGTCTCTAACAGGAGTTGGCGACCCTAGCTTCAGCTGTCAAAAGTGAAATACTCGTACAAGGGTCTCTACTTAGAAAGGCCTTTGGGGGCAGAGGGTGTGCCACTACATCCCTTCATCTTTAGTTATTGAATGTTCATGGGCGTTTAGCTGCACAGCAGGCTCCCTGCTCTACCTCAAGAACAAAAGCTGAACACAGGATCCCTTTCCATAAGAGACAGGGTGGTGTGAAAGAGGACTGTGCAGTCCTGGTGCTGGAGAATGAGACTATGTGAACCAAGATGGAGGCACAGTTGGGTATCCTAGAAAGAGGCAGCCAGTCCCACCTCAGAGGAGGCATGGCAGACTTCTGAGCAAAGATGGTCTCTGCCTTTAGAGTGTCCCAAGTGCAAGAGAGACATGATTAGTGTGGTTCAGCCTCATGCTATCCACGGGGACTTATAGCTTTGCATGTCAATGTCCTTCCCACTTTAGCGGGCTTCATCTTGGATCACCTTTCAGGTGGGGAAAGAAATGGTTGAGAGATAGAATGCATGAATGACAGGGCACCAGTGTAGCGCGCGCCATGGCGCCGTCATGTCGTGGGTGTGTTGGCACGGAGCCTGGGCACCAGTTGCTGTTCCATGGTAACCTTGGTAAACAACTTGTGCGCATGCGCGCATGCTCCCCCTAGCGCGGGGAGTCTTTCAATCTGGCCATTCGATCTGGCCAATCATAATTTAGCACGATCACTCCATTCTGGCCTGAGCCATTGGGTTGATGACACGTCAGGGCTTTGTCTGGCACCGTATATATTCTTCTGCTTCCACGGGGACGGGGTCTTCTTGCCTCTCTCAATTCTCAAGTGTAAGTGCTCCAATAAAGTGTGTTCTGAGAAGAATCCTGTGTGGCCGTCTCTTCTGCTGGCGGAAGCGGCATGCCGCACACCAGCACCTGCCTGGTCGTTCTTGGGCGAGCTGCAGGTGACGGATGCCCTGGAAGCCCCTGTGCGAATATCATCAGGGCACAAAGTCCAGTGAACAAGCGGGCCTTTGTCAATGGGCCTGGCACCTGGGCGCGGGAGGCAGCAGCATTTTCAGCTAAGGCTGGACATGCAGTGTTGAAGGCACCCAACACCCTTTGCCTCGCTAGCCTGCATACAACAATTGGTAAAATTGCACACAACCTTCTTCCTTCCGCCCTTTATTTCCTAAGTCAGAAGTGGAGAATTTTATTGCTGTTTTCATATTACTGTTAAAAACAGAGAGAGTTCATGAAAAAACCCAAACCCCAAGTCCTTCTCCTTCCACAGCCCTACGTATGTAATTAGTTAATCAGTATCTTTATTTGTGCCTAAAGGACTGGTTTGGGTCTCCGTTGTGGGAAAAAAAGGAAATTTTGAGGGGAAATGGGTTACAGGATAGTGGGGCCCTGCGCTCTGGGGATCAACCTCGAGCCAGATTCACTTTTTTGCTTGTGGAGACCTCTGCACCCCTCTGCTGAAGGCCTTGTCTTCTTGCATCAGGTGAAGGATGGAGTTGGAGTGCAGCTGAGTGGTGGATGTGCGCGTTGAATGTAAAAGGTCTGGATTCTATAGATAGCATGCACACAAAAGACCAACACACCTAAAGGTGGCATAGTCATTCAGCCCCAGAGAGTGCCTCAATGCCACCCTGAGGCCCTGAGTGGTACCTTACAGCAAGACTTCTGACATAGGAGGGTCCCCATTCTTCATCTGCAAAAGGGCAAGCTGGATCTTCCCCCAAGGCCTAGGGAAGGTGGTTAAAGAAGATCCTTTGGTCTTTCTGTTTGAGACAGGGTTTCTCTGTATAGCCCCGGGCTGTCTAGAAACTCACTCTGTGGACCAGATTGGTGTCAGTCAGAGATTCCCTTGCCTCTGTCTCCCATGGTCTTTCTTATAATAAACCCTTTCAACACCTCTGCAAAACAAGCTAAACAACAGCAATGGGCCTGGGAGGGGAATACAGAAGACTTCCGAGACACTCAGACTCCCCCTCCCCCGGCAGCTGCAATCCTCAAGCAGTGTGTAAGTGGGTCCAGGCTCTATAGCTGGCAGTCTCCCGCTAACTTCCAGCCAATAAAAACCGCATCAGTGGCTCCTTGCAAAAGGAACAGGCAAGAAAGGTGTCAGAAGTCAGAGAATTCCTAACTCAACCTCAGAGTCCTGCAAGTCTCCCAGGGACCCATATGGTCACTCGGAGTGTTTGGTTTTGAAAATCTAAAGTATTTATTTACAAATCATATCTTATCAAAGGAAAGATACTTCCACAAATACACAAAAACAACCTGGGAAAGCCAAACCTGTTGCTTGAAGGTTTAATCCGTGTAACTGAGTCATCTTTGAGATCCTCCTCCAACGAACCCACTCCCACCTGCTTCCCGTCTTCAAGGGTGTCTTCCATGCTGCTCAGCTGTGGAACTCAAAGCAAGGGAATGGGGACCTTTTCCTTGTGGTGCTGTGTTCTGGTCCTAATGTATTCCTGTTGGTCTTTGATGCCTATCCTGGAGACCCTCATCCATCTTGTTAACCTTGACATTCAAAGCTCTGGGCCAGACTTTGCCTTTGCTGGCCATCAAAGATGCTCTAATCAAAACCAAGAAAGACTGTCCATCTTCATTTGACTACATCGAGTTTGAAACATTGAAATGGTCATTGTGGGGTAAAAAGACTTTGTCAAAAATCAATTTCCAACAATTTGGCTCACATACCAGGGCCAGTGGTAGATGCTAGGGCAGAAATGAGCACCTGACTGGCTTTATAGCAGCATCCAGAGAGGAACAAACAACCAGATGATGGGGCCATTCTCCCAAAGGGGATAGCTACTCTATTAAAGGTAGAAGAGGCAGCTTGGGGACATGAAAGGGAACTATTGAGATGGATGTGAAGTAGGGGAGGGGAGGAATACCATGCAGCGACCCAGCCCCTGGGGCTGCTAAGCAAAGAAGTGTGGGCATCGTCAGTGTTCTGAGGTATAAGGAGGGGTCCAAAGTGCCCATATTTGAAAAGGAGGAAAAGCAAGTGTGGACAAAGCATGGTGTGGGAGGAGAGTGGAGAAGCAACAGATGGAGAGGGAGCAAGACCCTGGACATGATGGAGAGGAGCTGCTCTGCCCCAAGCACGCCGGCAGCCGCTTAGCACTCTTAATCTGACAAATGGCAAGATCGAACTGACCATTTAGAAAAAGAATTCCCATTGCCAGGGTAGACCATTGATTAAGTCCAGTAAGAACTGGGGCAGGAAGACCAGCTGAGGGGAGAGAAGCTACGGCCCGTGGTGCTGGGGACAGAACTGAACAGATCTCCATTGATTTTAGTCTGGGTTCTTTTGTGGTGGAATCTTGAGATTTAATAGTTGTTGAGATGTGAAAGAGAGAAAAGAAGGCACCTGCCACAAGTGCTGGCTGCTTACTCAGGTAGAGGACCCAGGGAAAGGAGATGTAGCAGGAAGGCAAGAGCTCACACTTGGATTGCTGGTGCAGTGTGTCTGGAGTCATCCTCGAGGCTTGTACAGGCAGCAGCTTTGTCTACAGATTTGATGCTCCATGGGGCGGTCCTACAAGGGTCTGCACCAAACTTGGATGAAGCCACATCACCTCACTAGTCTTTTTTACATGAGTGCTTGGGATCTGAAGGCAGGTCCTTGTGCTTGCTCAGTAAACACTTTACCAATCAAACTTTCTCCCTGACCCCAAGATCAAGCTTTAGTGTAAATAGAGAAGTTTGTGAATACCAAATGAGGGCACAGAGATCAGGGTAGGAAAAGCGACACTGTTGGGTACACAATGTAGAACCTGGCACTCCAAATTTAACATGCTGAGGGACTATAAGCTCAGAATTCTCAGGCTTAGCTCAACACCACCAAGGAGAGCTTCAGGGACAGGGCTGAGATCTCAGCCTCTAACCACCTCCCTGCATCACAGGAACACATCTGGAGAAGAAGAAGACAATGACCGCAGCTCTGGAGGCACCTCTAGGTCTCCATACAGAAATCGTGTGGTGGGGACCACAAAGAACGCACTCCTGTTTCTTTTAGCCCAAATGCCCTGAATGACCAAAGCAGTAATTTTGCAATAGACCAATATTCTTATTATATCTAGGGAAACTTTTCCCCCAGGAAGCATGTGTGGTGGAAAACCTTGGGCAGCCAAGTTAAACATACAAAATGTGCCCATGAAAACGAAAGTGATCCTATAAGGGAGACACAAACTCGCCAGTGTGTTAGCTCAAGATTAAAAGCCACCCGGAAGACACTTGCATCAAAGATCATGGGCCCACTGAAGTCAGATGTGGGGTGTCTGCCAATTGCCTGAGCTGTAGCCAAAAAGATGTAGGCTAGGACAGTCACTGCCCCCATGTCTTCATTTTGTGTCCTCGGTCCCTCTATTAGGGACTTTGCAGTGAGTGAATACCTACCTGACAAGAGCGACTTGGGAGAGGAAGAGGAAGGATTTTGGTCCATAATCTGAAGGCACTGTCCATGGTGGTGAGGGAGGAGTGACAGGAGCAGCTTGTGGCTTTGACTACAGGACTGGGAGGCTGCTTGCTCACCTCTCTACCAATCAGGAAAAACAGGGGTCAGGAAGTCAGGCAAACTATAAACGTTAAAGCCCACTTCCTGGTCACTCACTTCCTCCAATTAGACTCTACTTTTTGTTTCAGTTTCCCCAGGCAGGATAGACCAAGGACCAAGAATTTGTACACAGTTCACATTCAAACCATGACAATGCTTCTACTGGAGCATTTGGCTACTTTAAGTAGCTACTGGCCTTAAGTAGCTACTCTGTTCTTCGGGTACCCGGGGTGTTCCCTAAGAACAGAACCAAAGTCATTGCCTATTGGGAAATGCTTTCCTCTGCCTTGAGCCCCCTGCCCACGTGTAATTCCTGAGCACTGTTGTTTAAGCCAAAGCTTGATCTTGGGACAGAGGAGATGACTCAGTAAAGGGCTGGCTGCACAGGCATGAAGACCTGAGTTCAGATCCCCCCCGACATACATGTAAAAAAGTCAAGTGAGGTGACATACACTTGTAATTTCAATGCTGGGGAGTCAGAGACAGGTGGATCTCTGGAATCCAGCCAGCCTAGTGTAATTGGAGAGTTCCAGGTTAGTGAGAGACCCTTTCTCACAAACAAGGTGGATGGTACCCGAGAAATGACACTTGAGATTGACTCTACACACACACCTTGCTCTCAGGATCTCTCTCTCTCTCTCTCTCTCTCTCTCTCTCTCTCTCTCTCTCTCTCACACACACACACACACACACACACACACACACACACACACAGAGTTAGTCTTTAAACATGGAAATGACTTCAGGACACTAGCCCTAAAATAATTTAAGGAAAACGAAGATGACTCAGAACAGCTCAATCAGGGCGGAGAAAGGAGGAAGAAAGCCATCATTATCAGAGTTGGGATGCAGGATGCAGGACAGAGCAGTACAGAAGGGAAAGAGCATCAGGAGCAGGCCCCTGATTTGGGATTCACTGGCTCGCATGCCTCTCTTCTGATAAGCCACAAAATCTAAAACTCCTTATTAAATGTCAGATAAATCGGCTCGCCTGGGGCGAAGCCTCCAAACGGATGGCGAGTGCCGCAGTCCAGTCCTCTGTAATTGATGGGCTCTGGAAAAGCAGAACCAATCCAGGCTGATTGCAGATGAAATGACTCCAGCCAGCAAAGTTCAAACAAGAAATATGTGAACTTTAAAGTACTTGAACACAAATCAAGACAGTGAGTTTTTATAAAAATCTTTACTAGCTCAAACTGCTGAAGCTCAGAATGACCTTTATTCTTTGGGGTGAGAAGCTGGTGGGGCAGAAAATGCACTCACCATATATCAGGTCCAGCCATGGGAGAAGGGCAGGGAGGGGCACCTGCCACCATCCCCACTCCAGGCTCTCCTGCACAGTCCCTAGAAGGACCTGGGGAGTGACAGCTTGGTGGAAACAGAACCCCCTCTTCCGTGGTTCCATCGGACCGGACCTTGTGCTTTTTGCAGGATGTTGGATGGGGTTTCCCATATGCTCCTTTGACAACGGACTCAGGATGCTGGGCCACAGACCCAGCTTCTTGTCGATGCTCAGACACAGTGAGTCCTAAGCAAATAACAGTTAAACTCAGTAAACAGAATAACAGTTAAAACTCAGTAAACAGACACCAATGGGCCTGGTAACCATAAAACTCAAGAGGTGTAGATTTATGCCATGTGCCCTCCTTCATCATCCCTGAGAGGAAGTATCCTTACATCCTTTTGGTGTATAAGGGAATGGAAGGTTCTGGAGGGCTGTGGCTATGAGAGGATAGAGCTGGGGGTTTTGGTGTCATCTGTTGGCTTCTGCACATTCTTCCACCCCAAGTGTGTCCTTTCAAGACACTGAGTGGGCATCATGTATAGTCTTATCCTACACGGGGGTCTTCCTTACTAGATTTCATTGTCACCACCAGGTATCAGAACTAAAGCAGACAGTACAAACCAAACCCTGGTCATCTGGCTCCAAAGCTCAGGAGTCTGCCCACTGGGTAGTGCTGCCTCTGTGTAAGGGATGTGGGCATCTGAGGGAAGCAGGGATACTGGACTAAGGCAGAGTGTTCTGAAATTTATGGGGTGTGTGTTGGGAAGAACCGGTAGTGCTGTTTTGCTGGAGCCTGTTGTACAAGAAGGTTCCAATGTAGGGTGTAAAGGAGCTATGGGCACTGAGCCAGAGATCACTTCATCATGCATTCCTTCATCCAATCTCCACCAAGCATTGACAGAACTCTGGAGATTCCACTGTGGGTTTGGGCATAAATGTAAGTCAAGCAGGATAACCGTCTAGCACTGTCTAAATATTCCATTCTGACCTGTTTGTGGTTGTCAACAGCCATTGACATCAAAGCCCAAACTACATCTCTCAAAGTATGGATTCTGGCCAGGCGTGGCATAGAGCATGTCAGTAATCTTAGCACTTGAGAGACTGAGGCAAGAGGATCTTGAGTTTAGAGCCAGTCTAGGCTACCCATTGAGACCCCATTTCAAACAAAATAAAAAGTGGGAAAGTTTAAAGAGAAATTGGGGGATGGAAGAGAGGAGGAGGAGGAACAGGGAAGGGTCAACCAAAGCTAAATGTGTACAAAATTGCCGGAAGGAATCTTGCTACTAAGCCATTAAAATAATAGAAATTAAATGATAAAATAAGAAGAACACCATAAAATCTAGATTTAGATACTACTTGGGTTTCAGATAAGAAGCAAGTCATTTATTCAGTACAAATGTATTCCAAATAATATAATGAACATATTTAATGCTAAAATTTCTTATTTGTATATCTGAGAGTCAGGTTTAACTAGGCATCTTATATTTTTACTTACAAAAAACATAAATAAGTAAATCCCATGTTAAACCTGAGTGATCTTTAACCTTTAACTCTTTTACAGAAGAGCCTACAGAAGGGGCTAAGGGAAGGTCATCCATAGAGCAGGAGAGACACTCTGAGTCCAACAGTCAGGGCTCAGGGACCCCACCCTTTTCCACTCTACAAGGCTGCCTTCTGTGAAACCAGTGAAAGGGGTCTGAATCTAGGCACAAGCTCACAGATGAATCTAACCATTTGGTTTCCCAGTCGCCACAGATGCACTGAAACGAGGTGACCCTGTCAGCCATGCAC
The DNA here is from genome assembly GCA_025134845.1 of Neodon shergylaensis. Taxonomy (NCBI): domain Eukaryota; kingdom Metazoa; phylum Chordata; class Mammalia; order Rodentia; family Cricetidae; genus Neodon; species Neodon shergylaensis. Next base: position 9,813,166 of record JABTXL010000541.1, read on the forward strand.
CATCCTTAATCCTGGTGGGAAAAGGAAGAATTTTGACAGCGAAATTTCCCAGGATTCAAGACTACTACTCTGGCCCTAGAATCAAAGGCCATAACTAAAATAGGAAGCAGGCAAGCCCCAGGATGCTCCCTGCCCCACCCCCAGCCCATCGTCGGAGCAGGTGTGTGGCAGCCCCCATACGGGCAGCCACATTTGGTGAAATGCTTCAGAGAAAATCAAAAAGTAATATCGCCACAGCTTAGGGGAAATCCCATTTCCTTTGCACAGCAGCCTCTCCAGAGACGGAGGCCTGTGTCAAGGCGCCTTTATCTGAATACATTCCATTTGGGAAGGAGCAGGAAGAAGGCCCAGCCTCCGCAGGTAACTCAATCAGATTCTTTGGCATTCACAGGGATATCTGTTACCATGAGCAGCAAGGGGATTAGCAGAAGGATCACCTGCCACTTACTGAGTGTCACCCAGAAAGAAATGGCCTCACGACCAGCCCTGCTTAATCGGGTACCAGAGGGCTGGTCTCAAAAGGAAGAGTTGACAGCACCATTTCTAAGCATGTTTTAAACTGTCCCGCGTATCAGGGACAGGGACTTAGCACACAGAGACAGCAATGTCAACAGTGGCCACTGGAGGAATTTCTGACAAGTGGCTCTTTGTTAAATGGCCAGTGGGAGCTGGGCATGAGCGGGAGGCTCCAGCCCCTCTTAAATAGCCCCCCGAAGTCTGTATCTGAGGGCTCGGAATGGAGCTCAGAGACAGAGCTCTTGTCTAGCATAAGATGTTCTTAATTGCCGCAGTGTAAGTTTTTTTTTTTTAAATTAAGAAGTCCAGCTTCCATGAGCACTTGGGGCCATGACAACCCGCTCATCAAAACTGCACATTCCAGCTTTCCATCACATTTGACAACAGGAGAATAACCAAGATCAGGCCAGGCCAACTTCTGAACCTGGGCAGCCACACCAGGCCCGTGCTTTTCTCCCAAATGATGCAGCCTTCGTGGGAGTCAAGAGGCATTCCAAGCATTTCTTTCTACCCACAGATGAGTATAGTTCTCACTCCTCATCAAGAAAACTTCTCTTTTGTAATGACAACCATTACAACACACACACACACACCCTATCAAAATGGAGAGTTGTGGAGCCCAGCCCCAATAAATACATCTACAACACAACTCCTGTACCTAAAGTTTAAGGATCATTTTAGAAGATGGCAGGAATGGGGGTTGTAAGAGCCAGAGGAACAAGAGGTTTGCTGTGAGATTGTGTCTCCTAGAAATGCCAGAGAACCTAAGAAAAAATTTAGAAAAAAATTTATTTCTCCCAATTCCTATTTTTGTTTCTATGGTACCTTTCATTGAATATATGTCTACATGATTAATGTTTAAGTTTTCCACAATGAACAATACATTTTCCTGCCATAATCTTTGAAGTTTTCAGGAAGAAGAGGGGGGCCCACAACAACAATTCCACCTGGTTGATAAGACGTTATGATGCTGATAGCACCACTTTAAGGTCAGTTTTGGGTTATAAACTGCTCAAGATGATTCCAATTGGTTAGCTGAGATGGTGCACCTTCTTACAACGTTCTGGTCAGAACTTCAAATAAGAACTTCAGAAAAATCCAACCAACTACTCAGAGACTATCTGCAACTGCACCAGACTGTAATCTTAAAACTTAACCATTATTTTAGTTTTTACAGGATCCCATAGAAATAACATTGCCCCCATGACAGCTGGAAGTAATTCTAGGAAATGATGTCCCCTCTCCCAACAAAGTTTGTCCTCAGGGTTAGGGACATATATTAGGGATTGGCTCTAAATGGTATAGGGTTAGGGATAAAAATTAAATAGGCCCAGGGATTTCTCTTTTGTAAAAAAAAAAAAAGAAGGGAGATTGGATGGGATAATAGGTAGATTAGTGTGAGCTTACTCACACTAATAATAATAGTGAGTAATAGTGAGAATACTTGTGAGCTATTATTTATAGACAATTTATGTTGGTATAAATTCTTAAATATTGATACAATTTCAAATTATATTTGTTATATTGAATATGTTCCTATTTCCATTTACAATATTTGTGTACCTATGCAAAGTTATTTTGTCATATTGTATGCATGCATGTTTCTACCTTGGCTTAAGATATTTAGTATAGTGATACAATTTTAATATATTTATCGTATTGCACTGTACATTTCTACCTTTGATCAAGATACATTTACATTGTTTACATTTTGAGGTCATTGTCCTCATTTGCTACACATTTGTTTAAAGATTGTTTAATATTTTAACATGAAGCCTTAGTCTTTAAGCTATATAGGTATTAAGTATTATAGATCAGTAGTTGTTCATGTTTGTTATAACTCTTATAGTTAGACTAATCAGGTTCTTTAGATGCATAGAGATTATATTCTGCATAGATAGGTAACCTTCAGCTACTTCAAAGAACTATAAACTATGGCATGTAAATAACTTAGGATTCTGTTGATGTGAGACACAATTGCTCCTGGCAGCACCAATCTATTCCCAAAAAAAAAAATGTTGGGCACCAAAGACACTCCAGTTGGAGCTTGTTTCCTTCTTGGCAAAACTGAACTTTGGGCAAAGAACTATCCCTGCCTTAACCACTGACAAAATGCACCGTGTCCAGATTGAACAAGTAGAATACAAGCAAAAAGACTGCCAAATCTTGCCAAGACAGGGTAAGACAGTTTTGAAAATTTTCCTGCCTCTAGAAATGATCTGTCAGTTATGCTAGGCCTTAGCCAAAGTTGGTTGCCCCAACAATGCAAATGAGACTTTGGGTGATTGCCCAGGTAGCCAGTTGTCGCTATCATTTCTTGCACCTTTCAGAAGTTGCTTGATTGCACTTCCCCTTTACTCAAGTAATATTATTTCCATTCTCAGGTCTTTGATGGGGTTGAAGACTACATAGTCATAGTTATTTTTCTCTCATGACTTAGCCAAGCCATTTCTAATATAAGATAGGATAACTATTGAAACATTTACTACGTTTCATGCTGCTTGTAATTCTAATTTTTACACTAGATATTTGTCCTTATTGTTTATAGTTTTGTATTAGGCTTAGAACTATCATATTTAGACAAAAAAGGGGAGGTACTATGGGAACTTCTTCAGCCGATAGCCTTTAATATACTGGCCCACTTTGGGCATAGTCTCATACACTATATGTATGCAGAAAAAAAAAAGTGTGTGCAGGACCCTTGGCTGCTAGATTTGGTTCCAGTTCCCCACGCACAGAGAGGACTATGGGTCGCTACTCTTTCTGTGAGTTTAACCCCTAATAAATAAACCTGTATTATACTTCATTCTGGGCTAGTGTGGAAATTTTTCATACTACAAGCCTACACACTTGATGTCTCATCAGCACAGATACCTAAACATGACCTGAATAGGACAGCACCAACAGGCATGTTAATGTGGAAGGTGGAGATCCCTCAACCATAGGCAAAGAACTATAGGCAGCTAAGGATGCTGAGAGCAGGAGAAATAGTCTTTCCCAGGGAAGAGCATGCTGATTGGTTACCCAATGCCAAATGGTCGGCCCTGAAAACGTACACATACAAGTAGCATTATACAAACTGAGCAGAGTATATTTATATATTTAGGAACACATACACACACACACACACCAATTAAAGTAAAACAAGGCCATGAATTTGAAAGAGAATAAGAAAAGTGGAAGGCTTTTGTGGGAACAAACAGAAGGAAGAAACTCATGTAGCTATATCATAATCAAAACATTTTTTTAAAAAAATAAATAGAATACTAGTTAGTGTCAAATCTCGGGTAGTACTCTTGCTGTCAATGAGATGAAGAGAGGCAATTTCTAGCCTTGAATCTGAAACCACCACCATTGCACCAGACTGCCTTGGCTCCTCTCTCCCAGTTTCCCACAGGACTCTTTCTGTGCCACTGTCTTCAAACTTCAGCCGAAGACTGCCACCAGGACCTCTCCCCACACCGTAGTCCTCCTTCAGGTGGAACAGCAGAGGTTCTACGAGCACACCTCCCACCATTCTGTACCCTTCCTTCCTGTACATGAACCCCCACCCGCCATGTAAGTGTCTTCTCCAGCGCATCCATGTCTCTCCCAGTTCCTTCATGAAGATGGCTCCACACACACACCACCCTAGATCTCTAGAGCAAGGCTTCCAAATCTCCATGATAGGGCAGGTCAAATTCTACTTCATACCAATGTTCCCTGTGGCCAGGGAAGCTTCAGACATCATAGAGTCATGGCTTCCACTATTCTCCAGTGGACACGGGGAGGGTGTGGAAATGGTGAAGACAATGAATTATGGAGATTCTGTCTACAAGATCCTGGGATCACTTTCAACCAACTGCCAGGTCAGTGGGTACTTCAAAATGACTCTTTCCCTGAGGCTTGGAGTAGACCTTCAGGGGCCAGAGTCAAGAAGAAATGACCATCAAAGGTGATAGTAGCTTCATAGTATCTGAGCCAAGGTGGTTAGTGGTGTATGGACTGAAGTGATGCTAAGGGTCTTGGAGCCTCCCCTCCCCCAGTCTCTCACCCCCACCACACAGGCTTCCTTGACTGCTTTGGTTGGGAAGAATGCCTTGGTGAAAGGAGTGGCTGGTTTGATGGGTTAGCCAGAATCCTCCATGGTTATCATAATTGCTCCTGTCCATGAGGCCTACTGAGGACAAAGCACATCCAAGTAGCCTTGGGTTCCCCCCAAACCCAGCCCCCTTGGTAAATGAACCCCTGGCCTCATTCCCATTACCACTGAGAGCATCTTCTCTTGCCCTAGATTCCACCCTTACCCTCTTCTCCCTGGATAGGTAACTGTGGGCTATATGATGCTGGATACCAGAAAGCCCTCTATTTATCCTTGATGGAAATCCCAACAAAATATAATGTCATGCCCAAATTAAGCTTGAGCCTGACTTCATAGGTTGCCATCTCTAGGAGGTGCTGAACAGGAAAGCCCTGCTGCCCGTACTCCTCCCTGACTGAGGGTTGTGTTTCAGACAGGAACCTCCCCTTAGGTGTAAGCTGTTAACTATACTGTTTTCTTACTGATGGGATCAGAGGCACTGGGGTAACCTGGCTTTCCATGAAGTCTACATCTCCTGATCCTGAAATTCCTGCTCAATAGCCTCAGACCCTACCGCTCTGGAATGTCCTGGGGCCGGAATCAAAGCCAGTCATAGTCCAGCTCAGGCCTGTGTTCTTTTCCAGAGACGGGCCCCATCTGATGCTGTGCCCAGGAAGCCTCAGATGGGGGCATCTTTCAAAGGACACTTTGAAGACTAGCTGTTGACCATAAAAGGATGCTTTTGGCTCTGTCCCATAGCAAGAGCCTCTGGATGCTAGTGGTACATGCTGGGGACCAAGTCACCATGGCTAACCTCTGTGGAACATTTGCCAATAACAGATGCCCAGATCTGTCAGATTCACTAGGTCTCAGTACACACAGCCAAGGCCGCTCCACAACTCTCTACATCTGCGGCCCCTCTCCCTCCTGCCTGCCTTCCAAGCCAGTCAGCCAGCCAAGCATGTAGTTTTCCTCATTGCCAGGAAGCAGAAAATACCTAACTTCCTTCCACTGCTGTTTCTCGTTCCTTTCCTCTGCCTTTCACGGGAACCATCATGGCTGCTTCCACTCCACTGAGGAATTCAAACCCTTCCCTCTTATGCCCTCCTGCTCCTCTTCCTCTTCCCTCTTCATTTCTCTCCATTTTTCCTTTTTTTTTTCCTACCCCGTCCAGGTAATTGTGAGCCGGAGGGAAAGCCCCGGAGTATTCGGTTCCAAACACTGAGCAGCAGTTCTCAGGAGGGCACAAAGGACCGAGGTGAATGTCACATTGAGTAGGCTCCAGCTGCACCTGCCGGCTGCCCCGGCCCCTCCGGTTCATCTGGGGGTCACCAAGCGCTCGCAGATTCTCGGATGGCAAGGAGCGCTACTATGTTTTCAGTTCACAGTGAGATTAAATCTACAACGTTTGACCCGTCTAATTTATTTTGTGGCTGACAGAGCAAGGAGAGACCATAAGAAGCCCTGGATTCATTCTTCCCTCAAACAAAACACCATGGAATCTGTAGGAAGCCGTCGCAGCTGGATGCTTCATTCTGGGCCCAGACATGCTAACGGATGTGTAAGAAGCATCAGAAAACAGGGCCTAGGCCATGGTCCAGCAGCCCGGGAGTTGGTGACCAAACCCTTGAACTATAGATTTGAGTTGATCCCCAAGGGTAGTGTCATGGCCTACTTGGCTTTGAACATTGACTTGAATCACCAACCTCAACAAAGTCAGACCATGACCCGAAGTTCATTCCAGTTTGGGTGACTCTATTGTTTGTTTTGTCCCCTCTTCATCTCAGCCAAAGGTATCCAGCCCTTTTTTTCCCCTCCTGCTCTATACTGCCCCCTTCCTGCCAGTTTAAAAAGTGCTTGGAAATTGTACTGAGTTTGGAAAAGTAAGCTGCACTTCAGTCTTGTCAACTAAACACCTCCAAGAGGCATAGGCTTAGTTCTGAGATCATAAGACAAATAGGAACTGGCCCAATGTGCAGGCTGGGATGGGACCTAGATGTAGGCTGTGAGCCCTCCTGAGATTTACCTTAGATTTCAGAATAAGGCTTTGAGATCAGGGAGACCAAAGTGCTGGGTGCTGAGTGGGCAGTGGGGCTACTAAGTGCTGATAGGAAAGCTGGAAGGTGGGAGACGGCAGGACCAAGGCCTTCAGGACAGGTAAGGCTTACAGGTACCAGGACATCTGCACAGGTGTGTGGAACATTAACACGTTCACACGGTTGCAGAGCCCTTCCCGTGCAGCAGAAAGACTGGCCTGGAAAACAGATGGCCACCTGAGACACATAGAGAAAGACAGTGAAAGAGCCATGGCTACTTCTAAAGGCCATCTGTGAGACCCTTCAGCAAGTGTGATGTGGCCAGGGTCATGATGAGAAATATAAGCCAGCATGATTGGTGGGCCGTGGACACTGACACCTCCACCAGGAGCTCCCTGCCAGAGGAGGGGAAGGAGGTGTAAAATGGAAAGGAGACTAGCCTCCAGAGTTGTAGGGGGCGTGAGCCAGTTGGGGATACTTCTCAGTTCCTGTGATGGCTCTCCTTGGCTCTCACCTTGACTATATCGTGAATGAACTAAATCCAGGAATGAAGGGTACAATTGTGACTGGATTTTGAGGCTGGAAGACATAGCCTTTGAATCCAGCAGTAAGGCACACCTTTAATCTGGACCACACCTCCTGCTGGGCATCTATCTAAGGACAATGGAAGAAGGAAGGGTTGGTTCTTCACCTGCTTGCCCTGGCCTTGTCAGCACATCCATTCCTCCACTGGCATCAGAGCCTACGTCTTCGGAATTCCAGCTTATACAGAAGCCAGCCTCGTGGGACTGAGCAGCTAGTAGATTCTGGGACTTTCCATTCACAGCTAGCCGTTGTTGGAATGTAGTCTATAAGTCATTCTGATTCCCACATATATGGAGAGATTGAGAGGGATTCATTCCATAAGTTCTGTGACCCTAGAGAACCCTGACTAATACATGTGAACAGAGGTCAGTACTGCTCAAGACAAAACAGAAGAGAGGGAGGAGCTTCAATAGAGTCCAAGAAGGGCAGGTAAGTGTGTGTCATTGAAAGAGGAGGGTGACAGAGAGGACAATGAGGACTCCCAGACTCTGCTGAGAATTGGCCAAGGCATTTTGTGCTGCCTTATTCAACCCATGCAGCAACGAGGTGAGGTGGTATTGTTTTATCCTGCAGTTCACAGATGAAGACACAAAGGTTAAAAGAGGTGAAAGAATTTGCTCTCAGTAACAAAGTTAATGCATGGGGGTCAGGGAGTAGGCATGGTGGTATGGCTCATGCCAGCACTCAAGAGCCGGAAGTCATGAGATCGTAGGCTCAAGGTTAGCCTGGGCTACAGATCTAGAAAGAAACATCAATTGATTAGTTAATTTTTATAAAGCAACAGAGGTCTATATTTATTCCTGATTCTAGAGCCTGGGTTCTCAGCTACCACTAGACTCTACAGAAACACACTGATAGAAGTGAAGACAGAGTTGGAAACAGATTTGGGGTATCCTTAACTGGTGTAGGAAGTTCTTCTGTTCATGTGTTGCTTTCATTGGCTAATGAATAAAGAAACTGCCTTGGCCTTTTGATAGGGCAGAACTTAGGTAGGCAAGAAAAACAGAACTGAATGCTGGGAGGAAGAAAACAGAGTCTGAAAGTAGCCATGGATCCTCCACCTGAGACAGATGCCAGTTAGAATCTTGTTGGTAAGCTACAGCCACATGGCAATACACAGATTAATAGAAATGGGTTAAATCAAGATGTGAGAGTTAGCCCAAAGAGCAATCAGGGAGGGAGAGGGAAAGGGGAGGCGGTGGTGGGGAAGAGACAGAAATCTTTAATAAATAAATAAATAAATAAATAAATAAATAAATAAATAAATAAAAGATGTGAGAGTTAGCCAATAAGAGGTTAGACCAAATGGGCCAAGCAGTGTTTTAATTAATACATTTTCTGTGTGATTATTTCAGGGCTAAGCTAGCCGGGCAGCCAGGACGAACAAGCAGGCCCTCACCTTACAACACTTAACCTGTGCACTGGGTCCACAGGAGCAAGGTGTTTACAAAGACCAGCAGCTACAAACCTCTCAAGTACAGAGAGAGCCTCAGACTGGCTGAGTCAGATCTTTCTCAGCCCTGGCCTCAGGGTTTCAGGCTCACGCACAGACACTCTGAGAACACTATGGATAGCATGAGCTACAGCCCATGAACTGGAGCTCTGCTGAGATACATGTGCCCCCTGAGACCCACGTGTGTATCTCAGCCCAGGCTGGGTAGCCCCATGTATTAATTATAGCACATGATTATGACATTCCACTCAGGGGCATTCTGAAAAGGAAGGCCGCCACATTCTGTCCCCAAGGTTGTTCCTCTGGCTCATATTTTTTACCTGAAGTCGTGTCTAAGGTATGAAATTAAAGGCAGATCAGCCTTTGCGCTGGCCGGCATTCAGCAGTAGGGAGGCTGTGCTATTACTGGCCCATCTTTAAAGTGCTTATCTATAAACTAGAGGATGGAACAAGAGCACAGAAGTATCCAAGCCAGGGATGTCCTTGGAACTGTATGCTCTGAAGAGGGTCTAATCACACACATGCACACACACAACGTACATATACACAGAGACATGCATACACACAGACACTAACACCCACATACACATATGCATGCACACACACCATGTATGCACGTACACACACACACACACATACACACACACACAAGGATGTCCTCACAAAGGACCTGCACAGAGATATTCATTGGGTCAATATTCCTAGTTAGTCAAAGAGTAAGAACAACACAGATGCCCATCAACCGGTGAGTGGATAATCAAAATGAGGAAGTATCAATAATCCACAATGAATGGTCACTCAGCAACAGACAGGCACAATGTGCCAAACTGTCAGGATGGGAGTGAACTGTGAAAACACGTTCAGTGGAAGAAGCCAGAAACCCAGGGCCGTACATCATGGAATTTCATTTCTATGGAATATTGAAAATGAACAAGTCGAGTGGGTCAGAAGGGATTACTTACTGTTTGCCAAGGACTGGGAAGGGGGAAATTCAAAGTATCCAGCAAAGCAGAAAGGTTTGTTTGGGGTTGACAAAAATGTTCTGGAATTAAAAAAAAAATAATCTCAGAATTGTACACTTTTAAATAATCCTACCTGGGCTGGGTCCTCGCCGCAGCAGGTGACTTCTCAAATGTCATTGGTTGGGACTGACCCTCCCTTTTCAGGCTCTAGACCTTCTGGATTCTTCTAGATCAACCAGGATTTGTGCCGGGGCTTTGCCCAGAGGGGAGGGTACCAGAAACAAATTTAGGACAGGGTTAGAAGGCAGGACTTAACAGTGCCCGGCAACCCTGGCATTTGTGAAGATGCTCATACCCAAGGCCTTTCCCCAGTCTTCTGGGTGCAGAGGTCATCTGTGTGCTTCCGAGCCACCACATGACAACCTGACATGACCCAGTAAGTCCTTAGAGCACACAGCAGGAAACAGTTTCGTGAGGTTTAGAAGGATCTCTCACTCTCCTGTAAGCCCTGCAGGAATCCAGCTTTTCCCTGATGCCCCCACCTCCCCAAAGAGGGAGGAGGGGAAGAAGAAAGGTAGGGAAGGAGGGAGGGAGGGAAGAAGGGAAGGAAATAAGGAAGGTGAAAAGCAGAAGAGAAGAGGGGGCAGTTAGGGGAAGGTAAGCCCTTCCTGCCCACCTCTCCTGTGCCTACAGGCATCCCCAATACATCTCCCTAGAAGGCAGCTGTCATCCTGCCCATTTCAAAGAGGTGGAGACTGAGGCTATGACTGCTGGTGACTAACTGCCTTGAAGCTATGTGAAAGCAGAAGTCCACTAAATAAGACCCAGAGGGGTCCTGGGTCAGGGATCCAGACCTGTGGCCCCAGACCTTTGCCCTTCATCTGATGCACTGACCAACACACTGACCTTCTGAACTGAATGAGCCTAACTAGCTCAGAATGTAATGGTTTTCTAGGAAAGAGAGTTCAAGATCCTCACTAGAATAGACAGGTCTCCTCCTCCTCTTCCTCCTCTTCCTCCTTCTTGATCAGAAGAAAAGAAAAAAAAAGAGATTGCTCATTTCCCCAGTTTTCAAGTTGTGTGCGGATACCTTATGGCCTTCTTTGCTTTGATGGTGTGTTTTCTCTGCCCTTGGCTTTGATGTCTTTAAAAAGATGAACAAAATGTAGCCACTTACCATGTGTTCATCTGAAAAGGACAAGCCTGTAGAACACATCCGGTTCCATTTGCCCGAAACTTCATGCTCCCAATTATGCCCCATAGACCTGACTGGGCAGAATTAAGAAAAGAGCTTATACTGATGGCCATGGAACTAGCCCAAGCATACACTACACAGTGCATAATGGCTGCCACCCAGGAAATGCCCTCACCTTAAATCATTTCACTCACCCTACCACCAAAAGAGAGTTCTTCCTTTCCTGTGACTTCCCATATCTCTCTCTTTTCTGCAGATCAAAATTCTTTAGGACCACAGTGTTAGGAGAAATCAATCAACCTTTCTTTCTTTTTCAACAGGGATCTCATGTAGCCCAGGCTGCTCTTGAGTTTTGAACTCCCTACATAGCTGAAGATGACTTTGGACCTGGAACCTCATGTTTTCATCCCCTGGGTGCTGGGATCCCAGGCATGTGCCACTATGCCTGCCTTCCAGAACTCTTTCTGAGAGAAGAATCTATAAGTCCTCAGAATGCCATGCGACATATATTGTAGTGTTTTTCCTAAGTGCATCACATCCACAGCCCTGGAGCCCTGATGTCTCAGTCAGTTTGACCTACTCTTTGGCCATGGGGAAATCTAGTTAAAGGCCTGGAGTGGATGACTGCAGCCATTTTGGCTTCTTCAAAGAAATCTCCAATCTAAGCTCGGCCTTTGAAGCCCCAAGTAGGAGCTGTAAAGTCCAAGTTCTGCACACTGAGGTAAGAGCTATTTATTTTTGTTACTGGGACAACAATGCCTTCTATAAAGAACTTAAAAGGTTTATTTTGGCTCATGTTTTCGGAGGTGTCGCTCCATGATCACTTGGCCACAGTGGACCAAAGCCACTCAACTCACAGAGGACAGCGAATATGCCCTCTTCAAAGATAATCCTCAGTGACTATTTCCTCCAACCACACCCGACCTCCCAATAATGCCACCATCAACCCATGAATCTGTCAAGGGGTGAATCCATTGAAGTTAATGTCCTCATCATCCACCAGTACCACCCGCTGGAACCAACCCAACCCCTTAATATGGGAAGCCCTTCTGGGGAATGTGTCATTTCCAACCCATAACAAGAACAAGGTGTCATTTATGCAAATCTGCCTGAGTTCCTGGTAAACAAGCTAGGATAGGAGACAGACTGTGTGGAGGATGGGCAGTTCGTGGATGTGAAATGGAGCAAAATGGTTCTATGACAGGCTGGAAATCATGGAGCCTCGGGTAAGTTAAGAGGTTGTCCCTGGACAGGAGATGTGGGTCTGAGTGTGGGATGCAGTCCTGTGAGAGCCAGGTGGGGAGAAGAAAAAAACCCTTACACAAAGACATGGTGAGCTAAGAACTACTTACCAACTTAGAAGGGAAAATGTCATCTGCATCATCTCATTCAATAGAGCCCAAGGAGGGTGTGCATATGGGGAAACTAAAGCTCAGAGAGAACTGACCAGATCCAGGGGACAGCACTCACAAACGGTAGAGCCAAGACCCAAAGACTCCAAGGACCCAGGGCTGACCTCCTCTTAACAAGAAGTTGAATCGATACTTATTGGTGTGACGGTTAACCAATGATCCCTTTCCTCTATTGATCCAAAAGCTCTTCATTAGGGTGTGACCTCCGTGTTGACCTCTTGCTGACAACCCTAGATGAAGCAGGTATTCATTCAAGAGGAAATCCGGGGCCCATTCGCTCCCACCATCCCAGGCTGTCACTTGGAGGGTGGAAGGTAGCCTTTCCGTGAATGTCTTTGTGCCTCCAGTGGTGAAGCCACCAATTGCAGCATCACCCGGAGCAATACAATGCTGAAATAACTTGAGACGCACTGCACCTTGGACATATGCAAACCATGCCCAAATGACACACCTCGCTTTGCATCCTGCCGTTAAACTGTCACCGTAAGTAATAAATAAAGGTCCCAGTGTGCTGTTTGGCAATTAGCAATTATCTCTCAGCATCTTTGGTAGCCACACACTGCTCTGTAATTGTGAGATTAAAAAGCTATAATTCACATGGTTGGCTAGAAGTGTGTGGATATCTTGCTATGACCAAGCAATTACCCAAGAGTCATTAGCCCCATAAAGTAATCTGCAATTGTATGTAAATAATGATTATGTGGCTGACAAATGCTTTATTATTGACCCTTAAAACAAATATCAAGATTTATCTTTTCATATGACCATAAAACATATACAGGGCCTATGTTACACATCCCAGACCTCTAGGATGGGTTACTTTAAGCTAATAGGGCATGGTGGAGATTTGCATGGAACTCTGGAATCTGCAAACTGGACCAAAGTGTTTTTCCTAACTGTCCGATGTAGTCACAGCCGAAAGAAACAAAATTCTCCACGGTGTACAAGGGAGGAGTTTGAGATCCAGAGAGGTTAAGCGACCCTGAAGACCAGATGGGACATTTCTGTCTCAGCTGCCCTTAAGAATGGGCCAACTCCATCCTGCTCCTCACCCACACCTACCAAAGGTTCCCAGGATGAGCTGCTAGGCTTAGCAGTCTCTACAGAATGCTGTAACTCCAGCCATTCCAATGACATAGCCAAACCGCGCTACAATGACAACCACACTCCCCAAAGTCAAAAGTTACTGTATACTTCAACTATGTTTTATTGTCTTGTTCAGTAGAGCTGGCCAAAGGTCATAATTCTTTCATTGTGTCTAGACAGAGCCAACCGGCTGCTTGAAAATGGGAAGTTAAGCCTGCTCGAGTAAAATGATTCTCTCTGTCTACTACGAGGATGAGATTGCTTGCCTCAGTTTGACTGAGGAATACTATCACAGACCCAGAGCCAGGGCTAAGGAGATTCCCCAAGGGTTTGGCCTATGGAAGCAGATTTCCTGTCTGAGCCGCTCTTGGCTTTTACAGTCTTCGGATGGAAGCAAGGTGGGATCTTCCTGAATGAATGGTCCTCAAACTGACCACTGAGAGCCTATTTTGTTTGTTTGTTTGTTTGTTTTAATTCTTCATTCTTTACCTAACAAATGTGCGTGGGAGTGTGCTGTGAGCCAAATGTGGCCCTGGGACCTTGATAGTGAACCTTTGGGAATTTGCGTGTGTGTGAACAATCTGTGGCCCTGGGGCTTGTGGGTGTGAACAAGTTATGTCCCTGAGGCTCTTATCTGTGAGCCCTGGACTTAATTGCAGCCCTGGACCTTCAGCAATGACCAGAAAGCTGCACTCTTCTCCGAACCAGGCATCGGGTCCATCTGAGAAGAGCAGAGGTCTCAAAAAGAGGCAACGCTATGGTTTAGATGGGAAATGTCCCCACAGGCTCACATGGTGGTTGCTGTCATTGTTGAGGGAGGCTTACAACCTTTAATATGTAGGTTTTCGGGGAGGAGGAATGTTATGGGATATAGTTGGGCCCATTTCCAACAGCACTACTCTGTTTCCTGGCTGACCAAGATGCAGGCAAGCTCTGCACACTCGCTCCTTCACGACACCACGGCTATGACTTCCCACCATCATCATGTAATCCCTTTAAACAGGAACCTAACTAAATCCCTCTTCCATCAAGTTGCTTCTTGTCAGGTTTCCAATCTCAGGGACAGCAGAAGGAACTAATGCAGGTGATAACCCACTTGAATAGGTGGTTCAAACCCACTTCAGATCCTAAAGTGCTTCAAACACAGAGATGAGTATCTACAGCCCCAGCATGCAGAAGGCTCACGAGTTCCAATCTCTCCTAAAAAATTCAAAACAGGGTTGATGAGATGGCTCAGTTGCCACCAAGCCTGACCACCTGTGTTTGAGCCCCAGGACCCATGGTAGAAGAAAAAGAGTGTCTCCCACAGGTTGTGCTCTGACCCCCAGATACATACATACCGTGGCACATGCATACAAAATAAATAAAGTCTAATTTTAAAAGCAATTAAATATCAGAACAACCAAAATCCCAAAGCCTTACTAAGTTTTGTCTGCCTCTCTCTCTCTCTCTCTCTCTCTCTCTCTCTCTCTCTCTCACACACACACACACACACACACTGCTCTAGTCAGTCTATAGGAAAATGGGCCATCACCCTGGGGAAGCCATGTCCCAGTGGGCCAGATTCTAGGTCATATGAACTTGTTCTGGGAGCCACAAAACCACATCTTCTTGGTTACTTCCCTACATGCATTCATTTACATATACTGGGGGAGGGGACATACCACCTGGAACACTTCCTAAATATCTTTTCCTTGGTGTAAAGCAAAATAAAGTTTTCTAGCTTCCTTCCAGGGTCCTCCCTGTAAGACCATTCCAGGCCTCTTCTCCACCCTTTCTTCCTCTCCTGAGTTTGTCCCAAAAGCCCAAGAACCAAGAGCCTTCTGTGTAATAGAAGGAACCAGGGGCAATGAGGGGAAGGGGGCTGGCAGAGGTACAACAGTCACTACTAGAATGTCTATCAGCTATATCCCTTGTAGATATTTCCAATCCAGTCATCTGAATTGATCACCAAACATGGGTATTGATGAAGACCTTAGGATAGTCCATTCCTGGAGATAATGGCGGAGAAAGAGAGAGAGAGAGATTGACACCAGGGCTGACTGGAGCCATCAAAATATTTGTTTAACATCTGCTTCAGTCAGGGCGTCTGGAGCCGGTCACAATTGGTGGCATTGTTCCCAAGCTAATCTCATGGACTTGCCCCTTTCTGTACGTTTAATTGACTTGCCCTACAGGTAAATACATGGGGCCTTTTCAGTGCAGACACCCTGTGCACGGGTATTCCTCCACGCCCTGGATTCTTTGTGTGTCAAACGAAAGCTACTCCAGACCCCTGGAGTCCAACGTAGTTAATTAACGGAAATCAAAGGCGCCTTTGTTGCCTCCCCAAGCCTTCCTCTCTTCTCCAGATGGGGACAGATTCACCGACGATTTAGTTCCATTTCTGAGAATGGTTTCTCAGGTTTCGCTTGTCGGTGACTAGAAAGGGCCAGGTGCCATCAAGGACCCTGCTCCTGGGATTCTGCCAAAGGCCAAATCAAAGGAGACAGACAGACCTCTCACTTCAGCAGCCTGGGAGCTGGCCGGCAGAATGAGCCTTTTGGTGGGGACCAAAGTTGCAGAGGTATAACCAGCCGAAAACAGTGCTGGCACGCAGAGTTGGGACTTGCTGGATGACCTTAGCGGGGGCTCTCCACCGTAGAAACAGGGAACACAGGCTCTGTCACCCATCCATCAGAGACCTCAAGCAAGCACAGTCTGCAGGAACTGCAGTGCAGTCTTTCCTGATGACTTCACCAGCAGATTGGGCTGGGGGTGGGGGGCGGGTGAGGGTGGTGGGGTTGGGCGGGGTGCTTTAAGAAACCCAAAAAGGAAGGGAGTTACTCGCAGATTCACCCTGATGGGATCAGCCAAGTCCAAAAGAAGCAGAAGGCATTCCATCTGTCGTTAGTAAAACACAATAAGTAAAGAGAAAAATTGGTACGGTGTTTGACCAGCATACCAAAGCTGAACAAGGGTTTAGTTCCCAGCACCACATAAAGCAAGGCACGGTGGTGCCATGCTTATGATCCTAACACTTGGGAGTTAGGGAGGACCAGAAGTTCAAGGTCGTGTTTGACTACATAAAGAGTTCAAGAGTGGGGTCACAGCACCACGTGGATTCCCAGCACAAGAAACAGGAGGCTTCCAATTGGAAGGCTAGCATAGGCTATATGCTCTCTCTCTCTCTCTCTCTCTCTCTCTCTCTCTCTCTCTCTCACACACACACACACACACACTCATACATATGCACACTCTCACACAGGACTACAGAAGGCAGGCCACAGTTTCCAAGCAACATAAAGAATGTTAGAAAACCCTGGTAGGCTCTACCTCCAGAACCCCAGGAGAAGAATCCCACACATTTTGTCTAAAGGGATGACCCCGAGTCCCTGCCTGGTAGATATTTACCAGGGAAGAAGTGATTCCAGAGGACCACAGGGGAGAGAATAGTCATTATTTGGCTCAATACCACCCAGATGGGATTAAACCCAAGACTCTAGAACATGCAATTTTCCCAAGGAATCACGTGGCTCCTTGCAAAAAGCTGGGAAGCAGCCTTTGGAGCTTGAAGGAGACAGTTTTAAAAATGAAGGGTGGTTCTGCTTCATACAGTGTGTAATGAGGTGCCCGGGTTTATTTTAATACTGAGAACCGAGCATAAGCCGAAATAGAGATTCAAGAATATTTCCCAAAGCAGTGCGCTTTTAGAGGGTGCTCACAGACCAGGCTTGGAGGCAGTGTATGGAGAAGGTTAAAGGGCAAGGGGAAACCAAGGATGGGAGCAGTAATAGGGCCTCCTCTCTTGTCTCCTGTTGCCAGTTCATAGCATATTTTATTGCTATAGTATTTGTAAGTCTGTCCATCAATACAGATATGATTCTAAGTATCCTAAAATCCCACTGCTTAAACATGCTTAAAAGTAATGGTTTTGGTGAATCATTTGCATCTGGCAACTTGGTGCAGGTTTTTTACTAAGAGTGTGAGAGTAAAGAGGTCAGGGGCCAAGTAGAAGGCTCGGTGGGCACAGTCCGTGCTTGGCACTGGCATCCTGGCACATGCCTGCCTGCAGTCACATACACCCACAGTAATAATAATTAAGAAGAAAGAACAGAAAGAGCTCATTGCTGACCGTACCTTTCTGCTTCTAACCTGGCAGGAGCCCGTGGGTATTTTCAGACTCCATAGTGCCAGGGATAAGGGTGGCTCACTTCTCTGCAAGGGCCCAAGTGTCAGCGGGGATTCCTGAGGGGCAGCACGGGCCACTGTGGCTGGGCTTTTTCCACTGGACTAAGTGGACCCCTCGCCACCTTGGGATACCGTGATCAGCAAAGGATAACCATTACTAGGGTCAGTCTTGTTCTTTGTCTTCCAACGGGCTGTCTGGGATTCCTTACACTCCTCAGCCTAAGATGATGGAAACCTTGACCCTCTCTTTTAGGATTCAGAGTAAGGGAGGTTTTGCTGTCCCTCCAGGGCTTCTGGGATGCCGATGGGTATTTAGAGGGAGTTCAGGGCCTGAGTGTGTCCTCACCATGAGGGTACGTGGACCCTGCCCACTAGGGTCCCCCTGAGAGCAGTGCTTGTGGCATAGGCACACACTCTCCTTTGTTAGTTTTACATTAAATCACTTGCCGTGTGCAAACAGCACTTTCTGAAACGCAATTCTCTGTGAGCTGGGAATACCAACCAAGAATAAATGAGCAAGAAATGAATTGAAAATGAATTGAATACAGAAACCAACTGAAGAGGACAGAGGGGCTTCACATAACACCCTTTCAGATTGAATTTATGGAGAATTTTCAGAACACAGCAATGGACACCCACTGTCCACTAGAGCTGCGGCACCGCCCTGAGCCACTCAGTCCTACCCCTCATCTTGACTCACAGTGCCAGGCACGGCTAAGCCCTGACTTTGCCTTGCCCTCTTCCAACCTGGGTCCCATTGAGGGTCTTCCAGTCTTTTTGTATCCATACCACATTGCCCCTGCTCCCTCTTCCCTTCCTCCAAGCCCAACTGCCATCCATCTCTGCCCTGAGGAACTCCTAAGAACCCCTATGTTGTCCTGGCATTCGTTCAGAGTGTTGTCCCTGGAGACTTTTATCCAGCATCCGAGGAGCAGGTACCCAGGGATGATTCCAGAAAGCTATCCTGAGGTCACCTTATCCTGCCTCTCTGCATGTCTGCAGTCCTTTAGGCTGCTAACCACCTGAGGGCAGGTCCTCATGACATCCCTGGTGCACTCCATAGGTTCTCAATAAAGACTTATTGCCAAAGCCAGTTTAGCAGTCCAGCTTCCTGCAAAAGGGGAGATGCACTCACTGTCCAACACTTGTACCCTCTCCTTGCTCAGAGGAAAGAGAGGAATTCCCCTATCATGCGTTTTTTTTCCAAATTCACGAATAGAGGCAGAGATATTATATGAACTTTCTAGTAAGTCCTGGCCTTGTCATATATTTTTATCTTTACCACTGCCTTGTGTGAGTTCCCTGGCTTACAACAGGATAATCCAGTAGCCATGTCCCCTCCAGTCTGGCTTCCTGTCACTTCTAGGGCATAACCACCCTGAGCCTATAGCTGGGAGACATCTATCACAGACTTATGGCCCCAGGAACCCCATCTCCATAGCTGTGACGTGATGGCTGTATATTTCACGCCTCTCAGTTTCCCAGCTGGGATTCGGAGATTTAAAGACATGGGGGATGTGTTTTTAAATTTATGAGAGGGCCATTGACTTAATTAATTGTGCCCAAAGAGCACAACCAATTGCAATAAGAATTCTTAAAGGCGAAGGGGACCAGAGGAGGGAGGCCTCGCATGGCTTGTGACTGTCAGAGCTGTTTCTTTATAAGGACTCTCGGCAGTGCAGAGAGTCTGACTAGAAGAAATTGTTTCAGAGGGCGAGCGCCCAGGCCATGTTACACCAAGAGCACCCACAACACAACTGCCCTAAGGCTCTCCAACGGCCATAACGATCCTTCACAAAGACAAAACAAGACTCATCTGTCAGAAACTCTCTTCTCATGTCACCTACCTGCTTCCCGCTGGCTGGCTAAGGCTGGCCAGGCCTCAGTCCTCCCACTCTTTGAAGCACGTTTTTCCAGGAAGCCACACTAAGAAACAGTCAAGAGTCCAGGACATCTACAACCTTATACTCTCACACGTGGGGAAACTGAGTCCCAGGGGATTTTCCAGGAGAAGCACAATACTGAGTGGCTCGCAATCTCCCAATCGCACTCAAGGCTCTTTCCACTGAGGTGTCGGCCTGTAACTGGGATGCCCTCTGCTCTTCTTGCACTGACCAATTTCTTGTATTTTAAACTTTCACTTTGCATAGGAAAAAGGTTAAGAAATGTGCATTTTGCCTCGGAATTGCATTCGCGTTTTCTTACATTCTTAGGGTGGCATCAAAATGGCATTGTTAATATCTTAAAGCCTTCTGCTGAGCCTGAGTGGAGGCTTTGAGCCAGGTGTGGTGACCTGTACCTGGAAACCCAGCACTCAGGAAGCAGAGGCAAGAGAATTACCTCAAAATCAAGACCAACCTTGGCCACCCTGTAAGCCCTAATTCAGAAGGGCAAACGGCAACAACATACAACAGGAATCTGGGGACGGTGGCCTACACCTGTAGTATAGACACTTGGGAGCTAGAGGCAGGAAGGTGAGGGGCTTAAGATTGACTACAGAGCAAGTTTAAGGTAGCCTAGGACACATGGGACCTGTCTCAAAAACTAGAAACGATAGATAGATAGATAGATAGATAGATAGATAGATAGATAGATAGAT
>JABTXL010000541.1:9835945-9855931 GCA_025134845.1 Neodon shergylaensis
AGAAGAAGAAGAAGAAGAAGAAGAAGAAGAAGAAGAAGAAGAAGAAGGCAGCCCACCAGCAGGGACCCCAGGGCGCTGAAGGAAAAAATTCTTGCAGGAAGGCTTTGGCTGCCAAATGCTTCCTCAATGTGTCCATAACAAATAGCCCAAAATGTTGACATGGGAGCTTTTAGGGTGTAAGATTTCTCCCAAGCTCCAATATGCCTGAGGGTCATCTTCTGAGTGCCCAAATATCCCAGGTGGAAGCAGTTGAGGCTTATACCACATATGACAGCATATAGGTTTCCTGCCCTGGGAGGTCATAGCCAGGGCTCATTTCAGTGGCCATAAAAAGATCTCATTTGAATCCCAGCATGTGTCAGCCCTAGTAAGCCACCTCTGCAAGTAGAAATACGATGAAACACTTGTTATGTGACCCAACTGTTCTACTTTTGGAGCAGGAAAACAAAAACCCTTACACATGGGTAGTCACAACAGTCTCTCTCGATCACCACAGCTCCAAATGGGAAGAGACCCAAGTGTCCATGAACGTGGCAATGGATGATCAGTTGGCCATGTTCAAGTAGGAAGCCCTACTCAGCTTAAAAGGGTGAATCTGGTAGCTAAAAGAAACAGATGTCATGTTGCTGAGGGTGGCCAGGTACAGAGAGGGGGTGCTATGGAGGTGATGAGGGGAGACCGTTAGTCAGGTGATGGAAATAGTTCACACAGTACGCAGGTGGCCAAACAAATGCATGTATGTGACAGCCTTTATCTCATTGCAACCTTGATACCAGCAAGCTAGCTGTATGGCAGGTAACTGAGAACTTACTTAGCTAAGGTGACTTCTGAAAGAGAAACGGCATGGCAGTTGAGGCTGTTTGTGTTGAATTAGAAAACAGCCTTTCTGGAGGTTTCACTTTCTACGTGGAAAGTGACATACAAACCACAGATGAGCAAAGACACTCCTGCAGGCAAAGACTCTCTCCTCTGCTTGGCCCCTGAGCAGCCCTCATTCCTGTCTGGAGGTGAGAGCAGATTTCAAAGTCTGCTTTTCTTGCTCAGTTCGGCCACTAAGCCCCTGGATGACCTTGAGAAAGAATGATAAATTTCCTTCTCTAGGATACCATGATAATTAATAAACAGTATTTCCCAGGCTGGCAGGTGAGTTGGATGGTGGGCGGGGTGGGTAAGACACGTGTAGGCAAGTCTGACAGCGTGGGTTCGGTCCCCGGAATCCTAATAGAAGTAAAGAAGAGAATCAGCTCTGCAAAGTTTTACACACACACACACACACACACACACACACACACACACACACACCACTAGGGGCATGTACACACCTCCTCCAAACAAACAAAACAATAACAATAATAAACAATAGTATTTCCCAGGGTGGAAGCTACCCAGTGTCCTTCAGCAGATGAACGGATGAACAAACTGTGGCTATTTGGCCATAAAAAGGACTAATGTCCTGACACATGCTGCAGCCTGGACGAACCTCGATGACATTGTGGTAAAGAACAGAAATCAAATATAAACCTTATGACTCTCTGTATCTAGAATAAAGGAACCCAGAAAAAGAGAAGGCAGACTGGAGACTAGGAGGGGCCTGGGAAAGACAGGGAAAGGGGTAATGGGGGCAGTTTACTAAAGTGTGACACGTGTGTTTTGAAACCAGGTAGGAAGGATAATTGCAGAATATTCTGGTGTACCAAGCACCACCAAACTGTTTATTTTAAAGCGGCTACTTCGGGTTAGGAAGATGGGTCAGTCAGTAAGATACCAAGTCCCCATGAGGACCCGCAACTGGATCCTAAGCACCCACCTGTATGTAAGGCGAGAGTGGCAGCTAGCTCCGTGTGGAGGGCAGGGACCGGACATGGGAAGATCCACAGAGCTCACTGGTCAGCCAGTCTAGCTAGGATGAGAGTCGCACTCAGTGACAGATGCTGTCTCAAAAGATAAAGTGGAACGTGACAGTGGAAGACACCCACGCACATATGCACGCTCAGTCTCAAATCTATTAGGAAACAAAATTAATTTCAAACAAATTTTAAAATTACACAGTCTCTCCTCTCTCGGGCAGGAATCAAGGTTGAAGGGTAGGTTGGACCTTGTGGGAACTGTCCACCACCACACACTGTGGTAGAACCAGACTCCCTCATGGTACTTTTCTTCCAGAGCCTCTGGACTCCTTTGTCCTAGGGTCTGCATCTTCTGGGCAAAGTGACAGAAGCTCCTGGAGCAAAAGTGACACCAGGCTATCCTACCAACCAGGGTTGGCCTCCTGACCTGCCTTGACTGTCCCTGGACAGCACCCCTCCCTTGATTCGACTCAAACTGGAAGATGAGCCACTTAGGGAAGTGACATCCCTTGTGTCACAGGACCAGCCCTGGCTCCAAGCGCTGACATTTGATCTTTGTCCCGTGACCCTGGCTATGACCCATGCCTAATCCTGCAGCCATGCACCTCAGGTCTGTCAGAAAGCAGCTTCCCTAAGGAGGCCCAAACAAGCCTTCACTCCCGGCAGCTTTTGCCTTTTGAGGTGGCCTGTGGGGCCTGGGAGACAGAGCACAGGCTTGACCCTCAGAGTTTGTTAATGGGCTTGACTGGTGGTAGTTAGAGCCTGGTGAGGGTCTTAGAGTGCTGAAGAGAGGATGCCCCGCCCCTGTCAGAGAGAAAGGTTCCCAGAGCGTACAGCTGCATTTTCTTTAAGTCTTGTGCATGGTCCCTATTTGCAAGGGGTCCTTCTCCCTGCTGTGTACCTCTGGATTAGGAGCTGTGTTCCCATTAACCCCCCAAAGGCCCAGGACTCTCAGTATTAAAAAAAAATGGTCCACTGGCCTTTCCCAGCAACTGAGCAGGCTTCTCTGTGAGCCACCCTCATCATTCTGAGACAACACACAGCTTCCCCAGGATCTCTGGCACTTGATCAGGGGCTAGGCTAAAGAGACAAGGGGGTACCACTTGGTTATGGAAGATTAGGAAAGCTATGCCTCCCCCAGATCAGTACAGAGCAGCCCCTCTGAGGGGTCTCACAGAAAGTACTGCCCGGCTTGAGTCTCCTGATCTGATGGGACTTGGAAAGCACCCGAAATCTGCAGTTTCAACAAATATTCAGATGGTGCTAACACTGGGGACCAGATTTTGAGAGCCAGTGTGTTCAAAGGGTAAGGGGGCATGAGGCAGAAAAAGCCCCCGGGGCCGGGAACATCCTTGCAGGCAAAAGAAATGGTCTCTGGGGGAGTGCAGAAGTAAAAAAAGATGAGAGCCAGAAAGGAGTGGATGTGTCCAACAGGAGCAGATAGAGTGATGAAGCAGAGAAGATCTCAATGTCACAGACAGGCCCAAGCGGACCAGTGTGAGAGACTAACCAGTGAGACAAGGGATAGAGGACAGTTAACAAGGAGAAAGAGGGAGATGAAAGGAACAGGGGCAGGGTGCCCACTCTGAGAGAGAAGGAAAGACATCTGCCAGGCACTGTGGCTTCCTTGAAGGCCCAATATTTGAAAGAAACAGGAGAATCTTGAGTTCAAGGGTTAGCTCATGCTTCAAACCAAGACTCTGTGTCAACTTCTCAAAAAGAAAGGGAGAGTGGGGTGAGTGAAAGGAGGGGAGAGAAGAGAGAGGACGGGAGGTGTCTTAGTTAGAGTTTCTATTGCTGCAATGAAACCCTATGACCAAAAAGCAAGCTGGGGAGGAAAGGGTTTGTTTTGCTTACACTTCCCTGTTACTATTCATCATCAAAGGAAGTCAGGACAGGAACTCAAGGCAGGGACTTAGAGGCAGGAGCTGATGCAGAAGCCATGGAAGGGTGCTGCTTCCTTGCTTGTGTCCCATAGCTTTCTCAGTCTACTTTTTTTTTATATATATATATAGAACCCAGGACCACCAGTTCAGGGATGGCACCATCTACAACGGGCTGGGCTCTCCCTGCATCAGTCACTAATTATGGAAATATCCTACAGGCTTGCCCACAGCCTGATCTTTAGAGGCATTTTCTCGATTGTATGAAGCTGACATAAAACTAGCCAGTACAGTAGGGGAGGGAAAGGGAGGAAAAGAAAAGGGAGGGGATGAGAGGGGAAGGGGGAGAAACCCTGCTCTGTCTACCTTGGTTGTGTTCCTGATCTAGGTGGCCCCTGTGTGACATGAGTGCTCTGTCTTGACCTCCAGAAGATCCAGGCAACGGTGTGGTCCACAGAAGAGGGTCCTCAGGCTGAATGAGGAAGGGGGCAATCTTTTCAGGGTGCACAGAAATCAGAGGCCGTCCATCCTTACCCAGCCATCCCAATCTCACACCAAGGCCTCTCGGTAATGTCCTCACCTCCTGGTCATGTCCTTGAGAAGGGGACCTAACCTCAAGCTCTTTCCCTCCGCTTTTAAATGAGACCATTGCTATTCACAGAGAATAAAGTTAGCTCCTCCAGCTAAACTGCTCCACATATGGGGTCACACCCCACTTTCACCATTTACTAACAGGCTTTGATTAAGGATAAACATGGGGGCTGAAAACTGTAATGTGGGGGGTTTTCTAGGTTAGTGCTTTCGGGCTAAGGGGTGTAGAGCGGAAAATCTATGTGGGGCTTTTCTTCAGGGTTGAGCCAGGCAGAGCCACAGGACCGAATGCTACAGGAGGCTTGGGGGAAGAAGGCAGTAGACTGGGAGGGGCAGGAAGCTGGGCTGAGTCTCTATCACCAAGAATCAGCCAAGGATGCTGGTCAGTTCAGGGTGCACAACTTTCCCTGCAGACTGCCAGGCACCAGGGAGCCTAAGAGGTCACTGGCCTGGGATCCAGGAGCCAGATGTTATCAGGGCTGGCCAGTGAAACCGGAGCCTAGACACCCGCTGGCCCCTCTCACTATAGATGACATCTGCACCAGACACCAGGGAGTTGTCCCTGGGCTGGGATGCTGATGCTGCAGATTGTGGAGTGTGGCGATCATCAATTCCCTCAATCTCTCCTACTTTCTGCCTCCTGTTCCAATGCACGGCCAGGTTCCAGACACAGAAGTGATGTGGGCTAGTATAAAAACCCAGGATACCATGGACGGTTGGCAGGAACGTATGCTAAAGACCCACAGACAAGACAGTCAGGTTCAACTCCAGCTAAGCTGCCCACCTGATTCCACACAGCCAGACTCACAAAGTCTCACTCTGATGTATTCCCCCCTGAGCCTTCTATGTGCCAGTTCTAGCTCATATCTAGTGGTCTTGAGATATCTGCTCAGGTGCAGCCTCCTCTAGGAAGCCTCCGTTGACCTCCTTGAAGAGGCCCGGTGCCCCGCTAGTTTGTGGTTGGTCCTATACACTTACCTCTGCAATGGCCTTACTAACCCCCAACCCTCTACCACTGTGTAAGTACTGACACAGGGCATTACTACCTTGGCATGCCAGCTGCCCCACAGAGTGAATAAAATCAATCTACTCCACACTCAACAAGGACAATGAGAAGCAAAACCACATACACCCGTGAATCTGACCTGTGCCTCCCAGAGTCTTCACCAACATGATTTGGTTTTACCTGTTGCCAAGGTCAGTACCTTGGTCATTAAAAGAATGTGCCAGGGCCATACTATTTGGAGAATTTGTATCCTAAGGTACTTCAAGTCCCTGTCTCAAAAATCCTCACCTCACTGGTTCCACCAAGGCCAGATGGCTGTAGCCCAGTTCTTGTTTGATCCCAGCCCAGCCCCCCATTTCTCCCACACTGAAAGACCCCCCTCCCAAAGCAAACTTCAGTTCTCGGGGAGTCTAGCTTTCTCCCCACTTGAAGGCAACTGAGACGCTTTGCTGAGGTGGTGCTCTCCCTTCCAGGGAGCCGGGGAGCAAAAGGGGCTCTCAAGGGGTATCTGTGGGTGCTGAGCAGATGAACGGATGGATGAATGAATGGATGGTTTATGGATGGGGATAGGGGGCTAATAGTTGGCTATATAGATAGATAAAAGGGTAGGAGGGGAGATGGATGGATGGGTGGATGGATGGATGGATGGATGGTAGATGGATGCAGGCAGATACGGATGGGCAATGCTGGAGGTGGTACTGAAGAGATAATATATCCTGGTATCACTAAAAGCAGGAAGTCCATCTGATCAGAGAATAGGTATTCTATCTGCCAGGAAACCCCCATTGAAACAATAAAAGGGAAACCCTGACATAGTAAATCAAGAGGAATTTTTGACTGAAATTTGCAACTCAAAAGCATAGTTTGAAAACAGCCTTGGAGAGAGTAGAGTCGCCCACCCAGCCTGGGTAGGATGCATGTAGATCAGTATCAAATTAAATCTCCCTATTGAGCCTTCTCTGTGGTGGCACAATGTGATGCGGGGGGTGGCACTGTCCCATCTTCCTCTTGGCGGCATCCTTTTCAGCCTAAATTATACAGAAGCAAATAATTATCAGGGCCTTCTGTTTACCCTCCTTAGAAGATTTAATTTATCCCAATAAACATGGTGAGGCAGTCCTTTTTAAATTTGAAATGACATATAATTTACTTCTCACAAATGCATTGAGTCCAAGAGAAAGGCCATTCATCGGGCAATCTGAATCCCAGGCCGCTTACCAAAAGGGCCTTTTGTCTCATTGTTTTCCATTGCACACAGCATGTGGAGAGGAGATTTAGGCAATATTTCCAAACACTGTGAGCTCCACAATGATTGTCCTCAGCAAACCTGGCCGTAATGTGGGAAACACAATAGTCATTTATCTGCTCATCCCCCTTCCCCGTGGCCCAGTCCAAGTATCATGTGGTCAAGGAGGCATTTAATAAGGCTCAATTCAAAACCCTAGATTTAAATAATATTAATGCGGTGACCCAGGCCCAGCAAAGCCCAGGATATCCAAGGGAGCCTGGGTGCTGTCCTTAATGTCTGGTGCTCAAAGGGGGTTCTGATGACTGGGCTGTTACTCTGTCTGCTCTGGCCCTGGCACACAAAAAAAAATCACCACCTGTCTCAGTGTGACCAACCTGCTGCTGGCGTGCAGTCCCTTGTTAGCCTGGTGTGTTATTCTCTCTCTTTTTTTCTCCCTCCCTCCATCCCTCCCCTTCTCCTTCCCCCTCCCCTCCACTCCTTTCCTCTTTCCTTTCCTCCCATCTTCCTTTTCTTTGTTGTTTCTCCATGCTTTCTTTTCTTTCTTTTTCAACTGCAGAGGGCCCCGGTGCTCTCTGCAGCCGACCTGGCTCCATTCTGACCTCTATACCTCCATCCTTCCTTGTACTCTGCTGGTACAGGGCTATATCCAATCCAGACTTGAGCTGCATCTGCACGGGGTGCATGAGTGGCTGGCTGGGACACCCCCTTGGGCAGGCATTCTCTCCCTTGGTGTCAGCCCCCCCCCCCCCGCTGGCTGGCTGTCATTCTCGTCAAGACAGTAGAAATAAATACAATTTTCAACTCGCATGCCTGAAATATTTGAATTTCAGTCTTGGCAAGTAGAAAGTGACACCTGTTAATGGCTTACAACAACTTCCTGTTATCGTCAGGGTCAAGCTCAAGCGGGCCATGGCTTTTTCTCCTTCAAGGGCCTCCAGTTATACCAGCTCTGCATGCCATACTCACAGACTGAAATAAAAAACTTCAAAGCCAGAGTTTGTGAGGTCCCCAACAGCTAGGGAGCCTGCATGGGACTGAGCAAGGTCCAGTGTGGTGTGTGTGTGTGTGTGAGAGAGAGAGAGAGAGAGAGAGGTGTAGCTTGGTCTGTTTGTGGAACCCCTAGCAATGGGACCAGGACCTGTCGCTGGATCATAAGCTGACTCTTTGGAACCTATTCCCCATGCTGGGATGCCTTGTCCACCTTTGATGCAGGGGGAGGAACTTGATCCTACTTCAAGTTGATATGCCATGCTTTGTTGACTGCCAATGGAGACTTTCCCCTTTCAGAACTGAGGAGGAGTAGGGCTGGGGAGAGGTTAGATGGAGGTGGGGAGAGGGAACAGGAAGAGAAGAGGGGGGAACTGTGGTTGATATATAAAATAAATGAAAGAATTTAATAAAAATAAATAAGAACATCAAAGCCATGCCCTGGGCTTCTGAGGCCACCATTTTAGAGCTCTGAGGTCAGGCTGTGCCTAGAGAAGGCTAGAGCCATGGTGGTCATCTCACACGTCCCTCTAGCCCAATCAGGCCTCGGATTTGATGTGGAAGAATAAGCTGAAAGCTGTGACTCTTCAGATCACAAGACAAGAATGTCTCTGCCTCTGTGCCAAATGCTGCTGCCCTTCTAAGAACTCAAATGGGAGAAAAGAAACATGGGATGGAATTTATGGGGCCTGGGTTCTCATAGCTGGTTTTCTTATTTCTCAGTTTGGGTCACTTTAAAATAGTAGTGGAGATGTCACCTAAGACTTCTGTGAGTGTTAAGTCATACCCTCCCTCTGCCCCCCTTGTCGTGGCCACCTCATCTCATTCCTACATTCCCTACAGAATCTTACCTTCACATCCTGGCTTCTAGAATCCCTGCCTGTCTCCTCTCCCCTAGGAAAGATCCAGAAAGCCCCACGATGTCTTCCCTTCTGAACATTTTTTTCTTTCCCTTCCTTTTATTCATTCTTTCAATTTGTCTTCTGTCTCTTTTGTTGTTTTGTCTTATGGTTTTTTTATTTAATTTTTAAATGTGTGTGCATGTTTTTGTCTAGGTGTGGATATGTGCATGATGTTCGGAGAGGGTGTCAGATCTGCAGAGTTGCAGGCCGTTGTGAGCCACCACACACACACACACACGCTTTGTTTACTGAGACACGGTCTCACTATGCAGCCTAGGTGGGCCTTGAATTTTAAATCCTCCCATGTTAACCACCGAGTCTGGAAGTACAGGTGGGTACCACCAGGACTGGAGACACTTTTTAAAATCCAGGCCTTGGTTGGCTATGTGCTCCTCTGCCTACTTATTTCATGAGCTTTACAAGTACAGGGACCAGGGTTTTGCTTATCAGTGTATCCTGAGCCTCTGGGACATGACCATGCTTGGGAAGGTTTGTCTGGCCAGCTAACTGAATACCAGCCACTTTCTCTCTGGAGCAAGAAGCTTTGTTTTAGTAGTAGTAGTAGTAGACAGTCATCCTTCCTCTATCTATCTATCTGTCCGTCTATCTATCTATCTATCTATCTATCTATCTATCTATCTATCTATCTATCTATCTATCTAATCTTTGTGTCCATCTCCATATCTCTGCTTATTAGAAATTCCAGCAGATTTTTCTTTTGTGCTATAGGGTCTTCACTATCTTTCTTTAGTGTCCCACCTGCACAAATTGCTGTAGTCTTTGAGACAAATATGAACACTGGCTGACCACAGCTGCTGCTGCCTTCCCCAGCCTCAGGTATAGGACAATCTCCATAGGCTCTTCCTAAAGACCATCCATCCACTGGGTCTCCTGAGGCATGCTGGATAGCTTCTTACAATGCAGGGTAGGATGCCTCCTAGGTCTCAGCAGGTGAGATGGGACTGACAGGACACCCCAGGTCCAACAGCTGTGTGGTCAACACACTGCGACACACACCTTCCTTGCTTTGGAGTTATGAGTGCCCATGTGCCCATCTCCACCCGAAGGCCAGAATGAGCTCCTCCCAGTGGATGGCCGCTGAGGGTGTCCGGCCTCACTTGGACCACAGGTCCTTCCTCTGAAGAGCTTAGTGGCACAGGCACTACAGGGAGGAGGCCGAGGTACGAGGTGGTGAGATGACCTAGGCAAGGTCGCTAAGATGGTTCATATGGACTGTCAGCTTCACAGGATTTAGGATCTGCTAGGTGTGAGCCTGGAGGCGTGCTATGAGAGAGTTCTAGATTCGGTTCACTGATGTGGGAGGACCCACCCTAACTGCCAGACCAACTCAAAGAGAAAGGGGCTGAGTACCACCATTCATGGCTCTCTGCTTCCAGACTGTGAATTTAGGGTGACCTGCAGCCCTCACGTCCCTTCCCTTTCCCCGCCACAATAGAATACTCCTTCCTTCCCTCCTTCCCTTCTTCCTTCCCTCTCTCCCTCCTGCCCTTCTTCCTGCTGCTTCATCACAACAGTGAGAAAATCCACTACTGCAGTTATGCTGGTGGGCTGTGCAGGAGCTGGTACCCCCTGCCCTCAGCAACTTCTTCTCGCTCCTAACCACACCTACACATGTGAGGCCACTTCAGACCACTGCCCTTGGACCCCATGTAGCCTGAGCAGCTTCTTTGAGTCTGTATGAAAGCAAAGACATTAAAGGGCCTGACTCGGGGCCCATCACCCTAAACCACCTTGATGGCATTGCTCTCTGTGCACACACCATGGCCCCTTTATTTGCTCTGCATTCGCCAAGCACCCACTGTATACAAGAGCTTCCCCACATTTGCCAAGCGCCCACTATATACAACAGCTTCCCTGCATTTGCCAAGCACACACTACAAACAACAGTTTCCCCCACAGGCTAAACTGGTCATCTGACAGGACGAGCACTGGTTTCCTTCTGGTCCTGCTCTGCCACTTACAAGCACTGTGACTTTGAAAGAAGGGAGCAGAAAGGCGGGAAAGGGGTGGGAGGAAGAGGGGGGAGGAGAGAGGGTAGTTAGTGAGCCAAGGAGGTGGGACAGTTTCGCAGTTGCCTACTGGAAGATTCTGTAAAGCAAGCCTGTGTGATGGTTTGAGGCACTGGCAGCTGTAGAAGAAGTAGGAGAAGCATACTCAGCCATTTCAACTTTTCAGCCTTTGGGGGAAAGCCTACTCACAGAAGATTTTTCACTGTGCAAATGAACATGGTTTAGGTCGTAGGCTCTTAGACATAGAAAGAGTGGGAACATGAACTGATGTCTCGGATACATCCAATTTCCTCCTAGTGGAATCCACTTGAATATTCCAAGATGGAGGGACCTCGTTAACCCACAGAGCAATCCCTGGCAGGTTGGCATCATTTTTGCAAACTCTCTCTATTGCATGTGTCATACACGGGTCTGTACCCCCATGCCCACTATAGCCTCTGAAATTAATGGGCTTCTGGGGTTTCTTCTCAACATTAAAAGGTCAGGAGAGGGTTAGGCAGCCAACAAGAAGTTAAAATCTAAGCCCTCACACTGCAGATTTAGATGGCATGTTTTAATAAGGGTCTGATTTATGATGACAGGCATGCCTCCTGGTGACAGTGGCTTTCTCCCTGCCAGCTTGTCGGATGGATGGCACCCCCTCTTTTATGTTTTTCTGCATACTGGCCTCCTTCCAGGAAAAGGCCGCTTCCCCAAATAAATAACAGCAAATCACAAATAAAATAACACCAGCGTCCTTCCTATCCTGGAGTTACAGATGAATTACTAGGAGCAGAATTCATGATCTACAGCTTCTGAGCAAGGGGTCCAGGGAGCGAGTGTGGGGACCTCCACATTGTCTGGATCCCAGCTCTGTGCCTCCAAGGGAAGAGTTTAGTTTCTCTCCTCCCAGAGCAGAGAATCAACAGAGAAATAATGCCGGCATGCAGCGAAGGGAAGGAGCTGAATAAATACGCCCTTCATGAGCTGGATTCAAACATTTATTTTACATGAAAAGGGGCTAATGACATTTAATAGGATAGAGGAAATCAAAAACTCATAGCCAGCAGCCACTCTTTTAAACCAGATTTGGCGCACAACCCCCCAAGGGCTGTTTGCACCAATTCTCCAATAAATCACACACTGACTTTTAGAAGAGACAGATATTTAATTCGTGCATTAGAACCACAGGGCCATAACCACAGGCTGCAGCCCGGGCATTCCACCCTCTTCCTCCACAGACCCTTAAACCATAAGGCTATAAAAGGAGACATTAATTGGGTTATTAAGCATGAAGCACCAAGTGGGCTGCAGGATGAGGGCTGCTGGCTGACCTTTTGGGGTGGGATCAAAGTTCATGGGTCAAAGGAGAGGTTGCCTTTGGAACCCACTGCTTCCTCTTCTCCTTTGGGAAGTTAAACGATCATTAACTATTTAAATGTGGCTCTGTCTAGAGTTTTAAACACTCTGCTGAGGTGCCGGAGTTTCCAGGGTGGCTAATGGCACACCCCCTCCCCATTGTCCCGGTCAGCTAAAGGCTTTGGGTCTTGAAGGGCAGGTGGCAGAGAACACCTGGAAGCTGGCCTCCAGGTGGCACTGTAGCTGCTTGTCTCTGAGTGGGATATTCTCTCTCTCTCTCTCTCTCTCTCTCTCTCTCTCTCTCTCTCTCTCTCACACACACACACACACACACACACCACACACACACTTCCCGCCCCACCCCTCCAAACACACATTCCAGGTAACCTGTTCCCTCTACACCATGTTCTTTCTGCCCTGTTAGGTACAGAGCAGAGCAATGAGGCTTCCAGCGAACCCCATAAGGCAGAGAGAAACACCAGCAGCTTCCTAGTAGCAGAGGGAAGCAGGAAAGGCATCTAACACACTTCCCAGATTGCTGACATGGAGTTTCCAGTGGAAGTAGCTACTGGCTAAACTCCCTGGGGCTGTGAGGATGGTGTCTAAGATGGAGACCCTCAGTCCTACATGCCCTGACAGGAGACATCGGGGCTTCCAGAGGGAGTGTGGAATAGAGAGTGGAAGGACAGTACTAGGTGACCTAGGAACACTGAAGAGGGGTACAAAGGACAACCATGGGACGTACCGCTACTTACCCTGTGGCATGAGTAAGATACCGTGGGATGTCACAGGCTTGGGTATGTGCTGCATGGCCAAGAGACAAAGGCAAAACAAAATCTGAATCTAGCACAAGGCAGAGACACAGGGCTTTCTAGGAGGGACATGGAGAACACCCTGCCCCTAATGCACACTCTGAACCTTTTCAGACACACACTCCCTAAAGGTTGCCATTGTGTAGACAACAGTACAAAGACAGCTGGATCCTAGGATATGTGTCAACTTCCTTGGGGCTTTAGGAAGGGAGGAAGCTTGTGTGCTCATAGTTGTGGTAAGGTCAACCCTTCTGCCCTCTTTGTATTGAAAGATATTGACTGATGCCAAAGCCTCGGGAGAGGCCTTGGTGCCCATCCAAACCTGGCCTTGAAGTAGGAATGGCGCGTGAAATGGGAGGTTCCCTCAGACTACTATGGTGTCTAGAACCCATCCTATGCCAAGGTTCTATTTACTACCAAGCAATGGTTCCTACCTTTGTTTCTGTTTATTGTGTTTTGTTTTGTTTTACAATTATAATACTGGGAATTGAACACAGAACTTTGTTCATGTTAGGCAAGTGCTCTACCACTGAGCAACATCCCCAGCCCTTCCTTCAATTTTCATTTTGAGACAGGATCTAGATAAATTGCCAAGGTTGGCCTTGAACTTGCAATCATCCTACCTCAGTCTCCCAAGTACCTGTGATTGAAGGTTTGTGTCACTGGGTTTGGCTGTTTCCTCCCTTTTGCATCCTTAACCTTCAGTACAAAATCTAGAGGACCATGTGGGCAGTATTTACCCAAAGAGACAGCCCTTTCCCCTACCTGCCAGCCCCAGCTACTGACACTCCATGGACACTAACCATAGTAATCACTACATGTTAGCAAACAGCTTGCTGGCACATCTGAGCTACCCACAAGGATCCATGTCCTGGTGGCCAGCTTAGCCTCTGCAGAGTCAGGCTGCCATGCCCCACAACTGAGGTGGCAAAGATAAGGCAGCCCTTCTACTATGGCCTCTGCCACGTTGTGAGGAAGCAGCATCTGCCCAGTACAACTGAAAATTCTCCTAAGCTGGCATCCCAATGCAAGAAATGATACAGGGTCCCCAGCCCTGGGGGAGACCGCTTGCCACAGGACATAAATGAGGCCCAGAGAGAAGCCTGGGATTCTCTTCAACGAAAATCTTTAATGCTCCACACCTCTGAGGAGCCCTCTCTGAGTCAGTCAGGTTGTCATGTCTCTGCATGCCCCCAAACAGTAGTCCCTACTCACGAGGTGGCAAGAAACCAAAGCCGCTGTCACGGAAGTCCAAGAAGTGCTCTTAATGGAAGTGTCCCTTACCTACTATGTAGAGAGCAGCAGTTCCCATCTGAAGGCCACCAGTGGAACCACTGCTTCCATTAAAACAAAAGCCTCACTCCTATGGACAAATTAACATGCACATGCTTGGAAGGATTCTGATTGGCTGCTCTTAATGTTGAAACATGTGTGCTGCGTGCACACCCACCCCCACCCCACCCACACAATTTCCATGGAGCCCAATATACTCTTTTCCCACAGGCCTGGCAGGAGAAAAACACACCCTCATGAACTACACCCTCTCAGCAAAGTCATCTCCAAAGTCAGCAAAGGCATGCCGGAAGTCACGCCAAAAGCCAGCCATTCAGAAATCATCGTGTTCATCCATTGACCCGGTTGTTCTTTCTGCCTATGGAGACCTAGTGCCACCTATGGGGCTGGCCGTGGTAATGGGTCCCAAGACAGTATAGCCAACCAACTTGGTGTGGGGCGTGTCCTTTAGGGCTTTAGAGGAAACCCCCAGGGTCATAAAAGACATGAAGGCATTGGTAGAAACAGAGCATTAGTGGGAGATCCACAGCGCAGAAAGGCTGGCCTGTACTGCTCTGAAGAACAGAGGAACAGAAGTTTTCATTCAGGGCTGGCAAGAGAGCCCAGTGAGCTTTCCTGGAAAGTCTGGACACCTGAAGAAGGTCCTCTGAACCCACATAGAGGTGAAGGAAAGAACCAACGCCACGAAGTTGTCTTTTGATCTTTGTATGTGACCCCAAACACTAAAAATAAATTTTTAGAAATACATTTATACCTAATAAACACAGCAGCTGCAACAACAACAATGGCCAAAAACCCATTCAGAACCCCTGGGATCCATTGGTGCCAACTAGAGTTTTCAGAGCTGCCGGCATGCTGACCACACCTGGACGGAGTGAAAAGCCCACAGCCTGCACAGTCTCCAAAGTTAAACTCAAGAGTTCTGACCCAAGACGAAGAAAAAAGCTTGTCTACATTGTCTGAACTCTGAGGAGAGGAGCCTTGGAGGTTAGAAAACGCACCCACTCCCTCTGTGCTGCTTTTGAGTGCTTGTTTTGAGCCCCGCTGGACAGTTTGCTTGAGATGCTCTCATTGTGAAAACTATCGGTCCCCCAAAGTGAAAGGAGGCAGAAACTAGATTATTCTAAGACTCCACTAGGCCCAAAGCCAGTTTGGCGAGGCATCTCTGCTCAAAACACAGAGGGTCGCTGCTCCGTCCATATGACTTGAAGAGTAACTTAAATAATTGAAAGGAGCAAAGAAGGAAAGAAAGTAAGGGAAAGAGGAAGGGTAGGTGGGAAGGGAGAGGGCAAGAGGAAGGGATGGAAAAGGGGGAAAGAAGAAGAAAAAGATAAAAGGATGAAAAGAGAGCCGAGAGCCCAGATCATGTTGTCCGCAGACTAGCTCACTTCCTGACACAGAGTAGGCCTTTAATATGGCTTTGGTTTTTTTACAAGAAGTAGACGAAGCCAATAGATGTGACTAAGGTTACTCTCAACCTGCTGTAAAATTCCTTTTCACTACAGTGCAGATTGCAGACTCATGGATGAGCCGGTATTATTCCACAAGAACAAGTAATTGCTGATGGCAAGCTGGCAGGTGATGGAGGAATGTCGGGAGCCAGAGCTGCCAGCTTTGGGATCCGAAGCAGCTGGGTCCTTAATTATGTCGCTTGATTTATACTCTATTAAATCTGTATATAAGTAACCCATTTCTCTGGAAGCATTTAAAACCTCTTCTATTCCACCAAACACACTGCTTTTATTTCAAATAAATGTAGCCAGCTCTTTGGGGAACATATGGTATATTTCTCTCTTATTAATAATTCAGTTCAAATGAGCAAAAATTAGTTGGTGCAGTTACGGCTGATTTTGTCCTGAAAAGATCTGCATTAATTTTAGACGTTTTGTAAATTGGGCTATTAAATAAAAGCATTATATGTGAATTACCCTTTAAATTTTAAGCAACTTGGTAGTTTAATGGTATTTTCTAGTCAGATTCATTTTCAATCTTTAAAAAATTATAGTCATTATGGTAAGACAAATTTTTGAAACCTGCTCCTTCTATCCAATTACATATTGTGCTAATAAGTAAACTAGAAAACTTTTATGTTCTCATTTCTGTGGGCAGCCCCGCCTCATTCCATCTTTTGTGGGCATCTGTCTTCTGGGATGGTCTCCAGAGGGAGGTTGGTCCTGACCAAGGGGGTTCACCAACAAAGGGTCAGGCTCCAAGGAGAGAGAGGTGGTCAGGAAGGGGATTTGCCATCGTGTTCTTGACTTTGTCTCCAAGAACTCTCTGCTGATTGAATCTCCACACTCAGGGTTCAGAGCTCAGGGAGGAAGGAGCTGATAAGGCTCCAGCTGAGCGGTGCCACCAGAAAGGCCAACGAAGAGGAAGGAACCAGGCTTCTTGGAGGAGATACAGGTCTGTTTGTCTCTGAGCTAGGATCCAGGTTAATGACAATGCCAGAAGGGGTGTAGAACTGGCTTGGTTCCTTGCCATCTTTGATGTTGATTAGCCAACCAGGTGACCTTGAACTTGACCCTTATTCCGTCTTGCGTTGGAGGAGAGATGGGCATCCATCTCTTCCACGTTCTGCTAAATCTTCCAAGACAACTTGAGTCTGAGACCATAATGCCAGACAAGCAAGTGACCTGAGTCCTGGGAGGGGGTTAAGGATGTGACAACACAGACTGGAGGGTTGTTGTAACTTAAAACACACAAAGAGCTGACCGGAGTCTAACAAACATGTACCTGTGTGCTTAGCGCAGTTTGTGCTGGGGCGATGTTAGGTCAAAACCCCAAATCTCAGTGCTTTAATCCAGTGAGAATATTTTCTAGTCCAGTTGAAGTTTCATGGGGTGTTTGGAGGCAGTGGGAAGTTTTTCTCTTTATCAGATAGTTGGGTCAGGGGAGGAACGGGATCTTGTAGAGGAGGTTTTGATGCATCCAACCTGGAAATAAAGCATAGACCAGTAGTTCTCCATCTGGGGGCGTGACCCCTTTGGGGTCAAATGACCCTTATTTCACAGGGTTGCCTAAGAAAGACCATCAGAAAACACAGATATTTACATTACAATCCATAAAAGCAATAAATTAGTTATGAAGTAGCAACAAAAATAATTTTATGCTTGGGGATCACCACAACATGAAAAACTGCATTAAAGCAGCCACAACGTTTAGGGAGGTTGAGAACCACTAGCATAAACATGTTTTTCCAGTCAAAACTCCATCATAGTCCACAGACAACACCAAAGAAGACAGTCCAACGCCATGCCACATAAGAGGAGAGAAAGGACACGGTTTTAAGTGTGAGCAGGTTTTGCTAAGGGCTTAAATACCCCCAAGAACTTTCAAAACACTACAAACTACCAGTAGATAATTTCTAACAGGTTTTTAGTATTATTCTTCCTAATCGCTCCCTCATCCTGGCTGTGAGTTGCCTCTTCTCCTCTTCCTTAAAATCATCCAGCCGTGGCCCCCACACCTCTGAAGCCTGAAAGAGGCTAAGACTCAGTCAGTTCTGCTATGAAACCTAATGGAAAGAAAGTGCTCCCCAAAGGTGAGAGCAGGTATTTGGGGGAGTGGTCAGCCTCTCTCCATCACAAACCTTGCTCTTCATCCATGTCTTTCATCCCCACCCCCCACCCCCAGAAATGGAGGAATTCACCTAGCTTGCCCCAAATCTTTCTATGGTTGTCCAAACTGGATAGAATCTGCCAGTTTCCAAAGTCTGATTGATGACTCCAACCAAAATAGCCATTGACTAAAGAAATAAATTCTTCTGCCTTCTGTTGAGAAGGACCCCACAGAGCTTCCTGGCTGGATCAGGGGGGCTCTTATGTACAGTCAGCCAGAGCTCCAGCTGGGCCCGGCCACCAACTGCTTGCCAGGCAAACAGATGATATGGGCAGCCCTGTCTCTGACCTCTCCATTTCTCACACAGTGGGAGTGACCTCCTCATTTCTCCATCATGGCTTCTTGGGGTCTGCTTAGATGAAGACACATTACCGCATGCTAAGCAAGGAGCAGCTGGTGGGGTGTGGGGGCCCGAACCTGGGTGATCATGGCTAATCATTATTAGCCTGTTTCTTGGTGGTGAGGGACTTATCAATAAATTATACGAAAGTAGCTGCTGGCCAGGATGGCTTATATCAGACCCATTTCATTTATATTTCAGATGGAAGAGCCAATGAACTCCACCTACATGGTACCACTTGCAAACCTGATGAGAAAGGCCACAGACTCGAAAGAGCACAATTCACATCCTATAAAAGAGCACCCAAACCTATAGGGCAATGACGATTTTTTCCCCTTCTCCTTAGCTGAAGTTATTATCACAACTGCCGGGGAATTTGTGAGATTGGGAGACAAGGATCATAACGATTCTTTGGAGACCCGTCAATCACTGCAAACTGCTACCAGAATCGAAATTACATCTGCATTTGAATTAGCAGCATTACTCGCCAATTTAGATCAGAGTGAACATTTTTCCATTGAAGATGGAATTAAATTAGAAAATGAGTGAGTCTTTAATTTCCAGATTATAAATCACCGAAAATAATTCAACTCCTGTACCTTAAGGCCAATTACATTATCCTAAGCGACATTTTATCTCCCAACCTTCGGAGTGATTTGGTGACGGGAGCCTTCACACAAATCAGTCTTGCTATAGTAGTAAGAAATATGTCTGCCTGCCGAGTCACACACATAAAACACCAGCAACCGTTTTAATGCCGAAGCTTATTTTACATGAAATTTGATTGTCTGTTTGATGGTGTATTTTTGTGTTCTAATGAAGTGATGCATCAGCTGGATGTGAGGTGTGAATTACACTCAGTTTGACTTGGTCCTGGTTGGGGCGTCTTCATCCCTTCCTATCTTTTCCTGTCTCCCATGGCTTGACAAAGGACAAAGATGCTGGGCGTGGTTTCAAATCTGAGCATTCTGCCCCTCATCTTTCTCTACTCATGATGCTTCTCTCTCTTGGTTCCATTACTTCTGTCTTGGGTCATGGTCTGAAATCAGTATCTGCTGCTGTCTGTGGACGGGAACTCCTCTATGCTCTGTCGCTCATGTCTATCCTTCCAGTGAAGTGCTTGCTGCATAACAGGTATTCAGTATTTGGTGTATAAAGATGGAAGGAGTGAGTGGCATTAAATTAGTCTGTATTAGTCTAGGTTCTCTAAAAGAAATATATACCCTAATATATATACCATATTATGTATGTATATATAACCATATATATGGTATATATTCATTCTATCTGTTCTGTTCTTTAGACAACCCAGGCTAATACATGGTATATATATATATATATATATGTGTGTGTGTGTGTGTGTGTGTGTGTGTGTGTGTGTGTGTGTGTAAATATGTATATATATTATCCAGTCTAGAGCCTGTAAACCATTTTACTAATAAATAACATATGTATAGTCTGGATAGTACAATAGTGGCTGTCTCCTGGTGGAAACAGACCAAAGACCCCATAGTTGTTCAGTTCACGAGACTGAATGTCTTCAGCAGTCCCAATCTGGTGCTGAAGTCCCAGGAACTCCTAGAGAGCTCCTGGCTGGTCTTCAGTCTGTCTGAATCCCAAAGAAGTGGGTTCTAATACCAGCAGGAGAATGCCTCAGCAACAGAGTAGATGAACTTGCCAGCAGGAATGAGGGCAAGCAGGCAAAATGCAAACACTTCCTTCTTCTATGTCCGTGTATGTAGGTTACCACCAGAAGGTGTGACCCAGATTGTGTGTGGGTCTTCCCACCTCAAAGGAGCTAAGCAAGAAAATCCTTCACAGGCATGCTCAGCTGCTTGGGTGTTAATTGATTCCAGATGTAGTTAAGTTGACGATCAAGATTAGCTGTCACACATCCCACCTTGCACCTGAAATCAAACAGCAGCAGTTGGTGGGGGAGGGGCAAACAGCTCACCAGTCAGTAAGGACACAGATGTCACTGAGACTCCCACCCGGTTCATGGTCACACTTATACTGGGAGGCTTCCCTGGATGCCTCCATTGCTCCATGGATGTCCATGCCGTCCGCAGTATGCTTTCATAGGGCAG
>JABTXL010000541.1:9855941-9869794 GCA_025134845.1 Neodon shergylaensis
AGTAGAATCGTGCCGGATCTGTACTTGACAGCAAGGGAATGGGATGGTGGGAGAGGGACATTGAGAAGATGGGTTAGAAAGGGTAGTTAGGTTAGTTAGGTCAGAAAGGGTAGAGGCCTGTTGACCCATTGCCTGTAGAATGTCCCAGCTCTGAGATCTCAAGTAAGTACATCCCACTAGTCACCAGCTCTCCTTGGTGGAACCACATAGTGACATCGTTAGGGGAGGTTCTCCAGTACAACAGAGCACATAGTTCTCTCGCCCCATCTCTGTGATACCCTCTTTACCAAGAGCTCCACATCCAATGTTGCTAGACAGTCAAGCACAGGGAGATTCCCAGGCTTCTGTCCCAGCTGCACATTAGAACAGGGAGTTTTCTGAAATAGGAGTTCAGGATGCTAGGCTGCTGCATTGTCAAAGACTCCAAATGGGGTGACTTCCCAGAAGAGAGTTGGGGTGCAGTACATGAACAGAGTTGTTGACCTGTGTTCATTATGCCATGAGGGCTTCTGTGAGTTGTGCCAACTCTACCGGGGTCCTTTCCTGAACTCAAGAGACACTGTGAAGTTTCAAGAGCCAGAAACCAACACCCTGGGAGATGGAGAGAACCTCTCTACTCCCGACAAAGACAGGAGGCCTCCCACCTCAGCACCTCTGCAGTATCGGGAAAGAGGGGCAGGCAGCACCCCATCTAGGCTAAACTGAGAGCAGGTGGCCAACAGCAGGACTGGGTAGCATCTCTCTCCCCACTCCATGTGCCACTCCACCTCAGCTTCCTATTATGCACACATACCAGGCCCTTGCTCGCTCCCAGTCAGTGAGCCCGTGGCTCACCCTCAACCAGGGGTCACACCTTTTCTTCCTGGTGTCCTTTACTGTAACCTGATGAGAAATTCACCTTCCCTGTTCCCTTGCCCCAGCCTCACATCTTATGGGTGTTAGGAGGCTGGGCAGCTGTGAGAAGCAATCTGTCTTGTCGGCTGAGCTTGAAGCACTGGGAGGGAAGATTTCTCCATCTCTTTTGGAGACACCAGGAGATACACAAAAACACTTAAAGTGCTTGTGACTGACTGGCACTGGAGAAGAAGCTGTTCTCTCAAGGGCACTGTCTCCCTGGCTGTCTCTATAGATCTTCTATCACTTCTTTCCCTTCCTCATTCCTTCCCATCCCTTCTTC
This sequence comes from Neodon shergylaensis, assembly GCA_025134845.1. NCBI lineage: Eukaryota > Metazoa > Chordata > Mammalia > Rodentia > Cricetidae > Neodon > Neodon shergylaensis. The sequence goes on from JABTXL010000541.1 coordinate 9,857,119, forward strand.
CTTCCTTTGCTTCCTTCTTCCCTCAATCCTTCCCTCCTCCTCCTCCCCTATCTCCCTTTTTCCTTCCCCGCTCCCCCCTCTCCCTTTGTCTTTCTGAACTCTCTCTCTCTCTCTCTCTCTCTCTCTCTCTCTCTCTCTCTCCCTCTCTCCATCTACCTCTCGCCTTCTCTCTCCTCACTGACCCCAGGATCCTTTAGTACTCTGAATCATACCCCAGTAATATTTTGGGTCTCCAATTAAGCAGGACTCACCTAGATAGCCCGACCAATTTATGGCCTGACCTTTCTCCCTCCTGGAGTTTGACCAGCACCTTCAACGTTCAGGTACCAACACTGCTCTAATCCTAAGCCACAGGGAACTCATCTGTCTGATTGTCGAGTGCCTACCCTGACTGCACTGTGTGGCATCCTACAGACAGTATGGCTCCCCAGGTAGGACAAGCCTTTGTGGGGCTGACCACGTCTGCTTGCCTCCCTGCAGGAGCCCTGCTCTCACTGCAGAGGCAGCCCAGCTCCCAGCTCACACTTGCTTGTGGCTACAGAAAGACTATCCTGAGGAGGGGCTGGTAGGATGTTCAGAAAACAGCATGGATGCTCTATCCTGTTCGATTTGGAAAGACCATGTACACCAAAGACCTCCAGTTACAGCCTGGAGGCCATGCCTAGCCCAACAGGGGAAAGAAGGGGCTGTAGGCCGCAGGTACTAAGAGCAACTCTGATGGCCAAGGACTTGGAGCCTGCACTGTGCCCCACGCTTGACTGCCTGTGACTCTAGCCTCTCATGCAACCCCAGATGGTTTGCCCAGGGTCACTCAGTCAGTGGCAAGGTTAGTACTAGAATCCAGGATGGCTGCCTGTGGCACATGTCTCACAGGGACCACCAGGCTCCAGGAGCTCCTCTTAGCCCAGTCACAGGAGTCAAGCACCATCCAACAGGCAAGGCTACCATGCTGCCCCTACAGCTTCACTCCAGATGCTGTAGCCTATCTGGGCTACTCCCTGAGTCTTGCTTTTCCTAACACAACTGTGAGCATCCAGACACAGCCAGAGGGTACGTTCACTCTTGCTCAATGTTCCCAGCCTCCGTCCTAGAGAAAATACAAGTGTGTAAAACAGAGAAGGCTTCAGGGGTACCCAAAGAATCTCACAAGTGACAGAAGCCAACATCTAAGGATCTTGCTGCCAGTTCATCAAGGGTCCTCAGGAAATTGGTACATGGGCCAGTGAGATGTCTCAGCTGTTTCCCTAGTGGGTGAAGGTGGGTGGTGAAGGTGCCTGCCACCAAGTCTCCTACCCTAAGTTCAATCCCTGGGACCCACATGGTAAAAGAAGAGAAGCAACTTTCACCAAGTTGTCCTCCGACTCCTATAAACGCTCCATGGCACAAGGGTAACCACATACACAGAGATGCACACATGCGCACATGAGTCAAGAGGCAATGGACATCTGGTAATGGCAAGTTCCATGGACAATTATTCCCACTGACTTTGGAGATTCAAAACAGCATAAGCACCTGGATATTTGACCCACGTACTGGGTGATTTTGTGTGTCAACCTAACACAAGCAAGAGTCATCAGAGGAAGGAGCCTCAGTTGAGGAAATGCCTCGATGAGAGCCAGCTGTAAGGCATTTTCTCATTCAGTGATCAATGGAGGAGGGCCCAGTCCATGGTGGGTGGTGCCATCCCTGGGCTGGGGTCCTGGTTCTATTAACAAGGTGAACTGAACAAGTCATGGGAAGCAAGCCAGTAAGCACCTCCCCTCCATGGCCTCTGCATCAGTGCCTGCCTCTGGGATCCTGCGCTGTGTGAGTTCCTGTCCTGACTTCCTTCAGTGATAAACGCCAATGCTGAAATGCAAGCCTAATAAACCCTTTCCTCCCCAACATGCTCTTTGGTTATGGTGCTTCACTGCAGCAATAGAAACGGTAACTAAGACAACCCCTGTTGCCTATGTATCCTTGGTGGCCCCTGTGCTCTGAGACGTGGGGAAAAGTCAGCTGGGACTAGTTCTTTCGAGGTGTAGAAACAGGCATGGTGTACCCACCAGGCTGCTGTGATCCTGGGAACCCCTCTGAGGCCTGGGCCCCTCACACCTCACTGGCCATGGGCTCTGGGTCATGGTGAAACACACTTCCCCTGACCCCAGAGCTTCAAGCCATGGCCAAGACCCAGCTGCAGCCATTGTGGGACCTGTGACAGAGGTAACCCCCCCTCTTCCTACACACACTTCCCCTCCCCCGCCCCATCCTCTGTCACAGACATTAAATATTTATGAGTTCTTAAAAAAAAGAAAGAAAAAACCCACAAAGCTCAAATAATGCAAGTTGTCTACCAGGCAGCGAGATTGCTAGCTGATAGGCAGTGTTTAGAGCAACCATGATATGCTTCATATTGTGATCTGATTGGGGACCATATTAAAACTCGCTGAGGCTATTATACCTAATTTTTGTTTCAATTCAGGCAATATTGCCACTGCTTACTGTGATTTCTATTTATTTTTTCCTATTGTTCGTGTTTTATTGGGGTTGTGTCCGTTTTATCAAGCGGATCTCCCCTGAAAGGGAGGTCACGCTGTGTTTAGACCGCAGGGATTTTTTTTTTTTTTTTGGTGTTTCTGCTTGGTCTGAATTCACTCCAATCCCCTCCATGCTAATATAATTCTTTCTTTACTCTTGTCCAATTATAATATTTCTGCCAGCACAAAGCCCGACAGCTTGATATTTAAAAGCTGTATAAACTCTCATCATCCAGTTTTATGTTCCCTTTTTTTTTTTTCCTACGGTACCATTGGATTTGGGTGAGTGCTACATAAAATGTGTGCATTGAAGGATTTCAAATCGAGTTATCTCTTCCATCTATAAAAATTGAATTTTAAAGGTTATTTTAATTATAAGTTTAAACCCGGGCACTAGGTAATGATAGAGGCCGCTCCTGCCCAAGCGTTCCTCCACCTTCCTGGGTTTGGGGCCAAGCTGGGAAATTCTGTTATTTCCTGAATGAAATCCAATTTTGTAAAACAGGATATTATTTTTTAAAGTATGATACACTTTGCATAACTCTCTCTTCCTGATGTGGCTCAGGGAGGCGGGAAAGAGCGGCTGAGCATTACCGCAAGCCTTGCAGAACCCTTTCTGCAGAGAATACAGGGAAGAGATTGTCTCAATTTCCTAGCACCTCAGAGCTGCATCTAAGTATCCGGCTGGCTGGTGTACAAGCGAGGATGTCACTTTACCAAAGAGCGGGAAGAGCGAAAAATAACAAAGTAAAATCCAAATTTCAAACCTTTTTTTTTTTTTAAATTTGAATCTGCAATCTAAACTCCTTGGGTTTAAGGGGGTGAGGGAAAGCAGTGTTATGTGGGCTCCTGCACCACAAGTTTCTAAACCTGTTATTGAAGCCGTGATTGAAATCTGACAAAAACAGGCTATGCTTTATAATAATGTCCCGCAGCCAAAGTATGGCACCAATAACTAAACAATACTTTATCACCTTCGCCACTTTCAACAGCTCCCATTAATATTGAGATCAGAGTGCTGGGCCCTCTATTCCCCAGCTGACTGCCTTAGTGACAGCGCTGGCTAAGGCAGTGACATTGAAAAATATTTGCCATGACATGGCCACAAATCACAGCCAGACAAGTTTAAAACTCAATATTCACTCAACTTGCATCTGCTGTTTTCTTGTTCCAATTTCTAAAACACAATTATTATGTGTTCTCTTCTCCAGAACAGCCCAGCATAAATGGGTGTATCCTAAGCTCGGAGTTGGGGTCGGGGAGATTAGAAAAAAAAATGAACTCCTTAGGAATGGCCACTGGTAGTGTCACTTCAGAAGCCGGAGAGTCGCACTGTGGAGGCAGCTGAGAATTCCGACGCTACACTGGGGACAGTGCCTGCTGCCTGGACTGTCTAGGACAATCACAGCAGCCTAGACTCAGATTGCAATTATTTGTGGTCCAGGGTTTACTCGACAGCCTAATTTTACACATATCGATTTTGATTTCCAGCTTTCTCGAGATGCTGAAGCAGATGTTAGTTCACTTGGCAACTGCCCCTCGCTCACCGAGGCTGTGGGCAATGCTATGGAAGGTGTCCCACCCACCTGAGTCCTGCTGCCCGTGGCTAGCCTCATGCCAGCCAGCCGCACTTGAGCCCTAACTAGACTCAGGTACCCCCCGGAAATTGAGAGTGAGGCCATACACGCTAGTCCCTTCGGGGACACGATTGCGTAAGGTCCGGCCTCCACAAGGCTGGGAGCACGGCAGTTCGACGCTGTCCGGGCACAGAACACAGACACTCCCTGGGGTTTTCATGTCTGCAGGGTACCTGACACACAGCAGGTACCTCACACTAAGGCTGAATGGAGAGCGAGTATCCAGGACAGCAGGTGACGACACGGAGAGCCAGAGAGGTCCTTGTTCTGCCATGAAATCACCACAGAACCTTGACCAAGTACCTGTCTTTCCTGAATCTTTGGATCTCTTTGGGTAGTTTAGGGTGATCCAGGGCCACCTCCAGAACTCAAGTCCTATTTTGTGAGAAAATCAGTGTCGTGGACACAGATCTGTTAAGTAAGTTCATTATGGTGACCTTCTGAGTCTGGAAGTTATGGGGACCGTCTTCTGAGCCTGAACAACGAGAACTTGCTGGGTTTGCTCTGTAGATAACCTGGTGCCAATTATACCCTGGGGATAGATGTCTTCTGCATGGTGTTTTTTTTTTTTAAATAAAACGTTGATGGGGCTGGAGAAATGGCTCAGAGGTTAAGAGCACTGAATGTTCTTCCAGAGGTCCTGAGTTCAATTCCCAGCAACCACATGGTGGCTCACAACCACTTGTAATGAGATCTGGTGCCCTCTTCTGGCCTGCAGGCCTGCAGGCATGGAGGCTGAACACTGTGTACATAATAAATAAATAAGTCTTTTTTTTTTTTTTTTAAAAAGTTGAGTTACTGACTCATTGGCTATGGATATTAGCCTTGTTTGACACTAAATTCAAAGGAGATGAAGATTGGGACTTGTCCATTGTAGTAAATAATCCAGAAGTCATTCATGATGTTTTTATAAGGTACATCGTCATAGAAAATGCACCCTAAGGTTGGTATCTTAAATTCACGTTGGACAAGGCTACCAGACCAGCGTGAGAGACCCAAAGGTGATCCTCTTGTACTTTCCATTTATCTGCATGATCTCAGGGGCAGGGGCATTCATAGCATGGCGCTCTCAGCCCTGTCCCACGAGGGGCATAGTCTGCCATAGTTATCTGATCTTGACCCCCCTGTAGACTACTGCACAAGTCTTTGAGACCACATGACCCTGCTGGAAGGAGCTACAGTCAGAGCCTCATTAATAAGACTAAAGAGTTGAACACCAGCCAGAGCCTAGTGCATGATGGGAGGAGACATTTGAGGGAGGAATTGGATGTGTTTTTTTGCATATGCCAAGCCTATGAATTTCTGCAGGCAGAAGGAAGCCTGCAGTAAATGACATTTCAAAAGCAAGGATGTGACCCTCCTAGATGATCTTCTCCAAGTAGTTGCCATTCTTTCCTGACCAGTCTCTTTGGATTTGGGTATGTCTTCTAGCGTGGTGGAGGATGCAATGAGATTTTGGAGCAGTCATAACATGTCTCTGCAGTGTCTCCTTTGTTGGTCGGTTTGTTTCCTCTTGGAGTCCAGCCACCTACCGCAGGTGAACCCAGGCACAGAGAGCAGTCTACTGTGCTTGGTCAGCAGTTCAGAATTCCTGGTCGCAGGAGTGAGGGCACTCTGGACAGCGGCCTTCCTAGCCCACACCAGACAAAGTAGGTGAAGGCTTTGTGGCAGTGTTCTTTCCTATTTCCCTGGCTGGTGTTCATCTACCTGAGCACACAAAGCCCTAGAGGTTCAGCTAAGGAAGGACGTGCAGAAAGAGAAACCAGACTCTGTGCTTGCCTCCAGGGATGTGGGCAAGGGGTTACTCGGTGCCTGGTAGTATCAGAGCAGTGAGCTAATTCAACCATCTGAGAGGGAGACCCCCACTTGGGGAGCCTGCACACAAATCCCTAGTCACCAGCTTTCGAGCCACTCAGCACCTAGCAGCATCTTGGTCAGCAGCATGAGCTGAAGGCCAGGCAGGCTGTGGGGAAATCCCTAGGAGAGATCCAGTGGAACTCAGGCCCACCTCAGGGCCAGCCTCTGCTCTAGCTCAACGTTCCCCTGGAGGCCCTCCTTTTTCCAATTTGCTGTACCATACCCTGTTCATCTACTAAGATGGACGGACAGACGGACACACACACACACACACCAACACATGGACACACACACCTGCAGGACAGCAGATGTGTAATTCCTGATCTCAGAATTCTATTTCTGCCACCCAGTAGCCCAGAGAGGCACCTGCTGGGCCTGGAAATGTCCATCTGGGGCCACAGGAACTACCTGGAAAGTGTCTGAGCCGGAGGTGACCATACATCGCCCAATGAACTAGAGGGACATGGAGACAGGCTCCTAATCCAGCTCAGGGGGAAGCACTTGGAATCTCTGATCACCTGGGAAGGAGGTGGGCAACTCATTTCAGAAGGGAGCCGGAGAGCAATTGTCTCGATTATGGAAAGAGCTCTCTCGTGTGAGACAGGCCTTTATGAATAAACTAAATATGGCCAGTATTAAAGGCAATGGTGCAAATGATTGACTAGCTTGCTGCTCCCTCCCTCCCAGAAGCCTTATACCAAGATGAGGGCTGGATAACGAGATTGCTGGATGTTTAAGGAAAAAAAAAAAAGCTCGATTTTCTCCCAGCTGCTGCTATTGGGAGCACACAATTTAAGTCACTTTCCAAAGTTAACTGGTCTCTTGATGGGCCTAGGCCACGGACTGTAAAATCAGGAAGGCCCACAGTTTGGGGACCTCCTTTTTTCTGTAGTTAGGTATCCTCTTGTTATGGTGTCTTTACCCAATAGGTTACCGGTGTGTCCATTTGTGTGGGAGTATGCCCATGGAATAAGGAGAGCTACCAGCCTGGGCACTCAGGAGTCACCGGGGGACTGGGGGTCTCTGCACCCACAGAGCAATGCAAGACAGGAGTCTGGAACGTTTCTGCTCATCTTAATCACCTGCAATGGCTACTGCCTGGCTCCCAGTCAACCACCCACAGAGAAAGCCCAAGGACTCTCACACCAGCAGCAGGAAGTCACCGAGGTCAATGGGGCGTCACACTTAGCACTGTCCTGGTCGTGGCCTGGCTGAAAGAAACTGACCCTCATCAGATGCCTGACCTGGGGCTGGGCCCACCAAAATTACCAGAGCTGCCTGTCCAGCATCCCAGATCCACCTCTGGAACAGAGTACTGTTCCTGGGACTGGGCCAGTTTGACCTGACCCAAAAGCAGGCCCTCACCGGAGCTGGGGGATCTGCTCTGTAGTCCCCTCCTTCCTGCTCCAGTTCTCAGAAGCAATCTGTATCAGTTGCTTTATGGATGGAAAGACTTCTTCCGGCTTATAGTGTGAGGATCCAGTCCATCACGGCAGAGAAGGCATGGCAGCCGGAACTTGAGGCAGCTGCTCACACTGCACCTGCAGCCAGGAAGGCGGGAACGGTGAGTGCTGCTGCTCAACTCCCCTTATGCTTGTCCAGGACTCTAGCCAATGAAGTTCCGCTGCCTATGAGCTGAAGCAGAGGCCATGAAGGATCCTGCTCACTGCCTTGCCCCCCAGGGTTGCTCAGCCTGATTTCTTATAACACCCAGGATTGCCTGCCCTGGGATGGCACGGCTGGACCCTCGCTCATTAATAATTAATCAAGAAAATGCCCTATGGACTCACTTATGGGCAATCTAATGGAGGCATTTTCTCAACCTGGGTTTCCACTGCCCAGATGACTTTAGCTTAGATCAAGTTGACAAAAATAAAACAACCGGGACCCCAATCAACAGTTTTCAGTTTCTTCAACTGTCACCCTCCCAAGTTGGAAGGCTTAGCACGTTTTAAAAGACAAGAGCGCTGTAAAGTGCTTGCCTGGGGCATGTAGGAGCTCAGTTATCGGCTGCTGTTGCCATCTTTCTTTAGTCCCTCTACTCAGCGCCTGATCGAGCTTCCCCCTTCTCAGTGCTCTTTGGTTTGTTTTATCCTCTTTGACAAAAATAAAACAACCAGGACCCCAATCATGGCACTTGCTCTGCCAAGCAAGTACCATGAAGTTTTTTCGGTGGAGACAGCCTGAGGATTCATAGAGCCAGAGACTTCTGTCTGTCCTGTCACCAGAGCATGGCAGACCCACAGGCCCTGGCACATGTGTGCATGGGCTCCAGAGTAGGCAAACAAATAAGACTTTAAAAACTCCAAAACGAAAACAATCTAAAAAAGTTGACTTTCATCCAACCACCACATTTTAATGAATAAGAAGGAAAAAAGATGGGAAAGGTTTCTAAAATTAAATTCATAAAAATTGAGCTTGTATTGATCCAAAACCATCAAAATAAGAAGGAAAAGGAGCTGTGCAGGCCTTTCGTCCCAGCCCTTGGGAGGCAGAAACAGACAGATCTCTGTGAGTTCAAAGGCAGCCTAGTCTACAAAGCAAATTTCAGGACAGCCAGGGCTACACAGAGAAACCCTGTCTTGATTAACAAAATAAAATAAAAAGAATGAAAAGGGAAATGTTGAATAGTTTTAAAATATACCATTTAGCATATTTATGCCAAACATTGTTGGTTCTAAGTATTGTGTTCTATGCACGAGCATGCACACACACACACACACACACACAGAGAGAGAGAGAGAGAGCAAGACCTCTGCCACTGACCTTCCTCAACAGTCCACTGAGTCAATCTTCCTAGCAAAACTGCATCTTTTCTGCTATTTTGTTCCCATTCTAGTGATAAAGAAGAGAGCACTGGATGAGGGAGCCTAGTCCTCAAGGTCCAGAGGGCAGGATACAGTGTGGCTGGATTTGGAGTCTGTAAGGCCCGGGGCCCAACCCCTATACACCATGCTGCCCAGACTGTCCTGGCTCAGAGCTGTCTGAAGACAGAGAGGTCTTCCTGGAGCCAGGGCAGGTGCTCAGTCTGTATTCAAGGAATATTATGGAGGCGATTCAGGCATTCCCCGTGAAGGGGAAGGATTGCACGAATTGACTTTTATGGTCTCTTTCAGCCCAGAGATCCAGGATTCTAAGAAGGAGGGTGTCTGATTTCTCTGACATATTGTATCTAAATTCACTTTTTCCTTCAGTGCATCCAATATGCTTGGGTTTACATGAGTGAGTTCATATAACTGGCTAATACATTCAGGAGAGAAAAAAAATAAAAAAAAAGGAAATTGATTCTCTCAGACAAATACCTACAGACACGAAAATGGACCAGATAGCTTCCAAATTCCAAATGAATCAAGACCCCAGAGGTCAAACCAGGACACCCCAAGAGGTCATCAACCCAAACACCAGAGTCACTTCTGATAGCTCACAATGCAAGCCGGAAACCCTCAGAGGGCCTCGGAAACCAACTTTCCTGAACAGAAGACATCTTCCCAGGCCACGGATTGGTTCCAGGTGTTCATGGATATGTTTCCCCAGGTTCCTTGGCCCAAACCATAAAACTTTGCAAGCTGCATTTGCGTTAAACCGTTCCTGATATGCTCCGTAAGTGTGCTTTCGACACATTGTTAACGTAAGGCCAGATCTGTAATACAGCACGGACAATTAAGTGCACAATTTTTGTATAAATGCAAAATCCCTCACTGTGAATTATTTAATTAATGCTCTCCAGTTCATTTAATAGAGCTCTTTCAGAGGCCATTTCACTCACAGAAAACTAATTTCATTCTCCGGGTTGATTTAATTAGATCCTATGATATATGGTATTGCTAATTCAGCGGCTCCGGACGCAGTCTGGGCCCGTTGCTCCTATTGTCGGCAATCTGTCAGCCCCATTTTTAACAGTATTGAAAAATTCAAGCTTTATTATTGCTCGCTCACTCTTTCTCTCCCATCAGGAGGAAAGTAATGAGCTTTTCTTCTTACGAGAGCCAGCAGAGAGCGCGGTACCCTCAGTGCTTCAGGCAGGAGGCAGTATTAACAAGGCTGATTCATGAGTTAAGTTTCCAACTGCTCGTGGCTATTAGCACTGAGTCCTTCGGCTGTCATTTAGTTAAAAAGACTCTTCGGTTAATTCACTCCTTTAATGAGACTGTGCTATTCAACTAATGTATTTTACTGTATGAAAGGTCACACCAGGAACCAAAACAGATTGGAGGGAATGTAGCAAGAAGCCTGGCTGTCAAGAAACAATTCAAGCCTCCAAGGCATTTAGCAGCCCCTGCGTCTGTAATAAGCTACGGAGCTGATGGGCCGGCATTCACCTCCAGAGTTGAGCGCCATAAATCAAGGCTAAAGAGAAGGCAGATTAATCAGAAGCTCAGACAAAAAGAGCACGTGTTTCATTACCCATATAATCACTAACATGATTGCCAGACAAGCTAAGGAACTGGATGCAGGACTGGAAAAATATAGTTCAAGAGAGCGCTGGAACTCAGCTCTGTTTAGCTGCAAGCACCGAATCTTTTCATTAAGGCCCCCGTTGCTTCTATTTTCTGAGTGGGTGCTGGGGGAGAGGGGAGAAGGAGCTCATCCGAGGGTAGAAGTCTGAGCAGGTTCATAGGCTAGAGGAGCTGAGCCAGGCATGCTAGTGGGTGACAGGATTGCACAGCCTCTGCATGGACCTTGGATCCATGCTAGCAAGAGGGTCCAGCCCAGGCTCCAGGCTCATCTCCTCCTCCAGGTGTACGGAGAACAGCAGGAGCACATCTGTGGCTGCCATTCTACCTCCCTTTCACATGCATACCTGTGTATATATGTACACACACACACATGATTACATGCATATACACAGGCACAAATGTTTGAGGCGCTGCGTGTGAAGGAGCCTCCTCAGAGTCTTGCTTTCTGACATCAACTGCTTGTCAGTCTGTGTTAGGAAAAAGACAATATAGATGCCTTATTTTTTTGTTGGGAATTCTAAAAGCCTACTTTCCTTGAAGGTCTCCAGAAGGCCCTGCCTTCTGAGAACCCTATCCTCTAGGTACAGAATTTTTAGGGGTCCTATCTTCTGGAAACCATTCCTTCTGAAGATCCAGTCTTCTGAGAGCCCTGTCCTTGGCGACCCTACCTCCTGATAGCCCTATTTCTAGGGGCTCTACTTTCTGGAGGCTCCACCTTGTAGGGGTTCTCTTACCTGAGATCCCTAAAGGCTTTACCTTCATCAGCTGATATCCAGCAGGGATGTTCTGAGTTCCACAATGGGACTGTCACAAGAAGCTACCCTTACTTGGCATCAATCTCTCCCTCCTCCCCAGCTCCCTGTGGGTGTTCCCTCCTCCTTGCTGCCACTAGAAAGCTAAGTCACCCACACCTGAGCTAAGTCAGAATACTTTAAGAGCCCTAGTTTGTTCAGCGGAACACATCCTGGCAGGTTGAAATTCCTCCAGCCCTCCCAAACAGGGAAACCGTATGTTTAATTACCAAACATCTGTTGCCGAGAACACCCCCTCGCTTTTGCGGCTCCAATCTCGCGGTATGAATTTTAAAATCTGTCAGCAAGGGATCACAAAAGCTCTGGGAGCAAAGAGCTGTTCCCGTTAACCTCTGAACCAGATAATCTAACAGTAATCCATTCAGAACTAATCAAACATTTACAGAACCGCACCGGCACCCGGCAAACAATTCGTCATCTTCATAGGCTCATTACGCTTCCAACATCTCAATCTGCGTATGCAAATGAAGCAAGGGAGCTGACATCCGGACCATGTACAGAAATTATAAACAAATATTCATCCATTATACTGCTGGAATTTAACAGCTGAAGGACTAACAGTAGCTGAACTTCAAGCCCTGAGTATCAATTATTTATGAACCTAAAACTGACAGGACTGCGTAGGTGAATTAGCTGCGTGTGTCAAGCTTTGTTATAAATTCCAACCTACTGTAAAACTCATTTTCATAGCATGTATGCACTAGGCTGACAATATATCAACAGCAAGGCATTAATAATTTAGAGGAATAAGACCATACGGGAACACCTTGGAAACTGTGCTCTGCTCCGTAGTTGATATTACAAATAAAAAAGTCAAATAAAATGAATTTCCTATAAACAGAGAATCAAATAAAGCATTTTCTCTGTAATTTTATTTTCAATTTTCAAAAACATACCGGTTGATACTTTCGCGTTTAGGTAAGTTAAACAACCCCTACACTGTCTTAATTTCCTCCTTTTTCTTTTCCTTCCTAAGCAAATGGCAGGGAAGGTTCCTGACCCGATGATGAACGGAAGGCTTCCCTCTTCCATGTATTTGTATGACAGCGAAGGACCGAGATGGAAGAGGAGCCCACGCATGCGGAATGTTGTTTGCTGAGCTGAAACTGTTTGCTATGGCTTGTCGGTGGAGCTATATAATAAAGCGTTGCATTATGTGATAATAAAGGCAGCTAATTGCGACAGTATTTCTCAAGGAAACGTTAGGGTTTCCGATCAGTCTGTTTTGAGATTCAGACCTCGACCAGTCCCACGACGGCTTGCTTTACAGTGCTCAGATGTTCTCTCTCCAGGATCCAAAGCGAATATCTGCTGGCTGGCAGGAGAAGGACAGCTTCCCCGGGGTGAAGAGGGTGGGTGCAGGGAGGAGAAAGAGCTACAGCCATCTCCGCCTCCTC
>JABTXL010000541.1:9881055-9897782 GCA_025134845.1 Neodon shergylaensis
AAGAAAGAAAGAAAGAAAGAAAGAAAGAAAGAAAGAAAGAAAGAAAGAAAGGGGTTACCCAGAAATTTTTGATTTGGAGAAATCTACCTGAGGTCTGATACATGTTTTTAAATATATTTATTGTTCATTAACTATATTCATGCAACTTTGGGATAAAAGCATTTTCAGTGATTCTGTCATTCCCAGTAATATTGGATAAGGGACACAATCCCTCCTGGATTATGCAGCAAACATTGCTTGGGGAAGTCTACCCAAGCATGTAAGCATGGTCATGTGTGTGCCACAGAAAGTGGAAGGGATAGGAAGGTCAGGAGTGGCTGGGAAATGAGGACTTCTGGCCAGGAACCAGGAACCCCCTGAGTAGAACCAGAACACCTCACATGCTGGTTAGAGCAGGGGCTGGGGTGACTGCTTCAGGAGGAGAGCAGTCATCCACTTTGAAAAAACTAAAACAACAACAACAAAAAAACTATGGTGGGATTCCTATAGGGGAGTATAAAGCTATGACCCTGTCGCCACCTCATCTTCTACCACATAACTGGTTCCCTCTGTCCCCATCATCTGTCAATCTCCCTGGAAGTCAGAGTTCACATCCATCTGGTTGAAAACAAGAACCTAGTTACCTATATTCCTGGACCAGATCTTTGCACTTCATCTTGCTTCCAGGAGGAAGGTTTAGTTGACATATCCAAGGCTCTACATGGTAGAGAAAGCTTCTTGTTCTTTCTTCTTCTCCCCCTCTCCCCACTGCTGTCCTTTAAAACATATTTACTTTGTATTTATTTATTTATTATTATTTTATTTATTTATTTATTTATTTATTTATTTGGTTTTTTTGAGACAGTGTTTCTCTGTAGCTTTGGAGCCTGCCTAGAACTAGCTCTACAAACCAGTCTGGCCCCAAACTCACAGAGATCCGCCTGCCTCTGCCTCCTGAGCACTGGGATTAAAGGCGTGCGCCACCACCTGGCTTATTTATTATTCTTAATTATGCGCATTGTGTGCATCTTTTTGCTTTTACGTACATGGGAGGTTCTCACAGAGGCCAGAAGAGGGCACCAGATCTCCCAGAGCTGGAGCGATAGGCTGTTATGAGCCACCCAGTGTGGGTGCTGAGAACCAATCTTAGGTCTTCTGGAAGAGCAATAAGTGCTCTTAACTGCTAAGTCATCTCTCCAGCCTGTGCCCCCCCACCCCTTTTTTACAAGACTAGGAATGGGACCCAGGGCTCATGGGTGTTGGGTGCTTTCTGTACCACTGAGATACACCTCCAGACCTCTATGGGATTTCTTTTTTTTAAAAAAATAAAAAAGAACTAATGTTTGTATAGCACAATTTGTCACCTTAAAAAATTGATTTTCTTGTTATGAACACAACCAAGACAAAAAGCAAAACGTGCTTGCAGAGAACAAAGAGCACTTACCTCCATCTTGCCTTCTGCAATCCTTCTGATTACAAAGCACGGTTTCTCAACCCTTACCTCCCTCTCCGGGGACTTCCAGTCTAGTTGTTGACCAAAACCACCTGGGAGACTTAATGAGAAGCATAGATTCCTAGATCCCTGCTGGACTCAGAACCTTCAAGAATGGAGACCAGAGTCCAGAAATATATTCTCAGAACTGTACCTGACTGACCCAGACACAGTAACATGAGGCTGGTTCAACAACCACTAGTTGGGAAGCACTGTCTACACCATGAAAAAAAATCCATGTGAATCAAGACCTGCTGGAGGGCAGCTGCCCAGAAGAGGGCTACTGCCCCAGTGGTCCAGCCAAGCCGGCGAGAACAAGGCATCCAGATGCCTGAGAGAGGAGAAGAGGAAATGCCGTCTATTGCCCAAAACAGCCAATTCCGGCCAATTCCGTTTTCCCTCTGATTTGGGAAAAGGTAAACATCATTTACACATCCCACTTCCCTTAGAAACTGCCCAAAGAACTCAGTGTAGAGACAGCCTCTGCTCCTAAATCACCTGCCCCCAATAATTGCAAAAGGACACTGTCCCCTCTCCTGCTTTGCCTGGCTCTCCCCGAGCACACAGAGATGGCCCTCTCCAAGCCACCGAGGCTTGTTGAGGTTAGGTGGGGAGCACTGAGCTTTATTTGAGATCTCTTCTATTCTCCCTCTTGCCTCAAAATAAAAATTGATCTCTAAGGAGCTTAACTCGTTCTGAATTACTCTAATCTCCAGGGACTTTTTGTCAGTCATCATTTCCCAGGAAGCAAGTAACACACCTATTATCCTGTTATCTCCTCCCGGAAAAGAACATTCTGATGGGAACACGCTGTTCTGATTCGCCAGCACCCACAGCACCTAGCCTCAGCGCCTCCCCTGCATAAGGAACTTCAGAGAGTCCAGAGTTTTCCGCCTTCCTTGTGCTCACAAAAGTAAGTGGGGCGGGGCCGCGGAAGGGGGAGTAGCCAAGTCAATCTTGCTAAACAGAGGGAGCCATGGT
Organism: Neodon shergylaensis; assembly: GCA_025134845.1. NCBI lineage: Eukaryota > Metazoa > Chordata > Mammalia > Rodentia > Cricetidae > Neodon > Neodon shergylaensis. Next base: position 9,883,508 of record JABTXL010000541.1, read on the forward strand.
TTTAGAGTCAGGGAGACCTGGGTTCAAATCCCAGTCTTGCTGCTAAGTCACATGGGCAGCTCATTCATTTTGCCTGCCCAAGGATGCCCGTGGAGAGATGATAGTTTTGGAAACAACCTAGTTACGAATTCAAAAGTCATATGTGTTGAATTTTCGTTAGGGCAACTAAACAAAGTCAAGGTGCCCAGCTACATTCAAATTTTAAATAAGTGTCACAAGATGGCTCAACAGGACAGGGCACTTGCTGTGAAGCCTCCCTGAGTTCTAACCCTGGAGCCCTCATGATGGAAGAGAGCCCCACGACCACAAGTGCCCCTCCCTTCTCCACACACACGCTGGGTGGCTAAGCCTACTGTGCGGTGATGGTCAATCTTGTCAAGTCGGTGGCCTTAACCACCTGGGAACACAGCTCTGAGCCTGTCATGAGGATGCTTCCAGGGAGCTTAAAATGAGGAACGAATGCCTACCAGAAAGGTCAGCAACACAGGCTGAAGTCTGAGGCTGAAAAAATATTAAAGAGGAAGAAGCCAACTGATGAGTACCTGCACTTCCCCCTTCTCTGCTTCCGGGTAAAATGGAATTTTGTTTTTCATTTTAAGTTTGACACATGCAATATTTGGCACAAGCTTATAACTAGCAAGCTGTCCCTTGCTTATTGGAAATTAATATTTCCCTGGGCTCTTTGAGCTGTGACTCATCAAACACATGAGAAAGGGTCAGTCAGCCATCTTGGATAAGAAGAGTCGACGGATTTCCTCTTGTGTGGGGGCTTGGTTGCCACTGCTTTGGAAGCCAAAATTCTTTCAGATAAGTGACTTTATATTCTTTGCAGCCTCATGAAGGAGCCACTGTGGTCTTAACCATTTTATAGCTGTGGAGACGTTACTCCTAAAAAGCATATGAGGGCTAGATTGGCGCAGTTGTTTTCTTGTTCCATTGCTTATCTATAAAAGAGCCGGGGACACTGTTTCCAGGCCTCTGCTGCCAGAGAAGACAAACCTGGGCTGAAGTCGGTTCGCAGCAGCAAACAGGAAGGAGGTGTGGCACGGAGTACTTGACCCAGTGTGGAACCCGTAACCGGGAAGGTGGAGGAGCTAAGCTTCTCTTGTCAAGTTGATACCTGGACTCACGCAGGAGATATACCTGGGGCTGTGTCTATAAGGATGTTTCCAGGGAGACTTAACTGAGAAAGGAATGTGTGATGTAAAGATAAGTAGAGCATCATGGGTTTTTATTCCCAAACTGAATAAAAAAGGAAAAACTGAAGTTAGAGGAGTGCCAGGGTCCTCACTTCTCTGTTTTCTGGTTGGTGCCACAGACTAAGTCACTCTCACTACCATGCCTTCCCTGCCACATTAGACTACATCCCTCTGAAAAAATACAACTTCCCTCCTCCATTTAAAAAGAAATCATTACATTTTACTTGTTGTGTGCATGTGTGTATATGAATATGCATGCCACAGTGCCCTTGTGAAGGTCAGAGAGCAACCGGCAGGAATCAGTTCTCTCCTTCCACTCTGTGGGACTTCAGGCTTGGAGGCAATCCCCTTCACCCCCATTAGCCTTCTTGACATCCCACTTCCTCCTTTAAGTTACTTTCTTGTCAGGTACATGGTCACAGGGGCAAGAAAAGACATTAAATCAGCCTTGTTATGGATGGAACCTCAGCAGAGTCCAAAAGTGCCCACGTCCAGATCCTCCACTAAGAGCTGTAAAACGCCTACCAGTGAAGCAGGATGTAGGATCCTATGGTAAAAGACCATCAAGACACAAAGAAACAAATTGCTGTAGTTGGGATTTTTTTTTTTAACTCTTTGGGAGGCCTGTCACCCAACTCCCAAATAAATAATCACACAGAGATTTATTCTTACTTAGAATGCCCAGCCTTAGCTTGGCTTGTTTCTAGCCAGCTTTTCTTAACTGATATTATCCCATCTACTTTTTGCCCCTGGACTTTTTTCTTTCTCTATTCCATGAACCTTTCTTTACTTCTTACTCTTTGTTTGTCTGTGTAGCTGGGTGGCTGGTCCCTAATATCCTCCTCTCCTCTTCTCTCTCCTCAGTCTTCTCTTTTTCTACTTCAATTTATTCTTTCTGCATGCCAGCCCCTCCTATCCCTTCTCCCGCCCATCTATTGGCCGTTCAGCTCTTTATTAGACCAATCAGGTGTTTTAGACAGGCAAAGTAACACAGCTTCTCAGAGTTAAGCAAACATAACATAAAAGAATGCAACACATCTTTGCATCATTAAACAAATGTTCCACAGCATAAACAAGTGTAACACATCTTCAACTAATATTCCACAACAAGCAACCATGATGTAAAGCCAGTAGCCATACCAGACAATAAAGCTAGGTTTCCAATAACTCAAAAATTAGAATTACCATGTAGATAATATAAAATATAAACCACCTGTGATGTGTGCCTCTAAATCCAGCACTCAGGAGGTAGAGTCAGGATAATCATCACAAGCTCAAGGTCATCCTGGGTGGCGTAGTTCAAGGCCAGTCTAAGATGAAATCCTCTCAAAACGAAGCTAATGCCAAACATTTTTTATTAACTATATTAACTGTTCGAGGACATTGTGATTGTAATGTAAACATAAATAAACAACAACAACAAAAGAAAACATCAAAATAACCAAGGGTATCAGAAAACCCAGGAGAACCTTTAGGGATGAAATTGTTATTCCAAGCAGAAATAAAATGGGTAGATTCAACAGCAGATGTGACACAATTAAAGAGCCATGCATGGATTGAAAGGTGGGGTGGAAAATACCCACTAATTAGCACTATAGCCAAGAGGAACCAATAAAAATGCATAAACTAAAATTCTAAATCAGATCTAACCAAAATTCCAGAGAAAATAGCAGAGAAATTTCTCAAACTGATAAAACGACATGAAATAATAAATGATGAATGCATATACAAAAAATAATAGAAACACTATATCTAGGTATTTTATATTAAAAACATCCAGAAAGGTGCTGGAGAGAGCGCTTAGATAGAGCACTGGTTGCTCTTCCAGAGGACATGGGTTCTGTTCACAACACCCACAGGGCAACTAACAATGGTCTGCAGGCACTCCGTACATATGGTGTGTGTTCATGCATGCAGGCAAAATTCTCAAACAGGATGGAAGTGAGGGGGGGCAAGGGACACCTCTGATTTGTCAGTAGTGGGATGTCTTGTTCCTGGCACATGCCTAGTGTATGGTGGCCACAGGGACTGATGGAGATAGGCCCAGCTTGGGGACCACATCCCTCATGGTGTGTACAGGAACGGAGCAAGCGGGACAATGGGGAAAGGTTGGAGGCAAAGTCACACAGGCAGCATGTAGGGTAAATGGGCACCTCTGTCTCTTTTTCATCTATTCTGCTTGATACCAAAGCCAGGTAGGCCACAAATAAGGCTTTTGAACACCAGAAAGCTAGGTGTTATGATGTTCGAGGTCAGTCCCTCACTGTAGTCCGATTGCTGCCCCCTGTCACCACAGGATCATCTCCTCTCAACGCTCCAAAAGCTTCACAACCACTAACACTCTCTAGTTCTTTACCCTGGCTTGCTTTCCTGGCTCCTGGATGCCCCGGTGATATGTGGCCACGTACCGAACATCTCTCAGGCTGGAAGAGTCTAAGCAGGAAGAAGGGCAAGTGAAAATGTGCTGAGGCAGGGGATTGCTCCACATGACTGGGAAGTGGGGGGGCAGTGCAGCTGGTGATAGAGGGGTGGGAGAGTTCATGATCTACCAGATTTGATTTACAGAGTGACTGGGTGACCACACAGAGCCTATTGCCACTGATTGGAGTGTTTAATGCCGAGGAGGGGCAGGCCACTCCAATGACCTCCAGGGGACTCAGAACATCACAAGGGCATTCACAGTGGAGTCCAGAAAAAAGCAAGGTGGGTGGGTGAGCACTTCAGAACTGTATTTTTTTTAATAATGTGGGGGTCCTGGTCCTGGTCTTTTGGAGTAGTATCCAGGTATTTGGTCCTGGCCTTTTGGAATAATATCCAGGTATTTGGTCCTGGACTTTTGGAATAATATCCAGGTATTTGGTTCTGGCTCTGGTGTAGCTTGTAATGGGAGGGAGTGGGGGTCATGAGCTTAGGGTTGGCTAACTGTGACCATGATGCCACACTGTCACCCTTGGCAGTCTCAGGAGTTCCTCAAATATGTTAGTGACCTAGAAGCAGATCAAACACAGGATTTAAGGTCTTGGTGCAGAGCAGAATGTAGGGACTAACTACTAGGAGGCAGAAGAACCAGTGGCCACCCAGACAGCAGCAGGCCCTGTCCTACCACTGTGTGACTGCATAACAGACAGCAGTGCAGGCAGGAGCAGCCCCAGAGAGCTCAGCCTGGGGGCTGGGTTTGGGTTAGGAATGCACAGGTTGTCTGAGGTTCTTAGGCTAGAGCAGTTGGTACATTCTAAGGAAGTCTAAGATCCCAGAACCAGAGACTGCTGTTGACTCAACGGCCGACCTTCCCAGAATCAGGCTGGCTACTGTGTGTGCCTTTCCTGAGAGATGCCATCCCCTCCTCTGCCAGTCCTCTAGAGCCTGTGCACTTACCTTCGCACAGGGAAATTAAAGCCAGGGAGCTAAATTCTGTGCCTGAGACCTCCTCACCAGCGCAGGGTGCATGGAGACTCCGCAGCTCCCAGGGTAGCGGAGACACCCATTTGTCCTCCAGTGCCATTCCTCCCAGTGTGGCAGATTTGAAGCTTCTAACCCAGGGTCACAGACAGTGACTTAGGGAAGAAGTGAGCATCTGGCTGATCCAGGCAGAAGGAACCTGAGGGACACAGCTTGGGAACAGGCAGACATCCCGCTGTCTGGTTTGTAAATAGAGTTTTAGTGGAACCCCACTGTGCCCAGCTGTTGACACACTGGCTGCTGTCACCTTTGATAAGCAGGATGTAAATAGTACAAGAAACCCAGTGACCCACAGAGCATCAAATCCCACCTGTACCTTCACAAGGAGGTTCTGTGACCTCTGGCGCCACTGACAATAAAATGATATTTTTAAGAAAAAAAAAAGGAGCAAATGATGACCTTTGAGTATTCTCCCCCCTTTTGGCTTTGATTCAATTTATTTAATTGCCTAGTCTCTATGATTTAATTTTTAATAATGACTATGTTTTTAAAAAGCAGCTGGCAAAATGCCTGACGATTTAACAGTTAGCTTCTGCAAAGCCGCTAAGTACCCACTCTGGGCACACTGAACTCCATCTGCTTCCACATCGGGCTCGCTCTCTTTCCTTGATGGGGCTGCCTCTGCAGGGGGAGAGGGGGAAGGGGAGAGGAGAGGAAGGGAGGGAAGGGCCTTCCGCCTGGATATTGGAAAAATGTCTCCCGCTTGTGCATGGCCCCAGGTTCAGTAAGAGCATCTCAGGCTTCGCCTTTAAAGAAGGCCCCCGGGCGGGAAGAAAGAAAGGAAGCTAACCTATTTGAAGTGGTCGGAGGAAGAATAGAGAGCGATCGGCCCAGAGAACCGCAAGAAGGGCCCTTCACACTGCAATCAGACCTAATTCACACAGCGAGCCCTGAGATGGACACGCCACAAAAGGTCTGTGTCCACTTCAGAGAAAGGGCCTGTGGGTCCCATTATCAATAGAAATGAAAATTTAATTAATAGACACTGTTTTGCTCCAAGCTGAATGCAGAAAACTTGAATTCGGTTCCTTGGAAGCGGAGGCTGTGGAGGTGGCTGGAGGTTTGTGGGAGGCACTCGGCAAGTTTTCTTCAGTGGAATTCTTTGAGCCTAATGGAAATCATTTGGAGTGAAAGCCCACATGGGTAGAAAATGGGAGGTGATCAGAACCTGGATGCCCACACTCATGCAGCAGACACACACACACACGCGTGCGCGCGCGCGCACACACACACACACACACACACACTGCGTGTTTGTGTTACGACTGAGTCAATGTCACCTCGCTCCCACAGTCACAGTGACCCCTGATATCTCTCACAATCCTATGTCCCCCTACATGGAACCTATCACGGTACAAGACACAGAAGCCAGAAGCTCAGATACGCAGTCAAACCATGAACAGAACCAGGATCTTAGAGGACTGGGCTGGAAGCCTTTACAGAGAGCTGAATGTACCCAGATGATGGTGTCTGTCCTTCTCTGTGATAGCACAATGTGGTTTCCCTGGCCTGCCCCAGACAAACAAGTCCAATTGACAGAAAGAAAGAATTTATGACCATTTCTCCACACACAAATGGGGTGAGAGAGAGAGAGACAGAGACACCCAGAGAGAGAGAGATCTATTTCTCCATTAGCTGGCACAGTGTTCCTTGCAGTGCCCTCTCCTGTTCTTCTCAGACCAATCCATGACGTCAGGCAGGTTCTGCCTTTTCTCTGTGATCCTGCACCGCCCCTGGAGTAAGATCCCCCAAGACTGCTAATTCCTACACAAAATGTCAGTTGCCTTCCCTCAGAAACTGCCTTCAGCCAAGTTATCCTGGTGCTCAGGGTCCGCTCAGCTGCCACTCTGCCACCCCACTGCTTTCCCAGGTACAATGGGGCAAATACAGACAGAAAGTAACTTCACTCCCAGGTCCCAGACCACAGCTTCACCACCAGAACCCTGTGCCTATGGCAGCCATGGGGGCTGGGAACTGAAGTTCTCTGAAGAAACCATGATCCTGCAGTGGACTGACCAGAACTTGCAGTTTTAGAGAAGCGAAATGTTGCAGATAGCTGAAATTATTTGGGGCTACCTTTAATCTCCTTACTAGCCATTTACACTCCTCCTGTGACTCTGACCTAGCGTGCTTGCAAGTATTAAGTAAAACTTGTGAGACACACCATCAAATTTAGGAGACCACTAGCTTAACAAGACCCTCACCAGACAGCATCTGAGACCCAAGGCAGAGATCCCCCGCTCCGCTATAAGTCGCCTACCATTAATGTCTTTGGTTTATATGTGGCTTTCTTCTGTTGTATAGCTTTAAGAGTTTGTGCAAGCTCTTCAAGACAGCCTAGATCTATATTTCTAGCCTGCATCAGTCACAGTTGCTCATAAGAACCTATTGCAGCTGGGAGTAGTACCACATCTCTTTGATTCTGGCATTGGGCAGCAGAGGCAAGTGGATCTCTGTGAGTTTGAGGCCAATCTGGTCTACATAGTGAGTTCTAAGCCACCCAGGGTTACAGGGAGACTCAGTCTCAAACACGCAATCTCTTATACTCTTTAAAACCATAACAGTGTGCTGCATTGACACGGTGTCTCTACAAACTACAAAGAAATAGCTGACTCAAGGTCACTCTGTCAGGTAGAGCAAAACTATACCACTGACCATGTGGGTCCCTGTCTGCCCAGCCTCCCAGGTACTAAGCAAAACCAGGTACTAGAATAAAACAGCTGCCTCCCTCATCTTCATCTGACTCACTAATGACAGAGATTCGGACCAACTTTCAAAACAGGATGCTGTCCTGAAGGAAGGGAGAGAAGGAAGGAGACTTTGTACATGATAATTTTGGGTATCAAGTGAGAAACACGGCTGCCCAGCAGAGGCCAGAGTGTGACGCATTTAATTTACGCCATGGCAGCAAAGGGCAGCTTCCACTGCAGCCATAATAAATTACACACAAGTGCCACCAAACAATAACAAAAAAACTGTGGGCCATCTATCCCAGTCCCATTTACAAGAAATCAATATCAATACTTAATGCAACTCTGGTGAGAAATGAGCAGAGATACAGAAAGCATAATAAACCGAGATGGAAGCTTGCTGTGATTCACTCGGGAAGAAAGAACCAGTCTATATCCTCTTGTTGAAGGGTATTTCACCGAACCGTGTGCTGGAGGCATACGGGTTAGATACCAGCTTAAAATAACCTCTTTGTTAAATGAAGGTAGTTCCTGAAACTGTAGGCTCCTGGCTGGCAAAAGTATGTGCGTACGACAGAGGTGTTTTGTCTCGCCTGGTATGCCGTGCATCCTTCTCTGGATTTCCTGTTACATCATAGCCTTTGTCTCACTGTGTGCATTTTGCAGAATTTGGACAGCAATAACCAGCCTTGCTCTGTGTCTGGGGCAGAGAGGAGAATTAGTTCTACTCTCCTTGGTGTCAAAGCAGATAGAGTTGGACAGGGAAGCCACACAACAATTCTAACAACATCTATATGCAATAAATAAATAGATGCAATCCAGTGCTGTGGAATAATGCTTTCATACACTGCAAATATTTGTCACTCATATTGGCTCAATAAAATGCTGATTAGCCAGTAGCCAGACAGGAAGTATACACAGGGTGACTAGGCTAGAAGAATTCTAGGAAGAGGAAAGGCAGAGATGCAGTCACCAGCCAGACACAGAGGAAGAAAGTTGAGAATGCCTTACTGAGAAAAGGTACCAAGCCATGTGGCTAAACATAGACAAGAATTATGGGTTAATTTAAGTTGTAAGAGCTAGTTAATAATAAGCCTGAACTAATAGGCCAAACAGTTTGTAATTAATACAAGTGTCTGTGTGTTTATTTGGGACTGAATGGCTGCAGGACCAGGCAGGACAGAAACTTCCATCTACAGTCCAGAGCCTTGCTTTCATCTCAGGCAGGAGGCAGGATGCCTTCCCTGGACAATGGAACAACAAACAGCTACCATCTCTCTGAACGTCAGAGTCCAGGCTGTTCACCACAGCCTGTTTGTTTCATTTATAATCTTCGATGATATTTTTAAAGATTTGTTTTATTTTTAATTATGTATGTGTTGGAGTGGAATATGTAACTGTGGGTGCAGGTGCCTGAGGAGGCCAGAAAAGGGCGTCAGATCCCCTGGAGCTGGAGTTACAGCCTGTATCATCTGCAAGAGCAGTGTATGTTCTATAGTCACTGAGCCATCTCTACAGACTCCCCCACCATTTTCTTTTATTTCTTTTTCTTTTTTTTTTTTAAGACAGGGTCTTTCATTGGGACCAAGGCCTCACTGAGAAGGCATGGCTTTCCCATGTTTGTTGTTGTGGGCTAATAGGTTTGAGTTTTAGTCTCTAAAACAGACTAAGGCTCATCAGGACCTTAAGAATGACCCCTATACACACCTTGTTTTAACAGACCTGAGGGCACTTCTCCAGTTTGCCCCTCCCTCAAGACAGGGAATGAAGGACTGTGGATCTTGGAAGAGATCCATCTGGACTGGGATACGAAGCACTTTGGTGAGTCCTATGAGAGGTAGACACATGAACCCACTGTCTAGAGAAGAGTTGCTGGGTTCTGAGGAGACTGGATGATTGGGACTCTATGGCCTGGACCCAGAAAGACCATGGACATCTGAACACCTTTCAATTGGCTGCAGAGACCTGGGCAATGTTCCCTGGTGGTGATGAGAGCTGTCCTATGTCTGTTTGCCTTTGTTGATCTGGCAATCACCAGGGAGGAAAGGGTGGCACACAGCAACTGCAGGGGAATTCCTACCAGCTGGGCAAGTGGCAGCTAGGTGAAATTTGGTGTAAAAATATGAAGAAATGAGACATTTCTTGCATTTCAAGTTTTGGGTAGATTTTTTTTAAAAGATTTATTTATTATATATACAATATCCTCAGTATTCTGTCTGCATGTATGCCTGCAGGCCAGAAGAAGACAGCAGATCTCATTACAGATGGTTGTGAGCCATATGTGGTTGCTGGGAATTGAACTCAGGACCTTTGGTCTTGGGTAGATTTTTACATGAACAAGGCTACCCTTTTTGTGATGTTAATGTGACTAGATTTAGAATCTGCTAGAAGTCAGACTCTAGGGATGCCTATAAAGGTGCTTCCAAAGGGGTTTGACAGAGGTAGAAGATTCATCCCAAATGTGACTGCACTATGCCATGGGCTAGTGCCTCAGGCTGAATAAAGAGGGGAAAGCGAGCTGAGCCACAGCATCCCTTTCCTTCTGCTGCCTGATTGCAGATGCACTGTGGCCAGTTACCACTAATGATCACATGGCCATGATTTCCCACCAAGACAAACTGTGTCTTTATCCTGGAAACCAAAACAAACCCTCTTGTCTAAGGCCTGACACCGTGACCACAGCAACTCTCAGAAAAGAAAACACCTAATATGGGCTTGTATATAGTTCATAGGTTTGGTCCCTTATCATCATGGTGAGAAGGGTGGTGGCAGGCAGGCAGGCATGGTGCTAGAGTAGTAGCCAAAAGTTCCACGTACAGATCCAAAGTCAGCAGGAAGAGAGAGTTACACTGGGCCTGGCTTGAGCATCTGAAGCCTCAAAGGCCACCTGCAGTGACACACTTCCTCCAACAAAGCCACACATACTCCAACAAGGCCACGCCTCCCAATAGTGCCACACCTTGTGGGACTATGGGGGCCATTTCCATTCAAAACACCACACCTTCCTTCATTAGGTTGTTTCTGTCAGGTATTTGTCACAGCAAAAAGAAAAATAATCGTCCATACACAACTCCCATGTATATATGAGAACACATAACTTCCCATGTCATATGTGAAAACACACAACTCCCATGTTATATGAGAACATATAACTTCCCATGTCATACATGAGAACACACAATTCTCATGTTATATGAGAACATATAACTTCCCATGTCATACATGAGAACACACAACTCCCATGTTGTATATGAGAACACATGGTTACATGTTGTACATAATAACATACAACTCCCATGTCATACATGAGAACATGAAGGCTTCGGGGAGGAAAGAGCAATCCATCATTGTCCTTGCACATACTGGAGTCCACGGTCAAGTGCAAGTCTTTCTAACTGCATGGAATGCACTCTTTGGAGCCCCCAATGTGATGGGAAGACATGAATCGGCACAAAGCTATAACAAGTGGCAGGAGTCCGGGTTAGCTTCTTAAACCAATAATGCTGGAGACAGAGTGCTTCTCTCTGGAACCATCTTCCCAGGGACAGAGTGACCCCAGGGTTTCTGCTAGACCTAGGAACAGATGTTCTTAGCTCTCTAAAATTGCGGTGTCCTCTATAAGAAGTGAAGATCAGGTGAGGAAGGGTCTGTCCCCTTTACAATGGCTTGAAGGTTGCATAAGAAAATAGGTATGAAAGCAGTTTACATATTGAAAGTGCTTGTGATAGATGGAATAGTGTCCCCCAAAATGCCAATATCCTGCTCCCTGGGACCTGCAGGTGTTACCTTAAAGGCAAAAAAAAAAAAAAAAAAAAAAAAAACAGGAATCTTTCCTAAGTGTGGCTGATTGATTGTGTAGCTCATCCTAGATGATCAGGTGGCTTGTGCAATCAAAGGGATTCTTGCATGAGGAAAGCAGGAGATTTTATGCACAGACACATAGGGAAGGGTAAGTAACAGCTGAAGTAGAGATAGGTGTGATGCAGCCAAAGGCCTCCAGAAGCAGGAAGAGGCAGGGAACTAATTCCCCGCTGAAGCCTCCAGAGGGGCTCAGCATACGTTTTTCTTGTTTTATGCCATGAGGTTTATGATCATTTGTTGAACTGGGTTGGGAAGCAGAAAGCTCCATGCCATGAATTTCGAGCTTCTGGATAACTGCCCTAACTTTTATTTCCTCTCCCCATGAGGACAGTCCCAAGAACTGAGGAGTAACTCAGTGGAAGAGCATCTACACCTATACAGTCTGTAGCATCCAGGAGACTCTGGGTTTGAACAAGGACAGGGAGGGAAGAAGAGGGAAAAGAGAGAAAAGAGAAGAAGAGGGAATGGAAGAAGGAAGGAGAATGGAAAAGATAAATCTTATTAATTTTCATGCATTCGCTACCCAAGTATAAAACAGCACAACCCCTTGACTTGGGAATTTGGCAAAGTTCAGTGTTTCCTCCTGAATCAGGCATTGTAGCCCTATAATTGACCTTATAATGCACCTCCACAAATACCCTCAGGATGGATACACGATGGCATATTCATACAGTACGGTTAGGGCCTGTGTATATACATGTAGGCTATATACAGATTCAATTGTGGAAATGGTTTATAAGAATACATAAAACTTACAAACCAATCCCCCCAAGATGGCACATCTATAGGAAGTCAGTGGCCATGAGGAAGAGGGGCGAGTCCGTATGGGACGTCTGTGGGTATTTATTCTTTTTATATGACTCTAACTTTAACCATGTATGTGTTGTGCATATTTAAAACTATCATGGCAAAAGAGATCAAAACAAACAAAATGAAACAAAAACTCCAAGACATAATACAAATGGAAACACTTGCTTATTGATGTATAGCAATTATTTTTGAATTTAGTACCCTTCTCTACAACCCAAGAGAGATGTGCTCCAAGGATAGAAATGGCCTCAGACTGCATGTTACATCAGACCTGGCAATGCTGCTGTTCCCAGACACTAAAGCCAATGACATTTTGGTGTTTTAAGGATGGAATCTATCAAAGCAACTGGAAAGATGTTAGAGAAAAACCACAGTGGCCACTTAGAAAAGGGAAGTACAACAACAAAATGATGGGTGCTATCCACTACAATGTGATCTGTAAAAATATAGCTTCTTCTCAGCTCCTTCCTGTGTCCATTCACTTTGCCTGATAATTTTTCAGTTTCTCCCACTGAAGCAGTGTCTCCCTCCATGTCCTTTGATTTGGGGGTTAGCTATGTGACTTGTTTTCACCAACATTTAGTACACACCACAGTACCAAAAGCTTAAAAATTTCTTATGCAGGCTGGGCTTACCATTTGGCACCATCACCACCAGAACATGACCAAACCAATCCACTTGCCCCAGGACAATGAAATGGGATGGACAGAGATTAACTATCCTTAGATCCCAGCCAAAAAAAAACCCTAACGGAGTCCCAGATCCACAGCCATAACCAATGTGAACCCATCTTAAACTACACCAAGACCCAGGAGAAAAAATAATCAGTTGGGTGTGGTAGCACACACCTTTAATCCCATCACTCAGGAGGCAGAGGCTGGCAAATCTCTGTGAGTTCGAAGCCAGCCTGATCTACAAAGTGAGTTCCAGGACAGCCAGGGCTACACAGAGAGATGTGCTCCAAGGATAGAAATGGCCTCAGACTGCATGTTACATCTGTCTCGAAAAAAAAAAAATCAAAACCAAACAAACAAAATTGTTTTCTTAAGTTTCTGAGAGTTAGGAAAACTTTCACATTGCTGAGACCACAATTTCTTATAGAAACGAGAGAAAAAAAAACCTTATCATTACCCAGAGTTTCAGTCCATCACGGCGGTGAGCACGGCAAAGCAGCTCGGTTCATGGAATGGGAGCGTGTTGTGGAGCCAGGATCATAGCAGACCAGGAATCAGGAAGCATGAGAGAGGACCTGAGAGATGGGCCAGTTTTCAAAAGCTCACTCTTAGTGACCTAACCCAGGGGACAGTTCAGATTTACACCCTGACAAATGACTAACAGACTGTTTATTAGCATCACACAGCTGGTCTGAGGTAACCACTCAAATACTTACCCAGTCCACAACTCTGGGCATCTCAGTGAACTTCTGTGCAGTCAGAAGAGCTGTAAAGCCATGGAGCTCTGTGTAGGGTTTTACTCTTTCACTATCAATATATTTTTATTTAGCTGCTTACCACAACATAAAAAAGAAAATTCTGTGGCAGAGTTGAAACTAGAAAAAAAAAATCACTTTTCATCTTCTTTCATGACTTACGTGTCCCTTTGCCTGCATTCTGTCCTTCCTTACACCTAAAACAACCCTCTCTTGGTTACTTTCATAAATGTTATATTCTACCCACACTTGCACCTTTTCAGATATCATATATCATAGGCCAGAATCCACATGTGAGAAAGAACATGCAGATAATTTTTTTTCTCTCTCAATTTGGGTTGCCTTGCTCGATATTGTACTTCTGAATTTATCCATTTTTCCTGTAGAGTTCATGATTTCATTTTTCATAGCTAAATAATATTCCATTGTTCACCAACCACTGAACTGATTTCCACAGTGACAATATTAATTTGTACTAGCACCAGCAGAGAGTAAGGACCCCTCTTTCCCCACATCCTCTCCAAAACCTGGCATTTGTTTCCTTCCTGCTAGACATCCTGATGGGGTGAGATGGCATCGCCAAGTAGTTTTCAATTTCACATCCACAGTAAATAGAGATTTTGAACACTTTTGAAATAATATTGGCTATTTGTTTTTTTTTTCTTTTGAAGGCTGTTGTTGTTGTTTGTTTGTTTTTTTTGGTTTTCTGGGGATTATGTTGTTGTTGTTATTGTTGTTGGAACCTCCAGCTTACTCCTGCATGATCTAGAAAGTCCCATTTCTCTCTCTCTCTCTCTCTCTCTCTCTCTCTCTCTCTCTCTCTCTCT
>JABTXL010000541.1:9900737-9925193 GCA_025134845.1 Neodon shergylaensis
AGAGAGAGAGAGAGAGAGAGAGAGAGAGAGAGAGAGAGAGAGAGAGAGAGTTGGGGCAAGTGTCAGGAGAAGTAAGGAGACTCATTCCTAGAGCCAGCACACTGTCATGCTGGAGACATGAAGCAATCTCCCTGACCTCCCTGAAATAACCCTGTAATATGGAGACAGCATGAAAATGTTCTAGACCTGCAGAGCTGTCCCTGTGCTGATAGGACTGCAATCACATTGCCCTAAGGGAGAGGTGGTGGCATTTCCTCTGTTCCCAGGCAACACCTGAGGCTTCAGGAGTCCTAGCCAGCTTACTCTGGGATCTCCGGTCTCTGCCTTTCTATGCTAGAATGACAGGGAAGCCACCACATCCACCGGGCATTTGCCTGGTTCTAGAGATCCAAACTCCAGGCCTCTTCATGTGCAGCAGGACCTTTAACTCTTGAATCGTCTCCCCCATCCCTGAGGTAGTTTTTTTAGAGAGACACAGCTCAACTCACCCTTTCCCACATTTCTTCATGATCAGATCTCCCGAAATGTTTGTTCTTCCTTCTGCTGGCCCGCTTCTCCCATTTGCCTTCCCACCCACCTGCAATCTATTCCTCAGCCCCTCATACAGATTCCAGGCTAAACGTTACCTCTGGAACTATTGGATTCCTGCCGCCTCCCCATGGTTCTAGACCACACAGCCCACAAGGACAGGATCTATCCACTTCATTCATCCTGCAGCTCCAGATGGAGTCAAGAAGATGCTTGTCACACTCAACAGCGAGTTCGTGGATCGTCCACTCGAGGGAGAGCACTGCATGCTAGGCCTATAGGACACCGAGATGCAGCCCAGCGGAGCCCAAGGGAGAGACCGTAGAGGAGACAACCACAAAAACCATATCTAGAGATGGACTGGGTCACCAAGGCTTAGAGGAGGGAGAGACCAACAGAGGAGGAAATGCGAGAAGGGATCCAGGCAGGAGTGGGAGTAGGGGGTGGGGATCCAGCCCAGGTAAACACTAGGAGGTGAGACTGGGCTTCAGGCTCTTGTCAAGAGTGAGTGCCATCCTTGCTCAGGTCAAATGGCCCCAGCAAAGTGGCTAGTTGTCTAAAAGATAGCATTTCTCCACAGCTCACCACCACCTCAAAGTGAAGACAATTCAGACGCCATAGGCTTTGTCATGTCTCAAAGAGGGACCTGACTATGTTTGCATCTGAGTCCAGCCCATCATCTCCAGGAAGCCATGGCCCTGTTCATACTTTGGGCCCCAAACCCTGGGACTTTTAAACAACTCTCTGGAAATACACAGCAAATACCCTCATGGAGCTGGGCAGGGAAGGTCACAGGAAGGGACTCCCTTGCCCTGATGGCCAGGATTCTTCTTCCGGTATTCAAACCAGCAGCAGGGAAGCCCACAGCACTGACACACGGGGTCGTTTTGTCATTCCATCCCAGACCGTTGAGCGTGGCATCCAGTGCTACTGTGGTGTGGTTCAGGTTTTGTTACTTCCTGAGCATAACTAACCCAGAGTCCTTCCCACTCTGCTCCATATCACAGGGATGACCCATTGTTCTAGAAGAAATCCATGATGATCAATGTGGGGCAGGCTGCATATAGAAGGCAAATTACACAAATATGAATTACAGATAACTATGATTAATCCCTCAGCAACACAGAGCCCTGATTCTCACCATGCCCTTGGGCAGCACAGGTGACAGGGCTGAGGACAGCACTCGGGATGGCTGCCCCATCCAGCCATTCATTACCATGATGTCCCCATCACTGCGCCTCCTGATGAGATTATTGATCCCAGGAAATAATTATATGAAGTGTACCGTGTAAGCTCTGGCTATTGTCTTTGGAAGTGCCTACCGCAGGGGGATGTGAGCTTTTGTCATTTTTAGAAGCGTCTCACTTTTATGAATGGACTACCGGCAACTTTTCAAGCTAACTTTCGCTGGGACAAAGCAAGAACGAGAGGAGAGGAATAAACACAGGAGAGGAAAAGAAAAAAGAAAAAAAAAAGCAAATCTCGGTATCTGGGGGAAGGCAGGGAGTCTAGTACCCAGTAGATGGTGCTGTTATCAAATTCTAAACCTGTCACGGACTCTCAGCAACCGATAGAGGAGGTGAGGGGAAATGACAAGCCCGTCAGCGTTAAAGGCACACAGTTAAATGGCTTCAGCTGTTTCCCTCGCTTTAAATAAAGATTAATCATGACGGTGACGACGACAGCGACAGTGAGGAAAGAGGAGGAGGAAGCAAAGCTCCCAGCTCGGAACTGTCGGCTACAGTGGACAATGTGAGGTGAGAGAGACCGAGTGGTCAGAGTCACAGAGCCTAACAGACTTGTCCCCCCTAATTCCAGACCCCTCCCCCCAGTTTCCAGACCACTCCAGCCCCATGGAAACCCCTGGAAAGTCAGACAAGGGCAAGAAGAGGCTTTGGCACCGTGTACTGACTGATACCCAGGGCATCTTCAATTCTATTTGCATATGCTTTTCCACATAAAGAGATCTACCAGAAAAACTGTTCGAGTTTTTTGAATAAATAACAGGAGTGGAGCCAAGCATGGAAATGAGTGTCAGTTTCTCTGATGCTGCCTGTTAGCTCGCTCCAGTGTCCTTCCAAGATGTCGGCCCTTCAATCTGGGAAGGCAGGGCCGTCTTTGTAGGAGCAAATGTTCTAGGGAAAAGCTGGAGAAGCAGGTACCCACCACCCCCCCCCCCCCCGAGAGAGAGGGGCCTGTGAAAGATAGTGGGAAACACAGGGTGCTGGGATTTTTTTCCCGTGACCCCACGGTCAGTTGTCCTCATGGGAGACCCCTGGAGTGCAAGCCTCCTCTCATAGATACCCAGAGGTTTCATTGACAAAGGGCTCATTGACAAAGGGCCGGCACGTCCAAGAAAGCCTGTGCGCAGTGCTCGATATTCATAGAGGTAGAATGGTTAGGGCAAAGGTCAAAGCCAGGTGAGTGCAGCTGAGAGGCAGGCTGACTGCTGGAGGCAGTGATGGGCTGGAAATGACCCCTGAAGGCTCAGGGTTTCAAGGACAGTGAGCTGAAGGTGGGCAGCCGGCTCTCCACTCCTGGTACATCCAAGCTGTTTTCCCTTGTCCTTGTCCCCTAAATGCCACAGGATAACACTGTCTACTTGGCACTGCCATGTATTAGCTATTACAAGACATCTAGGAATGGATTGAAGTATATGAGTGAGTAAGAGTGTAATTGTGAACGATTCAAGCACCCCTGGTTTTTGCTCTCCCCTTCAACACTGAGAAACAGCTGTGTGTTTCTATAAGGAAGGTGCTCGGTGTTCAGGGCTTCCTCTCTGGGAGCTCAGTTGATCTTCATACTATCCCAAGGATAAAATCGGCCAAAAGGAGTAACTAGGGCAGTAGGATGGGAGAAAGTAGATCTTGGGCTCCGCACTGAAATCCCAACGTGCAACTGAGAAGGGAGGAGGAAGAGGAAAAGGGTCAGGCAGTAGTCAGGAGGCGGGCATCAAAATATCTGGCATGGGAGGAACAAGATCTCGTTAAGAATTAGATGGAGAAATAAAAGCCCAGGGCGGAGACCCTTCCTCTCTCCTAAGCTCCTCAAAGGGAGGAACTGAAAATCCCATAGTGTCTCATAGGAAGAGCGTAAGCTCAGCAGGTATAACCCCAACTTCATTATCGAGACATCTCCTGAGTACTGCTCTAAGGGAGAAAAAGAAAGGAGAAGCAGAAATTCGAACCAGTGACAGAGCTCGCAGATACAGTAGTTTGTGTGGGAGGGGCCGGTCATTGTTTGTTTTGAGATGGGACACACTCAATTTCCCAGGCTGGCTTTGAACTTTGCAGTGGCTTGAGATGACAGGTACTCACCACCAGGCCTAGTTCCTTCATTATAGCTGAGTTCTCTGTTGCTGACGAGGCACTGGGATGAAAGAGGCACCGAGCTCAATGCAGGATTCTGGGGTCTCTGGGTCTCTCTTCTGACTGGCTGGCCCTGGTCATCTTCCTCACCTCAGGACCCAGCAGCAGCCATCCAGCTGCCGCCTTCTATGTGATCTGACCAGCCTTTCCCATCAGGTAAGCATTTAGACTAGCCTAAATGTTTTTGGCATCTCTGGACGTGAAACCACAACAAAGCCCGGAAACCTGTTCATAAATCATATGCACTCATGTAACATGGCTCTTGTTCCTCCACCACGGCACCATGGATGCATCTCCTCGGGCTGTAGAATTCCATCTAGTCCACAGCAGGTTCCCGCTAATGAGGGGTTTCAGCACCCCGACTCCCCCAGGAGTATGGGAGTCCCTCCTAAACATAACCCTGGTGTCATGAGCAGGGGTGGGGCGCTGTCCATATCACACAATCCTGTACCTTCACTTTCTGATTCTATGTCCTCAACCCTGGTGTGTTGCAAATCTGCCGCTTAGGAGTGGCACCCAGGTATGTTTGATGATGCCTAGAGTCACCAGCTTTGTTTTTGCTAGCATGTTCCGCCAACCACTGGAAGTCAGGGATTGTAACCTGGGTCAGTGTGGTATACGGAATACAGGTTGTTTCTCTGGTATTTAAAAAATAAGAGAGGGGGGTCTTTGTTCCACCTGCCAAGCCCTGGCCTTGCCTTTGAACTACAGTCCTCCTCTGTGTCCCTCACAGTGAGTGTTCCTGAAATGCCCCCTGAATAGATTCCCAACTGGATAGAGAGAAAGCAATATCTAAGTGGCTAAGGACTCTACCACAAGGGAGCAACAACAGATCCTTACTCCACAGCGATCACCATCTAGTGTCTGCTCAGCTTCCCAAGTCAGAGTCTCGTGTTGACAATAACGAAAACTACAACTTGACCCCCCCACCCACTTCCAAACAGGATGCCGACCTGCTTCCTGGGTCTACGCTGAGGGAGATTCTGAGCAAGGAGCTGTGATGGGGGGAAGACACCGTTTCTGACTGCATGGAATGTAGCCTGGCAGGGACCCAGAACTGTAAACAAGTAATTACACAGATGAGCATTTAATTACACGTGTGATAGAGGCCGAGAAGGAGGGGAGGGGCGGGGAGCCTGCAAGCAATGGGGCTACCCAACCTCATGGAGAGCAGGGGTCCCTAAGAGAGCAGGGCTGTGACTGAGGCCAAGAGCAACTTAGAACATCAAGAAGGAAAGACAAGCTAGAAAAAGGGAAGTGAGGTGAGCTGGCTGATTGACAGCCTGATCATAGGCACTTCTTCCCAACCGCTCTTCCCTGGTGGTTTCTGTAGCTGTTGCAACAATGTAGCTGGGGGCAGGGAGGTGCCTCTCTCCCTTAACAGGTGTGAAGGACCTTCTTGAATCCTCAGCCCGTGTCAAGTACCCAGTCTTACCTACTACAGCCTCCTTAGGACCACAGGCAAAGCCCTCAGGCTTTCTTTCCCAGAATCCCTTTCCCCATGTGCTTCTGGGATAAGATCCCAATGGTGAATATGGGAGTCAGACCTTGACTCCAGGTGCAGCTGCCCAAAGATGGATGTGCCCCACAATCAGGTCTGCCAGCTAAGGTCAGATCACCGTCCTTGGAGCTGAAGGTGGATGAGGTTGACAGAACTGCCCCCCACCCCCCCACCCCCGTTCCCAAGTTAACCGAGGCCAGGAGAGGAATCTCCTGCTAAGTAGCTACTTGTCTGCCTGCCCTTTCCTATTGTCCTGCAGAATCCATTCTTGCGATGAAGTCCTGCTTCTTCTAAATCTGGAGACCCAGCCTGGAAGAAAGGGCTCCTGCCACGAAAGCATTTGGAGGCAGAATGCAGCATCTTCTCTGAGGGTTTGCATTTCAAAGCTGGGAACAAAGAGGACAGATGTGTGGACGTCCTCGGTCACCCTGCAGGTGACCACAACGTCAAGAACGGGTCCTGTAAGGGCTTTCCTACAGCAAGGTCTTCACAGCCAGAATGGAACCCTCAGCATCTTCCTGCTGCCCCTGAGATTCTACTCCGCCCCAGGGAGGGGAAGGACGAGAAGAACTAATTAATCTCCCAACATTCATGCTTCTGCCGAGGAGATCACTTCAAAACTAGGCACAGAACGGGTGCAAAGACACTTGTCACTTTTGATGGGTGAGAAGTGGACTTTTCCTCTCTCGTTGCCTACCTTTCCTCAAGGGAGGAAGGGCTTCTTTCTCCAGGATGCAGACATCCCAGGGTGCTGCTGACACAGGGCCTAGGCTCATCTCTGTGGAGCCCAGGGTAGGAGGGTAGAGGAACTGGCACTGCTCCAAAGACAAGAAGAGGGTGGGGAAGACAGGAGATGGTGAGGAGGGAGGAGGAGAAGGGAAGAGAAAGGGGAGGCTCTTCATTGATTTTTCTATACCATCTCCTCCTATGCTTTCCCCAATTTTTAGTTGAATAAATTTTTAAAATACAAATGAGACTTTTTAATAAAATTATTTTTAACAAAAAACCTAAAATTTTCACAAGTTAATCCCAAAGTTAGATTCCAGAAAAATTCTGTATTCAAGAATTGCCGTATTTTTCAATAGAGTAATGAAACATGGGAAAACATCTGCCTATGGCAACTAGAAAGCTCAAAGCCAGACTAAATATTGAGGAACAGCAGCCCCCTCTAGGTAAAGAAAAGAAAGAAAGAAAGAAAGAAAGAAAGAAAGAAAGAAAAATTTGCTTCATCTAAATTCCATTTCTGTAGTTAATTTTCTAGCGTTTACTCTGTATATGTGTATGAATTTACATCCTGGCACTTATAGTGCAATGGTGATCTTAAAAATATTAACAGGACAACAAGCTAGTTCCGTGGGTAAGGGTGATGGCTGCCAAGCTTGATTACTTGAGCTCACGTTCTGGGTCCTACATGGTAAAAAGAGAGAGGAGACTCATACAAGTTGTCCTCTGCCACAGTGAGCACACATTCACCCCATACGCATACATACCCACCCAGCCCTATACATACATAAAGGTATAAATAAAATTAAAATATAGTGACGCACATAAATACAGAAGCAAAAGCACAAAGAGAAGAGAACAGGAGGACAGGCATGGTCTAGAAGGGTGGCACAGCAGTTAAAAGCATGCATTGCTCTGGCAGAAGACCCAACTTCAGTTCCCAGCACCCCACATCAAGCTGCTCGAACTGTCTGAAACTCCAGTTTCTGGGGACTCGATGCCCTCTTCTGGCCTCCACAGGCATCTGCCCACATGAGCATGGACCCATACACAGACACACGCATGCAATTAGAAATAAAAATAAAATACTTTTTTTTAAAGAAGAAAGGGTCAATACAATCATAAAATCAAGCCTTAGCATGCAGGGATGCAGGCAAGAATCAGGGCTGAAACATTCCCAGCCCCTGAAGAGGAGCTCGCTGGCCATTGGTGGCACTGGGCTCTCATTTCAAATAGGCACCATTTGAGAAATGCCCTGCTCTGAAACATGGAAAAATGAGAAATTATAGGCCTATCTAACAAATCAAAAATAAATGAAGTAACAACATAAAGGTAGATTTACCGTTATTTATAATTTACCATTTTTACCTTGTTTTCAATTGTCTCTCGTCCTCTTCATTTGAGGAGCCCATTACATTTTATTATGCTAAACCCTATCTTCTGTCACATAAATTATAGTTAAAGATCTTAATATTAAAGCCTCTTAGCTCAGAGATCATATTTCAAGCTTTGTTCAAACCAGACGTTAATGCTGGAATTGAACACAGAACGCTCTGTCTTCATTACCCACCATCTCAGAAGTATAATACAATTTTTGCTATATATGGCACAAAAATGCCTCTTGGTATAACACTGAATTATGGAGATATATTGATTTCTGCAGTATTTTGACAAAACAATAAAACTAAACCTGTTAGCTGCTAAACAGACACCCAGACATCAGCGCGGCCATGATAGCAGCAGTCATGAAGATAAAGACTCCATCTAGCCCAGTTACAGCAGGAAACTAGTCAAACCCTCGTCTGCCCCACCAGTTCCTGCTGCACACACAGCTGTCAATTTCACTGTCCTTTCTCCCCAGGAAAGTGAAGAGGGAGGAAGGTTTGTGATTGGCTCAAATCAGAATCCTAAACTTCACTTACCAGTTGGGGGACCTTGAGCAACTAATTTAAGTTCTGTGTGACTGGGTCTCTTCATGAGTCAAAGGTACAATATAAACCCAATGGGATTCATTTATGAGTTAATACACACACACACACGCACACACACACAATGCACCCAACATACCCTTGACCCAGCAGGTACCTGATAAGCAATGACTTGCCAAAATGATTCTTCAAATAAGGTTGCACAGACAGCATGAGGCACAGTAGGGTGAGTTAGGAGAACCAACCACACTGTATCCTTCCTTGGTCTTTCTTTCCCCCAAGATCCCGGGGCTCATCTTGCCTGCTTTCTGTCTCCAGTATGCAGGTCTGGCCAACCCCAGAGGGTTATTTGGGGACAAAGTACAATAAGAGATATAACTGTGCTTTGCAAAGGAAAAACGCTGCTCACGCATGAAGGATTATTACCACAAATCAGACTTACCAGCACCCTCAGAGTGCTGTGTCGTTCCGAGTCAGGCATTGGGCCAGCACAGAAAAGGGACTTTTCAAAGATAAATCAGTGTGTCCTTCCCCCCCCCCCCCAGTAATGGTGGCAATAACAGCAGCGGACTGGGCACCTAACTTTCCCTCAGCAATAAGGCAGGGTTGCCACGGTTGCAGTTTGCAGGTATTAAGCACCTACTATGAGCCAAGCCCCAAAAACACTGGCATGGTGATCTCATTTCACCCGGTGACTCCTGGGAATGTGGCCACTCGTATAATGCATGTTTCTTAGTACTGATTCTAAGAGAGAGAGGTCCAAGGATTTACCCAAGCACCACGGCTGCCAAGGGATAGCCCAGGATGAGATGCTGCCTTCTCCATGCCAGCACGCTCCTCCAGGCTCTGAGGAGGCTCCTGACCAGGTCTTCAGGTCGGTGCAGGACACCTGAGAAGCTCTGAGGATTTCAGTTTTTCCACAAGTCACCACAGCCAGTTGTCACATTTGAGGAAGAGAGGGGATTTTGAGACAAGATCAGGGCTTGAGTCTTAGAGTCCCTATTGCTGGGCTGAGTGATCCTGCCCAAATCCCCTTACCATCTCTGATCCCAAGCAAGAGCCCCACACTTTCTGATCCTCACCCCACGCAATACACCAGTGGATGCTGTTCGAAACATCTGTGTTCAGAATCGAGGCTACTGCAGGCCTGGGACTGCAGTGGTTTCGCCATCTGTACACAGTTTCCGAATCTTTAATGGTTTAATCACAGAAAATAGCCTTTTTCTATTTTCCTAACAACATTGTTCTGCATGTGAGGAGCACATTAATGTATCTTTTGGTTGTATAGGATTGGAATGTTTACTTTAAAAACCTTTCCTTGAGTTCCTGGCTTCAGTTTCATTTTTTAAATAAAAGTATTAAATTAATCTTGACTTGGGATTAGGATGGAATTTTCAATGATTTTTGTAATGGTCTTCCTTCATATACTACCACCATTTTGTATACATATTTATGCAAAACAGTTTTCTTGGCACTGACATAAAATCAAAAGATTGATCAACTCTGAAAACCACTGAGGACGCTCTACATTCTGAAGCACAAATATTCAGCCAAGATATACTATATATGTATGTATGTATGTATGTATGTATATATATATATAGCTTTATCTTTAATAGGTAAAGTTATATGCATATCAAATAACTGTTTTCAAATAAATTTCCATGATTTAGTATTAGTAAATATTTTATTTGTATGCATATTTTGTATACTTATGTATACATGGTCACACAAAAATCTCTAGGGGACAAAGGGGTCATGACCAAAAAGACCATAAGAAGCATGAGACCAGTAAAATGGCTCAGGGGTACATGAACTTGTCTCCATTTTGACATTCTGGGTTCTTTACCCCAAGAACCACATGATGGAAGGGGAGAATTGGCTCCACTCTGCCATGCCCAGGTGCACACTCATCTCACATGCACAGAACACAGAGAAGCACACAATTAGGAAATGTGATTTTAGAAACTTAAATATAAGCCCCAGTTTACAACAAAATGTTATTCTTTCACAGGTCTGGGGGCCAAACCACCAAAATCAAGGTAGCAACTGGACAGAGCGCCCCCTAGAGGCTCTAAGGAGAAATTCTTTCTGTCCTTCCTCTTCTTCCTTTCTATTCAAATAACCTAGGATGGTCTTACCTTGAAGTCACCTTCACAGGTTCTGAGGGTTAAGATATAGATCCCTGTTTTGGGGACCACCTGCCAGCCCGCTACACTGACACACAGATGTCCTTCCTGATCTGTTTGGTTCAATTGCAGTACACGTGGTGCTAGTTAGTTTTATTGTCAGTTTGACACAAGCTTGGGTCATCTGGAAGAGGGAACCTCTATTAAGATGCTTTCATCAGATTGGCCTGGGGGAGAGTCTGTGAGGTATTTTCTTAATGATTGTGGTGGGAGGGCCCAGGCCACTGTGGGCTGTGCCACCCCGGGGCAGGTGGTCTTGGGTTGTATAGGAAAGCAGGCTGAGGAAAGCCATGGGGAGCAAGCCAGTAAGCAGCATCCTCCATGGCCTCTGCCTCAGTTCCTGCCTCCAGGCTACTGCTTGAGGCCTGTCTTCCCGTAATGATGGACTGCAAAGTGTAAACTAAATTAAACCTTTGCTTTCCCATGTTGCTCTTGACCGTGGTGTATGTGCTAATTTGAATGAGAATGGCCCCTGTAGGCTCATATGTTTGAACATTTGGCTCCCAGTTGGTGAACTGTTTGAGAAAAATTAGGAGGCATGGTCTCCGGAAGGCAGACCTTTGTTGGAGGAGATGTGTCACAAGGAGGCAAGGTAGGGGGGTTGAGATTTCAAAAGCCCATACCAGGCCCAGTCTCTCTCTTCGCCTCCATATTAGGGATCAGATGGATGTTCTCAGCTACTGGTCCAGCACCAAGCCTGTCTGCTGCTGCCATGCTCCCCATCAAGAAGGCCTCCGAAATGGAAGCAAGTCTCAATTAAATGCTTTCTTCTAAAAGCTGCCTTGGTCATGGTGTTTCCTTGTAATAATACAAAAGTAACTAAGCATTTGTCACAGAATAGAGAGCAAACTAAGGCAACATACCTAACATGGCACTCCCTATGTCTAGATGGAGAGGCAAGATTCTCCTGCTCCAGAGCTCTTGGGTCCTCGCCTGCAAAACTGGAATGGTCACAGGAGCTGTCCCCAGGGTCTGTTGTGAGGATCTTGGTTAGGAAAAGCTTACCCTTGTGCTGAGCACGTGGTGAGCACTCAATAAATAAATAAATAAATAAAAAGATTTCATTTTTTCCCCATGTAGACTAGATGACAGAGATGCATGCAGTCTTCAGCTGATACACAAAGGGGGCCAAGATAGAGTTTAGCAGAAGGAAACATTTGCACATTGTCAAAGCCTTGAGAAAGACAAAAAGGACCCCACCCACCCCCACCCACCCCACGCAGCTGGGTCCAGACAAAGGGACTGACAGTTGCGGGAGAGCTTCAATTCTCACACCTGTGCTGCCCTCACCTATGGACGCACCAGGAAAGCAAATTGGGTTTACGTTGCAAATAGAAAATGATGATGCTAATTATCTTACATTGTGGCGCCCAGGATGGTTCTCGGGAGCACTTTGCCTGGCATTATCTTGTTTGATCACACTATGAAAGAAGAGACTTCCATCTCAGGTGCTCAGGGGCTCTGTGCAGAGTTCCCAGCAGTCTCCCCCCTCCCCAGGAGTGGGGGTTGGGGGCTGTTTTGTTGCTGTTTGGTTTCAGCAAAGGGGAAGACTTTGCTCAAAGGCATCGCCTCCTTCAAGTCAAGTCTTCCCAAGCTGTAACCGAAAGATAGGCCCGGATCTAAATTTGGAGCTCAGGGCTCTGTCCTTCAGGTGGAGTCATCCGAAAGTCACTGTGTCCCTGTGTCACAAGATAGTATAGAGTTGCTGGTGTCCATCAATGTTTCTACCTCCCACAGGGCGACAGGAGCCTCTCTGACCCCCTAGCACCAGATTATGGCCAGTCACCATGAATGCAGTCCTGGAATTACTAGCATCTGAGCCCCAGGAGTCACTTCACTGGAGCCTCCCACAGATCACCCTAACCCAACACAAACCATTTCCCCACCAAGGACATAGAATGTTCTGTCAGGTTCTATCAACAGCAGAGAAATCACCCCTTCAAAATACCCAAGTGCAGGGTCCACAACCTCGATTTCATTTTGGCCTTTGAGAGTCCCCCTTTATTAGGAAAGAGATTTTCTTTATAAAGGTTTTTCATTTTCTTACATCTTTGCTCCCATTACTGCTGAAAAGAAGGGTGCTTGGGCCGTGCTGATAAAGGGATAAACATCACACACTGGAGGTGGGAACGTTTGCCTTCCATGTCGTAGAATCCCCGTGGGTAAAATCTCACCCAGAGCTGGCTGCTTTTACGAGCATGTCTGAAAAAAAAGAAAGACAGAGGCCCCTTCCCATTTCAAAAGCTACGACTATTCCTGGGCTTGCTGGACCAAGCCCATCAGAGGAATGCTTAGAAAAGGGCCCTCCAGGTACCTCGCTCTCTACCTTCCCCTTTTGCTATTGGGGAAAATGAAGTATTTAGCAATAAATGAATCGTTTTCCCAGGGAAGCACCCTTCTCTCAGGACAGCATATTCTTTGGCCACAAAGATTCTCAAAGAGCAGGCTTCTCTCTCTCTCTCTCTCTCTCTCTCTCTCTCTCTCTCCTTCTCTCTCTCTCCCTCTCCCTCTCCCTCCCTCTCTCCCTCCCCCTCTCCCTCCCCCCCCCTCTCTCCTTCTCTCTCTCTCCTTTCTCTCTCTCTCTCCATCTCTCCCTTTCTTATGTCCGGCTATCAGATGTGAACTCTGAGAGCAGCCCTTCTAGAGACATCTCCAGCAAGGCTCTCAGCCCAGTGGAGCCTGCCCACCCCTATTGCCTCACGCTTGCTAAATGATGCTGTTTCGTTTTGTTCATTTATAGGGCTACTCTTTTATTGGAGGCATGTTTATTAACTGGTAGCTGTTAATTATATAAGAAGATAATTTCATGTAAATGTTGGATTTAAAAGCAGTCTATCTGGCATGCTTGCTGTTTAATGAGAAGGCTTTGGGATTTGGTTTTTGTTGCTCCTATGTGAGTGCAGCGATTAATTGATTCAGGTGATTGAATGAAAAATGCATCGTAATTGCTTTACCCCATCAAGCAGCTACTAGAATTATTTAATGCTGGCAGAGGGACAACAGCCTCTATGATACACTGCCTCTTGGTGCATTGCCCTAATAAGGCACTGGTTGGGCCCTTGGTTAACAAAGGGATGTTTAGATGGGGCCCTGGTGGTCCTTTCTCTGAGAGCAGAGAGAGCAGCCCTGGGGATTGCATTATTTAGGATTTTTAAAATTTCAAAAAGAAAAGAGGGGAAAAGTCCACTTTTGTCTCAATTATCTAGATAATTGCCTACCCACTCCCAGGCTCCGAGTCTTTGTGTCTGCCTAGAGATGGAAACACTTCAGGGGCACACGATGTTCTGATGTTCTCTCCGCATCAGTAAGACACAGGAACTCCCCAGGTTGTTTCTGGAAGATTTCCAAGTAGAGAGAAAGATTGGCGGAGGGGGGGGGGGGGGTAGAGATGAAGACCGTCATACCCAGACCCACTTTCACAACCAAGGGCCACAGGTCTGATTCATCACCAAGGCCCCAGCACCCAGCAGTGGTGCCGCCCATCAGACAGGTTTGGCTTGGAACAGAATAAACAAAACCCACCAGCCCAGACTGCTTAGTGCAGCAGGGCAAATGAATCTGACAACAGACTACGCGCTGAAGCCAGATTCAAGCCCTGAGGCCAGGCATTCCAAGACTGCATCCTGCCCTTACTGGAAATGAGACCCAGTCCTGTGGGTGTGTGGAGAGGGCTGAGTTCTTGGTCAGGTGCTGGCTGAAGCATGGTTTCAATGACCTCGTGTTCATGAATCAGACTTAGAGATCTCACTAGCATCACCCCATTTTTTAGAAAGAGCTGAAGGCTTGCCACCGAACACATCAGTAGGAAGTGGCAGAGGAGACCTTGGAACCTGGCTGCCCTTGATTTGGTGTAATTTGGCTAAAGCTGGGGAAACTTCAAGTACTCACTACAGCCTGGGGCACATAGAAGGTGCCCTTGGTCATGGGTTGTTATTGCCCTATTGTGGCCGCCTAACTGCTTCTGGTGAATCTTTCATCCAAGATGTGCTTGACCAGCCATAAGTTGTCCACACTCCATAGAAGACTATCGGTTTCCAGGTAGCTCCCAGTGGCTGCCCTTGACTTGTTTTCCTCTCTGACAGGCCTTCAAGTCAATCAGCTCAGACTCACTCTTACAGCAATGGCCCTGCTCTCCTGGGGCCACCCTCCCTGTTCATCTTCTCATCGACAGTGGTCATTATGGTTCCTCTAGTAAGATGTCATCAGAGAGACATTCAAACAGGCTTACCTTCATGAACTTCATACATACATATGCATGCATTCTGTGTTGTGTTTAGGAACATGGACCTACAACTTAAAAGAAAGAACTGCTACCCTGTGCGTTGTGAAGTTTTCCCAATTTGAACCCAAGTGGTGCCATGCCAGGGAGACCTGATCACTTCTCATGTGTTAACAAACAAATGTCAAAGAAAGCCACTCCTCTGTTTCATCATAATCTTATTTATTATACCAAACACCAACAATGGCAATAATAATATGAGGCAAAATTAACATTAACATTGAAATTTGTTTTCATCCACCAGTGTGATTTATTTAGCATTTCTAAAATCAGTGGACATTTCCAACTGCTGTGGTAATGATCTTCCAGATGAACGTCCATCACAGTAGAAGACATTTGGTCAACTGGGTATTGCAGCAATGGCCATTTGTCACCTAGGCCCTCCTCTCTTGGGGACAAACATGGTGTTACCAATATTCTAGAACATCAGTGTGGGAAAGTACCAAACCATCATCCAGCCAGTCACAATATAGGTATTCTTCAGCCATTTACTGAGGAAAGCCTTTGAATTTCACCAACCCTGCTCAGTAATGTTACCTGTGAGCTGTATTGTGAGTCCCTGTGTTGTAACTGGCTGGATGTGTGGGAACACCATGTTCATCCCCTCTGAAGATACCTTGTGAGGTTGCTCAACTAGTGGGCATCGTGTTTGTAGACAGAGCCCTCCTTGTAACAGGCTTGACTCTGTATTTGTTCTAGATTGATCACAGCCTTCCCTGAACTACCTCAGGAATAAAGAGAACTCTTTGGGGGCATCAGGAGTTCTGGGATAGACAGGAATTAAAGATGAGATGGAGCATTCACACTTGGTGGGTGAATCAACAGCCCAGCTGTGTTGGCGTACAAGAGTGAAGGAACTTTCTCAGCTTCTCTGTGTCCATTCCTTCACCCCAACTCTGCTTCTCTGTCAGACCCCTTCCCATCCATCCAACCAGCCCATGCCCACCTCATACTCCTTGGTCTCTGCTACTTGCTTTGGATTCTCTGACTCTCGTACTGGTGATTCTCCCACCCCCCTCCAGAGGGAAACAAAGCTACTGAACCCCAGCTGAGAATGGGCTGAACCAAGAGACATCTAGACTTATAGCTCCAGGGATAGGATTCACCACTGTACCTAGGGCTGGGTGAGGCCACTGAGTCATACGCTTGCCTGTGTTACCAGGAGGTGCATCACACTGAGGCTCACGACCCATTCGGACAGCATGAAGAAGGATCCTGGATGAAAAGAGGTGTCCCAGAAAAGGATGAGGAGAAGGTCACCAGGACACAGGATCAAAAGCCCCTCTGGTGGCTCCAAATAGGAAACGTTCAGCCATGACAACTCTGGTCTCTCATTACCTGCCTGTAGCCATTGTTTTGAGTCAGATAGCAAGCGTCTTGAGTTTGTACAAATCAGGCAAAGGATTCTGTTGTTAAAAGGTGTCTCTGAGTTCACTATGATGTAGTGTGGATCACACAGCTCGCTGCACTGGGTAGTCGTCGGTCCGAGCGCAGGGCTTCTTCCTTAGACCTCCCCACTAGGGAATGTTTTTGTTGAGAGATGGGAAGATTTATGATCGAATTAGCCATTCTGTGACACAGCACAGGACCCTGGAAATCGCCAAAGTTATTCATGTCACTGTGGATGATGATTCAACAGACAGTTATTGACCTTCCTGGGGTTGAGGGGTTTTGTCTATGCCATGATGAAACAGCAAGTTTAAAAGTGAAAACATCATTTTCACCAAACAAAAGCACTGTAGTCCAAGTGCCAAGGTGCTGTGACCTAGAGTGTGGGTCTTTTTGCGAGTGGTCTGAGGGACAATAGCTCCCCACTTCTGTGTGGTCAGTGACAGTTGCTTGGAGGTCACTAGCAAGGTCACTGGGAAAGCTATACAGTCCCTCAGCAAAACAGCTTTGCTCAATGAGAGTCACAGAGAGTCAGTTTGGGAACCGGCTCTCCAGGGCCATGGATAAGCTTTGAGAGCTATAAACACCCAGATTTTACCATCCAAGCTAGCTAAGTGGAGGACTAAACAATTGAATACAGTTGGGGTAGTCTACTTTACTTATTTTTAAAGAGACATGCTATGTTAGAGGGTTTAGAACAGCCTTTCTCAACCTGTGGGTCTCAACTCCTTGGGCAAGCCTTTGTCTCCAAAAGTATTTACATTATGATTCATAACAGTAGCAAAATTACAGTTATGAAATAGCAATGAAAATGATTTTATTTTCATTGGGGGTCGCCACAACATGAGGAACTGTATTAAGGGATCAGAGCATCAGGAAAGTTGAGAACCAATGATTTAAATGAAGTCCTTGCTGGTCTCAGTCAGGAGGACCCCAATGACATGGTTGGCTCTTAGTTTTTCCATGCCTACCTCTGTTATTGTTTCTCAGAAAGTTTCCCCAAGAAGCCAAACTGAAAAGCTGTTGGAGAGATCTTTGAGGGCAACAGGAATGTGGTATTTCTCTAGAACAGAGACCAAAAAGGATCCACAGTTCAGAGAGGACACTGAGTTTCATTCCTTCCCAAGACAGATCTTACACAGGCATAAAGGGCATAGGGATGCCACTGATAGCCAAAGGTCAGGTACAGGGAGCCTGAGAAAAGTCAAGCTCACCTTGAGACTTTAATTCCAGCAAGAGGCAGATGTTTTTATCAAAACCAGGATGAAGATGAGAAGAAACTCCTGCCATTGGCTGGTTCCTTGGTGGCACCGTGGCCCTCCTATCTCAGGGCTTCCCACCTTCAGTTTTCTCTGCCAGGGACAAGTTTCCTATCTTAACCACAGCCACCTTCAGATTCCAGTTCATATGTCACTTTATTTGAGTAGCCTGCCTAGATTTCTCCTCTAGCCGCCAAGTGGCCCATCACCACCAAGCTCCCCGGGTCTTCCTTTGTAAAGCTGTATTCAGCTGTTTTTCATCTGAGTCCATCTACTTTATGGAAGTGTAAGCCACTATGTTTCTGTTTATTCTTGTGCCTCTCTCATAGTTGGCACCCAATATTTCCTGTGCGAATAAAGCTGGTGAACTGGGAAGTAAATTGACCAGGCTGGATTGGCCAAGCAAGTGGCGTTTTGACTCACTATGCCTTTGGCTTTAGAGTGTGACTTTCTGGTCCTTTTATAAAGTTTCCTTACAGCAGCAGGTCTCAACCCCTTTGTGGGCCCAATGACCCTTTCATGGGTGGTCCGCTAAGATCATTGGAAATATCAGATACTTAAATTGCAGTCCATAACAGTAGCAGAATTACAGTTATGAAATAGCAATGAACATAATTTTATGGTTGGGGTCACCACACCATGAGGAACTGTGTTAAAGGATTGTGGCATTAGGAGGGTTGAGAACAATGCTCCAGAGTCTCCACAGCTGGGTGTTCTGAGCTCAGAGCAATCTCCAGAGGAGACAAGTGGGAAGAGAAGGAGGAAACGCCATACCCCAAAATCTTCACTCAATAGCACATAGATGGTGCACATGATGGAGGACAAGTTAGGTGGGAACGTCACCATGGTGACACCCTGGGCCTCTGACATCCCAAATTTCCCAGAGGCTTGCTCATGACTTGGATCTTTACTAAGTACGAACTGTAACCTAAACAGTGTTCCTGGTGTTAGGAATTCAGAGGGGAAGAGGCAGACGGAAAGTTTGTCCTCTGGAGCTAGCATGCAATGGAAACAAGTAGGGAGGCCATTTGGCACCGGCAGGCTCCGAGGCATGGCAAGTCATAAAGGAGAGGTAAAGGGCAGGGAGGGCTGCCGCTGGGAACTGGTGCTCAGGAAGCCCTCTCTGTCGAACTGACATCGAGCAAAGAGCAGAGGGGAGCACAGGATCAAGCCTTCCAGGCAACGGGGACAGCGGAGAAGTGGCTGCTTTGGCTCTTGACTCAGGAATGCTTTAAGAATGAAGCATACAGCAGTTACGAGTGCTTACTGCTCTTCCAAGGGAAGAGTTCAGTTCCTAGCACCCACATCAGGTGGCTCACAACCACCTGCAACTCCAGGTCCAGGGAATCTGATGCCCTCTTTGGCCTTCTATAGACACATAAAAACACACACATGGCATACACCTACACACAGACGCATGCACATATACACAGAAATAAAAATAAATCTCTTTTAATGAAGTGCAATGGCCAAACTCTCTCTGGAAATTGAATGGCTTGGACTTGTAGACTGTCCATTAGGAGAGGTTCAAAGGGCAGGATGGCTACATCTGGCAAGAGTCCAGAGGACAAGGGGAGCCAGGGATCAATGGACTCTGACTGCTCAGTGAGGCCTGTGGGAAGTAAGAAGAGTAAGACGTAAGAAGTGAGGAGAGGAAGTAGTAGGAACAATGCCTGATGCTGGAAGTTGTATCCTGACTTTCTCCCAAAAGGTCATGTGTTATTGGTTTGGTCCCCAGACTATGGTATAATTGGTAGTCCTTAGCAGAAGGTCTTTCTGTCACTGGGGCATGCCAGAAAAAGGGACTATGGTACCCAAGTCTCTTCTGTCTCTCTTGCTCCCTAACCAGGAGGAAAGCAAGGGATCCAATGGGTCACTCGGTAATGCTGCTACAACCATGAGCCCAAATCAACTTTTCTTTGTATAAGGTGATCACCCTGGGTCTTTGTCACAGTTACAGAAAGCTGCCTGCCACACCCAGGCTTCTGCTTCTGCAGTTTTCCTCACTTAACAGACTCAGCGTCTTGAAGAGACGCATCAAAGCCCAGAGTACTGAGGCAGACAGGAGAGACAAACAGCACACATTTTCAAAACATCTAGAACCACAAATGGATGGCATTAGCTTCCACGAAGCCAGCCTCTCTGCCTTCAGAAGAGCCCTAGTGAGCTGCTTGCTGAGTCACCCACAGCTCCCCCCCTCCCCCGGCCTCTCTCCCTCCCATCTCTGAGTGCACAGCCTCCCAGGTTCATGAACTTTCTAATTGGGAGCCAAGTAACAAGCCATTTCTCAGTGGAACAGAACAATTTGTGACTTGGTTGCTGGCTTGTGTGCTAATGCATCAGATCCTTAGGGCTGTCAATCGCAACTGTTCACTCCTTCCATTTTTCCTAGATCTGTGAACACAACAGCCAGCAAGTCTGTTTCGAGATGGATCCTTCCAGCAGTGCTGACTCACTTTTTATTTGGTTTTGAGATAGGGTCTCACAAAGCCCAGGTTGGCCTAGAACTCGACATATAGCTAAGAATAAATGGTCTTGAGCTCCTGACGGTCCTGCCTCCATCATACCCGGTATTGTAACGTGCTTAGAATCAAACCCATGACTTTGTGAGTGCTAGGGCAACACTCCGCCAACTGAACTATATCCCTAACCTCAGCAGTGCTAATTCTGTCTGGATGCAAGAGGTGTTGTTCTCGCTAGAGTCAGGAGTCTGCCCACCCCAGCAAGGCCTGGGCTCTATCCTAAAAGCTCTGTCCATGGTTTTTGGCTGGGACACAGAGACAAGTACTTTAAGGCAGCTCCCTCTGGCTCACAACACCAGGACCATTCTCTGGCCCTTAGGTTCCTCTCACTGACATGATGACAGATCCTCTCACAGATAGACTGCAATAACACCATAGAGGCCAGTACTCATTCTCTGACATTCACCTACAGGTCACCCTTGCCCTTGCCTCTCCATTGTGCCCTTGGGCCTACTGCGTGCCCTGTTTTTGAAGCTCTGTGTGAGTCATGTGGTCCTGTTAAGACTTCTGAGCTGAAGACATGGCCACACCAGCTTTGTTCAGAACTTGGACTCTGGTTACAACCCTGTTTAACATTCTGACCAAGTAGTACCCGAGATCTACTTCCATGCTACGTGGACAGCAGCCTTCTTATCTGCATACTTTTCCAAGACTCAGGCATGCATCTTTCTCAATAGCCATTTCTCCACCTTCCCTTCTGCCAAACCTCCTTCTTCATCTATCCCCAATGGAAGGACAATGCCAACAGCGACCAAAGAAAAACCCCAAACTCCAAACATGAATCTTGTTCATGTTCTTCAATATATTTACTTTTAAAAAAATCTTTAAAGGGTTGAAGAGATATTAATTTCTTTTTCCACTGACTTCCTGGAAGTGCATATGAAAGTCTTTAACTCCACTGGGTCATCGGGAAATAGCCATTTATGGAAGATTCTAAGTCTATCCACCTTGGCAATTGGCTTAATACAATTTTTAAATTTAGATCTTTTAGTCAATGCGCCATTAATGCCTATGGAAATCAGTAATTATTGACCCAGAATTGTCTAGCCTTAGAGGTATCACCAAATCATGGCCTTTGATTATCATCCTCCTCTTGCAAGACCTAGCACGTGGGATGCAAGCAACAGTGACAGCAATGGGAAGCATGGATGAGCCTCAGTTGCCCAGCAGTCTCTGTCTCATTCTTCTCACCAAGATGAAGATGCTTTTTAGGTTGTACCTTAGAGATAGAAACAAATCTTTCAGAAAGAAATTAGAGAAAGATCACCTTTCACAATAGCCACAAATAACAAAATATCTTGTAGCAACACTAACCAAAGAAGTAAAACTCCTGTTCAACAAGAACTTTAAGTCTTCGAAGAAAGAAATTGAAGAAGATACCAGAAAATGGAAAGATCTCCCTTGTTCTTGGATAGGTAGGATCAACATAATAAAAATGACAATCCTACCAAAAACAATTTATAGATTCAATGCAATCCCCATCAAAATCCCAACACAATTCTTCACAGACCTTAAAAGAATAATAATCGACTTCATATGGAAAAACAAAAAAACCAGGATAGTCAAAACAATCCTGTACAATAAAGGAACTACCAGAGGCATCACCATCCCTGACATCAAACTCTATTATAGAGCTACAGTAATGAAAACAGCTTGGTATTGGCATAAAATCAGACAGGTTGACCAATGGAGTTGAATTGAAGACCTGGATATTAATTCACACACCTATGAACACCTGATTTTTGACAAAGAATCTAAAATTATACAGTAGAAAAAAGAAAACATCTTCAGCAAATGGTGCTGGCATAACTGGATGTAAACATGTAGAAGAATGAAAATAGACCCATATCTATCACCAAGCACAAAGCTCAAGTCCAAATGGATTAAAGACCTCAACATAAAACCAACCACACTGAATCTCATAAAAGAGAAAGTAGGAGGTACACTTGAATGCATTGGCACAGGAGACCACTTTCTAAATAAAACCCCAGTGGCACAGACACTGAGAAAAACAATAAATGGGACCTCCTGAAACTGAGAAGCTTCTGTAAAGCAAAGAACCCAGTCAAGAAGACAAAACAGCAGCCTAGAGAATGGGAAAAGATCTTCATCTACTCCACATCAGACAGAGGTCTGATCTCTAAAATACACAAAGAACTCAAGAAATTGGTCATCAAAAGAACAAGAGGGATCTAAAGTGGCTGAATGACACTTAAGGAAATGCTCAAAACCCTTAGTCATCAGAGAAATGCAAATCAAAACAATTCTTACACCTGTAAAAATGGCCAAGATCAAAAACACTGATGACAAATTATGCTGGAGAGGATGTGGGGCAAAGGGAACACTCCTGCATTGCTGATGGGAGTGCGAACTGGTCCAGCCCCTTTAGATTTCAGTATGGTGATTTTCAGAAAATTAGAAAACAACCTTCCTCAAGACCTAGCAATACCACTTTGGGGTATATACCCAAAGGATGCTCAATGATGCCACAACGACATGTACCCAACTATGTTCATAGCAGCACTATTTGTCATAACCAGAACCTGGAAACAACCTAAATGCCCCTTGACTAACGAATAGATAATGAAAATGTGGTACATTTATACAATGGAATACTACACAGCAGAAAAAAATAATGACATTTCAAAATTTGCAGGCAAATGGATGGATCCAAAAACATCAAATTGAGTGAGGTAACCCAGACCCAGAAAGACAAATATCATATATACTCACTCATAAGTGGCTTTTAGACTTAAAGCAAATAAAAAAAAACAGCCTATAATTCACAATCCCAGAGAACCTAGACAACAAAGAAGACCCTAAGAGAGACAAACATGGATCTAATCTACATGGGAAGTAGAAAAAGACAAAATCTCCTAAATAAATTGGGAGCACGGGGACCCTGGGAGAGGGTAGAAGGGGAGAGGAGAGAAAGAGAGGGGAGAAAAGTATATAGCTCAATAAAAACAATTAAAAAAAAGGAAAAAAATCTTTCCCAACAACTGAAAAAGAAATGACTTGACTCTCTTCATTTTGGGGACCCGCATGAAGCCCACATTGGAAAATATGTGTCATGGCATCATATATTATGCCAAACAAAATGGAGATGATCATGCCTAAGATTAGGGCAATTCTGAGGGTAACAAGAATAACATAGGCACCCATCCTCAGAGTGAAAGAGGTGCTGGACAGATCTCTATGGGTGAAGAGAAGATGAATTTCTAGGCATTGTTCATTTGCCCATGCTGTGTACTAGCTGCATCAGTTGCTGGATCCATGGAGCTTTTCCCAAGGCAACCTCCCACCCAGCCCCTGCAGGGATGCTGGGCTTCTCATAGCCACAGGGAATGAGAAAGAGAACTCGCCTGCAGGCATGAACACAACCTAACACTTTACTGCACTGTTTCATGAAAACCCCTTCACAACCACCACAGCACCAGTGTTTCCATTGTGACCAGCAACATCCAAGAGATAGGGAGATCTGCTTAGGAACCAACTTCTGAAGTAGAGCGGTCCTGGGTGTCTTTCACCATGCAGCACAGACACCACGGGTTTTCAATTTGGGATTAGACTCACTGCAACTGGACATTACATGCTATCAATAAAACCCCCAGTATCAGGAATAGGTCACCTCTTTTTAAGTTGTTGGCCAAACAAGTTTTTTAGATCCCCCCCCAAGCCAAACATTATCGACTATTGAAATGCTACTGGTTATCCTCCACAACTTGATAGTAAGACCCTATTGCTGAAGATATCACATGTTGGTACCGCTGAACATGGGGAAATCAAGCCGGTACTCAGAAGTTTCATCTCTACTGACTAGCATTCACAGTGCTGTAAGATACTATCCATACTACTAGAGAAGAAAAGGAATCATCAATATCACCCAACTCGGAAGCCTTCGAGCTTCCGTAGTAACCTGTCTGAAAGATATGCCTACTGGTACGAAGGCGGCATGAATGTCACGGGAATAACGAATCGCCTTTTAGCATTGAAGGCCTGCTCCAAGAGATGAAATTCACAGATAATACTGTTAATGAGGCCAAGAACCTGAGATTAGATAAACCATGGGCACTAAGGGAAAAGCTACCACTGTTGTTCTAAGTGAACATAGCCATAAACAGCTCCTAATGATACACGGCTAACCCCATAGATTAGTGCATTGCTTAGCTCTCACTGGAGAAGCTTCTTCTTGTTTAGCATAGATACCCACAGTTGGAGAATGTACAGAGAGTGAGGTATTTTGGAGCATTCATCCCTTAATGGGATGCCTTTATCGCACTCCTTCCCTCAAGGCTCAGGGACCAGTACAGAGAGAGCCCAGCAAGATTTTAGGAGCCAGATGTGGTAGATAACTTCAGGGAAACGGTGCTTTCCAGACACAACAGAGCTGATGCCCATGTGAACTCACAAAGAGTGCGACAGCATGCATAAGATCTATCCAAAGTCAAGCCAGACCAAAGCGCACACTGGGAAGAGGAAGCAGGCGCAGAGTCCCACCCCTAACCAATAAACTATTTACACCGGAAAGATGTTGGAAGAGGGAGAATTTGTTTTCTCCCATGTAGTGGCACTGGGTGTTTCAAGCACACTCCAGGACAGACCTCGGGCTCAGGAGTAACTGGCCAAGCAAAACTGGGCTAGTTCTTTTTAAGCTTGTTTTGTTTTTGCTTTTATAAGAGACAGAAAAAAATGTGAAGTCTGGGGACTGTAAATGAACATAATCAAAAGACGTTATATGAAATGTTTTAATAAAACAAAAATAAAAAA
>JABTXL010000541.1:9934399-9968090 GCA_025134845.1 Neodon shergylaensis
AGGAAGGAAGGAAGGAAGGAAGGAAGGAAGGAAGGAAGGAAGGAAGGGCCCGGTAGAGACAGGAGGAGGAGTGGGCAGATGGCCGATGTTATGATGTTACTGTTTGAATACAATATGTCCACACAGGCTCATGTGTTTGAACACTTGGTCCCCAGCTTGTGATGCTGCTTTGAGATAGTGAGGGTGGAGCATGTGGACATGGGGTCTTGCTGGTAGATAGATGCAGGCCACTAGAATGGATCTGGAAGGTTATAGCCCAGCTTCATCTCCAGCCAGAACTCAACATCCTGATCCCCTAAGAGGAGAACAAAATGCATCATAAGCTCCCTCTGCTGTGGACTGAATTACTCCAAGACTCTCCAATCACCATGACCTCACAACCACGATGGCTGGGAGTTCCGCCAGACACAGAAGTACCCAAGCGCTACCTGCCTTTGTGCCTCCACATGCAGTTCTCCGGCAGACACCAGTGCCCTATCCTGGAAAAGCAGGGTGCCTAATGGTTATGCCCACAGGCTTCGGATTCTGCCAGAGCCCACACTCAAACCCAGTCTCACTGTCTCCAGGATCCCAGGCAAATGAGTCCATGGTGCTTCATGCTCCATTGCGTCATCTACAAGGCAGGGTGAGCAATAAGTCCTTATGGGGATCTGCAGAAACCACCGAGAGTCGCGTGGTGGCTACAGTGTAGGTATATGTACCTGCACTCAGGCCTTGGGCAGCCTGGGATAGCACTGATGGTCTGAGATGAGAGAGGATTCCCAAATGGGGAACAAGACAGGCTAGGATGCTAGGGAGATGGCTCCATCAGGATAGTGTTCCGCAAACGTGAGGGCAGAACTCACATTTTTAAAAGCTGAAGAAGGAAAGAAAAAAACCTGGGCATGGTGGTACATGACTTTAGATCCCAGCACTCAGGAGGCAGCCTGGGTTACATAGTTTAGAAAAAATAAAAAATAAAAACAAAACTAGGAGGAGTAGCCTGCATTTGTGGTCCCAGGGCTGGGAAGGAAGAGGTACGTAGATCCCTGTGGCTTACTGGCCAGTCAGTCTAGCATACTGGCAGAGGTTCAGGCCAGTGAGAGAGCTCGGCTCAAAATGCAAAGGTATCTGAGGAGTGACACCCAAGTTTGACCTGTACACATGCACACACGCACGCACTCAAGACCCAGTAAGCTTTTCACTGGATACGCCGGTAAAAGTATCCTTATCCCAGAGCCAGTGGCCTGGCCAGTCCCTTCTCTGGGCCCCAGCTTACCATCACTGGAAGGTAAAATGTGGTTCATCAAAGATAAGGGGCAAAAGGCATGGAGTCCCTCCCAGGTCTGAAACCCTCCTCTATGCTTAGAGAACCACTGGAGCCAGACTAGGGCATAGGAAAGGGTCTTCCGAGTTCAGCAGTGTCACCTACTTTTAAAGTGATGGTGCCTGCCTTCTGGAGCTGCGCAGTGGCCTTTCAGATGAGTGGCAGAGGGTCTTGGCGAATGGACCCATCTCCATGCAGCTGAAATGCACCATTAGCTAGGACCAGCACACCCTCCCCTGTTCATAGCTCAGCCAGGGCACGCATCACCCAGGCAGTAATTAGAGGGGGGAGGAATATCCTTCAGGCAGCTTAGCTGCAGAAAAGCATTTCCATTGAAAATATACATTTGTAATTGTAAATGGAAAGATTACCTGTAATAGCGGTAACAGAGCCATTTCCTAATAAGATGAACACTATAGCTGATGAACGAAGCATCTGTATAGAGAGCTACGTACACCATTTCTGTACCGCAGGCTGCCAATTTGTTTCCGTGGTGAAAAGCGTGATTTAGTGTTTGTAGCATTACCATCTGTTGTCGTTATTACAGAAATTATATATAAACCAGTTAGTAAACACTTTGCCGCATTGTCTGTTGTTTTGATAATCACCCATAATAACATCTAGCATCAATATGGTCTTTAAACCCGATTTGGGAGTTAATGGAATAAGAGGAGGCAGTCTGTATATGCACCGGGGTAATGTCATTAGGAATGTTTGTGAAGAACAAATTAAATCAGTTGTAAATTGTGCTCTCAAGTCAGCCAGAAAACCAGTCTTGTTCAGGAGAAGGGATTTATATTTTAACCTTGTGCAGAAAATGCACTTACGCAGATTAAAATAAAATAGGGACTTCGCCGATGGATGGAAGTGGTAATTGCCAGGGCCTTAATGGTTTCCTGTTGGCTGTGTCATGCAGTGGGCACAGCTATTTTAAAAGTTAACCGGCACTCGGGGTCATACTTTCACTGATTCAATCATTAAACCAGGCTAGACATGTCACTAAATGGCTGATTATTCAAATGATGAGCCTGCTCCATGGTTCCCCGGTGTCGTCTTTTGAACATGGGGATTTTTCAGGGATGATTCTCATAAAATCAAGATGAGTTGGATTCAAGTATGAGTCAATGGTAGCACTGGGCTGGGGCCTGGCCCACCTGGGACAGCTGTGGGAGGCCCCGCCCGCTTTCTCAGGAAAATGGGAATAGGGTGAGCAGCCATGATGGTACAACTTGGGCTTGCCCATCCACAGGGGCCTGGAACAATACTGTTTTTGCAGACATGTCCAAAGGGGACCTGGGCTTCCTCACTATCATTTTCTCAATACAGCCAGGGGACGAAGAAGAGGCAAGGACCGAGGTTTGTCCCCAGAGCCTCTGTTCCTGACTGATCTGCCTCCTCATACCCAGAGGACAGTTTCAAGTCCTCATGTATACCTTCATGATACCACTGACGGGATTTGTTAGAGCCTCCATTTGGCAGGTAAGCATTCTAAACCTTAAAGCAGTCAGGCAATTGTGTGTGAGGCCATACACTGGCAGGAGGCCCATCTGGGAGCAGAAGAGTCTCCCCAGCCAGGCTGGAAATCTTTCATAAACAGTGAGCCTCTGGGCAGCTGGTGAACAGCAGCCATTGAGGGACCAAGGTACTTCAAAGTAAAAAAGGCCCTGTGCTGGGTGGCGGGGGCGGGGGGTTAGGAGGATGGGGGGGCATGCAAATCAAGAGTCAGTCTGGTGAGCAAGGAGACAATCTACCTAACAATTGCAGAAGCTG
Source organism: Neodon shergylaensis (assembly GCA_025134845.1). Taxonomy (NCBI): domain Eukaryota; kingdom Metazoa; phylum Chordata; class Mammalia; order Rodentia; family Cricetidae; genus Neodon; species Neodon shergylaensis. The sequence goes on from JABTXL010000541.1 coordinate 9,937,476, forward strand.
CTTCGGGGGCCAACTGGAAACAGAGCAAAGGAGACTTCACAAATGCTACTTCTGCACCTCACAGATGAGTTGAAAAGCCGTGTTCAAGGCCAGGGGGAGCTGGGTATCTACTGCCTTGCCTGACACCAAGCCTCTGGCCACAGTTAGGTGGGACAGAGAGTCTAGTCATGTACTGTTTCCTGGACAGCAGATTTGCCATCATTCTGATGGTTTCCGACGGCACAAGAAAGAATTCATTTTCCTTTTATTTTAATGTTTACATGTAAAAATATAATTAGCCCACAGTACAAAATATTTGGCCAAAAGGAGTTTTGCTTTTTGTTGTTGTTGTTGTTGTTTTGTTTTTTTGTTTGTTTTGAGACAGGGTTTCCAGGGTTTCTCTGTGGCTTTGGAGCCTGTCCTGGAACTAGCTCTGTAGACCAGGCTGGTCTCGACCTCACAGAGATCCACCTGCCTCTGCCTCCCGAGTGCTGGGATTAAAGGCATGCGCCACCATCACCCGGCTGTTTTTGTTTTTTGAGATAGGGTTTCTCTGTGCCCTAGTTGTCCTGGATCTGGCTCTGCAGACTGGGCTGGTTAAAGGACTAACTAGGTGCTGGAGATGATGATTCCACAGTTAAAAGATGATACTGTCCTTGCCCAGGACCCAAGTTCAGTTTCCAATACCCCTATCAGGAAGCTCACAATTGCCTACAACTCCGGTTCCAGGGAATTCAACTCCCTCTTCTGGCCTCCTCCAGCACTTGCTCTCACGTGCACAGACATGAATACATATTGCATAATCTTTAAAGTGTATGGGGGAGCTACCTAAAAATAGCAAGAATGGGTCTGAGGGTGTAGTTCAGTTGGTAGAGGGCTTGCTTCGCGTGCATGACACAGTCCTCAGCACTGCATAAAATAAATAAACAAACAAACAAACAAACAGGCATGTATTCCTTGGAAGGTGGAGGCAGGAGAATCAGGAGTCCAAGATCATTCTTGGTTACATAATGAATTTCAAAGACAGCTGGAGATCCCATCTCAAAAATAAATACATTTGCCCAGATTATTTTAAAAATATGTAAGTGGGCAATAATCTAGATGGTGTGCCAGACATGGTCGAAATCATACAGAGGATGACTAGTTTGGGGTTTGGCAAAAGAACGTCCTGCTTCAAATTACCAAGTGATGTTGGGTCCACCTCAACATTTCCAGATATTCCCTTGTGGGCTACAAGAAGCTCATGTGCCCTTTTGTACGGGCTGGTGGCAAAAGCAAATGGTTACCAGTTCCTTTCACCTCTAGTGATGCTCAACAAAGGGACCTGGAGCAAAAGACCCACCCAGCTCACTACTTCCTGGAACACCCAGGAGATGTCAACTCACAACCTGTTATCCTGTGTTTAGAATGTACTCAACAATCACCTACTGCAACACAGAAGAGTAAAGAGCCCGCCATCCTAATGCCAGGATACTAGTCCCCCTGAGTTAAGTTTGCTTTTGCAAGAACCTTACAACTAATCCTTAAGGCCAGTGACATTATTATCAATCACCGAAAACTGAGGCACAGAGAGGCCTTACCCTTCCTTGCTCAGCTAGACAGCTGTAAGAGCCAGAGCAGGAAGTCATGAAGTCTGAAACCCATGGGTCCTACAACTATGGCCCCATGACCAAATCCAGCCTGTTGCAAGTTTTGTTAATAACTGGTTACCTGAAAGTAGAGTTTATTTTTGTAGATGGCCCCAAGGGAGGGGTGGGAAGGAGTAGGCAGGAGTAGAACACTCTGTGACTGTAAAACATACATACATAAAATAAAATGTTTAGGTCTATAAATAAAGGTTTATTAGAATATAACAACTTCCATTCATTTGCATACAAGCCATGACTGCTTTCTTCAGAGTTGATTAGCGAGAGACTACAGGGATTTCTTACATGTCCACTACAAAGCACAGGGGGCAGAGAAGAACCTTTGTCTGTGGAGTTTCCCAGAAGGGAAAAAAGAAAAAAGAGAAAGGCAAAACCAGGAGAGAGAAAAATAAGTAAGAAAAGACAGAACCACACTGGCGAGAAGGTTGGACAGAGATGTGCAAATGTATGAATGTATGAATATAAGGAGCAGGCGGGTAGGTCCATCTTCCTCCTGGGTGATAGTCAAGTGGAGAAAATCCTTCCCCAAGTGACAACCATGAAAGACGTGCTCTGTAGTTCAGGTGTCTGAGTCTCCTTCATAGAGTCGTGTAATTATTTTAATTAAAAAATTTTAAAATATTAATTGGAGGGAGGGATTGAAAGCCGAGCTCATCATAGCGGCTTCCCTTACCACGTGCACTAAGAGTCCATCAGGGCCCCACTCAGAAACGCTATTTCCTGGGAGGTTACAATTCGACCAAATCCACTGGCCACAGCCTGGAACAGGGCATGCAAGTTTACAGAGCAGGAATTCATTCTTTAATTGATTTGAGTATTTCAGGCTTATATACGGGGGAAACTATATATGGAGGGGGGATTCCTATTGCATCATTCAAGGAGGGTTGGCTGATGCTGTGTCGTCTTTGTTCTCCCTATTAAATCTCCCACTCTCTGTCACAACAGCTCCAAACAGACCTGGATGTAGCTTGCACCCGAAGGTTCTAAACGCCTTACTTAGCTCTTAAATCCCTGCCTAAGTTCTCCCTCAAATGAGCTTCATTAATCTGGAAACGCGAGGCTTTTACCTGCTCCTGTGAATGTGTTTAAAATAAGCCTTTTCATTTTGGTTGCTTCGGTATACAACCAGTGGCAATCACAGACTTACCTTCCCTGACTGAGATCTGATCATTAAACCAACTTCACTATTAGGGGAATATCTGGCTGGAAAAATGCATTTTATCCCCGAAGAATATGCCATATTAGTGAGAAAATTACTCTAAATGGGAACAAAGCTGACAACTGCTGCTTGCGGACTAATGGCCTAGTGTATATATCGTACCCAAAAAGCATGTCATCACCGGCTGTTGAGCGGATCACAGGCGGCGGGTTCTGGTTGGCACAAATGGGACATTAGGGATGTTGGAAAGGTTTTAGGGATTTGGGCGAGCTTCTCTTCCCTCTCCTCTTTTACTTAAAGGCATCGGATGCAGCCCCAGCAACACCCAAAAGTCCGAGCGAGCTTGGTGCTGCCCTGTGCCGACATGGCCGCCAGCAGCTTCTTACTCTCACCTCCCGCTTCTGTGTGAGATCATTCAGCAGCCATTTAATGCAAAATTGCATCCTGTGGGAATGGCGGAGTATTTTCTCACCCACCGCAGAGTTGTTCAACTCAACCTATTTAGGGACTTGGAGGATGCCCCTGGGCCCCCAAGACAACAAGAGATGTTAGGGCAATGACTCGTTTGGAATAGAGAAAAATTGTATTATTGAGCTGCCCAGCAGAAGCGGTGCTGCAAGGGGGGAAGACGGGAGAAGGGCCCTAAGAAGTCCTCGAGATCAAAATGCGAGCGCTGTAATAAGAGCGGAAAAATTGCGTTTGTTTCATTTGCAGCCCTTGATTCTGTCTTCTTCGGGGGAACAGATTCAAATTTGTGGCCATTTTCTGCTCTTATTAAGGGAAAAGTGGCATCAATTTTAATAACATCGAACAGGCGTTAATAGAATGCATTTTCCAGCCACCTACAAACAGAGTGGAGTCATGTCTGCGACTCAGAACACTCAAATAAAAGGCCCCTCCTGCTCTGTCGCCTGGTACAGGACCTGAGAAGGGCGGGGCAGGAACAATAGCAACCATTAGAATTTTATTCTTCTCTTCATGAGCTTTCTTAGTTCTCCTAATTCGGATATTATTTTCCATCAATTTTTTTTATATTAGCACATAATTTACTTACGGCTTCTTTTGAAACATTTGATGATAGAATGAGTCTTAGGGAGATGCACGCCAAGAACATAGAAACGGATTGGTGTGCCCGTGAACACTGGGAGAGTCTGCGCAGGCTGAGGCATCATATACTGAATTCAAAAGACAGATAAGAACCCTGGGATAAAATGCTACAGAACTGACACCTTGGGTTTCACTGAAACAGGCATGTGTGTGTGTGAGAAAGAGAGAGACAGAGAAACACACACACACACACACACAGAGAGAGAGAGAGAGAGAGAGAGAGAAACAGAGGCAGACAGACAATGACAGCTTCTACCCAACATTTGGATCAAGTAGAGCCTCAAGCAGAACCAGCCAGTGCATCCAAGAATGCAGCAAGCACTTCTGTCCTTCCTTTCCATACACAGCTCCAGGTGCCAGAAACCAGAATTTGCCTGTGTCGGCTCTGAAAATACAAACTAACGTCAGACACTTTGAAGTCAGAGCTGCATGTCCTTCATGGGCATATAAAGACAGGGTCTTTTGCGTGTTTGTTTGTTTGTTTGTTTTTGAGTTGGGATCTTATGTAGCCCAGGCTTGCCTGGAACTTACTATGTAGCCAAGGATGAGTTTGAACTTCTTGTCCTCCTGCTTCCACTTCCCAAATACTAGGATTACAGATGCACGTTGTGGCTATGGTTAATCTTGGTTGTTAGCTTGGTGCCACTGGGAAGAGGGACCTTTGACTGAAGGATTGCCTCCATTAGATTGTCTGTGGGTTATTTTCTTGATTGCTAATGGGTGTAGAAGGGCCTAGCCCACTGTGGGTAGAGTTATCCCTAAGCAAGTGGGCCTGGGCTGAACAAGAAAGATATCTGAGAACCAGGCAGTAAGCAGGGCTTCTCTGTGGTTTCTGCTTCAAATTCCTGCCTTGGCATCCCTCAATGGCTGACTATAACCTGTAAGTAAAATAAACCCGTTCCTTCCCCAGGTTGCTTTTGGTCTGGCTGTTTATCAAAGCAGCACCTAGTTTAACATAAACCATGTCCAATTTACGTGGTGCTAAAGATGAACCCCGGGTCTTTATGTATGTTGGCAAGCATTTTACCAACTGAGCTACATCCCCAGCTCATTTTTTTTAAAGCAGAAGTTTCAGGACTGGAGCTATGACTCAAGGGTTAAGAGTACTTAATGTGCAAAGGTAAAGGCCAAAGTTCAAATCCCAGCATTCCGCTAATAAAAAAAACCCTGCAGGGCTCCTTGCACGTCTGTAAGGCCAGAACTATAGCTGGTGTTTGCTGATCACCAGTCTAGAGAGAGAGAGAGAGAGAGAGAGAGAGAGAGAGAGAGACAGGGAGAGACAGAGACAGAGACAGAGAGACAGAGACAGAGAAGGAAGCACTCTCTGGGTTGAGCAAGAAATTCTGTCTCCAAGGAACAAGGCAGACAGTGATTTAAAAAAGACACCTCAAGCCCTTTTCTGGACTCCAGGTGAGCACAGGGGTGTGTACTACAGACATATGCACATATACCACACATATATAAACACACACTGACTCACACATATAAACACACTGCATACTCATACACATGGCAGGGGGCTGAAACTTCATTTATCTTGAGAAGTCTTTAAACAAGAAACATATATGCAGGCCCATGCAGTATTTAAGCAGACAGAAATATATAGCAATTACTTAAGTCACGTTCCCTAACTGAATGCTGTTCTGGACATTGCAGAGGCTCGAGAAGGACCTCTCAGGGCCTGGGTCCAACTAATGCAAAACAATACAAGCCAGATGAGGAATCAGACCTAGAGAAGTAAGGTGTCTTGCCTGGCTTGTGGCCTAACCAGAGCCACGACTGGGTCATTGATCTTCCAACATATTCATGATACCATTTATATCATGTTATCACTGTGTGCTGTGCACTGCACTTCAAATTTCACATAAACACTTGGAAACAATGCCACAAAGTAGGAAACATTCTCCCAATTCACAGAAAGAAGAAAAAGAAAAAGGAAAAAAAAAGCATGCCTCCTAAGCTCAGTGACCTCCAGGGTCATCACCAAATGAACCTTTGTGATGCTGACTTTTGGGGGTGCCCAGGAGTTCCCAAGCAGTGTGTGTTGGTTGAGTGTTAGATTACTTTGCAAGTAGAAAACACCATCTTTCCACTAACAAAATCTAAACAGCAATAAGGCAACTTCATGACACAGTTTTGGGCTGTTGAGCTGTTAAAAAGGGAAGATTTGAGAAAAACAATCTCTTCTTGGTTTTCCAGAAAACCATGTTGTAACTGTCTGCAATGATAACAACATCTTGGGAAAATTCCAGTTGGAGTAAATACTGAAATATCCATTTGTCATCAGAGATGGGAAATAGGAGGATGCTGACAATATGAAATTCTAATGTCAGTGTCCCACCAATCTGGATGAAATTCAATAAAGATATTTATATTAAAATGTCAATGCTACTACTGACTTCTTTTTTGTCCCCAATAACTCAGAATTCTTCAAAATTAGTCCGTCCCTGGGGATGAAGAAATGGCTCAGGAGTTAAGAGCACTTACCAGCATTGTTTTATTGTGTAATGAACATGATCTGACTTAGTCGCCCAAAGCCTGAATTAGTCCACAGGGACAAAGTCCTACATCTAAGCGCCTTCAACATGCCCATCCTTTGAAGTTCTGTTCTCTTTGGGGTCTCTAGTCAGAGCTAATAATCTGAAATTTTAAGATCCTTTGTTTATGAAATTGGTCAGTCAAAGACTATTTATAGCAATAACAGCATATCACACAAAGCATAAAACAACACAGAAGCACAATAATTGAGAAATGATTAGGTAATCTATGGTATATACACATATAGAAATACAATAGGGTAAAATGCTCACAACCCTGTGAAAACTGATACTGTAAAAAATGTGTACTTCAGTATCTTAAAAGATTAAACATAGGTATTACAAACACAGATATAAGAAAAAAAGAATAAAAAGAAATACCTTAAAATCTTAACTGACTTTCCCCAAGTAATCACTTTTTATTATTTTCTTTTCTTTTTTTTTTACATTTATTGGTTGAGAGAGAGAGCGTGCGTGCATGTGTCATGGCCTGAGGTCATGGTTAAAGGACAACTTGAAGGTGTTGTGGGTTCTGAGGATCAAACTCAAGTGCACCCAACACGAGATCAGTACTTGATGACACTGATCATCAGTTTATTCGAGGCTTTAATCTAAAGATGGATACCGATAAAGACACAGAGGCGTTCTGATTTTGCTCTCTGTAGAAAAGTGGTGTTTAGGAGCTGAGATTATTTACAGGTTAAAGCGGCCTCGTAAGTTTGCTGTATGTTACTTAAAGACAAACTTGTGATTAAAAAAAAATACAAGAGTTATTACTGAGTCAGTATTATAAAACAAATACTTTAATAAGAATGTGAGAACATGAAGAAGAAGGAGGAAGAGGGGAGGAAGAGAGAGGGGAAAAAAGAAATGGCAAGCAGGTCTCTGGGTCTCTGAGATGGCTCAACAGGTGCAGGAGCTTGCACTGTAAGACTGGAGACCTCAGAGTCATCCTCAGAGCCCATGTGAGGAGAGAGAAAAGAAACTGATTCCACAAAGGCGTCCTCTGCCTTCCACATGTGCTGTGGCATGCCCAACCACACACACACACACACACACACACATCATGCACTAACACATAATATGTAAAAGGAATTTTTATAAAAGAAAGAGCAGGGTCTGGAAAGGTGAACCAAGTTTGGTCCTCAGCACCTTCTGTATACACATGACGTATGCTCACACAGATACATACATATACACACAAATAAAAATTTAGAAAAAAAATTTAAAGAAGGAAATAGAGGTTCTGGATATCTGAAACACTGTGAGCCTGTGTTCTTTGGCAGAGTACACATTACTTCTGCACTCCACCCCCAACACTGGGGGTTGAACCTGAGGCCTTGCACCTGCTAAGTATGTACCACTGGTATACAAGTCTCATTATCAAGTTCTTGACAACCTGATTTCTCAACACCTTAGGCAAGGAGCCTGAACAAGCAGCAGCCAAGATACTTAGCCAGACCAGAGATTTCTTAGTAATCCAAGGGAGACGACAGAGACGATGGGTGTAAATGACATTCACCCTAAGGACATGGCCCTTCTTGCCTAATCAGAAAATGTTCCAGAAATTCTGTACACTGTGCTCTTTTAACCCTCATATTAGGAGATTGATTGGTCAAGTTAATCATCTACCAATCTCTCTCCTAGAACAGGGGCTAGATGGAATGAGATCCAGGAAGCGCTGCTTTGCATTTTTATCAAGTATATTTTACATATAATAAAATACACCCCCAATAAGCCTACCATTGAAAATAATTTCAATAAATGTACATATTCAGCCACTGTCAGCGTAAAGGATATTTTCATTCCCTCAAATTTTTTCAGTTAGCTCTAACCTGTTCTCTATCTCTGGACTAGACAACAATTGTTACATGTCTGTCTACAAATTTTGACCATTCATGTGTCAAGTACTACTCATTTGTATGTGGCTTCTTCGGCTCAGCATCGTTCGTGTGGTATACATCAGTAGCCTGTTCCTGCTTGTGGCTGAACAGTGGTTCTTTGTGTGGCTAAAGTACAATTTGTTTATTCATTTACCTTCAATGCACCTTGGAGCCCATTATAAAAACACCTCTATGAATGCTTTTTTAGGATTTATTTTATTTTAAATTATGTGTGGGGGGGGTTAGAGGGCCATAAAGTAAATGTATGATTAAGAAAAAAATTTCCAAGGAGACAAAAGGTCTGATTAACATATATAAACTCACAGAAACTGTGACAACACTCACAAGACCTGTACAAGTTCAAACCAGACAAAAATCCCAGCACTGAGAAGGAAAGTGGACACCAAGTCCCACCCCTAAGCAAGAAGCCATTTGTAATTGATACTTGCTGGGAAAGGAAACTCAGTTTGCTCCAGTGGCGTGACAGTCGGAGCCACACTCTAGGGCAGGCTGCATGCTCAAGCCAACTCAGTACAGATTAGCATGTTTGTTTGTTTATTGTGCACTCATTTGTTTTGTTTTGTTTAGGTGTCCTTTGTCTTATTGGGTTTTTGATTGTTCTGATCTTTTGGGGTTTTTTTTCGCAGGGCGGGAGGGGAAAGAGAAAGCGAGATCCAGGAGTTGTTGGGGTAGGGGAAAGAATATGATCAAAATACAGTGTGGGAAAAAAATCATTTGACTAAATAATTGGAAGGAAAAATAAAATAGAATAATTATTTAAAACATCCATTTCTGGCTTAAGAGTTGGCTCAGAGGTTAAGAGCACTGGCTGCTCTTCCAGAGGTCCTGAGTTCAATTCCCAGCAACCACATGATGGCTCACAACCATCTGTAATGCGATCTGGTGTCCTTTTCTGGCCTGCATACATACATGCAGGCAGAACACTGTATATATAATAAATAACTAAAATCTTTTTAAAAAATTTAAAAATCCATTTCCATATAATAAATACAATTTTACTGGGAGGAAATTTTTTTCCCTTCCTATATATCCTTTCTTATTTTCTTGTTATACTGTCCCAAAACAGAGACATTCAACAGTAGTTAGAATGGCATCTCCCAACATTTAAAAAAAAAAAATCTGCGTGTTTGTGTTCTTTTTTTCAAGCCCACCAACAACATGCACATGTCCAGTTGCTTCTGCATTTGCACTGATATTTGATGTTGTGTGCCTTTCTGTGACTACTTTAGTGTCCAAGAGACCATCACATTGTGACTTTGATTTACGTTTTCCTGCTAACTTGATGCTGATCATCTTACATACTTACTAGCCATTTGCTTACCTTGTTTGGCAAATGTCTTTCCAGACATGTTTGTCAGGGGTGGGGTAATGGCTCCGGGGACAAAGTACTTGGCACTGAAGCACAAGAACTGGAGCCTGGCTCCCCAGAACCCAGTATGTGCACCTAAACACACACCCACCACAATTATGCATATGCAAAATGGGTTGGCTGCTTCTTACTGGGCTGTAAGAGCTCTTTATACTACTGGATGTGAGACCTTTGTCTCAGACTATAAGAGCATAATATACATAAACACACCATAAAAACATGTGGCTATTATACTTGAAGATCTGGTGTGTGACCTAGGAAATTTTGCCTACTTTCAAGTCACAAGGATTTTCGTCCTTGTTTTCTAGATATTTCATAGTTTTGACTTATCTAATTAAGTTTATGATCCACCTTGAGTTATCATCTTTGTGTAGTATATACTTATATTCAAAGTTTATATTTTCCTGAGGATATCAAGCTGTTTCATTATAACTTGTTGAAATCATTATTATTACCCCACTGAGTCATTTTAGAATCTCTGTCACATATAAGTTGTCTGTGGGCACATGGGTTTACCCCTCAACTCTGATGCTCCATTGATGTAGTTCTTACTTGGCTATTGTATTCTCTTATTTACTATGAGCTTAGAGAAAGTCCTAAAATTAGACTATGTAAGCTCTACAGTCTTGTGTGTACATGTATGTATTGTACATGCATATATGCATATGTCTTTGTGTTATATGCATGTGTGTGTTTGATGTGGGATTACTCTCTGTATGCTACAAATACCATTAGTTAATAAAGGACTGTCTTGGGCCTGCCCAGGGAATAGAGGTATGTGGGGGAAACTAAACTGAATGCTGGGAGAAAGAAGGAAAAGTGAGAGAAAAGCCATGTAGGCCCTCCAGAGAAAGATGCTGGAACTTTACCCGGTAAGCCACTGCCACATGGCGATACACAGATTAATGGAAATGGGTTAAATTAATATGTAAGAGTTAGCCAAAAAGAAGCTAGAGCTAATGGGCCAAGCAGTGATTCAATGAATACAGTTTCTGTGTGATTATTTCTGGAATCTGGGCAGCTGGGAAATGAACAAGCGGCCTCCTCCAACAATGTGTGTTACAATTTAGATCATCACTCTCTATTAAAAGGAAGGTCTGTGAGATTTTGTTTGTGATTCCACTGAGCTGGTTGGTAGCTGAGGGGTGAACTGACATCTTAACAAGATGGAGTTTTCCAATCCATGAGCATGGTATAGCTCTCCACATAGAATTAGCTTCTCAACAACATTTTGAGATTTTCAGTAACTCTTACATGCGTTTCATCTTTGCCCCTGAGTTCCTGAGTATTTAGTAGCAGGTTTTCTGCCTAGCTTACAATTGCTCATCACCAGGGTATAGAAACTCAACTCCCTCAGCCACACTCTTCGTTCTAATGGAAAGCTCTTTACCAGTTCCTGAGGATTTTCTGTGTCATTGCATCTGCTAACAAATCCAGTTCTACTTCTTGCTTCACACTGTAATGTTTTTTATTTCTTTTTATTGTCTTATTGTATTGGTTACAAACTCCACAACGATCTGGAATAGGAGTTGTGAGAGCAAACACCCTTGCTTTGTTCCTGATTTTGCAAGAAGAATGTTCAACGTTCACCCTGATGAATGATGTTAAATGCAAGGGTTTCGTAGAGGCCTTTGAACACATTCAGGGAAGGGTCCTTCTATTCCTGGTTCACTGTAAAGCGGTTGCTGTTGTTTTTAATCCTACATGGGTATCAATTTTCTCCAATATTTTTACTGCGTCTGATAAAGGGGCTACACTGTTTTTCTACTTATCTTTCAGTCAAAATGTTGATTTATGCTGATTGCTTTTTAATGTTTTGCGAACCTCCTATTCCTGGGAGGAGCCCCACTCGGCTACATCACATTATCCTTGTGGATAGATTGACCTAGTCAACTTGCTAATACTTGATTAAATATTATTGCAATTATATTATGGAAATGAACCTTTTTTATTTGCATTTTTAATGCCTTAGTATGGTTTCATGTTGAGGTAATGCTCTCCTCTCAGGAGAGAAGTCTGGGTAGTGGAGGCATGAAGCAGGGCAAGGAACAGAGAGAAATGAGCCCTTCGTAGACTAAGGCAACCAGCTGATCTGAAGTGCATGAAGAAAACTATCATGGGACTTAGTTACGGCTTTGACTACAGTCAGAGGACACCAGTGAGTGTTTTATGTAAAACAAAGGTTTGTGCCAAGGAATGATATGGCTTATCAGGTAAAGGCTTCCACAAGTTGTCCTTTGACCTAGACTCTTGAACCATGGTAGATATGTATACACACACACACAGAGAGAGAGAAAGAGAGAGAGAGAGAGAGAGAGAGAGAGAGAGAGAGAGAGAGCACAATATATTTAAATGCAATTTTAAAATTTTTAAATGCTAACTACTAATCTGACTTTTATTTAAAAGCAGACAAACAAAAAAAAAAAAACCATAGAGTTCTTGTCTGGAATACATGAAACCCCAGGTTCTGTCCCTAGCACTTAAATTAAAACAAATGAAAACATCACTGAGAAGAAGGGAGGAGGAAAAGGGAGGAGGAAGTTCACCCTCTTCCCAGATAGTCAGGCTGTCCAAAATCAAGGCTGCAATAACGTCCAACACATTTTCTACATTTTAAGACAGACCTTACTGTGGACTCAATTCCAGGGTGTGAGTTGCCTGGAACTAGACAAAGGAAGGTAGGCTGGCTGCAGATGGGTTGGCCATGTCCAGGGGATGGCTCCACTCTCGCATACACATGGTCAGTACATGGGCTTAGTGATCTATCAATAATAATGAAAATAAGGACATGAAATTGGAAGGGAAACAGGTTGGCGGGTTCTGTGGAGAGTTGGAGGGGGATAGTTAGGGGCTGAATAAGACCAAAAACATTGCCAGGTTATGGTGGCACGCACCTTTAATCCCAGCACTTGGGAAACAAAGAGAGTGGATCTCCAGGTTTGAGGCCAGCCTGGTCTGCAGAGTGAGTTCCAGGTCAGCCAGGGCTACACAGAGAAATCCTTTCTTGAAAAACCAAAATTAAAACACACACACCGTGCACACACACATACATAGGTATGTATGTATCATAAACATGTGAAATTTTCAAAGAAGTCGTTTTAGTGTGATTTGAGGGGCTGGAGAGGTGGCTCAGTGGTTAAAAGCATGTACTGCTGTTACAGAGGACCCAAGTTCAGTTCCCAGTACCACCTCAGATGGCTCACAACTGCCTGGAAAGCCTGACCTCTGGGCTGCATTCACCAGACCCGTACAGAGAAATACACGGAGTTAAAAATAATGAAAACAAATCAGATAGATAAGATGAGGTGAATATTTATTCAAGTGGAAGGGGAAGAGGGAAAGGAGGGATGGGGGTGGCTTCCACCCGCAAGCTCTATCACAAGAGAAAGAACGAAATGTTTTCTGTGGCTCTTAGGTAGAACTCAGAGAACTAGGAACCAAAAACTGTGTGAGCGCCGGTTACCGAGAGGACCCTGGAAGGGGTGAGCTTCCCTGGCTGCCCGGACCAGGGAGGTAGAACAGCTGCTGAGGAGGGGCGGAGCTTACAACAAAGGGGCTGAACCAGGGATGAGTCCCCTGTGGCTAAATCCCTCACAATCACTGCCTGCCCCCTTCCTACCCCTCGCCACTTGAAAACAAGCTTTTCTGTGTCTCCTCGACGCTATTTGTCAGGGAGGTAAATAGCCCTTCACAGCCCTACTTACCAAGCACCAGATGGGATGCTTGAAAAAAAAGTTTTCATGAATTTTTAAAAACAGAGTAATTCATTTTTCCCCCCCAGAAAACCATTTTTTCAATAAAGGACTATTTTTAATGTCAAAAGTACCTCTTTATCTCTCTCTCTCTCTCTCTCTCTCTCTCTCTCTCTCTCTCTCTCTCTCTGATTTTTAAAACTGATTTTTAATTTTTGAGAGTTTCATACATGCATATGTTGTATTTTAATCGTGTGCACTCTTTCCTATTCATCCCAGACCCTCCCTCACTCCCAGCAGACCCACACCCATTCCCAATTTTGTGATTTTTGTTGTTGTTTCTGCAGTCCACAGGTTCCAGTTGATGCTGTCCATATACTCATAGACATGGGTCATCTGCTAGAGTATGGCCCACCTACCAGAAGCCACACCCCTACGACTCTCCCCCAGAGCCTTAAATTGCCAATACCTCCTCAGCTAGGGGTGGGGCTCATGGTGCCACCTCTCCTTGTCCTAGAATGTTGACTGGCTTGATCTTGTGTTGGCAGTCACAGCTGCTGTGTGTTCACGAGTACACTGGTCATGTCCAGGGGACACTGTTTTGGTCTCATCATCCGACATTTCAATATTATTATTATTATTATTATTTAGGTTTTTGAGACAGTGTTTTTCTCTGTAGCCCTGACTGCCCTGAAACTCACTCTGTAGACCAGGCTGGTCTTGAACTCAGAGATCCACCTGCCTCTATAAATCCTGGGATTAAAGGCATACACCACCACTATCTGGCTGGCTCTTATTCTTTCTGCCTCTCTTCCGTCATTGTCGCTGAACTTTAGAGGCAAGGGGTACCCCATTTGTGGCTGAGCACGCCACAGACACTTATTCTCACTACCTTGCCCAGTTGTGATCTTTCGTATTAACTGCTAATTGTGGGGCTTTGCTGTTGTTATTGTCTTAATAAGTTACCTAGTCCATAGCCCAGGCTGGCCTAGAACCCCTGCTACTCCCACCTCAGCCTTCCTGGTGGGTGTTGGGTTTGAAGATCTGCACCACCATGCTCAGCTTCTTGTTCCTCTTGGTATTAGGTATAAAAAAAAAAGTCTTTCATTTAAGAGGATATTGATGACCAAAGATTACCAGCTTCCCCCAACAAAGTTAAATGTCCGAAGCTGATCTCAAAACCTCTCTTGCTGCTCTTAGAGAAACTTCTCTACAAGCAAACTATTATTGCAGTGGATGGAGGTCAATGGTGAGACTCCTAGCTGGTCAGAATGCCATAAATAAGCAACTTGAATGCTCAGCTGGAACTGGGACATCTACAGCACACTCCCTGCCCACATCTCTGGTACCGCTCAGGGAACAGCACAGAAAGGGGACCAGAAAGAGTGCGAAGAAAAGAGAGAGTGCTGTGAAATACATCCTCCAGACGTGACACAGTAGTGCACACATGAACTCATGGAGACCCTGGTGACCCACACAAGACCCGCTCAAGATGAAGCTAGTTAAAAACTCAGCACGGAGGGGAGGGGCCCCCTGGAGACAGCCCCACAACCAAGCATGTATGGAAAACACTAATTGAAATTGGTGTGTTATCTGAAGGGGACAAAAGGACTTGACATGAAGGTGTCCTCAAGAGAGGGTTGGGGAAGGTAGAGAGGGAGCCGGGGGGGGGGGGTGGATAAGACCCATTATATTGTACATCTATGAAAGTTTCAAAGGGGAAAAAGGGGTCATTTTTTAAGTTTGGTTTATGAAATTCTCTCTCTCTCTTTCTCTCTCTGTCTCTCTCTCTCTCTCACACACACACACACCAACTTATTGTTATGTGACATCAAGTCTGTGGCAACTATGTTACCTCACAGTTATGTTTCTCTTACCCAGTTCAAGTCAAGGACAAGGGGTCATTGGACTTAAGTTTACATGTTAAAATGCCAGTACAGTACCTAGAGCCAAGAATAGTTTTCCTAGTTCTTATCCATGGCCAGAAGTGGCCACCCTCTGATTTAGACTGAAATCACTGAAACTAATAATTCCAAATAAATGTTAGGACACAAAATTCCTTCCTAATAGGACAAATCCATGCCCCTGGGGTTCTGTGACCCTCAGGGTGGAAGGTTCTCTGGGTCTCATTGTCTGAGCCCACGTAGGGGACCCCTGGACAGACAAGGGACATTAATGGAGTTGGTGACAGGTGCTCTGCTGATTCAGGTCAGAGTCTTTCATGCCATCATCTTACCAAAACTGAACACTAGAGACCCCAGTGTAATCTCTTCAGACCTCTAAAGCAGAAGAAGAAGAAGAAGAAGAAGAAGAAGAAGAAGAAGGAGGAGGAGGAGGAGGAGGAGGAGGAGGAGGAGGAGGAGGAGGAGGAGGAGGAGAGGAGGAGGAGCAGGAGGAGGAGGAGGAGAAAGGCAGGGGGCAGAGGGAAGAGGAGGAGAAAGAGCCCATTTCACAGCATTCAGGCAACCGGGGGAAGCAGAAACTTCCAGAAGCCTTTACTTATCAAGTCACACTAGCAAACTATTGGAAGGCAATGCCACCAGGATCCTAACATTCCAGTTCCTTCTGCTTAACTTCTTTTGTGACACACACCTAGACCCAGTTTGAAAACTCGAGTCCAGCCTCTTCTGTGTAGACCGGCACGGCCCGTGGTGGAAAAGATTTCACAATGACAATCTCTGAAGCATCCCGGCCAGTTCCACTTCAAGACGGCAGCGCAGCCGGAGGCCTACACAATGTGCTTTTGTTCAAGTGGCAATTAGCAGAAATTATAGAACGGGGGCGGTGTCGTTGTGGAAGGGAGTCAGCCAAAGTCGACACAGACCGGTTTTCATAAGACCAGCCAAAAGCTGGAGAACTCTCTTTTAAAAAATTAAACCAGCTCTCAGCCTATTTGCTCGAGCTGTAACAATACCGAGAAGTGTGCTTCCTCTTGCTTGGGACAGTACCTGGAGGATGTTCTGGGGGGGGGGGGCTCTCTCTAAGTGTTGGGTCTTTGATTGACAAATGTATTCAAGGGGAAATTGCTGGTGTGATTTTATTCATTATTAAGAAAATGAAGGAGCTGAATTGTGCTCTTGTAGCTCCTGAGCCAGTAATAATAGTACCTCCACTTATTTATTTCAGTTTTAATGCAGACATTGGAGTATGAGGGGCCATTTTGGTCCTGTGGTGCAGGAGAGTCTTAAAGTGATCCGAGCGATTAAAGGGCAAAAAGGACTGGCATACTGAAAGTCAGAGAATCTCGACGCACGAGGCACTGAAGGCTTGTTAGGTCTACCAGTTGGTCATAGTTCAGCAATTCCATAGACATTAGGAAGAAAACCAGCACCCCTTCCTACCAGAATCCCTTCTCATGCCTGAAGAAGATGCGATGGTCCATGGCCTCAGGCCATCTCACGCTGGGCCCTTTCTGTGTTTGTAGGAACTCAGACCCTTCTCCATCCCTTTTGTCTCCTCCTATTTAGAGTCTCTTACCTCTTATACCTCAACTGAGCACAAAGATGGGCCTAGCTGTGGGAAAGGAAAGCCGAGATGCCCCTTCATCATATTCAGGTATTTTAAAAGTCAAACATGGGACGATGCCAACAACTTCACAAGGAAAATTTAACAATTAAACAAACTGTGTGTCAAAATGTGAAGGCTTTTTCCTGGCTCTCTTGTGTATGTGTGTCTGTTAATCATTGCAAAGGGCCTTGTGCCTAGGACTTGGGCGACTAGGTCAAAGAATTGCACTGCCTGCTCTTCCCTGAGTGACTCAGGGATGGCTTCTAATATCATTAATCCAGTCTGAACTGCAAGGCAGCTGGGCTTCTAGTTCTCAATGGAATAAGGGGCATTGAAGACTTCGTGCAAGCATGGTTGAAGCACCCCTATATTTGTACAGTCTAAAACTCAATAAAGTACAGCTGTTCTCCCTCCCAGGAAGAGGTTAGTGTTCAGTATCTTTGGCTGGAAACATTAGGACTCGGACAAGAAGACTTCTAGGGTCTGAGGTTCTTATCAGCTTAAATACACCTTAGAAAGAGGGGTCATAATGGAATGAGAAAACATCTTCAAGTTTATGCTGCCTTTAAGTGAGAATGTGGAGATTATCGGCCATACTTGAGACCATCTCACTTCTAGCACAATACATTTAAAAAAGGTGTGTGTGTGTGTGTGTGTGTGTGTGTGTGTGTTGGTTTGTTGGTTGGGTACCACACTTGTCTCCTCTGGGTTTGGCCACTCATTCCAAACAAATTATCTTCTATTCTCCACCTATTTCCTGACCTCTCTCAACGGGAGAGTAAGACAGTCGTTCCTCCCTCACTACCTGGATAAGCTCCATTTCTAAGGCAGAAGAGGAGAAAATGTAGATCATGGGACCCATCTAGATTCATCCTTTCCCATGCCAAGAATAGCCTTATGTGCTCTGGGAGCTAATCATCCGATTTGGTAGGCCTTTCAGGTTAAGGAAAACCCTTCACAAGATCTTGCATGGAGGTGGAAGATGGCATTTTCCAGGAGAGGCTAAGGGTCTGAGGTAAGATTTGAACTTGAGGTTTCCTGTCTATACTTGGATTCTATTCCCTCCTCCTAAATAAAAGACTTGACTAAACCAAGCATATCAGGAATGAAGCAGTTCATCTCTCCAACCACACAGTAGTTCATGACGTAAGTCCAAACACCAATAAATACAAGTATGTTACATGCTTTAGTCAAGCATCCAAGTCCCATAGCCGAAGGCACTCACTGACACACTCTGTTTCTGTTGTGACTGACGCAGGTTCTCATGTTTACCCACGGCTTTCCGCCTTCAACCACAAAGTCCACTACATCAAAGTGTTTGCTGGGTCCAATTCACAACATTAATCTATGTGTGAAAACAAAGTGGCTTTCACCTCTGGAGCTGGGAATCAAGGCTGAAGTACTTGACTTCACAGCTCCCCATCTCTAAGGGCTAGGGAGGAAAAGTGTCAACCTCAAGAAGACCATTGAGCATCCTCTCTTGCCAGGATGATGATGACGTCACAACCAGACACCTTTCGAGTCAGTACTGGGTTAGACACAGCTCTGCTGCTGAGCAGCAGGAGACCTCAGGAGTCTCATAGCATCCCTGCCCCTCAGGTCCTGTCTCTGAAACCTGTATAGTGATCATATGATCTCTCTGTAGGTAGTCTCTGAAAGGACATCATTCTTTCCTCAATTCAACTCTGCTCACCATAGGGTTCCTGTGAATTCTGGGATGGTGGTGGTGTTTGTGGGGCCTTGGCATCAGACACAGGAAGCCTGCACTGTCACCATCTCCATGGTTATTACTAATGGTCCAAAAGGCCCTTGGCCTCAGCCTTACCTCTGCAGACTCTGAATGCATAGTTACCTGCTGGCAGCAACTATCTGTTTCCAGAAGTTTCTCTGCAGCAATGAGTTCTTGCCTGCGATAGAGAATCTTAGTAATGACTCAGACACTATCCTAACCAGATTGCAAATGATCCCTCAATGGAAACGATGATGCACTATAAAACATAATGTTTCCTAAGGGGCTTGGAGATTCTTCTTGTTTCTAGTCAGTCATGTTTTTAACCATTTAGGAGACAATTATAATGTAACTCTTTTCCTTAATCACAATTAAGATCTCCTCCAGATGGAAAAAGAATCGAGTTTCTTAAATGAAGACCATCTTAACTGCCAACTCCTAACAGCTTCCCTGGGTTTCAGAGCCAGAGAGGACCTTGGAGATTACCTCTGCCTTGGTTGCAAACCAGCAGAGCTGGGGACCAGATAGATGGTCACGCAGCAGGCCCAAGACAAAAAGCTGAGATAAACCACATACTGTCAGTTCCCAACATTCTCGTGGTGGCTCACAGTTATTACAGATAGCTCTAGGTCCAGGGGATTGATGACAACTCTGTGGACACCTTCATGCACTGGGTTCACACAAATTTACACAGGTACACACACAATAGCATAAATAAATAATATTTTTAAAAATCACAAAAAAGCATGAAGAGATGGTAGTAAATAGCCTTGCAAAGGATACCTGGCCCCAGTGTGAGGGGAGAAATGGGCCAAACCCCCACTCAGCCTCTGCTGCAAATCTACACACTGGCAACTACACTGTCCTGCCCCTCTGTGCATATCCACAGATGATGTGGAGAGAGCCCTGAGCTTTTTATTATGTATACACATTAGTAAGCAGGTGGATTTTCAAATCCAGATTCTGTAAAGAATAAGAAATTGCCATCATTTCCAAAGCCACCAGACCTTTTAGGAGCATATCCTAGAGACTCTGTGGGTCACAATTGCTAGGCCATCTTTGTCATCTATTGCCCCGGGCCTTTATGGAATTTACACTATCATGCCATTCCACATCTTGTATGACTATGACCCCCATCTGTCCCTAATCACCTCATCAGTGTCCCCATTCTCCTGCATTAACCAAATAGCGACCGTGAGCCACATGACTAAGCCCAGAGGGTACAGAGACCTGTAGAGTCATTGAACCTCCCTAGAGAATACCTCTGCTATTTTGTGGTCATTCACCAGAGGCTGTTGCTGTGTGTAGTGTAGCTCACAATGCAGGGCAAAGGAGACCCAAACCTGGTTCATAGACATCAGAACCAGGAGCAGAGCGTAACAGGAGTAGAAACCCAGCCCTGATGGCCCACCTGGGCATGGGCTTTGACCCTAGATGAACTGTTGTTGCAGGGGCAGGTGGTTGTGATGACTCAAAAGTTGAAACAGAAGACAGGAAATTGAGAGGACCATACTCCAAGATACCCGTGTGTCGGAGGAAGGAAGTTAAGATAACAAAGACAGCAACTAACATGTGCCCACTTCTTCACACTTCCCTAGAAGAGGGTGATGGTAGTGCTGGTGAGTGCCCACTCTAGCTCAAACACTAGCCCTTTTACCCAGCTTAGAGCCACAGAGGAGGAAAGAGAGTTGAAAAGTTGGGTAACCTTCCCCAAACCTCTATGATGCCAAAGGGACACCTGGAGTTGGAACTCAAGAACCTAAGCTAACCACTTGACACTGGCTCCTTGATTCCACAATTCTTGCCTAGTATCTCAGTGTTTCCAGAGTTTGGCAAGTTTCTGAGCACCAAAAGGTTAAATTGGGGAATCCAGGTGTTGGGCTAGAAGCTCGCAAAGCATCACTAACCCTCGGAGCTCTGCCACCTTTAGTACATGAGTCTCTTCTTCACACTTGCCACTGTGAACCACAGCCAACTGCCCCACCTCCATCCCGCTATTCATATTCCAGACAGGGGAGAGAAAAGAACAGTAGCAATGTGAACAGGCAAACCTGTCCCCCAGGCCTCCAAACTCTCGTTTATATTTTTCTGATAGAAGACATGACTGCTCTATCCTAAGAGACTAAAAAAGGCAGAATGTTTTTAGGAGAATACATGGTCTGTTGGGGACGGTGAACCCCAAGACCCTGAATTTCCTGTGACCCTCTGCCTGCCGCAGTAAACAACTTGTTTTCCTATGCTTGAAGCTGCCCTGAGCAAACAACTTGTTTTGCAGCTGCTCTGAGCACGAGATCCTCAGGCGTTCCTGATGGCAGGGGAGTGGTTTCTGGTGGGATTGCAGCTGAGAGTTAGGGCACAGCCATTAGTCAAGGAGATTCTATATAAGCTGCCCTGGAACACGATAAAGTGGGCATTCTTGAAGCATTCTTGGCGTTGTGTGTGTTTCAATCTCCAGGCCCTTGCCAGTCTCACGAACGGTACTATAGCGCGTAGCTCGTAGAGCAGGCGTTGCGCTACAGTGGTCAACACAAACAAAATCAGGGTTTATTGGCTGCTTTAGTCAGTTTCCTGTTGCTATGATAAACACCATGACCAAGGTGTCTTACGGAGAAGCGTATTTGAGCTTACGTTCGTTCCAGAGGGGTGATGCGGCCATCACAGCGAGAAGGCACGGTGTCAGTAGAAGGCATGGAGGCAGGAGCAGGAAGCCAAGAGTTCATATCTTTAACTGCAAACACGAAGGCTAGAGAGAGTGAGAAAGAGCAAGAGGGAACATAGGGAATGGCAGGAGGCTTTGAAACCTCAAAGTCCACCCTAGTGACACATTTCCTCCAGCAAGGCCACACCTCCTAGACATTTCCAAACAGCGCCACCAGCTGAGGACAAGTGCTTAAATGCATGAGCCCATGGAGGGCGTTCTTATTCAACCCACCGGATTAGCCAAGACAAAGCAAAAATGGATAGAATTTATGACCAAAAGAAAGGATCATTATTTCCCTGCCTTGGATTCAAATGACCTCCAAGTAAAAGCAGAACTTAGTGTTAGGATGCAGGATATATGGTTTCCAGGAATCTTATACTTTCAGGTTAACGGTTTATCACTGAGCAAACCAGGGCAGGAACTCAAGACAGGAATCTGGAGGTGGGAAATGAAGCAGAGGCCGTGGAAGAACGCTGTTTACTAGCTCATTGGTCACAGTTTGCTCCGCCTGTTTTTTAATACAACCAGGACCACCCGCCCAGTGAGCTGGGTCTTCCCATATTAATCATCCATCAAGGAAATCCATGACAGATTTGCCTATACACCAATCAGAGGTATATTCTCAGTTGAGAGTCCCACTTCCCAAATGACTCTTGATTGCTTCAAATTGACATAAAACTAACCAACAAAGAGACTAAGATAAGGAGGATGGTGAGCTTGAGACCAGTCTGTCCTACAAAATGAAACCCTGCCTCAAAAAAAAAAAACAAAAAAACAAAAAAACAAAAAGTAAAATAAAAAGGAAGGAAGAAAGATAGGAAGGAAGGAAGGAAGGGAGGAAGGAAGGAAGGAAGGAAGGAAAGAAGGAAGGAAGGAAGGAAGGAAGGAAGGAAGGAAGGAAGGAAGGAAGGACAAAAACAAACAAAAAAATCAAAAGCATATAACATAAAGCAGGCCAATTAGGGTACTAAGCTGCCTGCCCTGCCCTGTTCTGGTGCTGAGAGCTTTCCCTCCCCCCCCCAACCCAGCCAAACCTTTTAGTTCATCAGGGAAGATGAGAAGTTGCAGACTTTGTCCAAAGTCCCATGTGACAGCTGAGTATCAGACCTGATTCCAGATTACGTTTGTCTGAGTTCAAAGCCTTGGCAAATGAAGCCACGGAGCAGGCCCTGCCCACTGTCTCTGAGGCGTCCACAGCTGCTTCTCAGCCTCAGAAGTCAGATTGAGTTGTTGCAACAGACAGCATGCAGCCAGCAGAGCTTGGGGAGGTTACTGTCTAGCTCTTTGCAGAAGAAACCTGCGGGTCTCTGTTCTAGGTCCCTGTGAGATGTCACCTCCCAGTAGCAAATGAGAAAAGAAATAAAACTTGGCAAAGGTCGTGTAACAGTCAATCACTGGGTCATCTCGGTGAATCCCCGTGTAGACAGTAATCTCTTCCTTGACAAATAAAGTGAGGTACAATCATTGTCAGTACTAGCCTGGGGTCCCAACCTCTAAGTGGCAGAGCTAAAGATTGCTAGTGTCAGGGAGGGGAGAGGGTGCTCATTGTGTGTATGCAGGTGCACTTGCCCATATCCACATGCGGAGGGCAGAAGAGGATATTGGGTGTCCTGCTCCGTCACTCTCCCTTCTATTCCCTTGAGACAGGGTCTCTCTCTGAACGTGGAGGTAGGCTGGCGACCAGCAAGCGCCAGTGATCCTCCCATGTCTAGCCTCCGCAGCACTGGGCAGTGCAAGAATAACAGTCTCGTGCAGACACACCTAGATTTCTCCATGACTATGGGGTTTTGAACTCGCCACCTCACACTTGTGCAGCAAATGCTCTTACCTACTGAGCCACTTCCCCAGTCCTGCAGAGCTAAAATTTCTAACAAGAGGTGGAGATGAGGCCATTCAGGGTTTGTGTTCAACCTCCCACTGTGGGTACCATCGCTCTATCTCAGTACATTTGAGACAGATCTACAAGGCAGGGCAGAGAGACAAATCTCTGTCTTGTAGATTAATTGTTCCTAAAAGAATGCCGCAATTCACCAATGCTGATTTTGATTAAAATAATCAGGATGATTTCCTACTTCTAAAATACTGACAAAATAGCTTTTTTATCTGTGTAGACAAAAAACTAAGCGAGGATTATTTAAATCAAGATTATGTACAACACGCATCCTAATTACTACACGATTACCTAGCGAAGAAAGTGGGGATTGTGAATGTTTTCTGCTAGCAGTCGAACCCAAATTAATAGCGTTCTGAGATGATGTGGATCACAGATAAAATTAAATTAATATGACTCGGAGCCAGCTCTGTTTATAAGCAAAGCCTGACTACAAAAGAAAAGAAACATTTTAAGATGCAAAAATATGCCCCTGAGCACACACCAAACATAGATTTTTAATTAAAGCACTGAGGATTTTTTTTTCTCTCCCAGTTGTTCAATTTGGATATTTACCATAGATGTCAGAGCTAACCTGAAAGTGAAAGTGGGGTCTGAGGTCTGAGTACCGCCTAAGGCTAGAAAACAATCGGGATGGAGTTTAACCAAAGGAGCAATGCATGATGGGAGTTAGAACTCCCACCTCCAAAGACCCCCCTCTAAACCAAACCGAAGGAACTCTTTAAAGAAAGCAGATGGTGGAGATGCTTCCTACTCTCAGTTCACTGACTCTTGCGGTCACCGGAGGACCCTTTTTTCCAGGAGCCCTCACAAACTGCCAAGTCACCCTTACAGATCCAGTTGTCCCGCACCAACCTCACCCTGGCGTGAGCAGGCGACAGATCGCAAAGTCCAGTGCTCTTCAGGCCCTAAAAGACCCATACTTTCCACTCTGCATCTCCTGGCACTGCCTTCTCAGGAGCAAACGAATGGTTAGCAGAAAGCCCACATGTGATGGCCTTTCCCGAGATTCTAGTCTGAAATCCACTGTTAGCCCACACAGTAATGACCACTGGCATGGAAGAGCAGGGCTCAGAGCCTCAGTTCAAGATAGCAGTATCTGCATCCTAGTCTCAATGCCACATCCGTAAAATGGGGACAGTATGATTGATGGCCTGGGTGACTGGGTCCTGCAAGGAACAACCCCCAGTAAAATAGATCAGCATCATCAAACACAGTCTTAGCACCAGGAACTCCATGTGCATATCTTAGCCTACTCACAAACACCTTCCTTCTTAGGTCAAAGGAAGCTGGCTCAGGAACATGTCCAAAGTCGCCCCCAGAATACTGGCAGGATGGGGAAAGAAACAGAGCACCTGACTCTACCTGCTCCAGCCCTCTTCACCTCATGCCTCCAAAGCCTATTGATTTCTCTATCCCCTCATTTCCAGGCATAGACCCCAGGCTTCTTTATCCCCTCTAATCTCGGCTCTCCTACAGGCCACACAAGCCCCCACTCTCCAATTCAAGAGGTTAACAAACATTTATTGAGCACCCTCAGGCTCTCGTTCAGAAACACACACTAGAAAAGAATAAAAATGAAACAAGAGCTATTTCAACCAAGGAAGAAAACAGCTCCCACATCAGCCATGCCCTGTGTGTGCACAGGGACGCATTGCGAGCCCCATTTTCAGGGGAAGAAAACTAGACGTAGAGGGAACTCTCTCTACTGCTAGTGGTCTGCACTGGCCACCTTTGTTCCTATTGCCACCGTTATTCCAACTCCACGTCAAGTCAACCCCTGCCTCACCTCACCCACACCAAAGTCCCTCTCCCACGGAACCTTCCTGTCTAGTCTACCCTAGTCAAGAGGGTCCATCACTATGCCTACACTCGGAGCATGGTCTCCTCTGTTCTGTTCATCTCCGAGCCTGACATGCTGAGATCCTAAAGCTTCTACTTCCAAGCTTCCTCTGATGACATCATATGATCTTCACCTATAGAAACTTTGCACCTGCCACCCCACTCCAGATCATCTCTACATGGTCAGGAAGGAATTCTTATTCCCACTTCTCAAAATGCCGAGCACCGTGGTAGAGAGTGTTAATCACTCTCCTCAGAGAATACTCTGATGAAAGCGATGTAAAGGAGAAAGGGTTTGTTCTGACTCAGGGTTCAAGGGTGTAGTCCATCATTTCTGGGAAGTTCTGGTAGCAGAAGCTGGAGGTAGCTGGTCACTGACAGCTAGCAAGCAGGTCACATCATAGCCACTATAAGGAAAAATTATCAAACGCAGCTTGCAAGCCCAAGGAACAGTGCCACCCATTTTATGATGGATAGTCCCATCTCAGTTAATACTTTCCTAGATAATTGCTCACAGGCATGCCAGGGTCTTATCTTCTAGGTGATTCTATTTAATGCCATTCATCACACTGAAGAGCAAAGGAAGGCCCTTGGGGGTCTAGTACCCTTCTAGATCCCTATCACCCCAGCAGTGAGGAAGCTCCCATTCACGTGGTGAGAAGGCCCTCTGAGGAGCCCTGACCTATACCCAGCCTGACCCTGTCCAGAGTCAAACTTGACCCATTCTTTCTTGAACTTCCAGAACTTCTAAAGAGCTCTATGGTGGTGATGGAGAGCCTTCAGCCTCCCAGCTGTGAGGCCTGTACCATCAGTGAAGTCTCCCAGAGACACCAAGTGCAACTGACTTCTCTCTACTCTGGGAAGTTCTAACCAGAGGTAAACCTCTGGAATTACCCCCCCCCCCACACACACACACACTCTTCTGAAACAAACGAACAGAGCCACGCCATCCCGAGGTATTCGAATCTTTGTTGGTAGAAGTCCACAGGAGACACAGCGCTTTATGCTGACCCTGACCTTGGAGTACTCCGAATGAGTTCGAACTAAAGCCTTCTCCATGAACACGCCATCTATGCTGGCTCCCCATCCTGGACCCTCATGTCTCTCCCCCTGAAGCAGGATACTCAGATACCTGAGGAAGCAGACACCAGCAATGACTCTGCAGAAAGACTTCATCTATGCTGTGGTCACAACGCAAACCCCAGAGCCCTGCACTTCCCAGGTTATGGAAAGACGGAAACCCTGGTTGTCTATAGCTCTCTGTCAGTGATGCCAAGGGTCAAAGGGCAACTCCAGTCTCTCTACTTGTCTCATCTCCATACTTCCTAGCTAACTTCTCTGGGATTGGGTTGGCATCTAAAAGATCAACTTCATTTTTACTATTCTATGAAGCATAAAGACATAAGATACATAAACAAAAGACAAAGTGAGTAGGGGATGCCTAGAGAGACAGGTGTCTGAACACCCTAATAACCATCTTTTTCTAGTCCAGTCAAGGGTGGGGCTGTTTTGAGCAAGCACACAGTGGAGAGAATTTGTGACACTTCTGACCCAAGGTTTTGCTTTTCTTCACCTCCTATTTTATGTTTGCTTGTTTTTTGTTTTTTGTTTTTGTTGTTTTGTTTTTTTTGTTTGTTTGTTTTTATTTTTTTGAGACAGGGTCTCTTATAGCCCAGGCTGAACCTGAACTCTCTTATGTAACCCGGGATGATCTTGTACCTACAATTCTCCTGCTCTGCCTTCCTGGTGCAGGGATGACAGGCATGCCTACCACATCCATTTTTACGTGGAGCTGGGGACCAGAGCCACGTCCTCACATATGCTAGGCAAGCTTTCTATCAATTGAGCCCATCCTCAGCACAGCAGCACCCTGCTCCCCTGACACCTTTTTGAAAGCAGCTTCTTATTATGTAGCTCAAGCTGGCCTCAAGCTCACCAACCACCCCAGTACTGGGATTTCAGGTACCTGCTTGCGGGAAGAGACTTTTGTTTGCCCACTTTTCTTTTTCCAACGATCCTTGTGAAAATAATTTTTTAAAAATGGCTCATTCTACCACTGCCTGCCTGCAGGATAAGGGCAGCTTCTACCTCTACTGTTCCTGGAAGCTGGGACCAAAGCCCAGCACTGGAAACAACACCCATATACTTTAGAAGCAGAACGGCCATTCTTGGTTGTTCCGTTGTTGAGAACCCATGCGTCACTCCAACTTTTCAATGAGGCGTTCCTGATTGAGAACTAAAGTCACAGAGTGCTTCAGAGTGGTGAGCCAGCGCACAGAGACTTAAGAGCGAGAGCCATTTCCCAGGTTTTCATCAGCCCTGCCTCACACAACCACCGTGCACCCACAACTTGAAGAACAAACTTAACTTTTCTAAACAAAAATAATTTCATCATTTTGTGTGGCATTAACACCCCGCCACCTCGATATGTTATCTATATTTTTCTTGTTGACATCCAACCAATTCAGAGGTAAAAATCCATCCTCCGGTTTTCCTGAGGGTCGTAAATCATAAAAAGGTTATATTTTACGAAAGCTGAAGCTGAGACGTAAACAGCATATTTATATCCAAAGACTTTCATCCATTAAGCAGCAATGGCAGGGCCCTGTGGGCCAGAATCTAGTTTTCTTACTTAAAAAGCTTAGTTCTTTTGTAGACTCCTGCAGGGACCTATAACAGTTGGAATTGGGTTTTTTATGCCTCTGAGGCCTCTGAATGAATGTTACACTTTTCCATTATTTTCCTTTTCTTTTGGAGAAAACGAGGCTACCTGCTTATTGCCTAAAACCCACACCCTGTGATTATACTGTTGTAAAATCTGTCTTCTGCCCCTCTCTTCCCACCCCTCCCCAGCATCCCCAAACTTTCTTCAGGCTGTGTCAAGCAAGGTGATACTGCATTTGCTGAGGTGTGGGGTGGGGTGGGGGGCGACTCACTGAGATGACTGAGCTGGCAGACGACGTACCCAAATACAGCTTCAGCCCAAGAGGTCCCCAACAGCCCTGACCTCCTCTGCCCACCCGAAGAATAAAAGTAAAAAAGCTTAAATCTTAATATCTCCCTTGCCCATGCCTGAGAATGCCTTCAAGTCCCCTGACAATTTCATGAGGTGGTACACGGCTGGCAGAAAAAGGCACAAGTCGGGATCTTGCGTTTCTTGTTACTGCCCAATATTAAAGTGTTAGCATGGCGGCCCCCCGGGCTATTAAAAGAGGATTCAGCAGCCTAGTTTGTCAATGCTGTAATTTGTGGTCATGAATATACATGGGGGTTTGCAGAGAGATGTAAATATAGGCTTCACAAGACTATGACACCGGGCGAGTAAGTCTAGGCTCAGAGCCCGCAAAATGACCATGCAGCAACTAGCCGGATAATCACTAACAATTAAGAAAATGAAATATCTGAGCCCTAGTCCTCTTTTGCCCACTTCGAACATATATTTGTTCTTTTGATGTCCTGTGTGAATAGGGGTGCTTTATCTGACTGCTGACGGGCTAAACAATGCGTCCGAGTTGTAATATAGAACTCAATTTGCTGAGACTATCATCTGAAAGGCCTGGACAATTTATCGAACACTGCAGATGAAAGAAAGAGAAGGGGGAAAAAATTTTAAAACTGACCACTTCTAAAATGAAGAAAATAGGGCGGTAAGGGGTATTGTAATATACTTTAATCTTCCTTAATGTAGAAAAATATGAAATGCCATTCAATCTCCCTTTGAAATGGATGTGGTTGCATGGCTTGAGCACCCAAATCTAGTTAATGAATCTATTGTGAAGGGAAACAAACAGGGAAGAAGCAGTGAAGGAGTGATCTGTGCATTATCCGGCTAATTCAGAAGATGAAAGGAGCAAAAATTAAAGTTAAATTCACATAAATATTAGCGTTCGGGAGAACAGTTGCAGGTGTAAAAGGGAAGTCGGCATCTTCCCTTCAGCTGTTAGGGACAGGCAGGGGTGCTTTCAGCTCAAGAGCAAAGTCGGGAAAGATGAAAGCGTTTCAGGGGGTCCAATAATTAACATTTTAAAAGGTTTTCTTAATAAAAAATGATCCGACAATAATAGCAATTTAATCATTTTTATTTGAAAAATTAGATTGATTGCAAACGTTCATTTGTGCAGAAGTGGCGTTTATGGAGTTTGGATGAGCTTATCCAATCCAGTCTCCACGTTAATCACTTTCTGTAGTCGGAATACAAAAGAAAAAAAGAAGAAGAGGAAGAAGCAGGATGCAGGAGAGACTCAAGGGATAGTCGCAGGGGCGGGGGACAGTCCTTCCCAAAAGGACCCAATGTCCTAGATAACCTGCCCTTTTCAATGCAGCCAGAACCTTACCAAGGGAACTCAAACCCAGGTGGGAATGTCACTGGGGAGATAGTAGGGGGCTTGCTGGTGTCCCCATGGACCACCCAGGGTGGAAAAGGCCTCATGGGCAGAGCATCTTCCCCATGGAATAGAATTTTCTACCAAGTCAGCAAGCACAGTGTAGCGCCGCTCCACCTGAACCCAAATGTCATGGATACAAAGGCTTAATGACAATTAACATTGACAGCATTATAAATGATAATTTATCTTCAGATCAGGGCACAGAAAACCCTGTCTTGCAGACATAGTTTAATGTGATCGTCACATTAGAGCTCTCGCTTTTGTGAGAAGTTGGAGTCTACTCCAGCTCTACAAAGAGAGAAAAGAGACCCCTAGTGCCATTCTGGGGAGAGAACTATACAGGAACCAAGGCTTGACTGTCTGTCAGGGGCCCCTGCTCGCTCTCCTTCCTCCGCTTTGGACATCACATGGTCGCCTGGCTCTAGACACCTTAATAAACCGACAGTACAGACTAACAACAGAAAATCCCAACTCCATATGCTCAGAGGGCCCGGCTTGGGTCTACTATTCACTGTGGGGACAGATCACATGGTAGAAATGGAGCTGCTGGGTCACAGACAAGAGGCAACCTCACAGATGGGCTCGGAAGATGCCCTGATCCCTTTACACGGGATGGGAAAGTGTAAACCTGAGCTCTTAGATGTCAGGCAGCTTCTTGGCGGTCAGTCTGAGTGATAAGGTCCCTCCCTGTGTTACAGGGGATGTAGACGTGCAATGTGAGTGGATCTGAATAACGGCATGAAATAGCCCACACAGTAAAATCCAGACGGTGCCCTTCACCAGAAAGCCTTGTTAGCTCTGGTCATCAGGTGATCCCCTTACCCTCACAGGCTTTCCAGAATGTTCTTTCCACTTGTTCTTTGTACCAGAATTTTCTCTCTTTTGGGCTGGCAGCAGAGATTGGGGGGGGGGGGGTACCAACCAACTCCCAAATCATGACATGGAGACATTATTAGTTGTGAATGCTTAGCCCTAACTTAGCTCTTTTCTTGCTGGCTCTTATAACTTAACCTGTTTCTCTTCATCTACATTTTGCTTCAGGGCTTTCTGCCTTAGCTTTCTGTTGGTCCTACTCTGTGTCTGCTGGCTGGTGGCTGCCTGGCTGGCCCCAGGAGTCTCCCTTTCTTTCTTTCTTTCTTTCTTTCTTTCTTTCTTTCTTTCTTTCTT
>JABTXL010000541.1:9968100-9997151 GCA_025134845.1 Neodon shergylaensis
CTTTCTTTCTTTCTTTCTTTCTTTCTTTCTTTCTTTCTTTCTTTCTTTCTTTCTTTCTTTCTTTCTTTCTCATTCTCTCCTCTCTTCTTCTTCCTCATTCTTTTCTCCTACTTATCCTCTCTCTGCCCGCCAGCCCTGCCTGTCCCTCTCCTGCCTAGCTATTGACTATTCAGCATTTTATTAGACCAATCAGGTACTTTAGGCAGGCAAGGTGAAACAGATACAACATGTCTTTACATAGTTAAACATACATCCTTGCATCGTTAAAGAAATGCAGCAGAAACAAATGGAACACATCTTTGCCTGGTTAAAAAAAATAGTTCACAGCAGTTCTTACTCTTGTCCCTTGAGGCAGTATAAACATGAAATTTCTCTACTGTAGTGTGTGTCCCTGATGCAAAGGCACTGGCCATGGTAGATGCTCAATAAATATGACAATCCCAACAGGAAGAGGGAGCAGTCACCACGTACCCACAGATCCCATGAGAGCACATGGGTCAACAGTCCTAGGTTCCAAATGAAGCAACAATTTCCACTGGCCAACCTAATATTCCAGTATAGTCTGATTGTGTGAGAGCCATACAGAGGAGCAGGCTTCCCCATGCTTTTCCCTAGAACCCTGAGCTCTCCATGTCCAGCGAAGTCTGCCAATAGTAGATTTAGATGGAATCTTGACCACACATGATTTTTAATCATTTGCAGTGCTAGAATAAACTAACACGGCTAGCATGCCTTTTCTACTTGGCATGTATGTTAAGGGCATCAGATTATCAGAAGGCAGCTGCAGAGAGACGGAAGGCAGAAAGAGAAGCTTGGTCTGACTTTGGGAGAGACCATGTCTAATTCTCAATGATGGGGCATCGTCATCCAAGTATGCAGATGGCCAAAATGCCTACTACAGATGTGGCCTCTGACAAGGGGCAGAAACAACTTCCATAGTCTTCAAGGGAAGCTGGGAAATGTAGTCTTTCAGCATCAAAGGGGCCCAATAAAGTCATATTTGAAAGAGGACAAGAGGTTCTTCAGGTGGACAGACATGCCCTTGTCACTTCCAGAGAGGGAGCTCTGTGCACCCCTTCCTGGCTGGACATTCCAGACAAGGTGAGTCGGCCAAAGTACCTCAACACTCACTGATCCCCACAAAACCTCTGCACCCCTATAAAGGGTCACGTTCCCATGGCCTTCCAGTCACCGTACCTAAAAGGTTGTGAGACCAGAAAAAGGACAGGAAAGAAACCAGACAAAAAGGGTCAGCACTTATCTGTGAGGAGGGGATTCTAGGTGAGTGAACGGAATCTTCTTCCTTTTCTTATCCCTAAGGATTCTACAGTCACTCTTATAAACTGATGTTTTGGCCAAACAGATATATTCATTGTTTGTCTGAAATACATATAATGAGACAGTCTGTATTTTATCCGACTATTTCTACCTCCAAAATGAAACCCCGACATCATTTGGGATACTTTATGTTTGGTTTGGTTACATTGGGATGGTGTGCTTAGCTACTTTGTGGTTTCATTGGCTTGACTGACAAATCTCTAGTCCAGGGCAGTCTTCCATCTGCTCATGTCTTAGCCAGCCATCGGCAGTTGCTCATCTTGCACAGGGCCAAGATGGTACAGATGTCAAAGAACCCAGGAAGGGGAGCTACAAGCAGGACACCTCCAAATAAATTCAAACTTTGAAGAGCAATGAATCTCTTTGGGGGCATCTCCCCTTTGAGGGGTCACTAGGCCATTACAGTTACTGTTTAAAATACCTTGCTCTATGAATGTGAACAATAGGATCATTTTTTATGTGTATGGGTTTTTGCCTGCATGTATGTCCATGCACATCTGTGTCTGGGACCCACGGAGGCTGAAAGGGGATGCTGAGTCCCCTGTAACAGGAGCTGTAGGGGTTTTGAACCACCAGATGGGTACTGCAAACTGAACCTTGGTCCTCTGCAAGAAGAGTAAGTGTTGTTAAGCACTAAGTCATCTCTCCGGCCCTGGCAATGGATTAAATAGCGTAGAAACAGCTCTAGTAAAATGAAAGTTATTGTCCAGCAAGAATGATCAGACATGCATCTCAGCAGTACATATCATGATCAGTAGTGTGTCTAGGGCAGGACCGTGCACCGAGCCAAGCCTCCTTATTAAGTGTGAAGCATCCTGTCCACACCGTCTCTCCAAGGCCTCTGGAAACAGCCTACGCTGGAGCTCTTGGAGACAAACTTCCATGAGAACTGCTCTTTCCCTGGTCTTTGCAGATAGCCCCTTTTAACCCTAAGAGTTGCCTTCGGGAAAGATGGCCTTTGTTAGAAGCAGCAACAAAAGTAAAGTCAGATTAGCCTACATATATACAAAATTTAGCTATGCCCCTGGAGCCGTCAGTCTGAGAGGTGACCGGTACCAATAAGTAGAACTCCAAGTGGCTCTCCACCACTGGAGTCCAGTGAGTGCTGGAGAATAAAGAAAGGTGCAAGGCCTCCTGGAAGCTTCGCCAAGGCGTAAATCTAAGGCTAACTGGAGCTTACGAGTAGAGAACGTGCCAGACTAAGGAACCCATACAATTCATGGCCACCACATTAGAAACCGTGCCACATCCAGACCCCTGGGCGTGTCTGATGAGGAGAGTGGAGAGATTAGAATTGGGTCAGCCCATGTGGAACCCTGACAGCCACACTGAAGAGCGTCTGCTCTCCCTGCAGGGCTGTGGAGGGCAGAATTACTACAAGATGAGTCAGGGTCAGCCCTTCCCACGAACACTCTGTTTCAATACCCCTTTCCCTGCCTCCACTGATACATAGGAAGAAATCTAGCAGGAAGTTCTATTCCTCTTCAGAGAATTTTATTGGAAAACCAGGTCAGACTAGACCTCCAGCACCCCACAGAAGAGCTGCCCCTGTTCCTTGTATTGCTAGGCACAAATCACAATCCTCCAAATGCCACCCAATGAGCTCCTATCACTATGCCCCAAGGACGTCTACAGTCAGGTGGGTGCAGAACATAAAGAATCTATCTCATCTCCAAACACTGACCTGTAGAATGTGCTTTACCATCACCAGACCCACCCTGGGCCCAGAGCCTTCGCCTCCACCACCAACTAAAGATACCTGTCTGCGTCTGACCACACCCACAGCCCTGAATCTGTAGGAGAGTCTATGGCCTCTCTCCACGATCCTCCCATCTGAGCGTGGCCAGGGAGGATTATGCACGCATGTCCTCGGCTCAGGACAAAGCGTGCCTCTGGCCACTTAGAACAGCTCAGAGAAGATGGAGAGCAGCACTGCCATTAACTCCTTGCCCAAGTAGGCACCGGTTTCTTCAAATCCGATTGCAATCTTAGCAGGCTCACACGCCTGAAACAAAAGCCTCCCCGACCCCTGGAAGATGACTTCCGTGAAAGTAGAGCTCATTTCAGAAAATCAAAGCAAAGAAAAATATTGAATACAATTCCGAGGCATAATGCATTATTATGGGCTTTTATGGATTTTATGTATAATTTCATGTAAAGTTAAGAGGCTGAAGCGATCTCGTACATTCAGCTGTATTATCGGCCCAGCACCAAACAAGTTCCACATCTTATTGTGTTCACAGTTGACACACTATTAGAGAAATGTGCAGCTGTCCTGCTCCACTATTCATTTCCTCATTACTATTTTATAAATATATGATTAACAGTTATTGTAGCTGCCTAATTCACATTTATTGCAAAATGCAACCCCACAAATGAATGCTCAAAGCAAAGAGATGTGGTTTTAGAGTAATTTAAATTTTACAGTTCCATTTACCCTGCTTTTTAATTTGCTGTGTAATGAGCCTATTAGAATACAGCACATCTGGAAGTTCTTTGGGGAACATTTAATTTTCTGTGGCTTCAGTACTAGCAGAACTTGGACCAGAAAGCCCACAGATGCCTAGAAGACTCCACAAACCCACTCTTTTTATGCCAAGATGCCGGTTAATTGTGCAGATGAGACAATTACAGCCGAGCACCAAGACGGGCTTCCTGGTGCTAAAAAAAAATGAAGGCAAGCTCCGGTGGAGGACCTTTCTCTTCGCAAAGTTTCCACATTAAAAACTGGAAATGAGAGAGAGGCCAGAGAGAGGGCTCCAAGAGTGAAGGTGCTTGCCGCCACACCTACCGACATGCGTTTGATACCCCAGGAAATCAGTTTTCAAAAGGTGTCCTCTGATCTCAACAGAACTCCATCACACACACACACACACACACACGTACACACAAACACATGCACACACAAAAGAATACTTAAAAACAGAGAAGCCTGAAACTAGATGCCTTGATTTTTGTTGATATTTTTGCTTTTTGGGGGTTTGTTTTAGTTGTGTAGCTTTTGTGGGGTTGGGGGTGGGGACTGCACGTGCATGTTTCTGATTCAGAAAGGGTGCTATCTCAAGGTGTTCATTTTCCCAGATCCGCCTGGCTTTGTGTGCACAGCCTTCTGAGAGCCCCGCTAGCCCCTCACCTTGCATAGCAAGGCCCAGCCACTTGAGAAGCTTGCTAGCTAAAGCCTCCTGTATCCTCCAAGCCCAGCCTCTTCCTCCTGAGACAAGGGGCTGCCACCAGGCTACCCCACACCACGGAAGCATCCCAAGTATTTGAAATTGATTTGAATATTACCCACAGATCACTGCTGCGGAACTCATGTTTGAGAATCCATTGCCATCGATTAGCTAATTTATGTTCTACAACTAATCGAAGCACAAATCTCATTAGCCACAGGTCAGTAAGGCTCGGAGAGAAAAAGACAATCATTTTGGTAGCCCAGTTGGCTGTAAAGGCACAATTAGAAGCCGCTGATTTTCTGGGCTCCTCTCTCCTTTTGCCCAAGCTGACCGTAAAAGGAAAGAATTGCCAGCCAGTCTCCCAGGGTCCTGAGGCCACTTGGGAAAAAAAAAGAGCTGTCAATTCGATGATCCAAGGCACCTCTTTTATTTAATATAATAACAACAAAGGCAAGCTCATTGTTTCTAAAAGCATATCATGCCCACCAGCTAGTGGTACTGGGGAGAGGTGAGTTCTCATGGTGGAGGAGGGAGGCTTTCCATACCCTCATGCTATGTGCACTGAACTATTTCCCAGAGCACAAGGAAGCCATGCGTGAATCAATTAGGCTTTGCAGTCCAGATGCACCTGCTCTTCGCCCGGGATTGGCTTCATTCCTCCAGCTCCATTTAGATCAATTGATACAGAGACTTTTAAACCAAGTTTAAATATGGATAGTGATTGGGAGATGACAGAAGGAAGGGAGCAAACTCCCTGGGCCGGAAAGCGGCTCGGCGGGTAACGTGTTGGATGCACAGGCCTGAGACCCTAAGTTTGCATCCTCAGCATGCTCCTGAAAAGCCTGGCACAGCAGCACATGTCTACAACCTGGAGCTGAGGCAGGAGGATCACGGGGACTTCTGAAGAAGACAATCTGTTGACTCCTGGACTCCACACTCACGTGCACAGGCAAGTGCACCCATACACATGTGCACACACATGTACACACTCATATACACACAGACACATGTAAAAGCCCCTAATTTTTATGAAAATAAGGCTTCTGGCCACAAGCTCTTCTTGTTAAATAATACAGTCATTTTAAAAGTGGTTCTCACAGCATCCCACAGATGCTGAAAAGCACAGGTCGCTGGATTTCTGAGTCCTTCATCTGACTTCATGATAGATCAAACGGGGAAATTTGCTAAATAACCAGGAGTAGAGCTCAAACTGAGATTTTTTTTCTGGATAAACAAATAGGAAAACAGCACTGTGAGCTCCAAATATTTCCACCAACCCATTATTTCCAGGTCACTGCAATATCAAGTCCGTAAAGGGCATTACTGGCAGCCATCTGTGCCTATTTCAAAGATCTTAATCCATGTTCTATTGAAACAATGGACGATCCACATTCCTTTGGGGCTATGATACAGGTAATTTTCGTGTAACTAGAAAAGAAAGAGGCTATCAGGGTTAAGAACATGATAAAGTCACCCACGCTTCCCCACTGAAACTTGGTCCTAAAGTGACAAGATAAACAACAGTTGCATGTGACTATTTTTAAATTATTTTACTTTACTGACAATGCTTTTAGACTCTGAGCATTTTCTGATTATGTATGCATGTGTGTATATGAGTTACATGTACATGTGTGTGAGAGGCCAGAGGTCAACAACATCTGGTGTTGTTCCTCGGGCACTGTCCACCTTGCTTTATTTCTTGCTCATTTTCAAGACAGGGTCTCTCAATGTCCTGAAGCTCACCAACTGAGCGAGACCAGCTGGACACCAAGCCCCTAGATCCACCTGCCTCTGCAACCCCAATGCTGAGATCACAAGGCCTGCCACCTCTTCCAGCTTTTTTAAAACATGATTTCTAGGTATTGAACTCAAGTTCCTATGCTTACATGGCAAGTACTTTACCAACTGAGTATAACAGGTCCCCAGCACAACTGATGCCATGTTGGAAGCACCATGTTGACCTTAGAACCCTAAATGTAGGCCCAAACACCTGCTAAAATGGGAACAAAGACCTAATCCACCAAGAACCTGGTCCATAGTAAAGTCCTGGACCCAGTAAACTCCCTTGATCTTTGGCTTCTGAAGTTTTGCTTCTTGCTGACTGTTCTTGCTAACTGGAATATGTCAACCAGGATGTGGTTTTTGCACATAAAAGGAAGAGGATGGTGAGACTCGGGGCTGGATGATTTGGGCAAGTTCTCCATGCAGCTGCTGACTGGCAATATAGACTTTCCGTTGAGCTTTAAGAGGATCTGTGTGTGCTCTGGGGGGGGGCGCACCTCTCCATGGAGTTATCTTCCCACTCCTCTGAACATTTGCAAACACTTCTCAGTCATCTTGCATCATCTTTGTCTATGCTTCGGAACCCCAAATCTCAGAAATCAAAGCAGGTACTCGTAGTTCCCGCTCAGGGCTCTATCCCTGGAGGCTGAAACTCACAGACACACACACACACCCAGCATCTGTTTGCCATGGCAAGGACTGAGCAATAGCATCTCCCTGACACCAGCATCCCGCATCACATAGGGAAAGAGACCCAGAGACAGCTCAGTGGCAAAACTGTGGCGCTGCTGTCCACACTCTTGCCGCTGATGTCAGTGGGCCCAAACGGCCAGAGAACAACTGCTCCCACACCTGGCCCCGTCTTCCCCAGCTGAATGTGTGGATCATGCAAGTTCTGCTCTCCCGGCGCCTTCAAGTCTTCTCTCTCACTTGAGCTTTGTTTCTCAGTAGCATCTCAGTATTCCGTCTCTGCCTCTCTCCACAACTTTACCTTCTGAGAGCCACCCAGAGACTATTGCTACCGTCTGGCCCTTCTCGACCCAGCCATGGCACCTTAGTCTGCTGTTCTTTTTACTTAGGCACATGGTGGACCCATCTCTCATCAAGAGACACAGAATAAGATCAACACTGCTGATGTCACCTTCTATTCAGTTGTTCAACCCTCACGCACGCACGCACGCACAAGAGGAGCACGATCCTGAATTGTGTGCTCAGGCCATTATCTAAATGACCTTCGGTATTGGTGAGTGACGGTTCAGTGTCTTGGGCTTTAAAGAAATGTCACTTTGTTCTCTGTGGTCACCTGTGCATAGTATTTTTCATTTAGCACTGAGTTTCAAAGATGCATGTGGTATTTGTTAGGTGCCAATAGGATCTATAGTACAGGTCTTTATTTTCCCGGCAAGGATACTACTCCACCTAGTATCTGTCCTTTCTCTTATCAGTAGGTATCAGGGTGGTCCCAGGTTTTTACTGTTGTAGCATCTTAACCCCGCATTCTCCTGCTCCATGCAAGTAAGAGTTTCTCAAAGACAGACACCTCAGAGCGGAGTTGCTGGCTTGTGTGCATGCATGTGTGTGCGTGCACACGTGTGTGTGTATGTGTGTGTGCGTGCATGTGTGTGTAGCTTTGTCAGACAATATCAATTCTCCTATTCTTTCTCACATGCAACATATGTAAGACATGATTCCCCATCTCCTCACTGTTATGGTTAGTCTTCAGAGTCAACTGGATGGGATGTAGAATCAACCTGGAGACAGCCCTCTAGCACGTCTGTGAGGGTGTTTCCTGAGAGGATTAACTGAGGGAGGAAATCAGGCATCTGTTCTATATGTTGCAAGCACCTCAGTTGTTTGTTTGTTTGTTTGTTTTAGGAAGTTCTAAGAGTCTTGGTGTCCTGTAACTTGGCAACCTGTGTTGTACTTAAAACCCTGGTATCACAGGTAATGTCTATTTCCTTCTTAAAAATGAACTGAAGCTTTGAATGGTTTAATGACTTAACATGTTCAGTCACACATCAAATAAAAAGCAGAGACTGAAACCCTAACTCAGGTCTAGCCACTCCCAAGCCCACACTCTTATACGTTCTGTTGTAATAGGAGCGGCGGGGCTGCGTCCCCAGCACCCTGGCCACCTGCTAGCTTATGCCCCGAAATAATTACACAGACACTGTATTCTTTTAAACACTGCTTGGCCCACTATATCTAGCCTCTTCTAGGCTAATTCTCATATCCCGATCAACCCATCTATAATAATCTGTGTAGCATCAGTCTTACCAGGAAAGATTCAGCATGTCTGACCTGGCGGCTTGCTTCATCGCGTGCGTCTGCCCGGGAGCGGGGAGCATGGCCTCTGCTCCAGAGAGCAGAGCTGTCGAGTCTGAGCTCACTTCCTCTTCCTCCCAGCATTCTGTTCTGCCTACTCCACCCACCTAAGGGATAGCCTATCAAAATGGGCCAAGGCAGTTTGTTTATTATCAATGACCTTCCTCCATCATTTCCCCTTTTTCTGTTTAAACAAAAAGGAAAGGTTTTAACTTTAACATAGCAAAATTACATATAACAAAACAGTTATCAAGTAAGAATTACAATATTTACATCTATTTTATCTTTATCATAACTAAGGAAAACAACTATAACTATCTGTCTATTCTTCAACACCATCAAAGACTCCAGAAGGATATAATATTACCTA
Source organism: Neodon shergylaensis (assembly GCA_025134845.1). NCBI lineage: Eukaryota > Metazoa > Chordata > Mammalia > Rodentia > Cricetidae > Neodon > Neodon shergylaensis. Next base: position 9,977,089 of record JABTXL010000541.1, read on the forward strand.
AGTAAATAAGAAGTAAGCAACTTACAAACTCTAGAAATGACAGAGACATCTCGCTGCCTGGACAGTCACCCAAAGTTTCTCTGTACCATTGGGGCATCCATCTTCGGCCTCCAGGCCCATAGTATCCAGAGACATTTCCATGAAGCAGGAAATTTCAAAGTCAGTTCAGTCACTATCTGTTGTGTCCTGCAGAATGTCTCGCAGACTCCTTCATGAATCAGGAACCCCGAAAGATCATCTCACCTTTAGGCAAGTTCAGTAGTCCTCTCTCTGCGGGTTCTCTGTGTCCAGTTTATGCAATAGTCCAGGCAAGAGCAGTTTCTTGCTCAAATGGCTATCAAACTCCATAAGGATCCTCTTCGATGCCCATCTTCTTCTTGAAGTAGATTGGTGCTTCCAGGAGCAGACATGTCTCATTGTCATGAAAAACCCTAAGTTATTAAAACATTTAAAATGCCATATTCTATAATCTCTGAAAGATATGAAGAATGCGTATCTAAAATATATCTATGTACATCTAGAAAATCTTAACTAACATGACTACAAACTTGACTATTATGATTATCTATTAACAATCTATATTTCTAATTATACATTACATTTTTAAATGAACTACACAATCACAGTACCTTAGTCAAGATCAGAAACACATATACATATAACAAAATTGACCTTAAATTTAAATCACTAAAACAAAATCCATATCAGTGCAAATTATTCTTATCTCTATCATATCTCCCTTTAAATGTAAAAGAACATTTATAAACAATATTTGGGAATATGGGCGCAGTTATTTCTCTCCAAACTGCTTCCTGCTGAATGGGGGTGTCGTTAATTAGGTCTTTCATGGTATAACCTGTGTGTTAGTTTCATCTCAGTTGGCAGTTGAGCGAAGCAATTTTCTGAAGGTGTTCACAGCAACCCTTCAGGAGGGCGTGGTCCATCATACCATATTGGGATAGAAGCAATCCACAGACTCTCACCCTCTGTGAAAACAAAATAAGAAACTCCTTTCCAAAGCATCATGTCCTTAGATCCAAATTTCAAAGTCAAGGCATTTTCAAAATATCTGTGTTGGATTAGTTCAGCAGCATTTATAAACAAATATCTTTTTAGCAGCTGTTGCTCCTTCCTCAGCATTCAAACAATTCAAAGAGAGCATAATAGCATACAGTATCAAGATTCTCTGTGTATTTTCCATCTTTGTGTGGCTTTATTTTAACCTCTATTTCATTTATTTTTACTTTTATTTTATATTCTCTGTATATCTTTGTCCTGGAATAACTCTGTAGACCAGGCTGTCCTTGAACTCTCAGAGATCCTTCTGTCTGTGCCTCCCAGGCATTGGGATTAAAGACATACGCTACTACACCTTGAACTCATAGAGATCTGTTTGTCTCTGCCTTCTAGGCACTGGGATTAAAGGCGTGTGCTACCACACCTTGAAGTCACAGAGGTCAATCTCCCTCTGCCTCCCAAGACGCTATCGATGAAGCTCCGACCCAGGATGGATGTAGGTTAAGATATTCCCTGGTAAGCCACCTCGTGGGCTACACAAATTATTAGAAATGGGCTAGTCCAGGTGCAAGAGTTAGCCAAGAAGAGGCTAGATATAATGGGCCAAGCAGTGTTTAAAAGAATACAGTTTGTGTGTTGTTATTTCGGGGCGTAAGCTAGCTGGCGGCCGGGGTGCGGGGGACGCAGCCCCACTGCTCCTATTACAACAACGTTCATTCAAGAATCTTGTCAGGCTTCTTCTTCTTCTGGAAAACACCAAATGGCGGATGACGCCTGTGCAGCAGGAGGGCCCGGAGGACCCGGGGGCCCAGGATTAGGAGGCCTTGGCGGCTTCAGTGGAAGTGGTCTGAGGGGCCGCAGCCGTGGTCGAGGCCGTGGCCGAGGGCGAGGCTGCGGGGCACGCGGAGGTAAAGCTGAAGACAAGGAGTGGATTCCCGTCACCAAGCTGGGTCGCCTGGTTAAAAACATGAAGATCAAGTCCCTAGAGGAGATCTACCTGTTCTCCCTGCCCATTAAGGAATCTGAGATTATTGACTTTTTCCTGGGAGCTTCCCTAAAGGATGAAGTTCTGAAGATCATGCCCGTGCAGAAGCAGACTAGGGCAGGCCAGCGGACCAGGTTCAAGGCTTTCGTCGCTATTGGGGACTACAATGGTCATGTAGGTCTTGGTGTCAAGTGCTCCAAGGAGGTAGCCACTGCCATCCGTGGGGCCATTATCTTGGCCAAGCTTTCTATTGTCCCTGTGCGGAGAGGCTACTGGGGGAACAAGAGTGGCAAGCCCCACACTGTTCCTTGCAAAGTGACAGGTCGCTGTGGTTCTGTGCTGGTACGTCTCATCCCTGCCCCCAGAGGCACTGGCATAGTCTCTGCTCCTGTGCCCAAGAAGCTACTGATGATCGCTGGCATTGATGACTGCTACACATCAGCCAGGGGCTGCACTGCCACCCTGGGCAACTTTGCCAAGGCCACCTTTGATGCCATCTCTAAGACCTACAGCTACCTGACCCCCGACCTCTGGAAAGAGACTGTGTTCACCAAGTCTCCTTATCAGGAATTCACTGACCATCTTGTGAAAAACCACACCAGAGTCTCTGTTCAGAGGACCCAGGCTCCAGCTGTGGCCACTACATAAGGGTTTTTATACAAGGAAAATAAAAGTGAATTAAGTCTGTTAAAAAAAAAAAAGAATCTTGTCAGATCCACCATTTTCTGTGCCACTGAACTTGCTTAGTCCCCTTAGTTTGGAAACTTCAGCAGTGGGTCGGAGGGAGTTTGATGACGTTGAACTGCTCGGCCCACATAAATCCCTCCCGGTTACATGAATTCTCCCCGAGCACGTGCGGTCAGACTGGCTAACTAGCCTTCGTTGGACATTTCTCTCTAATTGTGAAGCATTTTCTGCTCAACCTGGGCTGCAGCAGGGGAGGGGTGCAGAAGTAAAGAGGGAGCATTCCAGACAAGACTCAACACCCTGTCTACAGCTTTTTGCCCAGCAACTCAAGAAAATGCCTGCAATGGGAGCCGCGCTGTCCCTTTCAGATGAGAATAACCGTGTGTCCTTTCACATGATAAACCTCCCAGGGCCGGTGGATTCGCCAGCTTTAATTATGTGGTGGAGGTCAAATATATTTTACGGACAAAAGCAATGATAGGCAGGGTTTTCACACAAAAGATTTCAGCTCATTTGAGATTTAACCATTTTTAAATTTAATAATTTTTTTTAAAGCCACAATTGCAGAGGTCAGATCTAATTCTACCACCTATTAAGAGCTGCCAAACCCAAGGCTGTGGCTCAGAGTGAGGGGGCGGGGAACGGTGACACACAGGGATAAGGCTGACAGAAGAACAAGGGAAGGTCCGGGGTCCTAGTGTGACTGAGCGTGGGTTCCTTCAAAGAACCACAGTCATTGATCCGCGTTGGCCTCATTTCCTGGCCGGTTAGAGGCAAATGTGAATTTGCACTTCCAGGTACTTCACAACGTTTTCCTGTTCAGCAGACATTTCCTGTGTCAGCTCCCCATCCGGATCTGTGACTTTATTCCTAACACTGTCGTGAGACTCATTACATATTAAAATACCAGTTGAAGACAGAAAAGCCTTGTCTGCAATGTCCAGACAATGTACTTTCCCTTAATTTTTTTTGAAAATGTATTATTAGTCAGGGTTCTCTAAGGGAACAGATAGAATGAATCTATTTAGACATAGAAAAGGTATTTATTAGAGTGACTTACAGGCTGTGGCCCAATGAATCCAACAATGGCAATTCACTCACAGAAAGTCCCAGAACCCAGCTGTTCAGTTCATGAGGCTGAATGTCTCAGATGCCCTTCAGTATACACTGGAATCTCAAAGAAGTAGGCTCTGATACCAGTGAAGGAATGGACTTGCCAGTGAGAGCCAGAGCAAGCAGGCAGAGAGAGCTTCCTTCTTCTGTGTCCTTTATATAGGCTGCCACCAGAAGGTGAGGCCCAGATTTAATGTATGTCTTCCTCCAAAGATCTGGACTTAGGGTGAATCTTCTGACTTCAAATAATTCAATCAAAAAGTAGCCATTTGTCTTTAGTTCATTCCAGATGAAGTCAAGCTAAGAACCCACAATAGCCATCCCAGACATGATGTGGGGGAAGGGAACCTGTGTGTGCCATGTGCCATGGAATGTCAGAGGACGGCTTTGTGAAGATGGCTCCCTCTCTCCCCCTTTGTGTGAGTTCTGGGATCAAACTCAACTGACTCATCTTGCTAGTCCCCTCTTCTTCTGAAGAAGAAATTATAAGCTCAATCTAAAGCAGAATCTCCCGGTGCCCCCAAGAGAGCGACCAAAAACCCCTAGGGAAAGTGGGCCCATGAATGCAGATACTAGGGATCTTGACAAGGGACCCACACCCCAGCCATGTAATTCTTTGGTTCTTTCTTAAGGGGAAGGGAGTGTAGAGAAGTCAATGAAGAGAAGGGGCCAGCAAGATGACTCGAGGCTGAATGTAAGTCAATCCCGAGTTCCCGCTGCCCTGACTCTTCTCCCTGCACTTGGCCATCCTTGCCCAAAGCAGAACCTGCATCAAATGCCCACCCTGGCTTTTTATCTTTCTATCTACTGGATTGGTCTGAAGGCTCAGATATAAGAGATGGAAAGCGAGAAACAGGGACATTTGGGTCCAAGGATCTTAAATATTAGACAGGTCACTTAAACAAACTATATAAAACTTAATCCATGATATAAATACTCCCCACTGAAACACAGCAGGGTGCATCAACAGGCTCTCTCCATTCCCACTCCTGTCTGCACTCACAGGAACTCAGTTTCTACTTTAGAGCCTCTGTGATATTTCTAAAATGAAAATATGCTCACCCCTTTCTGTTGCCATAGGCCCTCATGGCACTGGGACCAAGTCCAGTCTCCCTACTCAGGCATCAAGCACCCAGGACTCTCCAGAGTCTATGTTGCCACATCTAGATGTCCCCTTGGTGTGCCAGACCTCACCTTAGAATGCCCACCTAGCTGCTGTTCCCCACCAACTTTACTTCTCCCCCACTCCAGGAAGATATTAAGTTTCCTACTTGGGATGAGCACTTGGTAGACACCAGTATCTCTATCACCAGGTGTCTTGTCTACAGTCCGAATAGATGCAGATAAAGATGGAGAGTCAAAGTCCCCAGACACTGGGTGACTAAACCAAACCAGGATGTCAGAATGCCAGGATGCCAGAATAGGACAAATTCAGTCCCCTCCCTCTCCTGAGATGGGGAAGACATCTTCTCCAAACTCCCTTTAGCCTTCTGGGATGTGTTATAGTCTGGTTGACTTGTCAAAAGAGAGCCCCTAAAACCAAGGAGTTGGCTTCAGTTGTCTTTGCATTCCTAGCTCCTGGACAAAAGGAAGGAATAAATCATCAGAGGAGGTAATCACTGGTAAATGTAACAGCCACAAAAGAATTTCACAATTCTGCAGAAGCACACACTGTATGGTTGTTCTGAAAAGTCCTAGCTACACAGTGGATGTATATACACAGCCTCTCGGTGCTCGTGCAATGGCTGATGTACTGTAGAAATCACCTTTAGCAAGGTTTGGTCTCCGGCTCCTTCCCCCTCACGATTCCAAAGGCTTCTTAGTTCTTGCAGTTAGCTGTGTAATCAGGACCTGATTTTGAATCCTCTATTAAATATATTAGAAAAATTAATTAGCTGCCCAATTCAATGAGTTTTGCTGCACATGGATTATAAATTATATTTATCCAGATGTTTAGCAGATCCATACCAAACCATTTAAACATAAAACAGATAAGTTCTTTACATCTAATTTTCGGCTTCCCAAGAATCTGTCCTCAGCAGATGGCTGTGCAAATGAACGCTAGGAAAAAAATTAAAGGCTGTCTGTATCTTTCAAATTGACATGGGGAGCAGTTGGGTTCTGCTGAAACTAAGAATGACCACAAAATGTAATTATGATTGTAATGAGAATGGGTTAAGCTTAAACTATTTCTCATTTTCATTGCAGTCACTGCCACAAGATGGAGTGGAGATTAATGCCAGGCCATTTCCTGTCCTTGTTATATTCTTTGTCATTAGAATTAAACATCATCATTTGAGCATCTCATGTATACTAAGAAGGATGGTCAGGGAGGAGCGGCCAGAGCACCAACCGGGCAGATCTCTGACTGCTCCACTGACTCCTCTAAGGTGGAAGCAAGAAGGAAATCAGGCCCCAAATCTCACATTTCAAGCTCCATTATGACAGAAATAGAGCGAGAAACAAGAAGGGGGAAAAAACAGACAGATATTGGTCAGGAAGGACAGCTATGAACTTTGTCAGCTCTTGAGGGGCTTGGGGACTGTGATGAGTGGCAGAAGGGAGGGCAGGATGGGTTGAGGATAGGATAAAGGGAAGTGAGGTGGGAAAGTTCAAGGAAATAAAAATCATACTGTCATCCAGGGAGGTGCATGGTGGATCTACTGTGTGTATTAGTTTTCTGATCACTGGGACCTAAGTCCTGACAAAGGGCCACTTAATTGAGCAAGTATTTCTTTTGCTTCACGGCAAGAAGAAATGCCATCATAGTGGGAAGCCGTGGTGGTGTTGGTGCGTGGAGACTGTGGGGGCAGAATCATGAAGCTGCCTGCTCATACCTCAGCGGACCAGAAAGAAGAGGAAGTGGACTGCCCATCACTCAGTTGGCTTCTCTCTTTTCACTTCTACTTGGTCTAGGATCTTAGCCCATGTGACAGTGCCACCCTCATGCGGGAAGAGTCTTCCTTCCTCAGCCAGATCAGTCTAGAAACACCCTCACGGTCATGCCTGGAGTTATGTGACTCCTAGGTGATTCTAAATCCAGTCAGGATGACAATAAACACCAGCAACTGTACACCAGAAGACCACAGAGGTGAAAGAACGGAGACCAACAGACCAGCCAATCTGATGGAAATACTGAGGCCTATGCATAGAAGCAGCCAGCATGCTTCTCAATCCAGTGCACCAGACAGAACGCTGTATGGACTTGGGAGACCCAGCTAAAACCGTCTTTCTCTTCCAGTAACACCAACCACGCTGCGACATCTCCATCTGCTTCCGTGTCTATTTTCACTTGGCCCATGGCTCTCAGGGAGCCATCACTTAGAGGAGCGGAGTGGGTACTTACCAAATGTTTGCTAGGGGGGTAACTAGCATGTCGTCATCATTTGAAGGTGTTACGGGCTCTTGTACAATCACCACTTGCCCACTCGATCTTAGCCAAAGGACCAAGGAAGCGATTAGCCAACGCCTGTGGTACCTAACTTCCATAAGCCAGAGCTGATTCATGGTGCTGGCTATGGCAGCATTTTGCCTCTCGGTTCTCTATGCACTGCCAGAAGTCGAGGGACGGCATTAACAATTAGCATGTTGAAGACTGAGACACTGGAAGAGGGGCGGGGTTTACAGAGGAAATTTGAGTGTACTTAGCACAGTCAAGAGAGAAGATCTGGGCCGCTACACTTCATTTGCTTTCCTTGATAATTGGTTAGCATGGTTGAGCACTGTTCCTGAGCTTACTGGAAATCTGTATATCAAGTCATAGTCTCCACCTAAGTTTGTAGTCAAGTTGATGGGTTAGGGTGTTGCTGAGGTATAGAAGTTCTTTCTTTATTCTGGGTTCCAGATCTTTATCAAATGCATTGTTCTCAATACATTTCTCCTATTCTGTGGGTTGGATTTTTTTTTTTTTTTTTTTTGTTTATTTGCTGTTTCTGAGAGACTCCTATAACCCAGGCTGGCCTCAAACTTCCTTGTAGGCAAGAGTGAATTTGAATCTCTGGTCTTTTTGCCTCCATTCCAGAGTTCTGGGATTGCAGGCATGCACCACCACCACCCTGTTCTGGGTTTATGCAAAGCTAGGGATGGAACCCTGGATTTTATGCATCTCCATCTTCCAGTGTTTCCACTTTAATAACATACAAAGGTTTGTGATCCTGATGGAGTTCGAGTTATTTTGCCTTTGGTTGTTAGTTTTAGTTTTCTATCTAATACATCATTACTTAATCCACTGTCACAAGAATTTCCAGTTGCCTTCCAAGAGCTATATAGTCTCTGCTCTTTGACTGAGATCTTTTTAATCTATTTTAACTTAATTCTGTCAGTGGCGTAAGGCAGGGACACCTTCCTCTCTGTGTAAATAACCAGTTTTCTCAGTTCCGCTTGTTGACAAGACTGGCCATGGCCCCACTGAGGAGCTAGAGAGTTTTTGTCATAAGTCATAAACACACAAACCCTGCCTCTGTGCTTCCGGTTCTAGTCTATAAGTCTATATCTGACTTGAATCAACACTCTGCAGCTCGACCCACTGCGTGAACCACTGAATAGGGTGTTGGAAGTTGGAGAATGTGAGTCCTCCAACTTGGTTATCATTTTACAAAATTGTTGCGATTCTCTTGAAAATAACCAGTTGGGGTTTGGATGAAAATTGTTTGGGCTTCAAAGATCAACTTGAAGAAGACTGTAGTCTTACCAGTGCCAGATCTACTAACCCATGGACACCAGATGGTCTTCACTTATTTAGGTCCTCCTCTATTTCATCTTTATTTCCTAGTCTTCTGTGTACAAGTCAGTCTCACGATTCTGCTGTTAAATATCCCCCTTAGATAGTTTGAGCGAGATAATTTCATCCCAGGGCTCGTCATGATTCCCATGCGTTGCTCTTGCATTCTGCAGCATTCATGCATCCTTCATTAGCTCCAATGCAGAGGGGGAGAGTCTGACTTCCCTGTACAAGCCTGTGGTTTCTGCAAATAGAGACTCTTTGCTGCTCCTTTGGAATTTGGATCCTTTTTTTGCCTTTCTTGCTTATCTAACTGTTCTCACTGCATTAACTTAAAATGTGTTCCCCCCCACACACACACACACACCTCGCGCCGCCAACAGAATCATGGGCACATGGAATAGAGGCCTGGTCTTAATTCCCTCATTGTATAGTTATCAAACAGGACATGATCTACGAGAAATGTCTAGTAGATATTTAGCTAATACAAGAACATGAGACTAAGCATTTTACTTTTTTAAAAAAAAATATGAATTTCTAAAGAAAAACATAGAACTAACTCACCAAACACCATACACATTTTTAAATTTAGTTAGCATACAATAGCCATCCATACACAAGGATATAGCATGATAATCTGACACATAAATAAATATATAATGATAGAATTTAGGTGATAAGTATTTCCATCTCCTCAAAGATTTACCAAATCTGTTTGCTCTGTTTGGCTGTATTGAGAGAAAGTCTCACTGTGTAGCTCAGATGAAACTTGAACTCATCATCCTCCTGCCTCAGCTTTTCAAGTGCTGAGATTACAGCAGCAAACCACTGTGCCCACAAGATTTGTCCTTTCTATGAGCTGGCAGCCCTTGACTTCCTATCTTCTTATTTCAAAATATATTCTAAGTCTTTCTAGACTACAATGACCATCATGGGAACTCACCTTCCTCTCACGGCACCCCGACCCAGTCTTTGTGCTCCCCAACCCCTTTCTTCTAGAGATCGATTCTGATTGATTTTTTTTTTTAGCTTCCACAAATGAGTGAGAACAAGTGATATTTGTCTTTCTGAACCTGGGATAGCTCATACTTTTTTTTAATGTGAGAAAGCAGGAATACCAAAGATGCCTATGAAATATTCTTGCCCTCATATTAATTTACTGGCGCTAATCCTAGCTGGTAGGAAACACATGCCATAAAGGTACAGACATGACGACACAGCAAGGAAGCTGATGGGCCAATTCAAATGCAGCCCTTTTCTACATGGTAGCTGGTCCATCTCTCTACGTCAGAGTAGCATGAGAGAATCAAAACCTGTGTGAGACTATTCTACAGTAGAAGTTACCTAATGAGAATCATAAACAATTGTATTGTTTGCTTTGAAAATATACACCCAGAAGAGATACTTAGCAATTTGGAGAACTTGCTTTTACAGAGGACCCAGTTTCAGTTCCCAGCTCCTACAAGGCTATTTACAATCATCTATAACCCCAATTCCAGGAGATTCACCACCCTTCTAACCTCTGCAGACACCAGACACACATGTAGTGCACATATATACATGCAAACAAAAACTTATACCTATAAAATAAAATAAATAACTCTAAAAGAAATACACACCCAAGGACTAGGGAGCTAACTCAGTTTAACAGTGTCTATAGAGAATCACCATTCTGGTGACATTCCATATTATACATGCATGATTCTTATATTCACTTTCCCTTCCTCTTTTAAGAGAAATATACATGGAAAAAGAAAATAGTTACATAAACCATTAAAAAGGGCATCTAGGGGCTGGGGAGGTGGCTCAACTGGTCAAGTGCCGACTGGGCAAGTGTGAGGGCCGGAGTTAGAATCCCTACCACATATGTCCAAACAGTGATTCAGTAGCACGTGCCTGCAATCCCAGTGAAGAGGGGCAGAGACTGGATCCTGGGGAGTCCAGCCAATTGGTGAGCTCCAGGCTCCAAGAGAGGCCCTATCTTAAAAGATAAAGTGGAAACCATATGGTGGGTGGCACAGGTCTTTAACCCTAGCACTCAGGAGGCAGAGACAAGTGGACCTCTGTGAGTTCGAGGCCAGCCTGGTCTACAGAGTGAATTTCAGGATAGGCTCCAAAACTACAAAGAGAAACTCTGTCTCAAAAAAGAAAACAGACAAACAAACAAACAAAAAAAAGATAAAGTGGAGTTTGATTGAGGAAAACACCCGACAATGACCTCTGACCTCTGCACATTCACATGTATGCATGCAGCACACATACATGCATTCATACACACACTATATATAACATATATGTGTATATATATAAAACGTATATATAAAATATTTCCAACTTCCTGTCCTCTGTGACCAACCTCTTCCTGTTGGAGGATGGCACTTCTCAGCCCACTGGGCACAGGATAAGTAAATGAGAGATGAGAAGGATAGGCGTGATCCCTGCCCAGCTGGAGCCTGAAGCTAAAGCTCCGTTTAGTCCATCTCCCTTCCCGGAAAGGAACTGTTCTTTTAGTCGTGGTCCCCACAGCTGACGCCAGCCAGTCCACAATGGACATGAAGTCTGAGCTAGTGGTAGGGAGCATGGTGCTTGGAGCTAGTCTGTGAAGACAGCTTAAGTTGGCTAATACAAACAATCGATATTAGATACTATAATGGAAGTGCCCATAATCTGTAAACGTTCGTGGTTAAGATTGTGGAGCTGAAGTATCTACGACAGACAAATTTTCAAGATGGCCCCTAGATTCCTATCGTTGATTTGAAGTCCTTTATATTCATCTCTTCTTGAACAGAGTCAATCCATAGAGAGAATCCTAAATGTGCCTCACCTCATTGGGTCAGCTCTAGAAGAAGGTAAAAGGCCAGAGGATGGACAAACGGCCATGATGTGTAACTGCCTGTTCAGAGGGATAGCCATAGATGCCAAGATCTTAATCTCTCAGCCCCTGGGACCACATTCTGGCAACGACCTGTGAGCTCAGAACAGTCCGAGCCAGTGACAACCTAGCTTGGTTGAGTCCCTGATGACATCTTTGTGGCCCCTCACAGAGGATTTAGCTAAATTAAGGCCATGCCTTTGCATCATGGACGCTGTGACACAATGACCGTGAACAGCATAAGGAGCTCAGTCATGGTGATTTGTTGTGCTAGGTAGACACGGTGTCTATGGTGTTCTTTAAAATAACTTAAAAATGACTTGAGAGACTAACCAGGCAAATGTGACCTATCTTATTTCTGCTTCTATCTGAGAGATGGGCTTATTAAGTTTATTGGGATAGTCTGCTCACTTTTCTGAAAATTTGAAACGTTTCATAATAAAAAGTTATCTGAAGGTATGTTATGAGCTGTTCATTTCTCCTAGGTCAGCGCCGGCAAGTCCATTCATTTTGGGCCTTCCAGTCATCAGCATAGTGTCCACCATTAATGCATGCTCCAAAAATCCTTGTTAGATCAATTAATTGGCCTAGCGATAAGGAGGGGGTGTCAATCTGATTGTTACAGTTGCCACACTAGTTTATTCCAAACCCTAAAAGTCACTTTGCAAATGCAAGAACTGAGGCCAGGAGGGTGTGACTCAAAGTCAAGCAGCAGGCGAGACTGGGATTCCCATCTTCTGAGTCCTGGTTCAACATTCCCTGACATTGGAGTCTATGTGCCATCCAGCTTCTCCATGGGATTCAATGGGGCTGCTTCATGCTGGTTTATCAGGAGAATTTACGTGCAGGGCTCCAGTCATATTGAGACATCCGTTAGGAAATCCAGGCAGGCAGGTTAAATGTTAATTTCCTTTCTACTGTACCATTTTCTAACCTCCTTCGATGAATCAAAGTGAGTAAAAGGTTCTTCACTTGCTGACATAAAACAAATTGAACAAATTACATTACTTAACTGAGGAAGAACCAGTCACACCACTGATTCTGGCCCAGCCTCTGCTGAACTCTTCCTCTTTATTAACATTCATTTGCAAATGAGTTTGCATTTCTAATGTAGCGCGGCATTGATCTCATTAGCATATCTAACTGCATCCGTCCTTGGGCCTGTTCCTGGGAGCACTGTGAACCTGCCTGGCAGGGTGCTATAAGGTAGCTCAGCACATCCTCCCAGGCCATGAATCACAATCAAAACCAGACCATGAATCAGAGCTGTAGGTAGAAACCATTTCTAACGATGACATCAGTAACTTCAGAGCTTTCAGAGGGGGCTCATAACAGAGTGGGTGGAAGGCAGGGAGGAGCCATGCCTTGGACCCCTCATTCCTCAGCCTTTGCGGCAAACCAGGGAGGCCTGGGCCTGTCCTCCAGTAGCCCCCAGAAGATCACAGGGGTTTTCATGTCGCAGATAGAGATGATAACCAATGACCCCACAGAGCTCCCTTCAGAGCTGCCCCAGAAATGACCAGTTGACATGTGTCTGAAGGATTGGGGATCAGAAGTAGAGTGTCCTCAAGAGGCCCCTAATAGGACCTCAACAGAAGCCAAAATGGCCCGAGATAATAAAAGATTAAAATTTCCCACCTTGGGGGTCTAGTCAGAATGTAAAATGTCCCCCATAGAGTCTGTGTTTAAACACTTGCTCCACAGTTAGTTGTAGAGGTTGTGGAACCATCACGAAGGAAGGCCTAGCTGTCAGTGTAGATCACTGGGGCGGGCTTTGATGAGGACACTCCCTTCCAGTGTTGGCCAGAGCTTTCTGTTCCCTGGTCCAAGGATGTGTGAGAAGCTCCACCCTCCCACCATCATGAGCCTGGTCATGCTTCTCCCCCCACCACACCCCATGAAACAAATTGAACAAATTACTTAACTGAGGAGCCATTAGTCACACCACTGACTCTGGCCCAGCTTCTTTATTAACGTTCATTCACAAATGAGTTTGCATCTCTAATGTACCAAATAAAAGCCCAAATCAGCTTTGATAATGGCAACTAGTAAAGTACCTGCCACAGTTACTGTTCTATTGCTATGAAGAGGCACCATGACCAGGGCAACTTATAAAAGAGTACATCTAATTGAGGGTGAGCCCATAACCCTCGAGGTGTGGGATGTATAGCAGCAGGCAGGCAGGCATAGCTCTGGAGCAGTAGCTGAGAGTTTACATCTAATTCATAAACAGTAATCAAGAGAGAGAGAGACTAGGCCTGGCACGGGCTTTTGAAACCTCACAGTCTGCACACACACACACACACACAAACAATAAAAGCAATGAAGGAAGACAGCCAACATCGACCTCTCAACTCTACACAAATGTGCACAGATATCCTGCACACACTTACACACCAAACAAGTGAATTCATTAAAAGAAAAGCACACAGACAACAAGCACCCTGAGGAGCCAGGTTCTAGGCCAGCTCTCCCCAGCAAGGCTACCCACAGCTCGTGCATTGTTGATATAGTTTCACACGTAAGGCTCATTGCTCTGGTGACATAGCCGGACCCCAAGCCCGTGTCTAGGCCTCTCCAGAGGCCCTTTGTCTTTCTCTGGGAGATAAGGTCTCAGGAGCCTCTTGTCACTAGAGCAATGGATTTTGTCGGGGAGCCAGGACGCTGACAAACGACACCTGGGGCACCCATCACTAACTTACTCTCCTGGCCTTTTGTAGTTCAGCCTAGCCCGAGGAACAATTGAAGGAGAAGAACTTAAAAAAAAAAGAAAAAAGAAAAGAAAAGAAAAAAACCACTTTAAATTTCAGACCAATTCAATTTGGGAATATCAGTCGTGAGGCGAAGCTTCTAGACAGGGTTTCTAAATGACTCATCCTCTTCTCTGTCCATTTCAGGGGAAAATGAATGTTGCTGCTAACATTTGACATCAATCGCCCGATCACATGTTGTCCCATCGTTACTCAGCGCTGACACAGAGGCAGAGGAAAGAGACCTCTGCTCAAATGGTACTCGCAGACAAGGAACCAATTCTCAGCCCCTGGTAATGACAGAGCAGGGAACAAAATGGAATTTGGCTAAAGAAACCCGGGTGGTGAGTCATGACGGAGAGGAGGTGGGACCCAATGTCGCAGAACAGCTTTGTGTGCCACCTTTAGTTATCTGCATACTTGGTTGCAGCGTGCCCTTGATGAGCCTGCCGTGGAAATGTCAGCACCAGGGCGGAAATAGTGAGGCATGGCACGTTGACACGCTGCTTTCAACTTTAAGACCAGGCACGTGCTCATCCTGTAGAGCCCCATGAAGAATATCACGGCTACTGCTGTGATACAAGATACAGGAGAGCTAACCTGTGAGTCCATGGCCAAGCCATGGAAGAGAAGAGCTGGAACAGCTGGGGTTCGGAAGCCCCTGGCAAGCCCTGTGCTAGATAAAAGAGCAGGTTAGGAGCTGCTGAAGTCCTCACTGAGAGGTGAAAAGCTAACAGGTATTGTAGATTCTCATCACTATGATTCCTGCAGGCAGCTCAATTACGTGAGAACATCTCGATATCATGACCCAGATTCAAAATGGCCTTCCTGGTAAAGCCAGGAGCAAGTAGGCAGATTGAGGATGCGAACAGCCACAGAAACACTAAGTATTTTCCTTCCTTCTCTGCTGTCTTAAGGAGACCATAGAGCTGACCTCCAGCACCTTTAGCAAACTCTGCCTTCTGAATGGCTTCCATGTGGACCTGGGCTTCCAGAGGCAAAGATGAAGTATGAGGTAACTGGGAACGGTCCCACTCCTCCCTGACACACCACCCAGGGACAGACGGTGATGGACAGATCTTTCGTGAGGCAAATATGCTGACCATCAGCCTGGAGTCTTCCTTCTTTGTCTCTGTAAGGCACACAGACAAGAGAGACCATGACCTGGCTTGGGTCTTAGGTAGAGAGTCTCCACAGTAATTCTGTGAGCGTATTTTCCCTGGATTTTCCCATCTTCCATTAGTTGTATTTTCTGGAGGTGCAACTTTTGGAGACCTTGCACTGGGTACTAAGTAGTAAGAGGGAAGGAGCGCTGCCACCTCCACAGACCCTCGATGAGAAGAGTGTCAGGACTCGGTGACAACAAAACAGGTGTGGGACAAGGTAGTGGGCAGATCAGAGAAACGACAATGACAGAGGTGTCAAATCGGAGACGATACGGTCCCGTTTATGGAGGAGACTTCTCAGGAGCACAGTGAGGAAAGCTCACTTGGCCAGTGAGCCAAGTCCTGTCAGGAGAGGTGGCTCTGCCAATTATCCACAGAGAGGCAGCTGAGGGGGCCCTGAGATCACTGGTGCTTACCAAGGAAGATGCACACACATGCAAATATTTATTTGGAACCAATTCTGAACGTGCATAAAGGACAAGAATTTAAATGACTCACAGACGTGAATGGAAATGCGATGGAGTCCCGTAGGTAAAGGGAACTCTTGCCCCCATGAGTTCTTGTCAAAATAGACATGGCCCCTTCTTCATCATTTAATTGTGTGGGCTCATCCCCTCTCTGCCATCGAATATTGGCAGGGCTTGCTTATTTTCCTAAAAGCCTTAAATTCACATATGTACATTTCTGTTTGCCTGCAATTAGCGTGATGTATCTATTCAGAATAACTACAACATCCCGTCCTGGTAATGAAAAGTGATTAATTACCAATTACACCAAGTATCCAATTTCATGCAATTCACCACTGGGCTGTACCACTGAATTGCTAGCGCTCTAATTGCACACATTAAAAGTTCTAGGTAATTATTGTTGAAAGATCAGTAATATTAAAAATATTGGTTGCGGCTATTATTACATTTGCTCTCGGTACAACCAAGATAGAAGTGTCTGCCGGAGCTGCCAGCCACTTCACCGGGCTATTTCTCTGCCTGGTTTTGCAGCAACTGGTTTTATTTCCCTTTCTCGGGGATTATTACGACAAGTCTATTAAGAGCCCTGGCCTCCCCGTTCTGCAAAGCTTTCATTAAGTGAAACAAGCTTTTTTTTTTTTTTTTAAAAAAAAACTCACTGGTATTCGCCTTTAGCAAAGTCTGGAGGTAATTATCTCGTTTACAGATAACTATGTACCTTCCATTTTTCAAAGCACAAAGAGAAAACTGGCACTAAATGACACTTTCATCCTCGTTAAATTCACTCGCGAGATATCAAATTAGGAGTTTCCAGTACAAATGCCAGCATGAACTCTGACAGCCGCTATCGACAACAGGACCATTTGAGGAAACATCCTCACACCCAAAGCAGAAAGCAAAAAAAAAAAAAAAAAAAAAAAAAAGTTCCGGGAGCTTGTGAAGGGTTTTTGGTCTTTGAGTCTCCCAACACCTGGGCTATACTTCTAGCTGACTGATTTATCTGTGTGTCGGGCACAGTCCAGAGACGGAAGATTCCATGCATACCAAGTGGTTCTGGGCAGCCCAGGGTGGCCAGGCACTGTGGCCGATGACTGCAGCTCAGAAATAGGAAGGAGAGTCTACCCACAGCCATCCAAGGTAGAGCAGGTGCCTAAATGGCACTCAGTGTGCCCCCCAATGAGCTAATTTAAACATCAACACAGAAGCAGGAGGCGGGGCCGGATGCATAACTTTGTGGAGATTGGGAATCCAGAATTCAGAGAGTATGGGTGGCCTTGGCTGGGCATGAAAGGGTAAATAGGAGCTCGTTGGCTACACAAAGAACACCAGAGGAGCTGATGCCTAGCCTTGGGGCTGCATGCTGGCCTTGGAGACAAGGCTCATCCGTTTCAGTAGGTCGTTACATTTTGGACTGTTATAGAAAGCCTATCTGCCTGAATAAATAAAATATGGCACCTGGTGGTAATGGAGACTTACCATAGGAAATTAAGACACTCGGAAAATTATTTTAAAAGCAGGGAACAAAATTGTACAGAGTCTCTCAACTACGTAAAATCACATGCAGGGAAGGCACAGAAAATGCTAGCAGTGGTTGAGTTTTCTTCTTGAAGATGCCTATGTTTTCAATAGTGAGCGTGTATTTGTTTGTTTGTTATTATATTTCCTTACTTATTTGTGGGGTGGGTTGTACATGTGCCACAGTGCCCTTGTGGGAGGCAGGGGTAGGCCTCCGGTCACCAAGCCTACACCTTTGCCTACTGAGCCATCTTGCTGGCCTATGAACTTGTATTTCTAGTCAGAAGAAAAAATTCATCTAATTCAAACCCTACGCAGTGTGCGGAAGACAGAGGACAGCGAGTGTTTATCGCACGAGCAAATGTAAGCAGGAGAGATGGCCGACATCTAGAAGGACACCATCAGTCTGCAGGTTCTGTGAATACTGGTTAATTTTTTGTCAACTTGACACAAACTGGAGCCATCTGAGAAGAGGGAACCTCAACTGAGAAGATGCCTCCATCAGACTGGCCTGTAGGTGAGTCTATAGGGTATTTTCTTGATGAAGAATTGATGGAGTAGGGCCCCGCCCACTGTGGGAGGTTCTGCTCCTGGACAGGTGAGCCAGGAGTGCAAACTCACAAGCAGTTTTCTTCTTGGTCTCTGCTTCAGTTCCTGTCTCTAGGTTCCTTCCCTGAGTTCCTGTCTCTAGGTTCCTTCCCTGACTTCCTTCAAAGCTGTAAGATGAAAATAAACCCTTTTCCTCCCGCAAGTTGCAACTGCTCATGACCTTCCTCATTATAGCAATAGAAACCAGACTTAAAAGTGAGTCACTACAAATCAGTTGAGGAAGGAGAGAGTGCACGAGCAAGGAACTCAGGACCGCGAGGGGTGCACCCACACACTGAGACAATGGGGATGTTCTATCAGGATCTCACCAAGGCCAGCTGGCCTGGGTCTGAAAAAGCCTGGGATAAAACCGGTCTCGCTGAACATAGCGGACAATGAGGACTACTGAGAACCCAAGAACAATGGCAATGGGCTTTTGATCCTACTGCATATATTGGCTTTGTGGGAGCCTAGGCAGTTTGGATGCTCACCTTACTAGACCTGGATGGAGGTGGGTGGTCCTTGGACTTCCCACAGGGCAGGGAACCCTGATTGCTCTTTGGGCTGACGAGGGAGGGGGACTTGATTGGGGGAGGGAGAAGGAAAGGGGAGGCGGGGTGGGGAAGAGACAGAAATCTTTAATAAATAAATAAGTAAATAAATAAATAAAAAGTGAGTCACTAAGAGTGTATTTAGAGTATCATCACAAAGGGTCTGGAAAGTTTTATCAAGCAGTCTTTTTTTGCTGCCAGCCCCGCCCTCTTCACCTTTAACACTGCACCAATGGCCTCCAAAAGTGACACTGTGGCATCTGATTGTAGCAGACAGGTTGCTGGATAGAGCGAGGTACTGGAAGTAAGGACGTCCCCCAGCATAGGCCCGCACCCCCACCAGGCATCCGGGGACTCCCGAGGTGGAATGTTACTGTCACGTTGAGCTCCCTGTGTGGAGAGACACGGGGTTGTAGTTATGTATTCACTGGGCACTTCCTCCATGTGTGCCGCTTTCCTTTTAACATGCTGTAGACAGCAGGCCAACCTACTGTGAGGGAAGCCAGACTATAAAACCTGCCTGATTGATACGGCCCATCACCATTTTTAGGGTCCGTTGCACAAACTATTTTGACAGTTGAGGCTCATAAATTAACGAGCAAGTCCAAAGTGACAGAATGAAGAAGATGTTGTGGTCGCTCCAATTTAACCGCTGGGTGATTGCTCAGAAACTCGGGGTGCAGAAGGCTGCCTCCCTCTTTTGTTCCTGCTTAGCAGGAAGATAAATGTCAGGAAGCAAGGACCCCGGGCACTCAATAATAAAAACCTTTTAGAGAGGAGAGCCTTGCACTAGTTAAGAGAAACCTGCTCCATTTTTCTAGGGGAAAATGGAAGCAATGTTTTCCAAAGGCAGACATCAGCCCCTTATTGAGACTAAAGAGAACGCTGCCAGTGGAAAAAGGGTAGGAAAAAGAAAGAAGAAAGGAGAGAGATCAGAAGAGGAGGCAGAGAGAGGACAGGCTAGCAAGGCTATGAGGACAGGAGTACAAATGGTCGAGAAATTTAAGAGGGGACACCCCTGTGCATGCCAAGGTATTAGCAAGTCATGGATCCCAATTCCCCAATAAATTATTGCAGGACTTCACAGCACTGTGTTTCCTCCAAACAACTGGTGGCTGGGGTATCTGAATTTCTAAAGAGAAGAAACTGATATGCTGATATGTGAGCATGAGGCCGAGACCCTAAAGGGATTTCTGCAGATAGATAGATGATAGATAGATAGATAGATAGATAGATAGATAGATAGATAGATAGATAGATAGATAGATAATAGATAGATAGATGATAGATAGATAATAGATAGATAGATGATTGATATATAGATTATAGATAGATGATGATGATGATGAAGATAGATAGATAGATAGATGATAGATAGATAGTAGATAATAGATAGATAGATAGATAGATAGATAGATAGATAGATAGATGATTGATAGATGATTGATAGATGGTAGATAGATAGATAGATAGATAGACAGATAGATAGATAATAGATAGATAGATAGATAGATAGATAGATAGATAGATAGATAGATAATAGATAGATAGATAGATAGATAGATAGATGATTGATAGATAGATTATAGATAGATAGATGATAGATAGATAGATAGATAGATAGATAGATAG
>JABTXL010000541.1:10003406-10024456 GCA_025134845.1 Neodon shergylaensis
GATTAGAAAGTGGGAGGAAGAGGAATGAATGGATAATGGATAAGTGGATGGATGTTTAAACACTAATGAGCTGATGGATGATGGGTAGATGGATGATTGGGTAGAGAGAACAATGGCTGGACAGAGAGGAATGGGTAGTCAGGCAGCTGTGCCTAAGGTCTCAGTGCAGCAAAGCCCTCTTCAATCCTCTTTTGCACACATAGCTCAGGTCAGCTCTTTCCTCAGATTGGAATAACCGTGCTTTGCTCTCTGGGTTCATGAGGGTTGCAGGAGCCACTCCAGATATCCCCATTGATGGCTTTATTCATCGCTCAGTGGTTTCCCCTGGTCACTTCATTCTCCCACTGGCTTACTCTCCTACCCACTCACCATCTTTCCATGGCAACAGTGTTCCTGCTGGAACACTAAATGGTTCTGCCCTCTGATCCTTTTAGTCTGGGAAACTAGCCCAACCTCCATGGGGGAAACCAAAGTGTGTCAATGGACAGTCTGATGTCAGGGTAGAATCTGCCACAAGATTCTCTGGTCCAGCTTTCCCATATAGAGAGGACTCAACTATAAACACCTGTGTCCAAAGTGTCCTTTTACTCATTTTGTTGCCATTGATTTCTTCATATGAGGCAAGACACCTCCAAAGATATGTAGTGGGAATTAGATAATATTAACAGATCGGCATGGCAAATTCTCAGAGATGGAGATAGAGAAACACACTCAGGGAGCCAGAGCAATACATCCTGAGAGGGAAGGATACATTTTGCAGTTGGAGTACTGTTAAGTTTATCCAGAGAAACCGAGACAGTAGGCTAGATAGAAGGAGTCTGTCATGAGGATTGGCTCACAAGGAAGGCTGAGAAGTGTGGCAATCAGCCATTTGTAATTTAGAGACCAAAGGACAGGCAACAATACAATTCAAGACCTGAAGCCCAAGGAGCACAGCGCTGACAGAGTAAATCCAGTGTGAGGATAGGAGTAGACGGTGTCAGGCAGGAGGGGTAAAGTCTGTCTTCCTCCATTTGGAGTTCTCATCAGGATCTCAATGGAAGATGCTAACTCACCATGGGGAGAGTTCTCTGCTTCACTGAGCACAAAGCAAACACTAATTTTATCCAGAAACAATCCTCATGGCACACCCACAAATAATGTGGAGCCAAATATCTGGGTACCCAGTATACGGTCAAGTTAACCGTGGCAGCAAAGAAGCAACAAGGTCTAAACCCAGCCTAAGGCTGAATCCAGCTGGGGAAGGTCAGCAAACGCCACACAATGGAGTTCAGGGAATCTCAGCACCATTGTCTTTGGTCCCATGCATCAAGGATTAATTCCATAGTCTCCGAGGAATAAAGGATCGCACATCCAAGGAGGAGCTACAGACCAAGAGCAAAGACCATCTAAGGGTAGCTGGCCAATAGGCTTCATACAGAGGCCCCAAGTGCCAGACAAGGGGATTAGACTTGGCTTCGGGGGACTTGCTGAAGGATACAATGCAAGAGAATGGTTGTGACAGATGTCTGCTTAGAAACTGTAGAGTCTCCAGTCAGTCCTGTCTGTTTAAGGTGCTGTAAAGGGGAGCTAAATCAGAAGAAACAGCAATTGGCATTCCCTGTGGTACGAGGGGCCTCCACAACTTGTTCTTCATGCTTAAGATTTCCACTCCATACCAGCAGAGCCCACACTGGCAGGTGATGGTAACAGATGCTACCAAAGCCTGGCCTCTGACTATGACATGGGCCATGGGGAGGCTGCGCCTCTGTGGAAGATCAAGGTGCTCTTGAGACACAGAGAACCTCAATGTTAGATTGCATTCTCTGCCACTCTGACTAATTCAGTCTCAAGTTATTTCCAGCATAAAGCCATAGCCTCGATGTAGAAACCCCAGTGCTGTAGAAGACAGGACCATGGCCCACCCGTTTGGAAGAGGAAAGGTCAATTCTGTGCTCTATTAGAAATGAGCAGAAGGTGTTTCATACCTGGTTGATTGCACAATCAGGCATATGAAAGAAAATTAAATGGTTTTTCCTAATTATGCCATCAGGACTATCTGGGCTTCTTTTCTTTCTGTGACCTTTTCCTCCCAAAGGCCCATAACAACATGCAGCTTCTTTGCAGTGGCTGAACTTAGGGAGGAGGCCAAAGGATCATTTAGTGATTGGCTTTTCTCTCCTCCTGCCAACAGTGCGGATACATATTTGAGCACAGATCAGAACACCCATGTGCAGGACAGGCAGCCCCTTAGCAACACAGATATACCTAATATGGGGTAAAGATAAAGTTTCAACCCTCCAAAACTCCCTTCTGAAGAGAGACTATTGCATAGCAAATGCTTACCTGCAAATCCCACCTCACTTTACTCTTTGGTCTAAATATTGAAAACAAGGATCTCACATCTTTCAAGGATTAAGCAGACCTCAGCTCCTAGATACTTCCTCTCCCTTGTTATATGTGGAGATGCTAAATGAATCAGAGCACCCAAATGAAATACACAGATAACTTTGGAAATAGGAGAGGGAGGCCTCTGGGTACCAGGGTGAAGAGAGCATTCTGAGTACGGTTAACAAACACAGAAAAGCATCACTTGGGATCCAACAAGACATGAGATCCACACATAGAGTCCAAGGTCAGGGCTGAAGGGCAGAACGCCTGTATGAGAACATGGATTGGGCCCTTGACCCACATAGATAAAAATCTCCAACTGAGACACAGCTTAATAGAGTGGTCCCCTCCAAAGACCTCCAGTTAAATATGGCTAGAAAGTTCTCACCTCAGGAAGCAAGAACCAGATAACATCTATTGATGAGGCAGACAATGAAAGCTCTCCAATCCTCCAAGCAATGAAAGCCCCAAGCACACAGAGGTGAGGGGTCCAAATTTGTACAAAGCGTATAATTACGGAATCTAAAGACAGGGCAGTCAGTGGCATGGCTGTCTCAGTAGCTAAAGTGATGTCACAATAAATTCTATCAATTTATTGTCCTGAAAATTTGTAACTAGAAGATACTAGAAATATCCCCATTTAGTAACTCATATGAAGATAACAGATGTAGGCGAATATCACCAATGAATGGGGAAACCATTAACCCGGCAACGCCATTCGCATTTACAATCTCAGAGGGCAGAAGCAGCCCAAGCATCCAACAACAAACAGATAAAAGATGGCACAGGCATACAATGGAATCGTATTCATTCTTAAAATTTGAAGGATTTGGGTGGGATATGGCAGCACACACCTTTAATCCCAGAACTCAAGCAGATCTCTGTAAATTTAAGGGCAGCCTGGTCTACATAGCAGCCAGAGTTACAAATGAGACCCTATCTAAAAAAAAAAAAAAAAAGTCCTGTTCCAAGCAGCACCATGGATCAACTTTGAAGGCATCACGAGGTACAATAAGCCAGCCACCAAAAGACAAAACTGTAAACTATGCTTACACACGTAAGGACCTAGAGTAGTAAGGTGTAGAGACAGGAAATGTATTTTCAGTAGGACCCATATTTTTGTCTTTCTACCCAGTGTTACTGGTGGCTGATGTGTAATTATCTAAGAGTAAGTAATTTATTTATTTTTAAATATTTTAATTGAAAATAACTCATACAATATATTCTGACCATGGTTTTCCTACTCCCAACTCTTCCCAGTCTTCCTTGATGCTCCATCCTTCCAACATCATTCTCTCTCTCTCTCTCTCTCTCTCTCAAAAGAAAAAAAAGCAAACAAAAAAATCCTGAACAAGCCAGAATTTAGAAAACAAAATAAAACAACAAATAAAAAACTGGACATGACAGGACTTTCCTTTAATCCCAGCACTTAGTAGGCAGAAGCAAGTGGATCTCTGTGAAGTCAAGGTTGGCCTGGTCTAGATAGTAAGTTCCAGGACAGCCAGAACGACATAGAGAGACCCTGTCTTAAAAGAAAGAAAGAAAGAAAGAAAGAAAGAAAGAAAGAAAGAAAAAAAGAAAGAAAGAAAGAAAGAAAGACAGACAGACACACAGAGGAAACAAACACAAACAAAAACAAAACTCATAAAAACACAAAATCTGAAATCCTAGTATTCAAGTCAAAGATCAATAAGACAAAAAGGAGGGAGGGAGGGAGGGAGGGAGGGAAGGAAGGAAGGAAGGAAGGAAGGAAGGAAGGAAGGAAGGAAGGAAGGAAAGAAAAAAAAAGCCCACACAAAGCAATATGAGATCAAAATAAGTCTACCACTGTGTTTATTCTGTTTTGGCCGTCTACTAATAGGCACGGGGACTGCCATGAAGGGGGTGAAGTGTGGGTAACACACTCAGAGAGGCTCCACTGGAGAAAACTAATATTTTCCTTTGCAAGCAGAAGTCACTGGAGATGGCTTCTTTCTCAGTCCGAGAAAGATTGTGTCTGCTTCCCCCGTCAAGGCTGGGACCTGCCTGGATTGAACCTGTACAGGCCCTGCACATATTGCCATAGTCTCTGGGAGTTCAAGTGCAGACCCAGCCTGTTGTGTCTGAAAGACACGGATTCCTTTGTGCCGTCCGTCCCCTCTGGCTCTTACAGTCTTTGCACCTCTTCTTCTGCATAGCTTCCTGAGCCCTGAGCAGAGGGGTCTGATAGAGACACCCCATTTAGGATTGAGTGTCCCAAAACGAAAGTCGAAATTTTTCTTTATAAAGAACAGAAATCTATTTCCTCACAGTTCCAGAGGCTGTGGAGCCGAGATGAAGGCACCAGCAGGTTCAGGGACTGGGGGAGGATATTCTCCGTTTCTATGATATCACCTCCAGAGGAGATGGATGCTGTCTTCCCACAGCAGGTACAACAACAAGCGAGCCTTACGCTCTGAAAAACCTCTCCTAGAAAGATCTTAACCCACTGCGAGGGAAAAACTTCATAACCTAATCCCCTCTGAAAAGCCCCATTACCTCTGGATACCATCATATTGGCAACACCGGGGACTCCATTGGAACCCCAGCAGGAAGAAGTTCTAGAAAAGACTGGGGTGATGGGTGCGTAGAAGTTTGGGAACATTTCATTTAAGTTGTCCCACCCTAGAAATAGAATTAAAACAGTTACTGAAGTCAAGTGCTGATTTGTCTTAGGAATGGCAGGCTAAACTACAGAGCCCTGATTAGAAGCAGCTAGCACACTTCAGAGCTTTACATAGTTCACAGTTTCTTCAAAAATAGAAATGATGTTTGAGCTTGATGTAGGACACTTAGGAGATAGAGACAGGAGGGTCCAAGGTTCAAAGTCAACCTCAGATGTATAGTGAGCTTGAGGCAACTTATATGAGACACTGTCTCAAAAATGTGCGTGTGAGAGAAAGAGAGAGACAGGGAGAGAGACAGAGACAGGGACTTTTTAAAAATGGATGGGCAAGATGGGATGTACTTAAAGAAAATACCAAACATGTACTGTGAACCTGAATTTGGCCAGTTATTCAAACATACCATATAAGAGAGATTTTTATGGCAACTAGAGAAATTTAATCTGGAGAGATAGAGCAATGTTATTGTTATTTAATTTTGTTTACTATGATAATGGCATAGGGTTATATAGATGGGAGGAGCATGGAAAGACATGATATCTGGGATTTACTGAAAATAATGCATCATGTTTGTAACAGCAACGGTAATAGTGGTAAGGATGATGGGTAAGTGAAATAAGATTACCAAAATGTTTCATGTTGCTGAGGCTGATTGGCAATGTTCTAATAGTCTTATAGGATTTAGAAGAAGGAAGAATAAAGAAACCAAGAAATGTTATTTGTTAATGTAAGTATGTATGTTAAAATGGGAGGGTAGCCACTAAGAAAACAGAAATAACACACAAATTTTGATTAACCCAATGTAAGACAGTCAGCACAATATCAAGAATAAATCCAGTTAGACTAGAGTCTTGAGTAAAATGAGTAGAAAGGAAACATTCTCTACACAAACGTTACATAATAAACAAAGCGAGTTTGAACTTGAGACATCTCACAAGCCCAGTGGTAACTCGTAGGTACTGGCCAACTTTCTTTAGTGGTTCCTCGTAAGCTATGGGCCACAGCTGTCCTGGAAACCAGGGGTCAAGAGTTTGTGCCTATGATAGAACCAGTGTGTCCAGGTCAAGAGCAAAGGTGCCTCTACCAGCTGGCACAGCCCACAGTATCTTTGTCAGACTTGGCCAAGGCATGTCTGTCTGGCGTGGACTCGGGCACTAAGGAACTTGGCCCTCATGAGATATAACTGTGGCAACCCCACAGACAGAGCAGCCTCGGGCCTGGGTGGCATACAACAGAGGTGGTGGGGCTAAGATTGATCTCCCTGAACATTAAAAACATCAGGGCATCAGAGGAGGTCGGGAAATCTCTTTCTCTGAGGAAACCAAATCCTGGCCAATTTTCACGATGAGAAAGAGCAAAGTGACAAGACTGGATGTTGATAGACTTGGAACAATCTCCACTGTGCAGGAGCGATACAGTGCTCTGCTGTGTAAATTTAGAGACAACAAAGGTGCCTGGTGTGCAGAGCGCACCTTGAAGTCATAAGATTAAAACTGTGACGACATATTTTTTACAAGTCTCACATGGGCGGTAAGATGGATCAGTCTCTGACACCCAGGCTTATGTTGGAATTCTAAAAAGATACTTCAACTCAACCTCAGGAGCGTGTGTCTATAATGCCGACACTTGGGAAGTGGAGCCAAGAGGATGCCTGGAGTTCACTAGCCAGCTGGCCTCGCTGAGTGATCTCCAGGTCCAGTCAGAGACCTTGTCTTAAAAAAAAAAAATAAGATAGAAATCTATTGAAGAACATACCTGATACTATTCTCTGGCCTCCACATGCGCTGCACACACATGCACATACATATACACATACCTACATGAACATATACACATAAATACACCACACACACATACACACACACTCATACATGCTCAGCTTAAACTAAATTATAAGATCTTAAAATTGAGGTCTCCTGGCAACCGTGGGCGGGGGGCATA
This sequence comes from Neodon shergylaensis, assembly GCA_025134845.1. NCBI lineage: Eukaryota > Metazoa > Chordata > Mammalia > Rodentia > Cricetidae > Neodon > Neodon shergylaensis. Next base: position 10,010,360 of record JABTXL010000541.1, read on the forward strand.
TTCTATAAGAGGACCACTCCTGGAATTAAAGTCAGGCCTAATAGATCCACTCTGATTTTGCTTTCCTGGGCATGCCCATTGTGAAGAGGAAACCCTTGCAGGAGGGTTTTCTGATTAAATCCCTGTAGTCGCGGGCCCATCCCACGAACTAAGAGCAAGCTCAGCAAATGTGCTGAGCGAGGAAGAGCAATTACCAAGTTCACGGCTCCAGGTTCCGTGCGCCTTGACACCGTCCGGGATAATCACCCCTTTCTCGCTGCCTTCCAAGTTTTATGAAGCTGTTCAGAAAAGTTTCAGGCGTGCTTTATGGCTCTGCGGACTGCCCCTGCATCCATTCCGCAACTTGATTCATTCTGATTAAATTGTTCAACTGTTAATGAGTTTTAGATTGCAATATGGAGAGGCAAACAATTCAGAGCATTAAGGCAGTAAAATATCTTAATATTTCACACGTTCGCACTGAAAACATAAAACAAAAGGCTCATTTCGGGGCGGGGGGGAGGCTGTAATAATTACCTTCTATGAGAATAAATGTGCCAGACTGCCTATACATTCAGAAGGCCGGTGTGGAATTCCATTCGCATGGAGAAAGCCAGCCATTATCTAGAAATCTCATAAATACTTCGAGAGATCCTGAGCTTTTCCCAGCCAATTTCAACAGATGAAATAACCATTTGGACATATTATTCCAAAGAATTTCTGGGACTAGACATTAAAAAAAAAGAAAAAGAAAAAGAAAAAGAATTGACTCTTATTTGCTTGTTTCATGGTCTAATGAGTTTTGCAGGGCTGGGACACTGAGGCATCGCAGGCACAGTAAACTGAGAGCTCTACTCTTTGGTTCTCTCCCTGGCTGTTGGAGGTTCTTGGTCCACCACCTGCTTCTTGTGGAATGCAGTTCATGTGGACAATAACTGAACAGAGAGCCGCTAGCATACATGTAAATGTTCTTTCTCAGAAATGCTCCTTTTAAAATTTACTATTATTATCAGTGTGTGTGTGTGTGTGTGTGTGTTGTGTTGGCAGGCACGCATATGCCACAGAACCCATGTGGGGACAGAGGACAATTTGCAAGAGTTATTTCTCTCCTTCTACCATTTGAATTCTGGGGACTGAGCTCCAGTGTCCAGACAGGGCAGCAAGCGCCCCAGCCCACTGAGCTGTCTCGATGGCTGGGACTGCTTCTTGTGGAGAACTCTCCGGAAGCACAAACTCAGAGCAAGTAGAGGCTTCCAAATTACTGCGGGTCGAGAGATGGCATTGGTCACTTGAGCTCTGAGGAGAAATTCAATTGCTTCGTTTATGAAATAAGAATTGGAACCCATTTTCAGCCTGAAGGCAAAGAGCTTGAACGGATGACTTCGGCTCCTACCAGCTCTAAAAGCCAAGCCACGCTGATTTCAAACTGGCTGTTCATTTGAGCGACTCTTCCACTTCAGAGAAACAAGAGGAATTTGCATTTGACCATGAAGATTGGAGAAGTCTCTCTGTGTGTTCCCTAAAGGAAAGCCACAGTAGTTAGCATCCTATAAAAGCAGATGCCGTACAGTCACAGGATGGGGACAAGTGGCAGGGCCCTCTGAGGGAGCCAGGACCAATGGTGCCATTATGCTGACAAGAACACTGAGGCCAGAGAAATCAGGTGACCAGCTGGCAGCCAAGATCAACCAAAGCAAGGAGATGAGATTAAGAGCGACTGTTAAAAACTGGACCTTAAGGGAGGGGGAGAGGAGTGGGGGGAGGGGGAGAGGGGCGGGAGGAGGGGGAGGGAAATGGGAGGCTGGGAGGAAGCAGGGATTTTTTTTTTCAATAAAAAAAAAAATAAAAAAATAAAATAAAAAAAAAATAATAATAAAAAAACTGGACCTTAAAGCCCAGGCACGAACTGGGTGTCCCAGCCCTGTGCTTCGTGTAGTTCTGCTATGGCCAGGGAACACGGCTTCCAAAGGCCACATGGCTTCCAAAGGCCACATGTTAAAGACTTGTTCCTAGCTTGTTGCTATGGGGGGGAGAGGGGAGAATAGAACTGTGAAGGGGTAGAGGGTGTCATTCAGTAATTGGGCAAGTACCCTTGAAAAGGATTATGGGTCTCCTGCCTCTCTCTCTTCCTCCCCCCTTTCCCTCTCTCTCTCCCCCTCTCTTTCTCTCCCTCACCCTTCCCCTCTCCTTCTCCATCTTTCCCCTGCCCTCCTCCCTCTCTCTATACTGCCCTGCCACAGGCCCAAACACAGTGGAATCAACTAATCCTAGAATGGAACCTCAAAACTGTGAACCAAATCAAACTCGTCTCTTTAGAGTTGATTAGTCCGGGCTGTTTTTACGCTAGTGGAAAGAAAGCCGATCACCCCAGTTACACCTGAATGAGTGGACATCCTAAAGGGCATTTTACAAATGAGAACATTACTGGGCTGGTCGCCTTTGGCCACAGTCCTCGGAGATGGCTGAGCCTGGGACTAGAACTTGGATTTCCTAGTGCCGAAGACAACACCCACCCCACTAGACTCCATGTAGCCTTACAAAGAGCAAACGGCCCTAGAGTCTGCTAAGAGAGCAAGCCAGGAGCATGCGCAGGAGCTGGGCGCATTCCAACAGTACCTCCAGGGAGCTGCCACCTAGGATCGAAACCTTCCCTCTGCGCTTCCCCTTCCTCACAACGCTCCTTTCTGTCCCAAAGCAAAGGAGGCCTGACTGACGGGTACAGTTTAATTAAATTAGTATCAGTTTGTTTCATCTTGATCATTAAAAGAACTATATGCAAGCAAACTGAATTTGCCCGAGCCACATCGGAAGAGATACCCTGGAGCTGCAAAAGACAAGAACTGTGGTTCGGTGTCTTCCTATGACGTCTACAGTCAAGCGTCCACAGCCACAAGAGGGCCAGAGAAACCGGAGCCCGTCCACAGATGTCTCAAGGCAAAATGGCAGCTTCCCTCCTTGCCATCACCCCCACCACCACCACCGTCTATACCGGCTCCAGCCGCCCACGTGAGACACTGGCATCAACAGCACTGACTCTTTTGAACATCTTGTCTCCAGAAAGGATCTCAAGTGCTTTTCAAAATTATACTAATTATCCGAAACTCGGAAAATAACATAAAAATCACAGCATTTTTCCTACCCTGAATTCCTTAGCTTTCTTGATCTTTGGGTTTGATTCAGTAGCTCCTCATTGGCCCACCAATACCACAAGGGAACCCCAGAATTCTCCTCTCCGAAGCCAGCCAAATTGGCAGGCAGGGTGCCCTCAGATATGCCAGGAGGATTAGGCAGTGAAATGGACATCTTGTTTAGGAGAAATTTCTAACAACAACAAACCCTCACGGGCTGTGGATAATTGTAGATACTAATTCCATTATAAATAAACACTAAGCCAGAAGGAGTAAAATGTTTATGAGAATCGCCTGTTACGGGCGGCGTGTGCATGCTCCTAAAGACCCTTTCCGCTCTTATTTTGGTGAAGTATAAGACATCTCAATAGCAACATGAATGCCATATTGTCTAGCAGTTACTATAGCAACTACTAACCATGTAATTTGCTCCTGCCTAAATTAAAACTACCTAGGGTGGCTTTAACTCTCATCTCTTTACAGGATCCTCTTTGATGGTGTTTTTTCTTTAATGAGAATTTTGTCTCTTAAATTGTAGGCAGCCTCACGTGAAGCTGGCTTTTTTGTCTTTGTCTGGTTTCATTTGCTTTATCCCTCCTAGGTATTTATAAGACAGAGCATATTTTCTCGGAGCTATCCATGTTCCATAGTGGTGACTGGTGGGGTAGGCATGGAGGAGAAGGCAATCGCCTCTGAAGAGAACATGAGCCTCCATCCAGCACTGACCTTCACTGCTTGGACTCGACAATTCTTTTCACTTCACATGGTGAAAAGGGATGGCCCAAATGAGGTCATGATAGACAGAGGCCCTGACACCCAGTAAAGAAAAAGGCACAAGAGTTAGTCAGCTTCTGTCTGGCCTCCTTCCCTCAATCCCACACAACAAACAAGCCCAGAGGGGTTCTCCAGCCTCTGAGTGTGAGCAGTGCGTGAGTCAATGTCCCCAAATACTTGCCCTGGAGAAATGACGTCATGCTGAGGAGCACTGGATGAACCAGTAGTTGAGGATTATTAATTCCACTGTAGATTCCTGTCTGGATCTGCTGCAGGAGCCCACTCAATAAACCTGCTTTTGTAAACGATCACTAAAGAGGCTTTTCCCAAAGAACTGAAAATTCTTCAAGGCAGGCAGCAAGGTTCTCAGAAATCTTGGCACACAGGAGCTTAGAACCACCTATGAATTTTGACTGATTAAAGAACCACCTTGATTCTACTCAGAAAACTCTCATTAGAAAGAATGCTCAAGGCCTGGGGACATAGCGTGCTTAGCAAAGTGCCTGCCATGCAAGCGTGAGGACCTGAGTTCAAATCCCCCGGCATATATGTAAAAAGCTGGACATGGCAGAGCACATCTGGAACCCTGGTCCTGGAAGGGGAGGGAGGGAGACATGCAGGTTCGCTGAGGCCGCTGGCCAGTCAGTGTAACCAATCAGTGAGTCCTGAGTTCAGTGAGAGGGCCTGGCTCGAAAGAAAAGATGGAGAGCAATAAAGGGCACCTGATACTGACCTCCAGTCTCCTTGTGCACTTGTACACACACACACACCTACACACACACATGTACAGAAACACACAGAGAAAGACAAAAGAACGGGCCTTTTAGGTCACTATCCAGCACAGAAACATGGACATACAGCGTGAAGTCTCTAGCTGGCCCTCTGCAGGACTTTCAAGGGGCAAGCATGGAAATCCATCTCTACCATTCTCGGTGCCCAGAGGCACGTGTGCCACTAAGCCATGCGCAGCTCTTCTTCATATTAGGTCCTCTTTGCAGACCCTCTGCGCTGTTTGTTTGTGACGATTTCTTCGCAAGGCTTTATTTAAAGCTCCCTGTGTTTGGTGCCGGCTGCTCACGAGCAGCCAGAAGCTAAGAAACAGGAAGTGCTTCGTACCCCTCATCCGCAGCAAGCCTTTCTGTTCGCCTGTTTAATCCTCCAGACTTCGCCGTTTCCCATTTGGTTTTTCATATCATCTCAGGCTAATCTGTCAAGCGTTTGAGACAGCCAAGCCAATCTCCAATTACCGAGGACTTTGCCATAAGCACCACGCCTGCTAATAAGATTTTCATTTGGAGAGATGCCAAGCCGTCCATGTTTTCTCTCATATACAATTTCTAAAACCTAATAGCTTCAGGTTTTGTTTAATGTTAACGTCAACTATTAGCAACAACAACAACAACGGAAAAGGTTCTCAAATGCCTAGCCCGACAGTGAAATACCCCCACTGACAGCTATTTGCAAGGGTAATGTTGTGGAAAACAACATTCATCTTCGAAACAGTTTCATTAGCCCCATCTAGCTGACCCCGCCGCATAGTGTTGTCAAATGTGACGGGCATCAGATTATTGGGAATATGGAGATCAATAAATATGCAACACCCGGGCTTAGAATGCTTCTGGCGCTGGAGCCACACAAATGCCATCTAGCATGGCTCAGCGTCGTTGTCATCTGTCACACCAGCTAGTAAATAGACAAGCTTAAGGGGAAGGCTATCCGTAATGCTAAAATATATGGGTGGAGGTGAATTAGACAGGGAGTGTGCAGGCAAGGTTCTGATGCATGAAGGTTCTCGATGAAAAACAGCCAACCAGCGCTGGAGCAATAGCTTGCCTTCTTCAGGGAATCGATGTGAAAGTCTTGTGGCACAGTCCGAAGCTGTTCCCTGGGCCTGCCTCTGTGTTTTCCATGTCGGCTCCCAGGGGAGCGATGTCCGCTCCCAGGAGACCAGCTAGAAGCTTGACTGCTCCAGAATGCATTTGGACACCATGTGAGAGCCACAGCACAAACTCCCTCCAGACTCCTATGGGTGTCAGCCGTTCCATGCATCTTTCCACGCCACACCCCATGGATGCCCAGGGCCAAAACAGAGCCTGCGTTATCCAATTACCTTAGTCCCAAATGCTTCCACCTCTGGGCCCACAAATGAGCTATTTGGTGGAGCTGCAAGGAGGAACCTCAACAAAAGGTGGTGGCCGTCCAACTGGCCCAGATAACCAGACCTGGAGACCACTTCTTGATAGCACCTCTTGTGTTAGGCTATACCGGCAATTCTAAGTCTCTACTGCTGCCTATTCCCTCTGTTCAGCCTAGGAGTGAGGCCCGCCCTTACACCACCCTGCCTGAAAGCTACAGGCCCTTGATCTGCCCCCAGCTTTGCAGATTCCTCAGAGCAGGTGCCAAGGTGGGCTATTCATTTGCATATACCTTCCCCGGCTCCAAAAAGTGTTGGAATCCAGCCAAGTCCACCTTTTGGTTGAAGGAGCATAAAGCCAAGCAAATTCCCGAAATGGCAAGCGTGGCGTCTGTGAGCTGTATCTGCAGACAGACAGCCTGTGCCAGAACAAATGAGACCCTGCAACACAATTAACGCAGATAACCAGCGACGACCAGCACTCCTCCCTCCTCTGTGTTTCAGAAATGTCATTCATCTCAATGGAAAGGAGAACAAACAAGAAGCATAAAGGTATTTTTGAAGTATACTGGGACGAGGTACTTGGCTAGTAATTTGCAGCCTAGGTACACACCATACCTTTTAGCACGGCTATTTATCTCTCAGGGAGAATGCTGCCGTACTTTCGATAAAGGCTCTGTTGGACCTCTTCATCAATAGCAAACCTTTAAGCACAGCACATCTCATAAATAGGAGTTCCACTAACACAGACTTCAAAAGGATAGAACTTGATAATTCAAAAATAGGGCGATATTAAGTGTTCCCGCGGTCCATCCATAAAAGCCGTTGTATATTCCAAACGCAAGTCCTCTCAGCAACATGACAGGTCTATTAGAATAATAGCAGGGGAAAGCATAATTACAAGTAATCATTGGCTGGAAAGGATCTAGTTGTTTTTGTAGAACAAAATGCCTCACTGAGCCCTGCGGAAAATGCACCTGAACAGCCGCCGCGACGGGTCAGATAACCACCGAAAATAACCATGGCGCAAACCCTGCACTATTTATTTCTATTTATTAAGAACTCTTTGTATACCTTAATGTTTTCCTGTGAAATCATCTTAATTTGAGCCCACATTTTCTTTGGACAAGATTATTATGTAATTGCTACTTACCAGCTGCTATTTTCTATACATTTGTTGGTCAAACAATCAGGGTGTCTGTCTTTTCCAGTCTAGCAGAGACATCATTCTGCCACCCTGGGCTCCTGGTTGGCCCCATGGAGCCATATTCTGTTTATACCATGTGCCAAAAGGGATCAAGGAAGGTTGGCTAAGCGTGGGTTTTTTAATCCATAGATTAATGACTGTCTATCAAAGGATTGGGTGTTTCCTCATTGGGGCAGCAAAGGACGGAGGTTGTTTCTGGGGAGCTATTTCCATGCCGAGTGAATAGAATCCTGATACCAGAAGCTCCATTCTTCTAGCTGTTTTTATCCTTCTTTTCAATTACAGAGGTTCACTATCCTTTGCAAACACTTCCAAGTTTCCGGATTGCAGGGCCTGGCACAATAGACCATGTCTGTAACCCTAGTGCTGAGGAGGCTGAGGCAAGAGGGCCACCCTGAAGTTCAAGGCCAGCCTTAGCCGCATATATAACAAGACCACATGTCAAATGGCAACAATTACAAACGTTCCCAGAATCCAGAGAGAATAAGAGATACCTCCAGCCCAGCCTTGGCCAGAGGCCAGGGCAAGTCAATATAAGGACCATTGTTTAACCCCCATTGCAGATATTAGAATTGAGTTCAGGAAGGAAAGAATGTAGTAGGTATCCAATGGGATGAAAAATGCTTCTTCCCACCATCACCCTGTCCTGACAAGTCACCAGCTGTACCCCCTTCTCCATCCTGCTTCCTCTCTGGGAAGCAGGTGTTTTCTAGCATGAGAGGGCCAATGTGGTCCCAAGACATTGAAATGCCCTGTGCAGGCTCCAGACTCTGCAAAAGTCTGACATAAAAAGAGAGGTACAATCTAATCAGAGCCACCTGTCCCCGAGCATAAATCATTCGCCCAACAGTGATTTAGGAACAGGGTATGGGGTAAACGGAGGAGGGGGGATGGTTAGACCTCGTTGTAGGTGGTAGTGTATAGAGGACAGATGTGAGAACTAAGTGGACAGGAAGGCAAAGGGACCAACTCAACCTCTCCAAGTGACCTTACAGCTGCCTCTCCCTAGACCAGAGACAGCACAGAGTCTCGCTGTCCTCATCTGGAAAAGGAGAGCATCCTTGGCCGTCATCAGGGTTAGAACAGCAGATGACCCACGTGGTGCAGCTGGCATGCACCACAGCAGGAAGGACTCAGCTGGTGGCCCCTTGTCTGATAGCCACAGGTAGCCAGAAGAAGCAACTGGCTAGTGAGTCCTGGATCCCTTTGGGGATGATGGGAGGCCAGCCAGTCACTGAAGGAGAGGAAGCAGTTCCCTACAGAGGCCAATAACCCAGACCTGGGGATGTGGGCCCCCAACATGCTCCTTGCCTGGACTTGGTTGAATATAAGTATGACAAAAGATGATGTTAAAAAAAAAAAAAGCCGGATTGAGGCTCTTCACAAAGACTCTTTGGCAGTACTGTGTGAGTTGGGACTTAAGACCTTTGAAAAGCTGGGAAGACGGTTCAGCAGGAAAAGTGTTTGCCATGCAAGCATGAGGACCTAAGTTTGGATCCCCAGCACCCACAGAAAAACCATGTATGGAAGCACACATATAGCCTTAACACTGGGGTGGGGAGGAATGGGGTTCGAAACATAGGTAGCATGAGGACTTCCTGGCCACTCAGTCTAGCTGAAATGATGAGCTATATATATTCATGAAGAAGCCCTGGCTCACCAGGTGGTGGTGGCACACGCCTTTAATCCCAGCACTCAGGAAGCAGAGACAGGTGGATCTCTGTGGGTTTGAGGCCAGCCTGATCTACAGAGTTCCAGGACAGCCAGGATTGTTGCACAGAAAAACTCTGTCTCAAAAAACAAAAAGACACACACATGCATACACACACACATTTTTTAAAAAAATTGTTAAATCCTTTTAGATTTCAATAGCTTATCAAAGTCACTTCCTGTAGTACACAATCCTACTCCGTCCTCCATGAGATGAGTTCAAAATTAAATTTGTTTTGAGATAGTAATGCCAGGATACCATCAAGGCACGGCTGGAAATCTTGCCCAATGCTATGACCCAAAGGCTGGTCACTGGGGAGTTTTCAGCTTCTTGGAGCTAATTCACATCATCTGATGTATAAGCCTTCCACTGCATCTTGTAAGACCAGATCCTAGATACCACAGGGTAAGACATCAAAGAGGAAGGGGATAGTGGTGGCAATGACTACACAAGCAAAGAGGAAAGAAGGTGAGGCAGGCCCAGGATTAGTTTGTTTTGTTTTCAAAAATACATCATTTATTTTTATTTAAATGAATTTAAAGTTAATACATATCAAATACTTTTATCAACATTACTCTGATACTCAAACCACATAAAAACCCAACAAAGAGAATTACAGAACTGTTTCCCTTATGAACAGAGATGCAAAAATCCTCAATAAAATACTTGAAAAGCAAATCCAAGAATACATCAAAAAAAAGTCATCCACCATGATCAAATAGGCTTCATCCCAAAGATGCTGGGGTGGTTGAATATATAAAAATCAATAACTATAATCCACCATATAAACAAACTGAACAGAAAAAACTCATGATTATCTCATTAGATGCAGAAAAGGCCTTTGACAAAATTCAATACCCTTTCATGATATCAGTCTTAAAGAGATTATGGATACAAAGGACAAACCATAACATAATAAAGGCAACTTACCAAAGCCAGCCTGGCCTAGAAAGGAAGCTCCAGGTCACCTGTAGAAGAGTTTTTCATCCCGCTGGTCAGATCCCAAATAACCATACAGAGACTTCTTAATAACAGTAAAGGCTTGGCCAATAGCTTATGCTCATTACTAACTAGCTCTTACAACTTAAACTAACCCATATTTCTTATCTACCCTCCGCCATGTGGCAATACCTTCTTTCAGCACAACATGTTCATCTCCTGCTTCATCTGCTCTCAACTCAAGACTCTGCCCTTCTTCCCAGCAGCTCCCTAGTCTGGCTCTCCCACCCATTCTCTTCCCGACTAGCTCAGGCCAATCAGCTTTTAGTAACTAATGAAAGTAATTACAGTATACAAAGATTGTTCCACAGCAGACAGTCAAGGCTATACAGAGAAATCCTGTCTCAAAAACACAAAATAAATAAATAATAAATTTTTAAAAAGGCAATTTACAGCAAACCTATAGCCAACATCAAATTAAATGGAGGGAAACACAAAGTAATTCCACTAAAATAAGGAATAAGACAAGGCTGTCCACTCTCTATATCTATTCAAAATAAACCGAGCAGTGATGGTGCATGCCTTTAATCCCAGCACTCCAGAGGCAGAGGCAAGAGGATCTCTGTGAGTTCAAGGCCAACCTGGTCTACAAGAGCTAGTTCCAGGATAGGCACCAAAGCTACAGAGAAACCCTGTCTTGAAAAACCAAAAAGAGAAAATAATAATAATAACAATACTTAAGGTTCTAACTAGAGCAATAAGACAACTGAAGAAGATCAAGGGGATATGACTTGGAAAGGAAGAAGTCAAAGTAACGTTTATTTTCAGATGATATGATAGTATACATAAGTGACCCTAAAAATTCCACCAGGAAACTCCTGCAGCTGATAAACACTTTCAGCCAAGTAGCTGAATAAAAGATTAACTCACAAAAATCAGTGGCCCTCCTAGATACAAAATTCAAAGGGACTGAGAAAGAAACCAGGGAAGCAACACCTTTCACAATAGCCTAAAATAATAGAAAGTAAGTCTGACCAAGCAAGTGATAGACTTGTTTAGTAAAAACGTCAAGTTTTTGAGAAAAGAAATTGAAGAAAATATCAGAAGATGAAAAGATCTCCCATGTTCATACATAGATCCATAATATTAAAATAGTAAAAATGGCCATCCTACCAAAAGCACAGGATTAGTTTTGCCCAAGAATATTAAATCATTCTGTCTTGGATACAGGGAGGAGCCCTCAAGGTTGTGCCCCTCCCTATAGACAGGAAACACTCAGGGAGAAGAATTCTCTTCAGAGGCATTGATACTAGCAAGATACTCATGCTCCTTAAAGAACCCCTCACCTTAGCTGAGTGATAGTGGTGCACACCATTAATCCAATCCAGGCAGATCTCAGGGAGTTCGAGGCCAGCCTGGTCTACAGAGGGAGTTCCAGGACAGTCAAGAATACAAAGACAGGGTTTCTGTCTCAAAACAAAACAAAACCAAACAAAAAAGAATTCTCACCTCTTCTCCTGTAAGCAGTTCTAGTGGAACCCATGAGAATAATAACATTTAAATGGATCACAGTCAAGCAAAGAATACTGGGCCACCTTACACTGGTGGGAACCACAAACATAGTACCTACATAAAGCCAGTGCTCCTCCTTCCTCCAAGATCTCGAGGCTGAAGCAGTACAGCTTCCTCAGCCTCTCCAAGATAAGAAGACACTGCCAAAAAGCTTTGCCCTGGGAGGATCCTGGCATCCTCAGACTCAGAAAAAAACCCAAACAAGTTATCTCAGGTGAGACTCGGTGACTCCTCACCACGCCTGTGTCTGAGGCCACGTGTCCTTACCACTCCGTGTAGAATCTAGTGGCTTCTGGTCCTCCCCATTCTTGCCTACCACTAGCTTTGTCTGATGGGTTCTGAAATTGCCTCTTGGAGGAAGCCTCATTACGCTAGCGACTTGCTGTAATCCCAGCCAATGCTTCCAGAAAAGTCTCAATGTCCATTACATTAGCTAGCCTTAAAATTGAATACAAATCCATTTTAATCAATATGTTGTAATAAATAGATATTAAGGCACCGCAGCACTAATGTACAGGAAGAGTAATTAACACACCAGCATTCACGGCACTCACATACCTCAATTTTCTCTACAAAATCCTTATTGAACCGCTACTTAAAAAAAAAATAATTGCAAACGCAATTAGAAACACTGAAGTTACATTATCGATTTTCTGCTAAAAACCTTTTTAGTCAACAAGCACAAACTACATTCATTAAATGTAAGTGCTTGGAGCTATGGTGTGAAATTCAATTCAGCCATTATCATGAATTACACTGATTATTGCTGTAATTATTTTCTCTTGGATACAACTGCATTTCTGTCCCTTGCTAGTTCTGTTGAACATATAACCATGTTCATTTTATAGCTAATAATACTCGACCGTAGTCCTAGCAATTACTATCACTTATACAAATCATTAAGTTAAGCTACGGGTACCTAGTAAGATTCAAAAAAATTAACTAAAACATCCTTTTTTACCCTTGGAATAACTAATAGCCTTGTAGAACATGGGAAATTACAGATATTAACTGATTTACATAGGCCTGCTTTAATCACCTGTGCTTGACGTGTCAGAAATGTCTGCCGTCCTAACGCCTTTTGAGAAGAACCTTAGGACGGGAACGGCCTTTTTTCTCTTTTCTCGAAACAATCAGGCAGCCGCAGCGCCTATGCATCTGCAGCTTTCCCCAGGAGAAATCGGCTGTGGGCCTCCGACTTTTGAGGGCGCATTCTGTACTGCAGTCAGCTACACAGCCTCCCACTTTATGTGTGTTTGTTTAGGAATCTTATTAGCTAAGCAGACTGTCGTAGAGAGAGGCTGGCTTTGCTTTTCCTTGAAGATACAGTTGAGAGTCTACGGAGTTCTTAGAGTAGCATCCTTTAGAGGGAATGAATGTTTTCCAAGGTGACTCCCTGACTCACTCCGGAGGTGAGAGCGGCATGTGGACCAGACAAGGAAGGAGACGCAGTTCAGTAGCTGTCTTCCAAGTGGATGACAGCTCTGAGGGTCAGAAGGAGAAACACCTCCAGGGAGATCTGGAAAGGTGGGTAGAGAAGAAAGGGGGAAGGAGGAGGAAAGGAGATGAGGGAGGAGAAGGGAATGGAGGGGAAGAGGAGAAGGAAAGAGGAGAAAGGGAGGGGAGGGGAGGGAAAGGAGAAGACAGAGGAAGGAGGTTAAAAGAGAGAAGGAAGACGAGGGGGATGAGGGAGGGAAGGGGAGTAAAGAAGGCGGATAAAGAAGAGAGGGATGGGAAGGGAGGAAGGGAGGCAAGAAGAGAAGAAAGGAAGAGGGAAGGAGGAGAAGAGGGGGAAGGGGGAGGTATTTGTAAGTCTGGGCATTATTCACCCCAGGATCTGGCAGGCTTATTCTCTGAGCTGGGTGCAGCACCCCCAACTGCCAGGCTGCAGGGCCTATTTCACATGCTCCCCTCAGAGTAGGCAGGAGGCAAACTGCTCACAGAGAGCAGGGTCACTTTCCCCATTTGGAGCATGAGTGCCCGGGTCTCTTGCTAAGTAACTACTTGGCTACTCAATGTCCCAGCTTTGTCATTGTGCTGCCTTCCCCATGGGACAGTGAAAGGCCTGGCCCTGGGTGGGGTCCTGGGATGAGGTGAAAATGGAAAAAGAGTTGCTGACAGCATTGGAAACCCAACCCTAAAGAAGAGCAGAGCCTCACCCCTATGTTTCTCACAGTCTGTACATGTTACCTCCTTTATAGATGTGAAAGAGTGGAAGGCAACTTGCAGGAATCAATAAACATTTTTCACAAGTAGGAAAGAATAAGGTAACCCGAGTCCAGAGGTCGGAGCTGTCTAGATGGCTTGGCATCCGAGAGGCCTCCAGGAAACCAGAAGCCATTCAGAGCTCCCCAGTGGCCAAAGCGAAATGGAAAACACAATGTTGTGGGCATAAGACTCACTGATTCCAAAATGCTATGTATCAATTTCAAAAGAAGAAGGAAGAAGAAGACAACGACGACAAAGAGGAAGAAGAGGAGGAGGAGGAAGAAGAGGAAAAAGAGAAAGAAGAAGAAGAAGAAGAAGAGGAGGAGGAGGAGGAGGAGGAGGAGGAGGAGGAAGGGGGGAGGAGGAGGAGGAGGAGGGGAGGAGGAGGAGGAGGAGGGGAAGAAGAAGAAGAAGAAGAAGAAGAAGAAGAAGAAGAAGAAGAAGA
>JABTXL010000541.1:10024466-10043143 GCA_025134845.1 Neodon shergylaensis
GAAGAAGAAGAAGAAGAAGAAGAAGAAGAAGAAGAAGAAGAAGAAGACCTTTAGACTAAAAAGGAAGCATGCAAAATGAAGCCTGATTATACAGCCTTGTAAATCTAGCATTCAGGAGGCTGAGGCAAATGAATCATGAATTCTAGAGTAGACTGGGTGACATAGTGAGACCCTGTATTAAAAGGATGTGTGTGTGTGTGTGTGTGTGTGTGTGTGTGTGTGTGAGAGAGAGAGAGAGAGAGAGAGAGAGAACATAAAATCTGATTAAAGGAGAATTTTAAATGAAGTCTGCTGTGAATTACTGGTGTCTTAAACAACAACAAAAAGTCAGATGTTATTTCATTCCTAGATTTGTTTCTTCAAGTAACAGAAATTAAAACCGATGCTGTTTTTAGCTACAAAAAGAAGGAAAATATGATGAACAATATTGTCAGGCTGTCCTAACTGCTAGCCAGTAGACATACTGTGTTGACCTTCTTCCCCAGGATGGAATTGGCAGGCTTGTGGCATCATCTCAGCCTCATTAGAATTTCTCCAAAGCAGTTAAGTGAATTTTCTGACCATTTGAAACATTATAAACTGGCATCGTGCATTTGGTATGAGGTCACCTTCGCTGTTCTAAAAATATGCTTTTTAAATTCTTTTTTAAAGGCTATTTCTTGTTGCTTCTGTTATCCAGGAAATTACCTGGAATGGTTGCAAACTGTTTTTGAAATAATCTGAATTCAGCCTTCCCCAAAACAATAGATGTATAATTTTCTAACCATTCTCTGACAAGCAGGGGCCTGTCCCACCAGGGGAAAAGGGGGAAATGCATCTTTAAACACCAACAAGTTGTTGTCAGTTTGTCTCGGCTCTTCTCTGGCTTCCTGGGGACTCACATGAAAGAATTCAATGGGTAGACTTGCAAATTCAGAAAACGGAAAATTAAATTCCTAGGATAGTTGAGAACATCTCATTCACAGGAGCCCTTCGGCAGGAGCCGGTAATGTGACCTTCAAAGGAAGCCGGGTTGTTGTATTAGCTCCGCTTAGCTGACCATGAGTACTAATTGCAGGGAGAATTAACTGGGACCAATACCTGAGGGCAGAGGAGCACAAAGTGGCTGGGGACGATCAACAATGGACAGCGCAGAAATGAGCATCCACCGCCCTATTCAGGTCTCCTGGAGCTGCGGCAAACCCCAAATTACAATAAAGTCAATACAGGCTTCTCGCCCCTGGAGACCAGAAGAAAGAAGAGAAACGGTTGCCTTGAGATTCGGGTTTGTGGGCAAAAATGACATCAGGGCTTTATTCTAGCAATCTCACACACACCTGTGTCTTCTCCCGCCGGTGTGTCTTTTCTCTATCCCAATTTCCACGGGCTCGGGAAGTTTCTTGTTTAAGAACCTGACTTTGAATTCTTCCAGCAGCAGAATAACCTATCTGGTGGAAAGGGAGCTTTGGGGCAAAGGATGGACCCCGATCTGAATTTCTGCTCAGCAGTTGACTGCCTGTGTGACTTTAAGTAACTGAAGGTCTCTGGGCCTCATTTTCCCAATCTGCAAAATGGAGATAATGATGAACAGGACATAAAATGTGAAAGATAAAATGAGGCTTTCAGGGAATCGCTCAGAGCCACCAAAGTGGGAAGAAAACAGCAGTGTGCTCCAATCAGCTCCTGCGGACCAGTCCAAAAAGCCGATTATTAAACTGTCCTGTGTTCTCATCTGAAATCGTCAACGTGAGCATGAGAACCAACTTGATGCGTATGGCTCTGATAGAGCACTTTCCTTACATAGGAGAAGTCCTGTGCTTGATACTCAGCACTGGAAATGATTGATTGAATTGATACAGATACACACACACACACACACTTAATACATTAATTAAGCTAACGTAGCAGGCTTGGACTGTGGCTCTGCTGGTAGGATGCTCCCCTAGTGCGCATAGAATTCTGGGATCACATCTCAGCACTACACAAAGTGAGCATGGCTGTGCTCATCTATCATCCCAACTCAGGAGGCAGAGGCAAGAGAATCAGAAGTTCAAGGTCATCCTTTGCCTCATAATGAGTTTGAGGCCAACTTGGGCTACATGAGATCCTGCCTAAAAAACAAACAAAAAAAATGAAAACAACAACAAAACCAGCTACTGAAAGTCCTTGTCTCCTAATAACAACCCATATTTTGCTATGATCTATGCTTTGGAAATTTTTCCCACCTCCACTCGTGCAAGGTGGGAACAATGCTCTGGAGGGCCGTGCCTCTCCTCCACCCCCAGTCTCATGCTAGTGGTTTTGAAACAACTTTTGACAACTCCAATCTGTCAATATTGCTACCCTGAAAATTGAGAGTACTGGAAATGAGGAGTTTTCTTCCTTCAGAGAATAGGGGTGTTCAACATGGACTGGAATGTGGGCAAGGAAGTTTCCAGGTATGGCCAAACAAAAGAGGCCAGTCCACAGTGGAGCCAAAGCAGGAGAGGCTAGCCAGCTACCAGCTTCCACTCCAGAACCTGGGTGGATTCCTCCGCAGGGGTCTACCGGCTTTCCTCTTGCCTTCCTCCTGAGTCCTTAAGTGAATCCTTTGTTTGGTGTAAACTAACTCAAGTTGGTGTCTGCAACACAGTCTGAGCTGCTGAAAAAGACACAAAATCAATGTGAACATTGCCTACCCTCCTGGAGGCCGTTTCCGTCCCCTCTTAACTAAGCATGGTAATAAAGTCCTGATAACTAGTCAGCCGCCGTTGTTGATTTTGTTCTGATCTCGGCATAACATATGGTGTATCCTGGAGACAAACCTGATGTCTCTCCTCATCACCAAGAACAATGACAGTACTGACGGAATCCCACAGGCGCCGTTGACTTTCCAGCAGCACTCGGTGTTGCTGCAGCTGAGGTATATGTAACTACCCTAGACTGTACATTAATTATTGTGACACCCTATCAATGATCCAATTAGGCCTTAACTGTTTAGTTAAGAGAAAGCCCTGTTCATCAAAGAAGATGGGGCAGCTTGTCGCAAATCAGAACATTTGTCCTGGTAGGTGAGCGAGTCAGCCAGTTTGCTCTTTATACTTTGGGTAGGCTGACAGGCCATTCAATTTTCCAAGAAAATTAAAATGTTGTAATTTTCCAGTTTCCCACAATAAAATGGAACTCCAGTTGCTTACCTGTTTCCCCCTCCTTCACCCTAGCTTCCTCCACATCTATCTTTTCTAGCTTTATCTTCCTTTTAATAATGATTTTGACATAGAACAGACTATAGCCTCTTCCAACCCTATGGACTCTATGATGTTGAGATGGCCAGAGCTGCCTAAATGGAAAAGAGAAACGAATGGGCACACACACACACACACACACACACACACACACCAGTTCCTGTCATTGAGAATCACAGGTGGCAAGGCTGGATGGGCAAACTTGAATCATATGAAGATCATGTGGTGTTTTTAAAACGTATTGCTAACTCTTACCCACAGCCACAAGCTCCTACTTCTAGCTCCCATTTCCAAAGCACAGGGGGGAAAACCCAAGAAATTGCTGAGAGACATGTCTCAGAGCAACAGGCCAGATTCAAGTTCAACTTTCCATCTCACCACAGTGTACGATGCATCTAAAAATCTCTCTTGTACATGCCTGGTAATTAGAGTTTGCAGAACAAGCTGTTTGAAATGTTGTCTGATCTTCTTTAGAATCTGGAAATAGGTCACTCAGCACGCAAGTTGTGTATATTTGGTTTTGCAGATGGCAGTCACCTCTCAAGAGTCATTCTGGTGGCACGAGAATTAAACATTCTGGACTGGAATTGATTACATGACAAGTTTGAGTCCAACCTGGGCTACATGGCAAGATTCTGTCTCTGGGTGGGGATGGGGTGGAGAGTATATGATGAGTCCTTGGGCAACCACAGTACCGTGGTTAAAGGTGTCTAGTCCCTGACTCTTTTTCCCTTTATGAATTCCTATCCCTCAAGCATGGTTTAGCACATCCAACTGTAGTTTGGCCTAAAGGGTTTCTCCTTATGACCAGGATTTGCAAACCACAGCCAGATTTTGGTGTGGCCTTTGAACTCGGACTGGTTTTTACATTTTTTAAAGTATATTTAAAGAACAATGCTCCAGGACTTGTGCAAACTATATGAGCTTCAAACTTTACTGTTCACCACTAAAGTTTTACTGGCACCCATTCATTTACATGTCACCTATGGCTGCTTTCCCACGTCAGTACAGTGCTGAACTGAGACAGATACTGTATGCCTGCAAAATCTAAACTATGTATTATCTAGCCCTTGTCATAAGATCTTTGCTAACCCTGATTTTTAAAATGGATGGTTTCTGAGTACGTTAGTCTGTTTGGATAACCATAGCACAACACCAGGCACTGAATGGCTTAAACAGCACAAATTCACTTTCTCTCAATTCCAGCCCAAGGCCAAGGAATCTTTGATGTCTGCTGAGTAGGTGGGGATTCTTTCTCTAGATCATAGACAGCTGGCTCTCACTGTGTGCCTACACAGTCCTTCCTTGTGTTCAGAGACAGAAGAGCATCCTGGCCTTTCTCCTGGAAGATGGCTTATCCCACCAGACCCACACCTCATCCCCATGGCTCAGCTGACCCACGGAACATCCAAAACATAATCGCCCAGTTAATTCACCTCCTTGTCCCTCTGCATCTCATTCCCACGGGACTAAGTGTGAGCCTGCCCCCACTCCACTCGTCAGCAGGTGCTTCTGTGGGCCACCTCTCCGTGCCCTGGAGAAAGGTTTCTCGTCAAATGGTGTCCACTGCCCTTCTTCCGCCATCTGCCACAGGCTATGTGCTCATTAAGTAGGCAGCTGTGTGCACACTGCGGCCTTCAGACTTTAAACTGAGACGCTCAATTGCTCGAGCAGAGGAAGAAAGACGAAGTCACAAACTGCAGGTCTTTGCTGTGTCTTCACTGATCGGGAATCACATCTGCCATATGCACACTGCCATGCAGAAACCCGGGAATATGAAAACAGAGACAAAGGGCTCCTCCCAAAGTTTCTAGTGCCTCAGCAACTGGATTCTAATGTGCTGAGACTAATGAAATAGCAAATGAAATTTCAAAAGTTTAGCTTTAAAAATGATCAATGCGCTATCTGTGGCAGCGCACACCTTTAATCCCTGCACACAAGAAGCAGAGGCAGGTGGCTCTCTGGTCTATATAGAGGATTCCAGATCAGCCAGGGATACATAGTAAGACTCTCTCAAAAAAATAGATTAATAATCCTAAAGAGGATTAAACAAACAGATAAAAGAAGTGAAAATATCAATTCGGGCCAAACATGGTATCATACACCCACAGCATCAGTACTTTGGAGGCTAAGACAGGAAAGTGTGTGTGTGTGTGTGTGTGTGTGTGTGTGTGTGTGTGTGCGTGTGTTATGGGGGGGGAGTTTGAGTAGGGGAAGGGAAAGAAAAAGGAAAAGGAATTTGCCCACATGGCAGCTCACACCAATCTGTAACTCCAAGATCTGACATCCTTACACAGGCATACACACACAGGCAACATACATTTAAAAAGATAATTTAAAAAAAAAAAAGAACTCTGGAACATGGTCAAGAAACAAAATTAAGAATTTACTGAATAGAAACTGAGATACAAACTGATGCCAGAGAAAAGCCTGTCTAATGACACAGAAGAAATTTCCCATCTCAAAGGAAAATACAGGAGGCATGTAAGCCCCAAACATACATGTCCCTCAAAGAACTTAACACATTACAGTTAAAATTATGAAATTATGGGACAAAGAATACTTATTGAAAACCACAGGAGAAAAACTCCGGCTTACTTTCAAAGGCAAACTCATATCAGAAACCCTAAAAAAATCCAGAAAAGCCAGGAATTGACATATTTCAAGCCCTAAAAGTAAATAACTGTTAACCAAGACTGTTATATCCAACAAAATTGTATTTAAAACTTGTGGAGAAACAAAGACCTTCCAAGATTAATCCACCATGCATGGCTACCAAGCTAACACGGAGGAGGAAGGCTGTCACAAACATGAGCACTCAGGGATGAGTACATTTCATGAGCTCATCAGGTAAACACCTGAGATTATGAAAGTGATCAAATATGGTCAGCTCACTAAAATAGCAAACTGCCAAACATGTATGGGAAACAGAAAAGGACAGTGCTCAAAACAACCAGGAAAAACCAATTCTAGAAATCGGCAAACACATGTCAATAGGAACCCTTAATGTAAGCGACTGTAACTCTTCAACCAAAAGACACAGAAACAAGGCCAAACCACTTGTCGAAAAGAACCCACCTCAATGGCAAAGAAACAGAGACACTAGGAAACTAAAGGATGGAAGGCGCCCCACCAAACACACAGAAGGCAAAGCAAAGCAGTAATGGCTACACTCATATCTGATAAAGAAGACTTCAAGCCAAAATTAGAAGAGATAAAGTCCCTGCACATTGATAAAGGAAACAATCCACTAAGAAGTTTAACAATTGTAAGGAAATGTGCAGTAAATACTGATAGATCAAATGTATAAAACAAACATTGCTAGACATGAAGAGATGAATGAGTCGAAATACGGTAAGAGTGGGTGACTTAAATGTCTCAATTTCATCGGCAGTAAGGTTATCCTCGATGACAATGGAAAAGAAAATCACCCAAGAAATTTCAGAGGCCAGCATGGGATGTGTGAGGAGAACTTGTCTCCAAAAACTAATTAATTAAGTAATAATGACAATCAAACAGACTTTAAATGAATAACTCTTTTCCCCCAAGACAGGGTTTCTCTGTAAAGCCACGGCTGTCCTGGAACTCAATCTGTAGACCAGGCTATCCTGGAACTGAGATCTACCTACCTTTGCCTCCTGGGTGCTGGGATTAAAGGTGAGTGCCACCACCACCAGACCTAAATAAAGAACTTAATGGTGCATTTCAAGGTCTTAGGCAAGAATAAACAAAATTTCAAAAAATTAACATGTAGAAATAATTTTTAAAATCACCAGACAAGGGGCTGGAGAGATGGCTCAGAGGTTATGAGCACTAACTGCTCTTCCAGAAGTTCTGAGTTCAATTCCCAGCAACCACATGGTGGCTCACAACCATCTGTAATGAGATCTGGTGCCCTCTTCTGGCCTGCAGGCATACATGCCTGAACACTGTACACATAATAAATAAATCCTTAAAAAAAAAGATTTAAAAAAAAAATTACCAGACAAGAAATTAACTAAATAGAGATTAAATGAAAAACAAAATCAATGAAACAAATATCAGGCTTCAAAAAATAAACAAGATTGTCAGATGATTGAGTAAAGTAATCAACAGAAATTTAAAAAGAAGAGAACAAAGAATTAAAGCGAAAGAAGACCTAAATAAATAAACTAAAGATGAAAAGGAAGTTATTATAACAATCACCAATAAAACATAGATCATTTGAAAACTTACATTGATTGAGTTGAAAAGTCAAGAAGAAATGGCTAAATTTATAAATGCATATGAGCTCCCAAAACCAAACCAAAAGGACACAAACAATACTAGTAGATCTACTATCATCAGAGAAATCAAAGCAGATCCCATCTCACCCCAGTCAGAAAAGCTACCACCATAAAACATAAACAAGAAACCACTCAGTGGTTCAGAACAGTTGCTGCTCTTCCAAATAACCCTGTT
The DNA here is from genome assembly GCA_025134845.1 of Neodon shergylaensis. Lineage (NCBI taxonomy): Eukaryota > Metazoa > Chordata > Mammalia > Rodentia > Cricetidae > Neodon > Neodon shergylaensis. Next base: position 10,032,110 of record JABTXL010000541.1, read on the forward strand.
TTGACTCTCAGGACCCATGTAGCAGCTTACAACTATCTGTAATTCCAGTTCTGGGAGATCTTATGACATATATACATACACACACACACACACACACACACACACACACACATATATATATATGTATATATACAAGCATGCATGCAATAACAATTTGACTTTTAAGAAATGAAAACAAAGGCCATGAATTTGAAGAAAGTAGGGAGGTGTATATGGGAGAGTATGGGGATAATCAACATTCAGAAAGCCAACAACAAAAGCACACTGTCGGGTGTAGACAGAGACTGCTCATTTGTTACCCAACTGCCCAGATGTGACTAACCACACAGAAACCCTATTAATACATCACTGCTTGGCTAATAGCTTATGATTATTTCTAGCTAGCTCTTTTTTGGGGGGGCGGGGCGTTGAGACAAGGTTTCTCTGTAGCTTTGATACCTGTCCTAGAACTCACTTTGTAGACCAGGATGGCCTCGAACTCACAGAGATCTGCCTGCCTCTGCCTCCCCAGTGCTGAGATTAAATGCATGTGTCACCACTGCCCGGCCTAACTCTTACATCTTAAATTAACCCATTTCTATTAGTCTGTGAATCACCACAAGGTTGTGGCCTACCAGTAAGGTTCTGGCTGGTGGCTCATGTCTTTCTATTTTGGCAGCTACATGGCCTCTCTCTGACTCTGCCTACTTTCTCTCTATATCTCTGTTCAGATTCCCATCTGGCTTTACTTTACTAAACATTGGCTGAAACAACTTCTTTAATAACCAATGATAATAAAACATATTCATAGCATACAGAGGGGCATAAGTCAGGGCCTCCCAGGAAAGAGGCACAAGTTCCGAGACAAAAGCTGTTGTAAGTATTGACGCAAGAACTTAAGTAAGATATTGATTGGACTTAGAGCTCACTTCAGTGTTAGAACCAAAGGATGAACCTACTAACTAATCAGCAAGCAGGTATCCAATATGTGCCAGGCTACATAGTAGATACTGAAATAGCGTCTGAGTTAGGATTCCTCTTGCTATGATAAAACACCATGGGGATGAAAGGGTTTATTTCACTTACTCTTCCACATCACAGTCTATCACTGAAGGAAGTCAGGAAAGGAAAAGACTTGAGGGTAGGAACCTGGAGGCAGGAATTGCTGCAGAGGCCATGGAGGGGTGCTGTTGCTTACTGGCTTGCTCTCCATGGCTGACTCATTCTGTTTTCTATAGAGCGCAGAACCACCACCCCAAGGATGGCACCACCCACAAGGGACCGGGCCCTCCCCCATCAATTACTAACTAAGAAAATGCTCTCCAGCCGAACATTATGGAGACATTTTCTCAACTGAGGTTCTCTCCTTTCAGATAACTCTAGCTTTTGTCAAGTTGACATTAAACTGGCCAACACATACAGAATCTTAACCAAGACAGAACTGCCCAAGTCAGACTAGAGGCCAAAATCTAGTGGAGCGAAAGACAGCTAATTTAGAACTTATTACAACAATAAAGAATCAGGAACACTGTATAGGCATACCCCAACGCAGACCTGAAAGTGCAGGGTTGTCCAGCAGTACCCTGATATTTGGAAATGCCAAAAGGTGGGGAGGGTAGAGAACAGATGGTAGAAGTGGAGACACGTTTGGGGCAGACAAAACATGTGGGCACAGGTCATGCAGAGGAGAGCTGTTATCTTCAGGAAGCTGCAGGAAGCTAGAGGCAGCTGGAACACAGACAGAATACTAACCAAGACCTTCACTGAACGACAGAGATGAGTTGAACCTCTTGGTCCAGAGGCCTTGTCCACCCAGTCCTTGACCCATGTCTCCAAAGGCAAGGTCACAAATGAACACATAGCAGCTCCATCTTGTCTCAGGATTGCAAGGGAGGCTTATCTACTACCTCACTGTGGCAGGAACCGGTGGCACACAAGACTCTCTCTGGGACTGAAACCTCCTAGAATTCAAGGGTTGACATTTGTCTGTTCACGGCTATACAGACCCCTAGTATGGAGTCTGATGCCTGGCACACAGACGGCTCCATAATTGTAAAATAAATAAAAGCAGCAAGCACACAGGATACCACTGGACTTCCTATGTATCCCACCTTTATGATCACCCATGACCCCCTTAGACCAAGAATATAGGATTCCTAAAAGCTCTTGGAACATGCTGAAACCATCCCTTGGAGAAGCAATGTCAGATCTTTGGGGGACTCTTTCATTCTGTTGACAGTATGATATCATTGGCCTGTCTTCACTCATAATAAAGTCACAGAGAAGGCAAATAATGGGGTAGGGAATCCCCAGATAGGATTCCAACTATCCCCCACATTTTTTTCTTACCTCAAAGGTACATTACATCCGGACATGGAACAGGTCGGGATCTTTCCACCCTCCATTTCAATGAGGCTGTAGTTTAATTAAAAGTAGAATAACATTTACATACATAATCATTCCACCTCCACAAGAGGCAGCTAAGAGCTTCTTACGAATGCACACCCTGCCTCGGCCTTGGCGCAGGTTTCACAGGGTGCTCCTGAAGTCTTTGCCTTTCTGTGGAGGCAATGTTGACAGACTGTATCAACGAGAAACTTTGTTGAATAGAATCATTTGGAGGCTTAAATGAAATACTTTCTCATATCTGGAACAAAAGAAGACGGCTGCTCCAGGTAGAGATCATTTAGTACAAGCAAATGTTTGGGGACTCATCAATCAGCACCGTCTTGCTTGATCCCTGAAGAGCTTTGCTAGGTCTGGTAGAAGAAGCATCCATCACTCTTCAGAGGAAGGTGGAGGCCCTGGGGAGAGGAAGCGAGCCGTCCAACGCTAATCAGGAGACTGGGTCTCTGTTCTTGGCCCTTTCTGCCGTTTTACACCATAAGATCACATTTCCTGTGGTTTCTCTTCTTGCGGAAAAGACCTGGTCAGTCGTCCTCATCAATTTAGACCATGGACAAGTTCGACAGAACCGCTATATACGGGCTGCCCATGCACGCTTCCGCATTGCCAGGGCATAATTTACATTTTTTAGTTCAAATTTTTCTGGAATTGGTGTTTTGTCAAAAGTTATTTTCACTAAGGTCAGAGTAACGTTTTGAGCGAAGAAACCATAGAGGTAGGTCTAAGAGGAAGATACTAGGAGGACAAAGGTTCAGAGGAAAAGCCCTTGAAGGAGGCTGCCTGGGTTCAACACAAGTTCTGTCAGTAATTACCTTCATGAGCCATGGGCCAGTTGCCTGTCTCTGGTACACATTTGGAGCTTCAGTGTTGACAGAAGGCTGAGTCCATTCAGTGCTTGTTTTACAAACACAAGAACCCAAGTTCAATCCCACAGAACCCACATAAAAATCTAGGAATGTTACACACACCTATAATCCCAGAACTAAAGAATTAGAGGCAGGCAGATTCCTGGGACTCACTGGCCAGCTGAAGCCTCCTACTTCAGGAGCCCTACATCTCACTGAGAGGCCCTGTCATCTCCCAAAGAGCCATGCCTGAGGCTGGCCTCTGGCCTCTGCCTGCATGGGCACACATGCCCGTGAGTGCCCCACTTACAAATGCACATACACACAAATTTGTGTAGACATGTACACACGCACACACACACACACAATCTGAAGCTTCTCTGGGCTCCCATCCGAGGTCCTCATGTATCCAGGAACCATGGCTGTAACATCAGCTTCGGGGGAGGACCAGCAATCTAAACTAAGCCATGAGCCTATTCATTGATTCAGCTATGACTACCTAACCAAAGGTAATCCAGTCAGAAAACACTTCAGGACTCTCAAAGTGGATGCTGAGATGAAACTATCCTAAGTATATGATCTCCTGGGAGCTACTGGCAGCCATCTTGGGAACATGAAGGAAATCTGTTTGAGGAAGAAATGGACACCCTAGAAGCATAGAAAGAAACTGAGCCCATTCCTGCAGGCGTGAGCCTCTGACTTGAAGCTTCCACTAACAAAGCTTAATTCAGTTACTTGAAGTAGTAAATTACCACTAATGCCGTTTGGAGTGGGGTTCCCTGTTAATTGCCCTCATGATTCAGTGTCCCCTCAACTGCAAAATAACAATAATAATGATAGTACTAATAATAATGCCCACCTACACAGGTGTATCGGGAGACTCAGATACATACAAGATCCACATCATGCAATTAAGAAGTTTCCGATCCACTTGGGGGTTCGTGGAGTCACGGCATCGTCCATATTCTTCTTGCAGTATCCAGTTCCCTGTGGCAAAAAAAAAAAAAAGCAAAGCACTTCACAGGTAAATAGCACATTTAACCTGAGGGTCCAAGACAAACCACAGCGGCCCGCACACTTATGCCCATGCCCCACACACTTATGCGCGGGCTCATTGGGGCGTTAGTCCTAAATCATATCTTGTTGGAAACAGCTGTTGCAGGCGAGCCGCGCCGTTCTGTCATAACCTCGCCGTGCATCATTTTTCAGGTGATTTTACTATCTTTCCCCCAGTATCCTCTGGGTTAGTGTCTTTAACCTATTATGTAATGATATTTCAGAGCCTGGAAGATGAATTGCTCCCGGTGTGAAATATGGCAGCGGATCTATACCCCTAAGCTCTGATAATTAGTTTTTAATGTAACTACAATTCTTCGGAGGAGATGTTTTCGAGCTCTAAAATCTTCTTAAAAGCGTCCCTTAGGCTGAAATTAAGTTGGAAGGAGTGTCATGGAGGTCCGTGATGAGGAGCGAGATGGGCTCAGGTTACCAAGCCCTCCTGACATGATTCATGGGCCTCCAGCTGAGCAAGGCTGGACCTCCCTCTCACTTCTGTGGCCAGGCCTGTCCCTGCTTGCAGCCACCAAGGCAAAGGGCGAAACTGTACTTCATCAATAGACCTGACACCGAGTAATGATTACAAATGGGTTTCCAAGCTGGGGGAGGTTGCACAGGGTGGGGCTCATAGTGGGGTGCCCACCAGGGTCTCCCAATGGCTGTGCGAGAGGGCCATCATCTCTTCTAGCCACTAGAGAGGTGGGCATTTTCTACTGCGTCAAAAAATAATTATTTTAGTTAAGACATTTAAAAGTTTTATAGACTAGAGCTGACCCGTTCCGTAGGAAAAAGTGTCGGAAACCTCCAGGGATTTGGAGAGCCCCAGGCCCCAGCTGTGGGTTCCCAGTATTACCCACTCTCTGTGCACTGTGTCTGCAAAAACATCTTGCTTCATTTGGATATTCTCCTCAAAGAGAAGGCTCTTTGTTCTCTGAAAAGCCAAACAAGGCAACTTGTCCATTGGGGAGACATCATGTGGACTGAAGGGCACTGTGGCCTGGCCTGGCAGTGGTGTTATAATTATCTAGGCCAGTGTTTCTTAGTCCCCCAACGCTGCGATCCTTTAATACAGTTCCTTGCCATGTGGTGACCCCAACTGTAAAACTATTTTCGTTGCTACTTTATAACTGTGATTTTGCTACTGTTATGAATCATAATTTAAATATCTGTTTTCCGATGGTCTTAGGCAATCCCCTGTGAAAGGGTCACTTGAGACCCACAGGTTGAGAACCACTGGTGTAGGCAGTTAGCCCAGGATAAGCTTAACCAGTTGCCCGAAGCAAGTGAAATAAGATAAACATGAAGAGCCATGGGGGACAAGGTGCCACAGAACGCCAAGACTTCCTGTGAATTCCCAATCCTGAGTGACTGGCTCTGACTGGCTCTGTGAAAGCAGCTTCCTTCCCTTGGCCTGAAGCTACCCTCGTAAACCTTGAAAGGGTTTTGAAGCCAACACACACTAAAGAGCATCACTTTGAAGACCAGGCATGCTTGGAGGCAGCCCCTGACAGCGCCCTGCTGGCGCAGGTGAGTGTGCCTAATTGATGCTTTTGTTTCTCCTGGTAATGCGAAGAAAGTCCCGTGGTCATGGACCATTTACAGAGGAACTGCAAGGATGGAGACAAAGACAGTCTGGTGGAAAGATGCCACCAGAATTTGATCTTGTTCCATAGTGGGGGCAGTGAGTAATAAACCTTCATTCTACTACAGAAGAGAAATTCTATACGAGTGAGTGTGATTTGGGGTTCACTTTCTGATGATCCAAACTGATACAGAGAGTACCATGTGGACTTCACAGTGTGTTCTTTTACATCATATTTTCAACATGACACTTCCTTTTGGGGGGAGGTTGGGAAGGCCTTTGGTGTGCTGATGTGTTCTGCTGGTAGCTGAAGACAAATCTGTTAGGTCTAAACCCCAAGGAACTAAGCAAGACAAGGAAGACTCTCTGATCAATGTTCTGCCCAGCCCAGGCTCTCAAAACCATCCATCTTTGCGATGGTGGCGGTTACAGAAAGCAGGACCTGGAGAGAAGACTGGACATAATGACTGCCTGGCTCAGTCCACGGGGGCTGCAGCAACACGGGCACACTCTTCACTGGGCAGCTACAAATAACCCATGTTTACTTCTCATAGCTCTGGAGGATTTGGCAGATTCCTTGTCAAGTAGAGTTCGATTCTTTGACGGTGATGATGTCCCCTGCCACATAAGGTGACAGCATATATTCCCTTAACATTAGTTCTGTTCGTGACATAATACCTCCCAGAGGCCCCTTCCTGGATTACTTTCCTCACTGCTGTGATTAAACACCTGATAGGAAGCAACTCACGCTTCAAAGAGGTGTGGCCTATCACCACGGCATGGCAACCATCGCAGCGGGTCTATAAGGTGGCTGGTCTGGTCTCGCTACATCCACAGCCAGGAAGCAGAGACCCGTAAATGCTGGTATTCCCGCAAGTTTCTCCTCTTTATTCCATTCAGGACCCCAATCAATGGGAGGTAACAACCATATTTAGGGTGGATCTTCCTATCTCAATTGACGTAATCCGGACAATCTTTCACAGACACGCCAAGAGCTTTCTTTCCTCAGTGACTGTAGATCGTGTCAAGATGATAGCTAACAGTAACTAACAGGGGCCCTATGTCTTGATCACAGTGCGGATTGGGTATCAACATGAATTTTTGGAAGACTCAGACATCCAAGCCAAAATCTGAGAAACTGTTTTACAGAAAAAAAAAGTTTGTTCTAATGATCATGTGATTTCAGAGGGCAGATCAGGATTGACAGTTTTGAAGTATAAGCAATAGACACTAACCCATAAAAGTAAACACATTCTGAGACCTTGGACCACCAGAGGGAGGAATAAGCTTCCACATCCCACACTCTAAGAGGGGGTGACAATGGGATGGAAACTGCGGCTTGCATTTCCCCCAAATCTTTGGCGCATGTGTGACAAGTATCAATGAGACTCTGGTGACCTGGGGTGGCTGAGAGACAGAAGGAACCTGAAGATCCTGTAGGAAAGGCCAGTATGGATGCAGCTGAGGGAAGAGGGACAGTTTCACCTGCCTCAGGGACCAGAGAGAGCAGAGTGACAGACAGAGCAAGGTGGAAAGCCATCCATGCTCTTGAGCAATAGATGGAGACTTTGGGATGGTTGGCTGGGGCAAGGAGAAGAACAGAATTGTGCATCAGGGTGAGATCTTAGAGTTTATTGGTGAATAAAAGAAAATCACCAAACAATTTAAGGACAAAGAGGGACCACAAGAGAAGCACTAGTTTAGAGAGATTGGGCTGGCAGCAGAGCAGAGGGTAGATGTCACAAACACACTAATGGAAAGGCAGGCCACATGGAAAGTGATGGTGCCAGTGTTCACAGGGCATGGATGACCAGGCAGGATGTGGGAGGAGTCAGTATCATCTACCTGGGTGTGGGATTGGCCCTCTGGGTGCAGGCTAAGGCTGCAGATTGGAAATAATCTCCATGATCAATGCGTTTAGTTAGTTTTGTTGTAATTTCTTATGAGCAAATCTTCAAGTAGCTGGCTAAATAAACAAAAGAGATCTGGTTGTTTTCTGGAGTACACCATCTTTGGTTATCCTGGTCCTCGATACCTTGGTGTGTTGTGTGTGTGTGTGTGTGTGTGTGTGTGTGTGTGTGTGTGTGTGTGCATGTTGCTGTGTGTCCTTGTTCCAGGGTATCTTTTTCTGCAGTTCTCTCTAGAGTCTTCAGTAGGTGGCTGGACTTTTACATGCCAGCAGTGTGGGTTTTTAAGAGGTTAAAGCAGAAGCCTCCAAACCTTCTAGAAGCCTAGGCTGAGATATGGTGTCCTTTCTGTTGCAGTTAGAACAGGTTGCAGGCTTAGCCCAGATTCAAGAACAGGGAGCTGTCTGAAGGCATGGATGTCATGTTAGACTTGAAGCTGCTCTTCCCTGAGACCAACCAGAATAGAGTCATACAGACTTTTCCGGTTATTTGAGAGCCATCTTCAGTCATGCCATGTAGATAGGAAAAAGAATAAAGTGAGCAGCCTTGCCTCGGTACACAACCCTGTCCAATCCCTGCTCCCTCTCTCATGAGTACCTGCAGTGATTTAGATCAGCATGAATTTTTTATCATTTCCATTTGTAATTAGCTCCTCTTATAAGCAAGTAAGAAACAGTATATAAACATACAAACACACACACACACATAGGACTAACAAGTTCTCTACTTGTTACAGCTTGCATGTAAAATGTCCTCCATAGGCTCATGTAGTCAAGCACTTGGTATCCCTGTTTTGGAAGGTTATACAACTTTTAGGAGATGGAATGCTCTTGGAGACCCTGGAGAGTTGCCTTCAGTTGTCAAGACTCTGCCTTCTGCTCCGCTGCAGTCACCAGCCCTCATTACTTCCCAACCATAATGGACTGTATCCCCCCAAACTGTGAGACAAACCCAATTCTCCCAAGGTACTTTTGTCAGGTAGCCTGGCAGAGCAATGAAAAAAAGCAATGTTCACTCAGTTATGTAACTTATCTACCATCTCTCTCTTCTGATGCCTCCCCTCAAAACAAAACAACAACAACAAAAATAAATAAATAAATAAATAAATAAATAAATAAACCATGTGAACTGTTCCCTGAATTAAAAAAAAGCTTTATTCAGGGTGAATGTGGTGAGATTATGTTGAGATGAAGAGTACCAATCTAAAAGAAGGATCGATCCACAGGCCAGGAGCATAAGATCATCCCACCAAGTTCACACAGGGGCGTCCGTAGTTGGTATCTGAGAATGGCCAACCTTGGTCCACCCTCCAAAGACGAAGGGGCTCTAAGAACACAGACCCCTTCTCCATGACAGTGCAGCAGCTGGAGTAGGAAACCGTCATGATGGATGTGGCGGTGGAGCTCCCGCCAAGTGGAACTTTCAAGCAAATTGAACTTTGCTCATCCATCACCAAGGGTGATAGGCTGGGACCCATTCTTCTGTGTCAAGCGCAATCGACAGTAGGGGAAGCAAGCCATGACTTTTAGCTTGCAGTTCCATTTTGTATGTTCTCAGGCAGTCAAGGTGAGGCTGAGAGGGTCAGGGGACTTGAGTCAATCTGGCAACATGTCACCGAGAAGCAAGTCCTGAAGTGTAATAAGCCTGGGAGAGAAGGTACCCCACTCAAGGGAATGTTTCCCGTCTTGAATATTGACTGCCCTTCCTGCATGCCTCACTCTCTGAAGAATTGAGGGAGATGCTTTTATACCACGGCCTTTACTTTCCCTTCAGCCCATCCTCATGGAGAAGTAACTTGGTCGCAAAGCAGGTGATATTAGCATCGTCTTCTCTAACCTATACCTAGCTAGTGCTAGAAGAGAGAGTGGCCACGTGGCTGCTCCTAAGCCTGGGAACACGCATGTGATCAGTCACTTTATGGCGTATGTTACATTATGGCAGTCTAGAGTCTTCAACAGAACACCCGCGGAGAGCCAGCCCCACAACTCGCCCTGTGCTTTCACATAGAATTGTTCTGTATGCTGATGGCAGCTATGGCTCCTGTGGTAGCTAAATGTGTATGCAGGAGATGCTGTCATGGATACCTCACCCCTGCCAGGCTTCACCAGCCTTCACCTTCACCAGCCTTAGGAGGTGAGGACGCCATCAGCCCCTCACACAGAATACAAATGAGGAAATGAAGCCCCAGAGGGGAAGCTGTTAGCCTTGAGCCCACACCACCAAGAAACATCAATAGCACAAATCCTCAGGGCTTGGCTTGGCTCAGGAGCCACTCTTTGACCTGGTCTTTGTTGACAGACACCTGCCACTGTGAAGGATGGCAGAGATGCCTTGCCTTCTCTAATGGTGGCTCTGAACCTCGGAGGTCTTGTCTGCAACTTCATCCCATAACACCAGTCTTATGTTGCTCTAAAGTGTGTCCCATAGGGCTCTAGGTTAGATGCTCAGCATTGCATTAACCAAGCACACATACTTGTAATCCCAGCCTGGGGAATCTGAGTCAGGTAGTTCTTGAGTTCAAGGTCAGCCTGGGCTACATAGTAAGTTTGACACCAACCTAGGCTACATAAGATCTTGTCTCAAGAAAACGGAAATAAATAAATAAATAAATAAATAAATAAATAAATAAATAAGGGGGAGTGCTCTTGTTTCAGGGGGTTTGCACAAACACTTACAACTATAATAATGCGACTGAGCTGTAAAGTGAGTAAAGGGGGGACTACAGGCATAGAGCAAATGCGGTCTAACAACACCAGTTGGCAGGCCTGAGTGACTGGTAACATAGGAGCTTCCCTCCATATGCTCAAAACAATTTCAAAATGAAGTTTTAAGATCCACAAGCACACATTTGTACACTAAGAATTTTAGGGTAGGGGCTGGAGAGATGGCTCAGTGGTTAAGAGCATTGCCTGCTCTTCCAAAGGTCCTGAGTTCAATTCCCAGCAACCACATGGTGGCTCACAACCATCTGTAATGAGGTCTGGTGACCTCTTCTGGCCTGCAGACATACACATGGACAGAATATTGTATACATAATAAATAAATAAATATTTAAAAAAAAGAATTTTAGGGTAGACTTCCAGTTGTAGAATTGGAACTGACAGAACAGGGATGGAAAGAAAGGGAGGGAGAGAGGGATGAAGACAGGGAGGAAGGGAGGGAGGGAAGGAGGGAGAGCAATGGGAGGGATATGCAAAAAGAGAGGAAGAGAGGAAAATGAAAGAAGGGAGGAAGGAAGAAAGGGAGGGAGGGAGGGAGG
>JABTXL010000541.1:10043153-10062430 GCA_025134845.1 Neodon shergylaensis
AGGAAGGAAGGAAGGAAGGAAGGAAGGAAGGAAGGAAGGAAGGAAGGAAGGGCCTCCCTTGGATTCCCTGAAGTTCTCTAGGTAGCCGCTGCTCCTTGCAGCCCCCAGAATGCTAATCCTGGGCTCTGCAGGCAGGTGGAGAAAGAGGCCCCTCCTCCCTGCAGCTGAGCTCACTGGGCCCAAGTGAAAATGGAGGAGGAGGAGGACCAGGCAAGTGCAGGAGGCCGTGAAACACCTGAGACAATAAGATAACCAGCCCCTGCCTGAACTGAGGCAATTTGGTCAAAATGGTCCGGGAGCTGCTCTCTCTCACCTCCTCTCACAATGACACAAGAGCCCTATTTGGCTCAAGCCAACTCGTGGCTCTAGCTCATTATCTTTCCTGTTGAACTCTTGGACCATAGTGAAGATCATTTGCAAATAAAACCTGGGGTTTCAAAAGGGTTTAGGAGCCAATCGACCAGGAAGGGATATAGTCTCCCCTGTCAAATCAGCCTGACCGGCCATTATTATTCTTTCTTTTCTTTTTTAATATCACTCATTTTTTCCCTCCGTTAAAGTTGTTTCTATTCATCTCACTTTACCATTGCCCAGACCAATCTTCCTAAATTAGCAGAGCCCTGCAGGTCCCCATGTGGAGGAGAAGAGGGGGTGGGGGGAGGGGAGACAGACAGACTGTCTGCAGCAAAACTATTTAATTTGAGCTGGTTACCCCTTCTGAAAAATGATGTCCACAGCTGATAAGGAGACGAGCAGCTTAAATTGTTCCATCAGAAGCGGGCAGGCTGTTTCTGAAGCTCATTCCAGACAATTGGAAACTGTTCTCCTCTCCTTTTTTTTTTATAAGGCAATTGCCCAACTTGAAGGCTGTTTGTGATTGAAGTAGAGGCCACAATAATTTATACGGTAAAAGCCTCTATCTAGATCAAATTGTATATTTTCCAGGTAACTATGCTGGGTAAATAATCCCTCTGTTTCATCTTTAATGCGGTGTCCTTATGCATTCTGTCCAGGGAACTGTCCTCTGGGCACATGTTTCCATGCGGGCGCACACGTAACTTACTACTTAATACGGTTAGTATGGTTTTTTTTTGTCTTTGCAGATGAGGATATTAAGTGCTCTTTCTTCCTTTTTTGAGACCAGTTTGCCCTATGAATGTGCATTTGTTGCCCTAATGGGTCTTTTCCTGTTCTAATTAATATGACACCATGGTATTGTCATCAGCCAGTATTTATGGAGCAGCCCTCCAAGGCTTGGGGCCCGTGGCAGGGGCTTTAATTAAAAGGCCCTATCTTATTCTAGGGATCTCTGCACAGAGACATTCGCACAGCTGTGCAAGGGTAGCGAGATAAGTCCTGGCCATAGCCTCTGTGCTCTGGGAAACAATGGGTTCGGTAAATAGATTATTAGAGTGCCCTGATCACCGAATATTAACTGAAATGGAAAGATTCCCGTGATACATTGCAAAGGCCAAAATATGGACAGAAAAAAAAGAACAAAAAAAAGCCATTCAAACAGTACAGATTAAATGATCTTATTTTCAGAGAAAAAAGCATCTCAGTATCTCAGTATATGGCTTATGTTTGTGTTTTTACAGCAGCTTTTGCGTCTTGTTGACTTACCCTGGTGTGCATGCGTGTGTGAAGGCCAGAAGACAACTTGCAGGTGTCAGTCCTCTTCTTCCAAGCCATGGGTCCTGGGGACTGAACTTGGGTCACCGGGTTCAGCCGAGAGTGTCTTATGGGCTGAGTCACATCAGCAGCCCCCATGCATTGCTGTTTTCATATAAATGTGCGTGAAGCTTATATTTGTATTTGTGAAACTTGAATTAACATGCAACAAATTGTTAATCAAATTACCCAGAGGCTTAAGAAATAGCAGGGGTCAAGGAACCATTTATAGCTTGTTTCGGACATTTGCATATTATTTGAACATTTGATGTGTGTGTGTGTGTGCAGGTATGTACGTGCGTGCATACATGCATGTGGAAGTCAGAGGACAGAGGACAACCACTAGTGTTGCTGCTCCTTTTTGAGGCAGGGTCTCTCACTGACCTGGACGGCCAGCAGCCGGCAAGCCTCAGGGTTTAGCCATTTCTGCTTCCCCAAAACAGGGAGTCCAAGGGTGCACCACAGTCATTTGGCATGAGTTCTGAGCATCAGACTCAAATCTTGTGCTAAGCATGCATATTACCCACTGAGCCATCTCTGCAACCCCACAAAAGAAAAGATTTAAAAACAAAAAATAAACTCTGCTCCTCCAGGAACCACGTATTGCATGCCTTGATTGTGCTAGACAGGGCACGGCTTTTATAACCAGAGGAACAAGCAGCAGAAAGACACAAAGAATTAAATAAGAAGGCCACTTGGACGTTCAGGAGGGGGTGCCAGCGGCCACTTGTGAACTATTAGAGAGCAGAGACACCTCCAGGTGGCTAGGGGGCGCTCTCAGTTCCATTTTGACTATAAAGACTACCTGCAAAGAGACCTCAGGGGCTTTCTGAGAAAGGCTCCAGAGGCAAGGAAGGATCTTGGGCAAATGGAAGAGATATCTGAAGAAAAACTAACAGGAACAATGCATGTCTTAGTTATCTGATGTGATACAATACTCTAAAAAAGGACTTCAGATTTCTTTCAGCTTACTGTTCAAGGCAAAGTCCATCATGGCAAGAAAGTTAAGGCGATACTGCTTGAAGCAGCTGGTCGGTCACTCAGGACACAGGGAAGGCTGAATGCATGCTACTCAGCCTTCCTTTTCCATTTAGACAGCCAAGGATCCCAGCCAAAGGATGGTGCCACCTACAGTGGGAGGTCTCTCTGCCTCAAGATAATCTCCAGGAGTGCCCCCAGCCCATGTATCAGGTAATTCTATATTCTGCCAAATTAATAATTTAATACTAATGACCACAGTGTAGTTCACTTAAGGACTTCGAACATAATGTTCTCTTGTTCTTATCTGTAAACTATCTCACTGATATAAAAAAAAATCAGAAGATTTCTAGGAATCAGTCATAGTGATAAGGAGTCGAAGAGAAGAAGGTGAAGTGCCTGTGCCAACCCTGCACCTTGCTGGGATTCTGTCCAATTACGTGGGTGGATGTAGTAAGCCTGCTTTATTGGAAACACAAGTGGTCCCCAGAAGCACCCCCTGAACATCTTCCCAATCTACCCTTCTTCGATGTCACTTTCCTCCCAGGCCACTGCAAAACCATGTCTCTCAGACTTTGTTTGTGAATGTCAGTCATAACATGCACAAAACCATCTTGTGGTATCAACCAGTGCACACAGTGCCTTAAAGTCAAGCCGTACTCAGGATGACTCATGACAAGATCTGCTGGAGCCAATGGTCCTATGCGGATGGGCGCTGACATTAACCTGTGGTTAAGTGCCCCATGGCTACCTAGAGGGGGAAATAGCATCAACAGATCGGTTTCTCTGACACTGACATCACTTTGGTGAAAGCCTGGGTCAAAGGAAGCCATTACAGAATCACAAAACCTGTTCCCAAATACAGTTTTGACCGTGAGTCTGTGTACTATATAAAATCCAGAAAAGTATTATACAAAGTCCAAGATCCAACAGCTTAAGGTAGAAAAGGTTCTAAACTCCAGTTCTCCCAGACCCCACTCCTTATCCGGGACACACAATGATACCAAATCCGTGGGCACAGAAGTCCCTAGCTTTAAAGTGTTATTCTTGTATGTAAGCTGTGTATATCCTCATGTATTATAAAGGATCTATAGGTTATTTACATAACATCCCAGACAATGTAAATACTTGTCATAATTTATTTATAAGATAACGACAAGAAGAAAGACTACATGTGTTCAGTATAGAAACAGTTTTATATATATATATAATTGTTTATATGTTTGAAACAATGTATTTATATAATTTGAAATAAATATATTTTATATATATATATAAATACACATAATTTTTGCAACAGGTTCTCACATTGCCCAGGCTAACCTTGAACTTACTATGTCACCCAAAATGACCTTGAACTCTTGATTCTCCATCTCTCTAGTGCTGGGACTACCAGCATGCACCACCATGGCCAGTTTTATAAAGGGCTGAGAGTCAAAGTCAGGACTTCAAGCATGTTAGTCAGGAAGGTATTCTGTCAACAGAGTCACATCTCTGGCCCTAAACACAGAAACTTTTTAAATTAGTTTCAGTCCGTAATTGGTTGAACCCAAGGCTGTAGAATCCCTCAGTACTGTCTTTGCCCAACAAAACTGTACCCAGAGTATACCTTGAACAACAAGCTGGCCAAAAGCATAAGTCAGGCTTCACTCTGACCATCAGATAATATAAAGAGAGAACCGGGTGCCAGCAGAGATGTCCCGGCAGCCACTCAGAAAGCAGTTTCCATCCTAGGGTCAGAAGTCAGTGCACTCTCCGTCACCGACGGTGGAGCTTACTGGGGGAAGAGCATCTCATCTCTGTCCATCTGATGGACACACGTTCGTGGGTGACCCTGTGGTAGCCATTGCGGGTACACTTGCTCCTGGGCCCACATACCAGGAACACAGTGTGGACGTGCAGCCCCAGAGGAACGGGGCACAGCTGGCGTCCCCTCCTCACACTGGCTGCTTCCTTCCGAGTCTCAGTCTGGGCACTTGAGTTTCAGATAAAGTGCTCCTCTCCCACGGCCATGAAGAGGCAAATTAAGCATGGTGCTCTCTTGAGCAACTACAAAAAGTTCTCATTTGCTCATCGAGTCAAGTTCCCTAATGGCCCGCATATAAGCCCAATTTCTAACCAGTCCTGAATTGGGCCATTTCCCTCTCAGTGGCCCAGGCTCCCTGTGGGGCAGATTGCCACGGTCTCTGCGGGTACCTGGAGGAACCACGGGAATTATCGTCTCTGCCTTCAAGGCTTCTTATCTTCAGCGTTTTAATTCTGTTCCAAGTCCTACTCCTTCCGGAGAGGAACGAGAGGTCCCAGCAGACCGTGGGCCCTTTGAACCAGCCACAGCACCCGCTATTTATTTTTAAAGAATCAGTCCTTACTTCCCAGGCCAGCCCGGAGAAGGCAGGGGATAAAACTGGAGGGGGCCAGGCAATGTCTCACGCTGGAGAAATTACTTTAAAATCACTGTCCACGGGGCTCCAAAGCCTCTATATTGGTAGCTTTTAAGAGAATTCAGAGGACTGAGAGATGTAGCAGTTGGTAAAGTGCTTGCCTAGCATGCTCAAAGCCCTGGGTTCGATCCCCACTACTACATAAATTAGGTACTACAAAATAGCGTTCATCCATGAGGTTCTAGGCTCCCTCCGTGGCCCTATGCATGCCCTACCTGGCTGGACCTCTTCCCAGGCTAAGCCAAAGGTCTGAAGTACACACCCAAGTCAGGAGCCTCCCTCCTCCATGCACCAGCTAGATAGAGTCAAGAAGTATTCGGAATAAGTAAAGCCTTAAAGCAAGGCTGGAGATCTAACTCCTGTTAGAGCACTTGTTTGGCATGTGCAAGGCACTGGGTTCAATTCCCAGCACTAGCAAAAAAAATAAAAATAAAAATGGCAAAGAAATCTTAATCTGACTTTAATTTAGGATATTGGGAAGCTGCAGTGACTTTCCTGGCTTCTAAATTGGAATCTAATGACTCTTTGGCAGCAGTCAATGCTGCCAACACTGGCCTGGCTTCTCCTGACACTTGCTCAATCCACCACATCCGGCGGGGAATGCACGAGCTTCAGGGTTGACGCTTGCTACTTCTCTTCACTCATTCTGTCCACGCTGGGGGCCCCTGTTCAGCCAGTGAACGAGGCCAATGGCGCCTTACCTCAGCCCTTCATATCTGGAGTGGCTTCACTAAGGGGACACGCACTTGGTGTGCTCAGGTGAGGGTTGCTGCTTTTCCAGCTGTTCTACCATGGCTAACCAAAGGGGGTTAGCATTCCACAGTCCCCACCCTTCCTCCTGAGGCATTGGGATGTACATACCTCTACGCCCAAGCCTTTTGTGACTCCCATGCCTCAGCTCATACTGTGCCAGGAAATACCGTCCCTCCTCACCTCCAGCCACACTCTCCATCTTTTCCCTTCTGTATTCAACTGCTACAGGGCTTGGAGGGCGCCCCCTGCAGGAAACCTCCAGATTTCAGCCCTGCTCCTTGATGCCATACTTCTGCCCTATACCAGCAAACCCCTTCTCCCTCTGTCATAGAACAATTTGCTCTGTGTCTCTCTCCCAGGAGCATCCAGAGTACAGGGACTACATCTTTTCACATTGTGTGCCCAGCAGGATCCTCAGCTGATATAGGCTGAGCCCAGCCTGCTCCAGATTCCCAGTCTCGCTGCCTGATCGGGGTGTCAGCTCCAAAAAGGCTGCAGGCATCAGCCCCACAGAGGCTATGCATTTCTGCCCCATGCCACAGACAAAGAGGACACTCACAAAAGACTCAGTGCAGTCACCCCTCCTGGCGCCCAGAACAAAGGGATGGCACGTGGGCACGGCCCTCAGCAGTGACGGCCACTCTGCTCCCGGCTTCACGTGCCTGGCTTGTTGCCATGGTACGTTTTAATTAAGTGTAAAGATTTAGTGTCTTGATAACAGAAAATGCAGCTTCCTTTTGTGTAGCTCAGGTCCTTTTAGGAGCAGCCAAGGGATGTGGAGCTCAGAGCTAGCTCTTGGCAGGTGAGGTGAGGAAGGGCAGGCCCCAAGAAGAGGGACTCCTAGGAAAGGTGGGTACTGACCTGCGAGGCCCTTGTGCCCTGCCCATCACCTCTGACCAGCCTCCACTAAGCTGTTACCTGGGCTGGGTCAGGAGACAGGACAGTTAGAGTAAGGCAAGATGCTCTGCCTTCATCCACCAGTGGATTCAGGATCTAATCCAGAGGCTTCTACCCCAATAGCCAAAAAGAGGGAGTATGCAGCCCGGTCCAGCTGTGTCTGCAGAAGTACACCCTGCCACCACCCTGCCCCATTTCAGACTCATCCCATCCTAACCCAGTTGCTTTTAGCCCATGCACTGTACTGAGAGCCAGATCTACTAAGCCCTCCATGAGCAGGTCTTTGAATGCAGAAGAAACGAATGAGCATTCGCTCTCACCCAGAAATGTCTTTACCAACCATCTAGTCATCCTTAGCCAAGTCAAGTAGATACATGAAGCTAACTGTACTTCTGTCTTACCCCTGAGCACTGAACCACCCCTGAGGAACCCCTCACTGTTACTGCTTCCCATCCTTATGGTTTGGAATGGCTCAAGTGGGAAATGCCTGGTGCCCAACCGGTGATGCTATTTAGGGAGATTCTGGAAACTTCAGGAAATGACCAGGGATGGAGGGGTGCGGGGTGTCAACCTGAAGGTTCTACCAGGTTCAAGGTCTCTATCTGACTCTCTGCTTGCTCCCTGTCCACTGCAGGATGGAGAGGGTCCTTGACCATGCACTTCCACCACCAGGATGCCTTGCCTCACGGATCCTAAGTCTGCAGAGTCAGGGGCTGTGAACTGAAACCCATACAGTGAGCCAGGATGAGTTCCTCAGATACATTGGTTATAGCTATGCAAAAGTCACTTTTATACCACTCTGCCCACACAGGATCTTTTATTCTTACCATGTTGGGCACCCTCGATTGTTCCCTATCCCAAGGAGACAACTGAAAAATGACACTGTTGACACCTAAGAAAAATTAGTTCTGAGAGAAAACATGTCCGAGGTCTCCCTGGGAAAATGGCCATCCATTGAAAACACAGCGCAGAAAGCCTTCCTATTTCCTCCTCAGACTGATGATGCCCAAACCTCAGGAGGAAGCTAGGGTGGTGGCCTGAGCCTGAACAGCCCCACATCATTCTGACACCAGCGGTGACCTCCAAGATCCTCAACCAAGACTGCAGGACA
The DNA here is from genome assembly GCA_025134845.1 of Neodon shergylaensis. Taxonomy (NCBI): domain Eukaryota; kingdom Metazoa; phylum Chordata; class Mammalia; order Rodentia; family Cricetidae; genus Neodon; species Neodon shergylaensis. Next base: position 10,051,005 of record JABTXL010000541.1, read on the forward strand.
CACACCTGGATTATCTATCAGTCTGTCCCATGCGTCTGACCCTGGATACAGGCTCAGGGTGGGTATGAAGGGACCCGTGGACTGGCCTCTATCTTTCTTCGCCCTCCTTCTGGAAGACACTATATATAGCTCTTGCTCACTCCTGTGAGTCCTGGAAGACACCAGTCTAGCCCAAAACCCTTGACTTCATGATTGATAAGGCAAGGTTTCATTCAACCCCTCCAGAACCTGACAGAGTCAAACATGCAGATTAGGGTGCGGAACCAGGTTCATTTTCTTTTCTGCCTGTTAAAGAAGTGAAAGGCAGGAAAGGAGTGTTACTGGGATTTGGGGGGAGCCCTGCAGAGCCATCACATGATGCCCAGTAAATCAGAGTTTCCTCTTGGGGTTCTTGTTCCCATTGATAAAAGAAGTTAAGAAAGAAGAGAAACGGAAGCTCAGGGGCAATGTACAGAGTTACCACAGACCAGTCTAGGAAGGCAAGCTGTCAATCTCCTAACTGTCTAAAAGAGAGGAGGAGAATGAGAAAGAAAAAAAAAAAAACAGCCAACAGCAGCTTGGTGCCCACGCCTTTAATCCCAGCACTTAGAGGCAGAGGCAGGTGGATCTCTGTGCATTTGGAGCCAGCCTGGTCTACAGAGTTGGGTAGTGAGTTCCAAGACACCAAGAGCTATGTAGAGAGACCCCGGCTCAAACGAACAAACAAAGCCGGTCTTCTAAGATAAGCTCGGTGGCAGGCACTACAGAGAAGGGGGTTCTAGAAAAAGCAATTTGGAGTTAAAAATCAGACTTTGGCTCTGGCAGACATGGGGGTGGACACAACAAGGCTACAACTTTCAGAGTCCGACTTCAGAAAGGTGGGCAGACTTAGCTGAACCTCAAGTCCACATGCAGCAGGGAACAGGAAATCTGAGAAAGAAAAATGCATTGTCTTAAAGAGACCTTAATTCCTAGGGGTGTCCCCTTTTTACTACACCGGATCCCTCACCTGAGCCACTAGGTTAATTCTTGTGTGTGGGTGTGTGTGCATGTGTGTGTGTTTTGTTTGTTTGTTTGTTTGTTTTTCAAGACAGAACTCTGTAGCTTTGGAGCCTGTCCTGGAACTAGCTCTTGTAGACCAGGCTGACCTCGAACTCACAGAGATCCTCCTGCCTCTGCCTCCCGAGTGCTGGGATTAAAGGCGTGCGCCACCGCCAGCTGGCTCCATTGGGGTAATTCTTAAGGGAGGAGACAAGGGCGCATCTCCGCCTACACGTAGTTTCTATTTTTTACACTCATCCCCATTTCACAGAAGGAAAGCTGAGGTGGAGCATGGTTAACTCCCTTAGACCCTGTCTCCAAGTTTCAAGTGAACGGCAGGACCAGCTAACATAATTTGCAAGCCTGGTGTGAAGTGAGAAAGAATGTGGTATGTTCAAATTTTTTCAAATTTCAATATGGCGGCAGCTGAGCACTGAAACCAAACAGCGGGCTGTTGTGGGGAAGTGAGCCAAGACTTCTGTGGAGGGGCGGAGCTTGTTCTAGTTCCTCACAGCTGCTCCTGCAGGCTCCTGGCCTGCAGCCCCCAGGGTAGAGAGGGGTCCTTTCCAGTAAGTTTGCAGACTGAGGCGCCTGGACACGGAGGACCAGAGTCTCCACTAGAAGCCCCCTGCACCACTGACTGCATTAGCAGAATTCAATTGTGATGCCCGCTAACTGTGATCCTTTTCTAGGAACAAGAGACCAAACTGAATTAGAGGGAGCGCCGCCCATACTTTCATTCATAGGCAGAAAAAAAAATTGGAATAAAAGCAAAATTAAATTTACTTTGTGGTCCTGGACTTAGGAGGCAGAAGTTCTAGAGTTGGGTTCGCATCTGACAACTCAACTTGCCTGTGAGCCAAGACTTGTCTTTTGGCCTTCATTTCTTTATCTGTGAAATGGGAATAAAATAACTTCTTGGTGACTTTTAGAAAGATGAAATTAGATACTATTTAATTTTAGGGAGTTCCATGATTTCCTGATGTATAAATCGAGAATCCCCAGAAACACCAGGAAGTCAATTTAAAATCTCCAAAATAAGACGCTGGTGATGTGGCTCGGTTGGTAGACTGCTTACTTAGCATGCCTAAATATCTGGGCTTGAGCCCCAGAACTTTGGGGGTGGGGTCAAGAGGATCAGAAGTTCAAGGTTATCCTCGTGCAAATCCTGTTTTGTCTCGAGCCACTCTGCTAACCGGTACACAGAAGTGGAAAGTCTCGGCTGAACTATTCACACTTTCTTTAACAATCAAGCCCCAGGACCCGTGCATTACTTTATTTCACTCCAGTATGAATATTTCATAAATTACATGCAATTATTAACAACATCAACACTAGCAAATTAATTACTGTCAATTCATATTAATAAAATTGCATTTTGTAATAAATAAAGTGAGCTCACCTGGCTCCATCAGTCTCTAGGGTATTCGCGTTTGTCAATTGTCCTCTCCTTCAGGCTAAAACAAAAGTAATCAAATAACTAATTATTGTACAAAATGTATCCCTGCTTACACATCAATGAAAACTCAGTTATTTATAACCTCAAGGACTGAACATTCAAATCAGTATTTATTCCTATACTAAGGGGGATTTTCCAACCTTCATTTTACCTACTCCCTGGGTCTCCATCCTCCACCACCTGAGCCCTGGGGAAAGGTCTGGTGAGGACAGTCTTTGCTGGCTGCCACCAGGAATAGAGACTGACCCAGACAGGAAGTCAGCAAGGTGAGGAGGCTCTGTCTCGGAAGTCCTTCCACCTTTGGGACCCAGTGACTCCATTTTCTTTCTTTCTTTTCTTTTTCTGTTTTTCATGTGTATGGTGCCTGTGTATATGAACATTTCTGCATGTGTGTGGGTGCACATTTGTAAGGGAGTACCTCAACCTGAGTGTGTATGCACAGGTCCGAGGTTGTGTTGGGAATCATTCTCAACTGCTCTTCCACCTGTTTCATGGAGGTAGGGTCTCTCAATCAAACCCAGAGCTCACCAATATGGCTAATTTTGCTAGGCAGTTTGCTCAGGGATCCTATCTCCACCTTCCAAGGCTGAAATTACAAGTGATCTGCCATACCTACAGTCTTCAGGCCCCATGCCAATAACGGGCCTTCAGGGAAAACAAACACAGGGCTTTTCTGACCAGGGCTGTCACCAAAAGTGTGTGAGATGACCAGCACAGACAAGTGGAACTGGTATGCGGTGGGCACACTGCAAAGACTTTGTGGTATTTGAGGAAGAATGGCCCCATAGGCTCATAGAATTAATGTTTGATCCCTAGTTGGTGGAACTGTTTGAGAAGGATTAGGACGTGAAGCCTTGTTGGAGGAGATGTGTCACTGGGCTGGGCTTTAAGGTTTCAAACGGGCCATTCCCAGTTAGTTCTCTCGGCCCTGTGCCCATAGATCAGATGAGCTCTCTCAGCTACTGCTCCAGTACCATGCTTGCCTGCCTATTGCCATGCCTCCTGCCATGATGGTCATAGACTCCCCCTCTGAAATTGTAGGCAAGCCCCCCAGTTGAGGGCTTTCTTTTATAGGTTGCTATGGTCATGGTGTTTCTTCACAGCAACAGAAAGGTAACTGAGACAGCCTTGACTGTGGAGGAGATCTGAATGAGATGAAGGCTGGGGATAAGAAAGGACTCAGACGGTGCACAGGAGGCCATGCAAATACTATTTTAGGTTAAAGGAACAGTGGCTGGGTTGTCACCTCCACTAGGCAAGCTATAGGCGGTGAGTCAGTAATAACAGTAACAGAGCTCGCATTTCAAGCAATTAAGTCATAGACCCTGTGAACAAATGTGCCTCATTTTTATCAAGTGAGAAGTCATTACTATGACACTCACAGGTAAAGAAATGGGGACTCAGAGAAAGAAGCAGCTTGCACAAGCTCCCAGCTTTTCAGATGGCAGATGCAGAGCTTGGAAGCTGAGCCATCCGTGGACTCTGGGTTCTGCAATGGTCAACTTGTCAGCGTGAGAAGATTGTGTTCACTTGAGTTTAGGCCATGTCCACGGGTATCCAGAACAGTTTAACTGAGAGGAAGACACCCTCTACATCTGGGTGGCATCACCTCACGGAGGAGGTTCCTGGATTTAAAAAAAGAAATCAAAAAGGAGAAAGACAATGGCCCATCAGAATTCATGGCTATCTGCTTCATGACGGGGACACAAGTGATAGGTGCCTCATACGTCTGACTTCACCGTCTCTGACCACAAACCAGAATAAATCCTTCTCCTTGACAGTGCTTCTTGCAAGGGTCACAGCAGAGTGGCTATCCCAGTACTGCTCTGAGCATGCTGACTTCTGGGTTCACAGCATTGTGAACATCAGGAGCTCTTTTGGGAGCAAAGCAGATGGGGGCTGGATCTAGACCTCTGTGTCAGGAAGGACACATGAACCACCTTGGTGACTCCAAGGGGTCAAAGGAGGTAACCAGTGTAACTACGCAAAAAAAAATAAAAAAAGGCAGCTTTTATTACGAGCTTATTACACAGGTGAGAAAGATTCACCAACTTTGATAAATATTCCTTTCCCAAACTTGAAGAAATTAGCCCACATCCAACATGCTCTGTCCTTTCATAATGTATTGGAAAGTTCACAATACACAGTTGGATTCAGACATACAAACAAAAAGGCACAAGGTAGAAGTTTTAAAAAGCCTTCAGTCTCCCTCGAGAGGACTAAACTATTAGCCCATCTTTCAGAAGCCCAAGGTCATCCTTCCAGAGCTGGCGCACAGTGCTGAACTGCAGGATCTTGGAGCCAAACATCCCTGGAGCCCTTATTCTATGCAGACCCTGCACTGGGTGCCATCTCATCACTGTCCAGGCTGAGCAGTTCTGTAGAGATGGAGAGAGACACTTGGATACCTGGCAGCAGAGTCATTAGAAGGGACAGTGGTGGCAGGTGGGAGCTATGACAACACACAGGCACTTCAGATCTGGGCCACATGATCCTTCCCCTACTGGATCAAATGATCTGCAGGGACCACCACTTTGCTGAAGGGAAGAGGTAAACCATGCAGCTGGTTAAGAGTAATGGACCCCACCTTCACCCAGCCCTGGGAGCCAGGACCTCCAGTATCCATTCTGTCTGCTGTTTCTGCCACATAAAGCTTCTCTCTGCAGAAGTAAATAAACAAGCAAAAAAGAAGTATACATGCACATACACATGACACATTAGTCTCAAAACCTGAAAAAATAATTGCACCCAGGAAGGCAAAGTCAATATGTCATTGTCCTTCATGATGCTCTTTCTCCACGTTTCTCTCCCTTCAAATTTGCTTCCAACAGGAAGAGCTGAGGAGAATGACCAGACTCACTCAGAATTTCTTGCTTTTAGCGTCACCTTCATGTGATTCAAATTGAGCTGCTTTGCATCCAGTGGAAGCATCTCACACACACACACACACACACACACACACACACAGGTAATTTGACACCCAAAGAAGTGAAAGAAGACCAGAGAAAAGAAGAGACATATTACTTAACTTTAGGATGATAATTACCTGTCACAAAGGTACTTACAAGAACATTCTATGTTGGATATTATCCAGAAAAATTAAACCTATATTGCTGCCTCAATACATCTGAATACTAGAAACTAGCAGGGGGGAAAAAAGTCTCGTCTATGAATAATAGTCTCTACAGCCCCGGAAGCCAGCAGTACATGAGGGTTTTTTTTCTTTTTTCTTTTTTTCTTTTTTTTTTCTTCCTTTTTTTGTATTGGAGCAAGCAAGCTCTCTTAAGAAAAAAAAAAAGGAAAGAAAAAGTCTCCAGCCTTTTCCAAAATGGTGCTAATGCGCCACAGAAACTTAATTTTATAATTTACTGGCAGTCAAGATGGCAGGAAATAAAATAATTTGCTATATTCTGCACAACAAACCCTGCTTTTCCTGGGAAGGGGTAATTATCCCCATGGGAAAAAAAAGAAGAAGAAAAAAATACGCCATCTCATATTAAGCTAAAGTCTCATCAAGAAGAGAAAAAGTGCCTCATTACGTGTAATTACTAGAGAATTAGAAACATCATTTAACTAAATGAGCGAATAATGCCCAGGATATTGAAGGAACTTGCCTGCACGTCTGCAAGGCACTCTAAGTCCCATTACAAAAATTGCCCCTCTTTAATGGAATAATTTTAGGCCGTGTCTGCCTTGCTTTAAAAATAAAGAGCCTCCGAGAGGCAGAAAAGAGGCTGGGATGGCCATAAACAACTGTTGGAAGGAACTGGAGAAGGCGCTGTCTCTCCTGGAGACCGAGATTCACAACGGCTCATAATCTACTGTAATCAGGAAAATTAAACCTGAGGGCTGGGAAAGAGGAGTGGCTCCCTGTTTAATTGTGCTTCCTCAAGACAGCGGCGTCCTTGGAGTGTGTATTAGGAAAAGCAGATGAAAGCTGCTCCAATTCGGGGAGAGCTTCCCTGCCCCGATACAAAAGCAGTTACAGCCATTCGATGTTCTCTTTAAAAAGGGAAATTATAACATACCTGCAGATTGCCGTTTATTGTGGCTTAATGCAATGATTTTTTTTCCAGTCATTTAAAAGCTTCCAAGCTTACATTGGGATGTCCCCTCCCCCTTTCCTCTTTGCTTTTAAATTCTGTCAAGAGTTAGCATAAAAGCAGTGTGTATGCGTGTGTGTGTGCATGTGTGTGTGTGTGTGTATGTGCATACCCTCAACACAGCCCTGTCACTTGCAGTAGGTGGTTCTCTCCTTCCATCATGTGTGTGTTGGTGACAGGTTCTCTTAGCCACCTTACAAGGCCTAAAGACAGCCTTCAGCAATACTAACCTTAATCTTTATTCACTAGGGAACCAGGGCAGGAAAGACATCAATAATGATCATTTTGTCTTTTATTTGTTTATTTGTTTGTTTAGTTATGTGTATGAATGCTTTGCCTGCATATAGTTTAGTTAGTTAGTTAGTTAGTTAGTTAGTTGTTAGCTGTATGAATGTTTTGCCTGCATATTAGTTTAGTTTAGTTAGTTAGTTAGTTGTTAGCTGTATGAATGTTTTGCTTGCATATATGTCTGTGCACCCTGTTTATGTCTGGTGCCTGCAGAAGTCAGAAGAGGGCATCAGATCCCCAGTGGTTACAAGCAGTTGTGAGCTGCCATGTGGGTGCTGGGAATTGAACCTGGGTCCTCTGCAGAACCAACAAGTGTTCTTGCCAACTCTCCAATTCAGGAAATAATCAGTGTTGGTCAGAAGTTTGACAGATGGTTCAAGAAGGGTCTACAAGAGTCACTCTCACGAAGAAACCAGAGGCAGAAGAGGGACTACAGCATTATTCTGAGCATACAGTCCCGAGACCCAACAAGGAGCCACCCACCTCCAGCCTCAATCAAGGACCAGGTTTTGCCTAGGTCTGGTACAGATGAGGTAAGAAAAGAGACTTTGGGCTGTCACCCACTTCAGCTACTCATCTTGGCAGTGAGGAAGTAAGATAGGCACAGGCCCTGGGGCTTCCTGCTCAGGTCCCTCAGGGTCAAGTCCATATTTGTGTGTGTAAACAGTTACCACTCAAAATGCTCTGCCTCAGAGGGTTGGGGGGAGGGTGCATGGAAAGAGGGTGGATGTGAGGGGATGGGGTGAAAAGTGGGATTCAAATGCATGATGTAAAATCCACAAAGAATCAATAAAAGTTTTTCGTTTTTAAATGCTCTACTGTAGTAAGGAGGCCACTTCTTTGTTTCCCAGCTGCCCACAGAAACTGTATTAATTAAATCACTGCTTGGCCCATTAGCTCTAGTTTCTTAATGGCTAACTCTTTTTTTTTTTTGTTTGTTTGTTTTTATGGTTTATTTAACTTTATTTTATGTGCATTTGTGTGAATGTGTCAGATCCCCTGCAACTGGATCTTCAGACAGTTGTGAGCTGCCATGTGGGTGCTGGGAATTGAACCTGGGTCCTCTAGAAGAGCAGTCAGTGCTCTTAACCACTGAGCCATATCTCCAGCCCCCTTTTTTTGGTTTTTTGAGACAGGGTTTCTCTAATGACTAACTCTTACATCTTAATTTAACCCATTTTTATTAATCTGTGTATTGCCAAGTGGCTGTGGCTTAATGGGTAAAGTTCTGTCTGGTGTCTGTCTCTAGCGGGGCTACATGGCTTCTCTCTTACTCCACCTCCTTTTTCCCAGCATTCAGTTAAGTTTTCCCCACCTAGCTTTATTTTACCCTATCACAGGCTCAAGACAGTTTCTCTATTAACCAATGGTATTCAGAGCATACAGAGGGGAATCCCACATCACCTTCCCTTTTCTGTTTAAATAAAATGGAAGGTTTTAACTTTAACACAGTAAAATTACATATAACAAAACAGGTATCAAGCAAGAATTAGTTACAATATTTATATCTATTTTATCTTTTATTATAGCCAAAGAAAACTATAACTATATATTATTCAACTCCATTAAAGACTCCAGAAGGATATAATATTACCTAAGTAAACAGGAAGTACATTGTAGGCAATTTCTAAAACTCTAGAATTGACAAAGACATCTCGATGCCTGGACAGTCACCCAAAGTTCTTCTGTACCATTGGGACATCCATCTTTAGCCTACAGGCCAATAGTATCCAGCAGACTTTTCCATGAAGCAGGAAGTTTCAAAGACAGTTCCACTTATATTGGTAGTTTATCAGTCACTTTCTTCTGTATCCTGCAGAGTGTCTGGCAGACACTTTTATGAAGCAGGAACCCTAAAGGACAGTCTCACCTTTAGGCAAGTTGAGCAGTCATTTCTCTGTGGGTCCTGCATGTCCAGTTCATCAAGCAGTCCAGGCAAGAGCAGTTTCTTGCCCAAATGGCTAACCCGCTCCATAAGGAGCCTCTTCAATGCCCATCTTCCTCTAGAAGTAATTGGTGCTGCCAGGAGCAGATGTGTCTCATGTCATGAAAAGTCCTAAGTTACTAAAACATTTTAAATGCCATATTCTCTAGTCTTTGAAAGGTTTGAAGAATGCCTATCTAACTGAAATACATCTCTGTGCAGCTAGAAAATCTAACTAATGCTGGGTGGTAGTGGAGTACGCCTTTAGTACCAGCACTCGGGAGGCAGAGGCAGGCGGATCTCTGTGAGTTTGAGGCCAGCCTGGTCTACAGAGCTAGTTCCAGGACAGGCTCCAAAACCACAGAGAAACCCTGACTCGAAAAACCAAAAAAAGAAAGAAAAAAGAAAATCTAACTAACGTGGCTACAAGCTTGACTATTATAGATGATTATCTATTAACCTATATTTCTTAATTATACATTATATTTTTAAATGAGCTACACAAACACAATACCTTAATCAAGAGCAGAAATATATATATTAACAGAATTGACCATAAATTTGTATCAATAAACCAATAAGCCAAGATCCATACCAATGCAAATCTCTATAGCATATCCCTCTTTAAATGTAAACAAATATTTATACATAATAATTTAGAGAACTTGGGCATAGTTCCCTCAAAACTGCTTTCTGCTTTTGCTGGGTGAAGTAATTTTTGAGGGTGTTCACAATGACCTTTCAGGGGGTCTTGGTTCATCAAACTACATTAGTCTGAAATTAATCTACAGGTTCTCATCCTCTGTGGAAACAAAAGCAGAACCTCTTTTCCAAAGCAGCATATTCTTAGGCTCAAATTTTGAAGCCAAGATACCTTTATGTTGGTTTAACTTAGCAGCCCATACAAAGAAATGTCTCTCTGCACTTAGCTCCTTTGCAGTCAAAAAATTTCAAAGAAAACACAATAATATTCATAATCCAGACCCTGTACATTTTCCATCTTTACATGAATTATTATTTTTTACTCTATTACTTTTTAATATTTATTTTATTATCTTTACTCCTTTAATCCATGACTGCATGTACTCTGTCTCTTTAAAGACTGTTTCATTTTTTAAAAAAACATTTACTTCTTTTTGTAATTCTCTATACTCTTTTTCTTCTCTCTCCCAAACCTATATACGTTTATCCAACACTGTGACCCATTTAGAGGTCTTTTTTATCTGAATCTATCTTTATTGTGGATCTGTAATTATTTTCTAAGCAGAAATATCATTTGTTTTTTTTAAGTGTGTGTGGCTAGGGCAAACAGGGCCTGCCTGTTGGCTGTCTAGTCGATCATGGCAGGGTGGAGGTCTGTTCAGCTCGGGCCAGGCTCACAGCCCCATTTTCAGGCACACAGCGGGTCTAGGTTGATATTAAATAAGTCATAGCATGTTGCTCACAAACTGCATTTAAATGCTCAGCTTCCTGAAAGAGTCAGAGTTCCTACTGGCAGCATGGTCCATGGCTGGGAAGCCACACGGCTGTACTTCTGCTACCACTGAATCAGGAAGACCTCTCTTAAAGGAGCTGCAGCATGCTGCCAGCAAGCAAAGCCCATTCAGGAAAAAAAATGTGGTTAAACTTTGTTTTTTAGTGTTTAGAATTCCTTTCCAAGCCCTCTCAAGTTTTACGTGGATATAGTTGACCACGTTGGAGTGCCAATTTGTAGTAAGGAGGCTGCTTGTTTATTTTCCAGATGCCCAGACTCCTAAAATAACCACACAGAAACTGTATTAGTTAAATAACTGCTTGGCCCATTTGCTCTAGTTTCTTATTGGCTAACTCTTACATCTTAATTTAACCCATTTTTATTAATCTGTGTATTGCCAGGTGGCTGTGGCTTAATGGGTAAAGTTCTGTCTGGTGTCTGTCTCTAGTGGGGCTACATGGCTTCTCTCTTACTCTGCCTCCTTTCTCCCAGCATTCAGTTAAGTTTTCCCCACCTAGCTCTATTCTACCCTATCACAGGCTCAAGACAGTTTCTTTATTAACCAATGGTATTCAGAGCATACAGAGGGGACTCCCACATCACCAGTAAACCACAGCCACCTGGAAATAGAGATGAGTCAGGTGAAATGATTGTCCTATTAAGATCATACAGCTAGCCAGAGGGGTCCAGAACACAGGTTCCCTGGCTGCCTTCTCTGCTGAGAACCAGCCAGAGCACTACTGAGGGTGCCTCCCACCACAGGACAGCACTTCCCAGCCAGATTCAGGGTGATCTCTCTAGACTCTCCCAGGATGAGTCTCCATTTCATACCCAAACTTGAAATGTCACACAGAGTAATTCTGTCACCAGCTACCTGCCCTGGGGAAGGTGGAAATGCATTCCGAAAGGACCAATGAGGTGGCTCATTGGGTAAAGGTGCCTGCTGCCAAACCTGTGTCACACCCTGATTTCCATCCCCCAAACTCACATGGTAGGAAGAGAGAACTGACTCCTGCAAGTTGCCCTCTGACCTCTACACATGGGCTGTGGCATGTACACACACACATACACACATGAATAAATAAATAGATGTACAGATATATAAATGGATGATAGATAGATAGATAGATAGATAGATAGATAGATAGATAGATAGAT
>JABTXL010000541.1:10062440-10096625 GCA_025134845.1 Neodon shergylaensis
GATAGATAGATAGATAGATAGATAGATAGATAGATAGATAGATAGATAGATAGATAGATAGACAAGACAGACAGATAGGTAAATGTCACATGGCCTGATATGTTGAATCCTTTGACCCCTTTGGTTCATTTTGTCAGTCAGTTTATTTTGTCAATGTAGGTGTCAGGGAATGCTGCAAATATTTGAAACACATCTGTCATTTTTTCCAGTTGTTTCCAATTAAGTCCATCTTGCACCATTAGTAAGGCACGGTGTTTTTAAATCACATACACTGCCTAGTCAAGCTGGCACACACCTCACATTTTGATCGCCCTGTGCTTGAACATCACAGCAATGACAACCAAACCACAAAGACACAAACTCTGACAGGAAAAATAAGCATCCCTGTGAAGTTGAACCCGTGGATCTCTGGGACCAGAGACAGAAGGAAGCTGCAGCAGGGATTTTAAACCATTATGAGCAAACTAGAACTGCAAGGCTGGAAGAGGCAATAGAAGCAATATAGAAAAACCACCAGCAGCAGCAGCAGCAAAGGACTGAAATAGAATGGAAAACTTCCACTCATAAGTCTACAGATCCAACAACAATTGGAACGTGTATCTACAGCTAGGCATGGTAGCACAGACCTGTAATCCCAGCCATAGGGAAACAGAGGCAGGAGGAATGTCAAAAGTTCTAGATCAACATGGATATGAGACACTGTCTCAAGAAGCATACAGGGGCTGGAAAGTTAAAAGCAATGGCTGTTCTCCCAGAGGTCCCAGGTTCGATTCTTAGCACATACCTGGTGGCTCACAACCATCTATAACTCCAGTTCCAGAAAACGCATGTTCTCGTCTGACTTCTGTGTGAACCAGGCATGCATATAGTATACATACATGTAAGCACATAAAATATCTTTTTAAAATAAAAATAGACAAGAGATTAAAATAAAATGTTTTTATTACGTATTGAATTTTTAGTTTTAGCCACCAAAGATCATGTTTGAAATGCTCTAAGAGCTAAATGAAGCTGTCTGTGAAATCATGTAGCAAAAGTCAGTAAATACAAAATAAGAGATAGGGAAGAAGTGCTGTGATTAAAGGCATGAGCCACCACATCCAACAAGAATGTCACAGTTAACTTTGTGTTAGCATGGCTAAACTGTGGCCACTGAAGCTGGTAGACTTTCAGCCACACAGATCATTATTCTACAATGTGGGTGGGCTTCATCCAGTCCGCCGAAGAACTGAAGAGAATGGAAGAGGCCCTGTCTTCAGACTCCCTCTGTAACTGCTGTCCTGGCTCACCAGCAGACACTTTAGAGAGGAGCTACAGCCTGCCTGACAGGAAAGTTTCATAAAGGAAAAAGCATTCAGTCTGGCTTATAGTTCAAGAGGATGCAGTTCATCATGGTAGATTGGCTGGGGTGAGAGTGCGTTGGGGTGGGGTGATCTTAGTCACTGTTCTATTGCTTTGAAGAGGCACCATGACCTTACAAAAGAAGACATTTAAGTGTGGGGGGGGAGTTACATACAGTTTCAGAGGGTTAGTCCATTATCATCCTGACAGGGTGTGGTGGCCGCCAACAAAAATGGTGCTGAGAGCTGCATCCTGATCCACAGGCAGCAGTCAGAGATACATAGCGATTGGGCCTGGTTTGGGCTTTTGAAACCTCAAACTTCAAAGCCCACCCCAAGTGCCACCTCCCCCAACAAGGTTATACCTCATAATCCTTTCAAAAACAGCCCAAGTAACTGGGGACTAGGCATTCAAACATCTGAACCTATGGAGGTTGATGTGGGATAATTCTCTTGTACCCTTTAAAGATTTGTCACTTGTATTGGCTTAATAAAGTGCTGATTGGCCAGTAACCAGGCAGGATATATAGGCAGGGTAACCAGACTAGGAGAATTCTGCGAAGAGGAAAGGCTCAGTCTGCAGTCATTATTAGCCAGATGCAGAGGAAGCAAGACGAGATTACCTCACTGAGTAAGGTACTAAGCAATGTGGCTAAACATAGATAAGAATTATGGGCTAATTTATTTATAAGAGCTAGTTAATAATAAGCCTGAGCTAACAGGCCAAACAGTTTATAATTAATATAAGCCTCTGTGTGTTTTGTTGGGAATGAACAGCTGCAGGACCAGGCCAGACATAAACTTCCATCTACCAATGGCACCCAAACGTTTGGCAAGAATTTCCACATAAAGCCTGAGAAAGCTTAAAAAAAAGACTCTAGACAGATAAAAGAACAGAGTCAAGCATGACTTCTTCATAGCAGCATTGTCTCAGGTGGATTCTGTTTGCTGGCGGTAAGCAGAGAAAGAGAGGCTTCCTGACTCAGCATTAGCAGTAAAACCATGCAGCTCTTTTAAGAGGTCCTGCCATCAAACACCTAAATGGTGTTTATGAGCAGCCCAGAAGCATGCTTCTGGGTGGTAGCATGGATCTAGAAACTTCACAGAGTTGTGGTTTAAAAAAAAAATACATGTGGCTCCCGCCAGTACCTCTGTCATGAAGCTAGACTCTCGGGAAGCCAAAGGAGTGGGGTGGATCTAACTGCCAAAACTGTGGCTTTAATCCTGGCCATATGGCTTAGCAAATTAAAGACTCATGTGGTCAGAAAAAGATAAAGATATAAAATAAAGACAGATTCAGATGGGAAAAAACCCTCTAAACAGTTTATAGTGTGCTTAAAATATATATAGACTTAGGAGAGAAAAGAAAAAGAATAAAGTCCTTAAAAATATATAGTCAGACCTGGGGGTGCAAACCTTTAATCTCAATACTTGGGAAGCAGAGGCAGATGGATATCTGGATATCTGTGAGTTCAAGGCCTGGGTGTGGTGGCACATACCTTTAATCCCAGCATGAGTTTCAGGCCAGCCTGGTCTACAGAGTGAGATCCAGGACACCCGAAAAAAATCAGAGAAATCCTGTCTCAAAAAAAAAAAATTAAAAATAAAAATAAAGAAATAAAGTTTTTAAAAAGCCACATAAAGATGGAAAATACACAGAGAGTCTGGATACTGCATGTTGTTGTGTTGTCTTTGAATTGTTTGACTACTGAGGAAGGAGCAACAGCTGGTAAAAGACATTATGAATGCTGTTGGATTAATCCAACATATATATTTTGAAAATGCCTTGAGTTCAAATTAAGTCAAAAAGATAAGTTACTTTGGGGAGAGGTTTTGCTTTTGTTTCCACAAATTAGAAGCTGTGGATTCATTCTGCATTAAGAAAAGTCAGGTTTGATCAAGGAAGATCCCCTGAAAAATCTCCAATAGGAGCAGATGGCCCAGATGATCTAACATTTCAGAGGACCTCTGTTGCAGTTTCCTCTGAGTTCCAAAGCCAGAACAGCCTCAAGACTGCTGGCTGAGAGGATCCAGCCTCAAAGAATACTCCAGTATGACTTGGCCATAATTTTAAATTTTCTTTGGGTCCCTGTAAGATTATCAGTGCCCCCAGTCAGCAGGAAATAGCCAAGAAAACTACACCCACATCCCCCCCCAATGGATTATGAATGTTTGTCTTTGCTTAGAGTGTTAGTTACAAGTTGTTATGGATAGTAGTCAGGAAAGAAGCTAAACAAAGGAGATTAGATTCAGAGTTCTTGTTTTGAAAAGGGGAAGTGCTGTGGGATAATGCTTTTGTACCCTTAAAAGATTTGTCACTTGTATTGGTTTAATAAAGTGCTAATTGGCCAGTAGCCAGGCAGGAAGCATAGGCAGGGCAACTAGACTAGGAGAATTCTGGGAAGAGGAAAGGCTCAGTCTACAGTCACCAGTCAGATGCAGAGAAAGCAAGACGAGAATGCCTTCTGAGTAAGGTATGAAGCTACATGGCTAAACATAGATAAGAATTATGGGTTAACTTAAGTTGTAAGAGCTAGTTAATAATAAGCTAATAATAATAATAGGCCAAACAATTTATAATTAATACAAGCCTCTGTGTGTTTTGTTGGAACTGAAAAGCTATGAGTCTGGGCCGGACAGAAACGTCAAACTACAGGGAATAATCCGAGTGGCACAGGATGCAGAGACCAGACAGAAGAAAGGCTGGGCTAGAAAACATCAGAGCAACCCACTTCCTCTAGCAAGATTCCACCTCTTAGGGCAATGGTCCCCAACCTTCCCAATGCTGTGACCCTTTAATACAGCTCCTCATGTTGTGGTGACTCACAACCATACAATTATTTGTATTGCTACTTCATAACTGTAATTTTGCTACCGTTATGCATCACAATGTAAATATCTGCTATGTGGGATATCTGATATGTGACCCCTGTGGGGCCAGGACACGCAGGTTATAACCATTACCCTAAAGGTTCTGTAACATCCTAACAGGCACGGTCAGTGGAGGACATTCACACACTAATCGAGGGAAAAAGGATGAGTGAATATAATCAAAACACATTGTATGACATTCTCAAAGACCTAATAAAAATTATTAGATTGTACTTGCATTTTCTTTTTTTGTTTTGTTTTTAGACAGGTTCTCACTATGTATTACTGACTGGCCTGGGACTCTTTGTTTAGAGAAAATAGACTGGCCTTGAACTCACAGACATCTGCCCACCTCTGCTACCTGAGTGCTGGGATTAAAGGCCTATACCACCACACCTAGCCCTACACTTCCCTCTTTTTTATATATATAACTTAAAACAAAGATACCCAAAACTTACAAGGTTGAAGAATAGAAGATAAGCTTATCCTATACAAATGCTAACAAAAATAAATCATACAGAATATGACACTGGATACAATCATATATAAAGCAAAGGATATTAGTAAAGATTAAATCCATACTTTGTAATACCTTTTTAAATTTATTTATTTGTATTTTATGTGCATTGGTGTTTTGCCTGCATGTATGTCTGGGTGAGGGTTTCAGGTCCCCTAGAACTGGAGTTACAGACAGCTATAACCTGCCATGTGTGTACTGGGAATTGAACCTGGATCCTCTGGAAGGGTAGTTTGTGTTCCTAACTGCTGAGCTATCTCCCCAGTCACCATACTTTGTAATAATTAAGGTGGAACATCCTTCTAGAAGACATAATCATAAACTTGTATGTACTTAATGATATGGTCTCAAATACTACAATTCACAAAATGCATTAAAAACATAAAAGCAAAAAAATTACATAAAGCAAAGACAGAATTATAAATAGAAACTGATGAATCAATGAGTTTAATAGATCAGAAAATCTACCTGATGTGGTGGTACACGTCTTTAATCCCAGCAATCAGGAGGCAGAGGCAAGCAGATCTCTGAGTTTGAAGTCAGCCTGGTCTACAAAGTGAGTTCCAGGACAGCCCAGCGCTACACAGAGAAACCATCTCAAGAAAAAGAAATAAAAATCGGAAAATTAATGATACAGTTCAAAGTTTACTAAGAATATACTTGAACAACAAACTAACAAGCTAATAAATGTAAAGCTGAACACTATATATATATCTAAGAGAAAATTCTTTACTGACATGTGTTCCTGCTGGAGGCCAAAGGCCCTGAGTGTGCTAAGTTCCTGTGACAGAAATATCCCACCACTGAGCCTAAACATCTGAGCGTCTTCTGAGCTAGAGAAAGGATGACAGAGGGAAATGGAAGAGGACTCATGGCGAGCAGTGGCTCTGCTAAGGGGCTCACACGTCTGAATCTTCAGACCGAGCCGCGGGTCTTAAGGTCAGGCTCTTAGGAAAAGACATCTCATTATGTCCCAGAGATGGCAGAACCTGGAGAGGTTTTTAGCACCTCCCATCACCTCCAGGCACTTGCCCTAAGGGCTTTGGATGAATGGGTACCATTTGCTAAAGCCACTGTGCTTGCCTCTAGCTCCCTTGCTCCTGTGACAGAGTGCAGACTGGGGTGACGGTATATAGTTGTGCTGTGGGGTTTAGTGGGGGTGGAGGAACACGGACAAAGGTGCGAAGGAATGCTGGAAGAAAGGGCGTCAGTTCTCCATCAGTTCTCCGTCGGTTCTCCATCGGTTCTCCATCAGTTCTCCGTCGGTTCTCCGTCAGTTCTCCATCAGTTCTCCGTCGGTTCTCTGATCCCAGACACTCAAAGGGCTGCAAAGTGGCCCTAGGGAGATCTACATCCTACTGGTTGGAAGCAAAGCGTGTGGCGATAGGCCTCTGGCATCAGAGCAGAATAAGAACTGAAGGAACCCCCCAAAAAACCATCCTTCAGTACTCCTGGCTGTGTAGAAGCCCTCACTAAAGCTCCCTGCTACCCTTCAACCTTCCCTCTCCATGCAATGTTCCCCTTCCAGCTAACTCTAACCTGCAACCATACAGGATGCTGAACCAGCTTGACCCAGCAGTCCACCAGACTCCTTTAGTTAAATATAGAATACTTAGAAGTGATTATTCACATCTTAGGGGAGACTGCACATTTTAATCATAATTACATGATAAATATTTCATGGTATATATCTTTGTCATATAATTAGGAATAAAAAATGTAATCTCAAAAAGATGCTAAATAATTCAAGCTGCTGAGGATGTAAAGTCACGGCTGAAATATGGTCAGAAGGTAGGACAAGATCTCCACACAGGATTTTCTTCTACACAACAGTCTTCCCGATGAGCCCGAAGTTGTTCTCACAACCTAACCACCTTCTCATGAAGCCTCTGTCAGGGTAAATTTTGCTTCAAGAACAAATTGACAACATTATTTCAACATCTCCCTCCCTTCAAAATTACCAAATTCAGAACACGTATATATTACCCAAACAGCTATCTTAAAAGCAGAGAGAGAGAGAGAGACAGACAGACAGACAGACAGACAGACAGACAGAGAAAGAGAAAAAGAGGGAGAGAGGAAGAGAGGGAAAAGGAGAGAAAGAAAGGGGTGTGGGAAGGTGGCTCAGAGTTTAAGAGCACTGGCTGCTCTTCTAGAGGACACAGGTTCAATTCCCAGCATCCACCACCCACACGGCAGCTCTCAACTGTCTGTTAACTCAAGTTCCAGAGGATCCAACATTCTCACACAGACATACATGCAGGAAAAAGACCACAAAAAAAGAAATAAAAATTAAAACACTAAAAAAAAAGAAGAGAGAAAGAAAAGAAAGAAGAAACCACAAGTGTCCTCAAACACACACTATCCTGAAACCTCACCTTCAACTAAACCAAAGTAGGAACTCTTAGAGGGCCGAGAGCATCCCCTGAGCCTGCAGAATCCCTTCACAATGTTTTAGGGGTTTAATGTACTGTAAGGGTTTTTTAATTATTTTTAAACATTTTTCATATTTAACCTAATGTTTTGTCTGCATGTGTTTGCACCATATGCACACAGAGGCCAGAAGAGCGTGTCAGACACCCTAGAACTGGACAATTTTTTAAGCTGTCACATGGGTACTAAGATTTGAACCCAGGTACTCTGCAAAAACAAGCGCTCTTAACCACTGAGCCATCTCTCTAGCCCTATATTGAGTTTTTAAATGGGCTATGTCATTGTGCTTTGGAAGGCCCAGTTCCTTCATGGCATACACATGGCAGACCAAATGCAGCCCAGACTTTGTGAGCACACCAATCGCTTTTTTAGCCATCGACACCCACCACCACCTGGAATAAATAGCACAACAGTGTCTCGAGCCTCCATTTCAAAAACCACCAGCTAAGTTTTGCAGATTCCTTTTGTCTGTTGATAGAAAGCAAAGATAGAGGAACAGAGAGGGAAAGAAGCGCCATATGCCCAAATCACCTGAACCAGTAACCAAGAGAAGACTCTCGACAGCACAACAGTCACCACGGTCATCCAGCTGGGGAGTTGTGAGCCTCCTGTGGAAGACCCCTGATATTCTTTTCCAGTAAGTAATTGCCAGTGGTGGACGGTCCCGCTAGAAGAATGGTAATGGCTCCACGTCTTCTTCCTCTTCCTTCTCCTCCTCCTTTTCATTTGTTTGGTTTTTTGTTTTGTTTTTTTGTTTGTTTGATACAGGGTCTCTCTAAGTAGCCCTGCCAGTCCTGGAACTCACTAAGTACACCAAGCTGGCCTTGAACTCACAGAGATGCCCCCCTGTCTTCGCCTCCTGAGTATTAAAGGTGTGTGCCACCACACCCATGAACTCCACGTGTTCTATGAGGCCTTCTGGAGTTTCATAGAATCCAATTAGTCCTAGGAGCTAGGATAGCCCTGGGCCAGCAGGTTCCAACAGGTTCCTCAGTCGGGTAACTTATTTCAAACTGACTTCAGTTTCCAACTCCTGACCTTATGTTTCTGGATAGAATAAAAATGACATTATTCCCCTTCTCTCAAAAAACAGTGACAATTCCCTCTCCATGAATACTGCAGGCTCGTACTCTGACACAGTTGCCACCCTGCCCAGCACTCTCTTTTGCCAGGTTATTCTCACATTGCCAAGTATATTTGCCCCTTAAACCCCAATGCCACAACTAGATGCTCACAGCAAGCCTTAAAAAACGGTTTCCCTGTGCCAGCAAGATGGTTCAGCAGGTGAAGGCACCTGCTGCCAAACCCAACTACTTGAACTGAATACCCAGGAGAAAACCAAAGCCTACAAATTATCTTTGGATCTCCACGTGTGCACTATGGCATGCTCATGCACTCACACACAAATTTTAAAATGTTTTCTTTTAAAGTTGTTTAAAGAAATAACTTCAGGCTGGAGACAGCTCTGAGGTTAAGAGCACTGGGTTCGGTTCCCAGCACCCACATGGAGACTCACAATCATCTGTAACGCCAGTCAGTTCCAGGAGATCCAATACTCTCTTCTGGCTTCTGCAGGTACACACACACATATAGGCAAAATACCTATACACATAAAATAAATGCTAAAAAACAAAAGATTTTAAAGGAAATAACTTTCCCTAAACTTACATTTTCATGTCTCTCCACTAAGAAATCTATTCGTTCTGGGGTCATTATTTTTTTACCTTTTCTAATTTTTTTCCTTTTGATTTTGATGTTTGTTTTCCGAGACAGGATTCTCTGAGTAGCCCCAGCTGACCTGGAACTTACTCTGTAGACAAGGCTGGCCTTGAGAGCTGCCCAACTGTGCCTTCCAAGTGCTGACAGAAAGGCGTGTGTGTGCCTTCATGCCCAGCTTCCTTTACCATCCTGAGACCAGATCTCCTTCTATTCATCTGCATGTGCCATACTGGCCTTGTGGTTCATTTAATAAGAAAGCCTTTTCTGAAATTTTAGTTATGCAATTAAAACTTTCAAATTTACATTTTGAGTTAGTCCTGATTTCCCAAGTCATCCAAAGTGGTTAACTTCTCTGCATTTCCGTGGGATTAACCTAGAGATTTGGAGACAATCTATTTTTCACCAAAAAGTGTTTCTCTAGAAATACTGGATGTTGAGTCAGATACCTGTAATCCTAACACTCAAAGACTAAGGCAGGAGATCACCTTGAATTCAACAGCAGCCTGGGATACATGGTGATACCCTGACTCATACATGTGATCACACATGTGCTCACGCATGTGCTCATATATGTGGTCATACATGTACTCACACGCATACACACAAATATTAAATGTTCAACTTTGTGTTCCCAGGGCATGAGTGTACTGATCAAATACTGTTAACAACTAACAGTACATTACTATCCATAAATAACTCACTATTCAGGAATTAAATATATCCCCTCTGATTTCCATTGGCTTTTACTCCAGTCAATTATCACACATTCTGGGTTTTTTTTAATTTATTATTGGGGGAAGTAATGTATGTGGATGTGCACACGCCATAGCCCACATGTGGAAGTCAGAGAGCAAGTTTTGAGGACAGGTCTTCACTTTTGACTGGGTTCTATGACCAAACTCAGGTCACAGGCTGGCATGGCAGGTAAGTGGGCAGGCGCTTTTAACTGCTGAGCTAGCTCAGTGGCCCAACTGTTCCTCTGCGCTCCACACAAACGACATTTCTCTCATCATTTGACAGTTTCAGATGATTTTCCTCTTCAAAAGCAGAACCCGGACAATGGCTGGCAGCACAGGTATGCTACTGCACAGCCAGGTGAAGCAAAGCCAAGTCCAGGGGAGTAGAGTTAAATGCGCAGACTGCCCAGCTAGGACGCCTGTGAGCCATAGCCACCAGCACGGCTCGAGTTCCCAGAGTAAGCTGTGGCACACACACCTTGCTGGTAACCAGCAGCTCTCTAGTTGAACTGAAGCCCTGCTCGACAAGAGGAAATCATGCCCGGAAATAGAAACCTAGCCAATGACTTGGGGCTAGTGAAGCCATGGATCCTGGAGAACCTAAAACCGCCACTTTACTAAAGCAGCATGATCCAGAAGTGACTCCATCGTAAACATTTTTCCTTATACCCGCAGGTAAGTGTAGTCCTCACCCCACATCAAGCAAGCTTCTCCTCACAACAGATGGAGGCCATTACAGAAAATCACAACTGATCAAAATGTAGAGTTGAGGAGCCCGGTCCTAACGGATACATCTACCACACGACTCCCGCTCCTAGGGCTCAGGGATCATTGCAGAGAGGTGCTGGGGGTGAGGGGTGGGCGGAAAGACTGTAAGAGCCAGAGAAACAGAGTTTGATGTGAGATTGGGTATCCTAGAAATGTCAGAGACGCTATGAAGTCTCACCAACATGGCTGCCTAGAGATTTGAACAAGGCTAACGTGGAAGGGGCAATGCTCAGGGGGCCTCAACCCTACACAAAGAACTATGGGCAACGCTGAGAGCAGAAGGAATGGTCTTCCCCAGGGTAGAGCACACAATTGGTTATTCAGTACCAAATGGTCAGCCCTGAAAACATACAAACAAGAAACAACTGAGCAGCTGGTATTCGTATATTTAGGAATACACATACCTAACAATGGAAAAAAAAGGGCCATGAATATGAGAGAAAACAGGGGATGGAATGCATACAAAGAGTTGTAAAAAGGAAGGAAATGGTGAAATTATATTATCATCTCAAACAATGACTAGGCTGCCAGGACACCAGGTACAAGCTCGGGAAGGGCGATGCTCCTCTAGACTTCTGTAGCGACCGGGGAGGACAAAGGCCGACCAGTGAAGAGCAGCTAAGGACAAGCTAATGGCTGGCATGCCCGTTTCCAGAATAACCTTTATGTGAACGTCATGTGGTAAGCTCAGCTCCTCCCCACTACCAGTGACCTCACAGTAACCAGGAAGGCGGCTGCATCCACACTCGTCTTGGTGAAGCTGTGGGTCACTGCTGTTCCAAACCACCATATCCCTCCCAGTGGAAAACACCAGCGACTGCGTGCCATGGTAAGAACGAAAGGTTTCTGCTGGGCAACTCTGAGAACGCTGGGTCTCAGCACAGGAGATATTGTAATATAACGCTGAAGACAAATCGGACTCTTTAAGAATACATGGCTGGTGCTAAGGAAATCTTCAAGAGCCAAGTATTTGGAGAATTATAAAGTGATGTTATAACAAGGTCAAGAGTCTAAGGTACAAGGGTTTTAAATTACTGCAATAGCCTGGAACAGAGTCCTATAAAGGGGATGGAGGGACTTCATTACCTTGGCCTAGTAAATCAGTAGGCATGATTTGTACTGCTTCTTCAGCGTTGTGTTAACCACACAGAGCTGCTCAGATGTGCACAAATATTTCTTGAGAAATTAGTTAATGAAATAAACCACAGGATGAACCTTCGGTTACTTAAGTCTGACAAATCGTACACAAAAGGTCAGGAAGGCATTTCCTTTTCCTTTTTCAAGGCAGGTAATTTGGGAAGTCATAACGGTTAGCCAGGGATGTATTCAAGGAAAACAAAGCAACAAAACGCAATCAATTGCTTTTCATTTAAAGTAAGTTCTGAGGACCAGTTGGCAAATCATGAGTTATATTAAATGAACAGACTCAAGTCATGGTTTCCCAAATACAGACCTCTATAAATTACAGTCAATTTCTCACCCTCAGATTGCTCCTCTCCCACACCAGCCCAGAAAACTAGAAAGCCAGCGCCCTGTGCAACCCCAGGCCAAGTTCTGCGGGCACCCTGGGAAAATGAAAGCCCTGTCTCGGCACGCCACTGATCAAGGGGAAAGCGCCTTTGTAGTCAGTGCCCCAGTTGGTATTTGTGGCCACCGGGAGCAGCCGCTTTCATTTCTCTTAGCGCTTGTTCCAAAGCAATGTAGCCAGGTGCCATTCGGAAAGGAAACCTCTAACTACCCCTAATAGCTTAAGTCAGCACTTCCCCAAGTGAAAGATGGGGTGCCCGGGGACATTGCAGAGGCGAAGGTGGCACATTCAAACCTGAGGTGTGGCTACTTCCCCGATGACGTCATTCTAATAGACACCGCCCCACCCCCGTTTCCTGGGCACATTAACGCGTGTACATGTTTTCCTGGGTGAACAAGCCCCTTCGCTAGGGTATAAAGTTTTCACTCTTGAAAGAGCCAACAAGTCAGACGACTGCCATTCCTTCTGCAACTGGGGCTGATTTCCTGAGAAAGGTGTGTGTGTGTGTGCTTGGCTCTGCCACTCCACTGCACAACCTTGCTGCTGCTGACATTGGGTGGGGAACGCGTTCATTTTAGAAGAAACTAAAGCATACATGCAAACTGAAAAAGTAGGTACATGTACTGTGAACACAAGTGTAAGAGGGTGCGGCACTAAAAGATAGTGAGGTTCACATATGCAGTTGCTGCAAAATCAAAAATCCTGAACACTACCAAAGACAGATGATGGTCTACAGATGCGATCTGGGGCTTCTGTTGCTACTTTTGTTCATGCTTCTAAAATGCACAGGTATCCTTAATAACTAGGGATCCAATAATAACTTGAGAACCACCTTGACTTATGATGTGGGAGGTGATGTATGCTGTGCATATGTTTTTATTGCCATTGGTTAGTAAAGAAGCTGTTTTGAGCCAATGGCCTAACAGAATTTAGCCAGGCTGGAAGAAATAATATAGGGAGAGAATAGGCCTCAACTACCTGCCGGAACCTTGCGGGTAGGCCTCAAGCCTCGTGGTAAAATAAAAACAGAAATGGGTTAATTTAAGATATAAGAGCTAGATAGCAATACGCTTATGTGACTGGCCAAGCAGTGATTTAAATAATATAGTTTTGGAGTGGTTATTTCGAGTCAGGGCAGCCAGGAACGAACAAGCAGCCTATGCCAACAGACTTATATAAAAGAATTAAGTCAGTTGACCATCTAATTATGATTTTTTTTTCAGTGTTGGAGAGCAAACCCAAGGACTCACAAACAGTACCAGGTGCCCTCCCACTGAGCTACTGCCAGCCTGGGGTGAACGTTTACGCAGACAGAGGCGATTTGCATTCGGACTGTGGCTGATAGAGTGTCCATACTTGTTCCTAAGCTATAAGCTCAGTGTTGCCTTCACAATACATTTGAAGCGACAAAAACTGAGAAAAGACTTTGGCTAGTAACGCAGGGAATTAGGCGCTACAGCCAGAGCTGAAAGCTCAACACCAAGATTCACACTATCTGTCCCAGGAAACAGACCAGATGCTGGAGCAGTGAAGGCCATGCTGTCAGGGCTTGAAGATCGGCTCTCAAACACTGACTGAATGAACAAAGCACCTTTGTGCCAACATTCCATACCTGCTTTTGAAGTTCACTGAAGGGGAGCTAGCAACGTCCTTCAGCAGTATTAAAAGCAAGGTGAGGGGGTTCACTTAATGAGTAAAGGCCGCCAGGCCAACCCTGACAACCCGAGTTCAATCCCCAGAACCCATACGGTGGAAGGACTGACTCCCACAAGCCGTCCCTTAGCTGCTCTTGGGTGCTGTGGAACACACACACACAGAAAAGTAAATGTGTGGTGTGCGCTTTAATCCCAGCACTCGAGAGGCAGAGAAAGGAAGGCGGATCTCTGCGAGTTCAAAGCCAGCCTGGTCTACAGAGCAAGCTCCAGCATAGGCTCCAAAGCTACAGAGAAACCCTGTCTCGAGGGGGAAAAGAAAGTAAATGTGAGCTCTAAAGTCCTCAAAAGCTCAAGGCAAGGTGGAGACAAGAAGCACTTTCTACATATTTTGAAAAAGGATGCTTAGTTTTGAGCTGTATCAAAGGGCGTCACACAAGAGGTTTCGGTTTTTTAATTTTGCAAGTCATCAAGCAGTTTCTGAGAATTGTAAGCGCCAATGAAATTCCCTGTAAAATGATGTACGAATGTCACAGCCAGCGCCGCATTTAGAGTACACATATGCACCCACCCACCAGATACCCACATGGTCTGTCATACCATTTTGCTGTCTTGTACTCTACTAAAACACAAGAAAACCATCACTCCAGGAGACACAGGGGTAAGGAAAAGACCCTGAGAACAGTAGAAGTCAGCAGAAAGACAGAGTGAAGAATCACTTATAGTATCAGTAAGAAAACCCATTGAAAATGCCAATGTTGGACTGGAGAGATGGCTCAGAGGTTAAGAGCACTGGCTGCTCTTCCAAAGGATCTAGAGTTCAATTCCCAGCACCTGCAGAAAGGATCACAACCATCTTGAGCTCCAGTTCCAAGGGATTTGATGCCCTCTTCTGGCTTCTGAGTGCACCGCACACTGCTGGTGCAGATATTCATGCTGATAAAACACACAAACACATAAAATAAAAATAAGATCTCGAAAAGAAAAGGCCAAGGTAAACTACACCTGGGAAACTGGAGGTAAAAGTAGCTGTAAAATAAACAGGCGAATCGAGAGGGCGAGCTGGCCAAGTAGTAGAGGGGAGGCAGGGAGACATTTTGTTTTAAGGGACAGAAGAGAGCCTAAACAAAACCATCAGAAGGCTTCTCAAACCACATCAAACACAAGTCCACAGCATGGCTTTAATTTGGTTATCTTTATTACAATGTTTGGAATTTATGCTCTACTCTCAATCAAGTGGTTATGACCTTACAAAGCACATAATCCCACCATAGGACCAACGCATTGGCTGTTAAGTCACTTGGATGGAGAGTGTGACGGCTAAGTCCAGAAGGGCCTGTCATTTGGTTCTCTGCAGAGGATGTTACCATCAGCACAGGGATCATAAGCTCTACAGTACTGACATTGCTAGCAGTCATGGCCGAGATACCCAGACGCTGCCAGTCGGTGCCCATCCCGAGGGAAGCTGTAGAGATGGTTCACAGGCCTCATTGATCGGCCAAAGAAACACAAGCAAAATGGCTGAATGAACTCACATGGATTCTTTATCCAGGGCTGGATTCCCAATGTACAAGAGCAGATATAAATAAATGAAGCAGAGAACATTTAAACATGCCTTTGATGAAGAGCACTTTGTCTAAGAAAAGTCATTATACAGTGAATGACAATAATTAGCAAAATCTTTAAAAACACCCAACTTTTAAAAGTTCCAAATATCTGATTTATTTGACAGCAGAAAAATATTAACAGTTTTAGATAGTGCTTCAAAGAGCTGGAGCATTAACAGCAATAGGAACTACTTAGGGACAGGAGCATCCAGCTACTGTACAAGGGCACGGAGCCTCCCACCCCAAACAATTACAGAGTACACAGAGACATTTCTGTTGACAGGAGACAGAGAAACCCAAAACTAGACAAACTAGACGGAGTCCGGGGACTACAAGCAGCCCCTGGGGGAAGTAAGTGTTGGCAGGAAGTGAAGCTTTCCACCAGATGATCACGTGGACCTGCAATGAAGAAAACACAGTTCAAGGGACCACTCAGAATGCACGCTAAGTTCTCTCTGAAAATCTCACAAAATAAAAATAAGACTTTTCTCTGTACCAAAAGAATTTTTTTAAAAATACACTATAGGTAAAATAAGCTTCAGTAAAGGCCTAAGTCCTCTTCAGAGACGCACGTTCACAAATAACACACATCAGAACGACAAGTCTGCCAACAGAAACACTGAACTACTTAAGACAGGCCAAGCTAAGTTCGTGTTCTGCTACAAGACATTACATCAAAATGAATCTCATTCGCACTATAATTTTTTCTTTTTAACCTTTAATCACCAGCGGCTGGGCAACTGAAATGGACATAAGAACTATATAAATGTCAGAGAAATATGCAAACCTCATTAATGTTTCCAAAAATTCATTTAGAGATAGAAACAGGTCCAGATAGATGCCTGTCTAAATGTACTGCAATTACGTTACAGTGACTTTCCCAAATGCACAGATATGCTCTGTCTTCTCTCAGCTCATTACTGACTCAAACAATTTGCCCTTCTGGGATCAATTGTTTGCTAATAAATAATTGTTTACAGTCACAAAATGATGTTAGGAGGGTTTCTTATTAGTTTTCCTCCTGCACCCTAATAAGATTGAAAACTAGCTGAGTCCCAAGAGTCTAACCTTAACCTCGCTTTGTTTAACAGCCCAGGAAATGATGAACCATCTGCTTCAGAAAATAATGGACGGCCAAGAGGAAATATTGTTTAATTGTAGATTAACCTCCTCAGGAGGCAGTCTGAAGCAGCTTTCGAATTACCAACTATCACCAGCAAAGAAATCAATGGCTCAAGAGCCTTTTCCTCTACCATTTAAGGTCCAGAAAGAACACAAAGGGATTTTTAGTACTTCTATTTACAAACATTTATTTCCACAGCAGAAACAAAAATCAAGGTCAAAACTGTTTCTCTCTCTCAAAAGTGCGGCCACTGCCCTCCAATCCTGTCTGCCCAAATATCTCTAATGTAGCAAACCATCAAAAGAGAAAAAACAAGAAAACCCATTTTCCTTTATTTTCAAGTTCTTAAAAAAATTAAAATTAGTATTTCCCTGGTTTCTGTGTTAATATTTATAAATCCACAACTAGGGAGGACCAACTGTTTTATTAGCATCAACATGGCACTTAAGCAAATGACATCTTGTCAAGAACATGGTGACCTACAAGTTCAAAAGGAAAAAGAACACCATGAGATCAAAATGGCCGGCTAGGACAAGAAACAGAAAAGTGACAGATTAAATACAAACACAGCCCTTTATCCAACAGGCTCCACATCCTAACACATCTCTACAGACCAGCCCGCAAAAGCGCAGACACTACTCCTCGTTAGATGCTCTGCTCCTACAGAGAGGCCCAACAAATTTAGCAAGGGCACCTCAGAAAATTACAGAAGTCCAACACACATTTACTTAATACAAACCCTCCCTAAGGACCTGAGAGCAAGGACAAGATACATGGGGCAGCCACTGCATGTTGTCCGTTGTGCCTACGCCTCTGGCCTCTGCCTCTCTCAGAGTCTAGAAGGTCGCTAAATAAGACTCTGTCCCACTGCTGCCAAAAAGCCTAGATGGCGCCTCCAGTCAACAGTTAAGACCTAGCAACATCTATGAAAATTTCAGAAGTAAAGAGATCTGCTGTGCTAGGCAAGGCCATATTACTCTGTCTCCAATAAAACCCAAAGGTCACTCACTTCTGTAAATATTACAGAAACAATCTCTGGAGAGGGATTTTTTTTTTTGGCAGTTCAAATTCTTAAATATCTTAAATAGAATTTACTAAAATAAATTATTCTTGAATTCCTCAACTTAATTTTAAAGCAATGAGCTCGTAGTAACTCCAGAGATTCAAATAATAGAGCCTATTCAAGAAGAATGAGAGTTTGACATTCTTCTCTACAAAACAAGTAGGCACAATTTTATCCATCAGACGTCTATCAACCTACGGATATTGAAAGCTTGGGAGAACAAGATAAAATCAATTCCAACCCTACAGTCAGCTGTAATATCGAGCAGGCATCAACAATGCTATTCATGAATTTGGAAAAATTAATAAGTCCTGGGCTGAATGCAAGAAAAGGCTTCAATCCAGGTGAAGCATACTCACTTGGGCTTTGTTTCTGCATCTGTCACTTGGCGAATGAAGATACCATCTTCAGGATGCTCCATGTCATCCATTTCATACATGTAGGACGAAGCTATTGCAAGCGTAGTTCCGTCATTACTGAAGGCAAGAGACGCAATGCTAGTGGGGTATCGGTGGAACTGGCATAGTCGCTTTTTGTTAAACGGATCCCAAATATTTACAAATCCATCAGAACCACCTGCAAGTAATGTGACTTGTTAATATGGCTCTGTGCATGGAAGCGGAGAGAAACTCTTAGGATTCTGCCTGAGTCTCAAAGCTCAGCTCAGGCCCGCGGGTCATACTTCACCTGTGGCAAATGTATTGTGGATATTGTGGAAGGAAATGGCGTTGACTGGGTAAATCTGCTCAATGTTGTTTTCCTTTAGCCTGTGACACTTGAAGGCATACTTCTTCTTCTGAACCTCGGGGCTTGGGTCCAGGTATTCTACCGCCACTCGGCCTTCAATGGAGCTCAACACATAACCCTGCCGAGAGAGCGGAGGTCCAAAATGGCAAAAACCTGCCTTCCGAAGAGCACACGAGGTCCCCAATTCAATCCACAAAGATGGCTATTTCAGAAATGAAAGTTCAGCCGGGTTTAATAAAGGACTGACAGCCATGCCATCTCTATAGACACCTGCTTTGTAAGACATGACGCCACCCTTGCTAGCTTCCTCTCTCCACACTATCAGTACCTAGCACACTGCAACCAAAAATGACTTGTTCTGTCAAATCTAAAAAACTTCTAAGTTTTAGTATCCTTTGTCTCCTGCCCTGACGGGGACTACAACCTGTTGCCGCAGGTAAAACCCCCTCTGCACCTTTAACTCTAAACACTGTGCCCCCTCACTGGGAGGATGCACCAGTGATCCTGTCCCAGCTCGGCTGGCCCGCCTCTGCGTTTACTAGTGAGTCAGGTTTGCATAAACCAGACTGTGAGCAATCGTCACGAGGGCGCCCCAGTTTCAAACCGTCTTTCATCGTCCCTTGAAATAACAACATATTTTTAAAAAGATAATGCAATGATTATGAAACTTATACTTTTTACATCTTTATATTTTAGTCCAGATATTTCAAAAAGTTATTCCCAAAAACTGCTCACAGAAAATGAATTCAACGTAATCCAATTTTTATTATTTATGTGTATGCATGTGTGTGTAGAGGCACTTATGAATGGAGGTCAGAGGGCAACCTGCAACTGTCAGTTCTCCCCTTCCACCACATGGGTCCCAGGGATAGAATTGGGGCATCAGTCTTGGCAGCAAGCACCTTTGCGCACTGAGCCATCTCCATTTTTTTAAAAAATAAAATCCTATTTTAAGCGTTCATCATAAAAGCAAAGATAATCCTACAGAAAAATTTAAACATAAAGACAAAATATTTCTGTAATGCAAGTATGTTTCAATCACATTTCAACCTCTCCAAGTTTCACTAACTGCAGCTGTCTTTAATTCAAGAACAGTAACCACCACTTGAGACTCAAGGTGAGACAAAGGGCCAAGAGAACTGACTTCCTGCTCCATATTCCACAGCAGCTGAAGGACAGCCCTGATTCCAAATGCATCTACTGCTTTAAGTGAGGCTTTCTCTAAAAAAAAAAAAAAAAAAGTCCTGCACCTGCTCACCTCACAACAACTGCCCTTGTATTTCTTGAGACAGGGTCTCACTTTATAGCCCATGATGGCCTTGAACTCACACTCTTCCTGCTTCAGACTGCTAAGATTATAGGAGTAGGCCAGTGAGGCTAACCTCCCCTTATAGCTTTAAGGACTGCAAATAAAAGGTAGCTTACTAATTTTTTTTTAAGTAATGATGGAAGGAGACCCACTCAGTACACGAGAGACACTCTACCTCATCTCAGCGGCATTCTTATAAAAAAAAAAAAAAAAGAAAAAAAATATCAAAGCTCTCTTGTTAAGTGAGAGAGAACAACCCTGATAATATCAGGATTAAAAAACCACAAAGGCAGACAGGCATCCATATCTACAATCCCAGCCTTAGAGAAGCTGAGGCTAAAGGAGTGTAAAAATGACACCAACCTGAGCTACATTAAAAAAAAAAAGCAAATTCTATAAACTTAAAATTTCCAAACTTAAGCTTTGATTGGCGTATAAATTGGGATATGTTAAACTCTTTGATACTGCATACTTACTGAGCATCCCACCAACACCATCAATAAGAAAGGCATCTCTTCAAAGCACTTGGCCATCAACACTTCCCTAAAATGTGGGGTTATTATTCTCCTCTAACCTTCAGTTGCCATTAAAGAATTAAAAGGAGCAGACCTAAGGCAAATTGTAAATCACCACGACTTGGAAATTCAGGGAAGGGAGTTGAGGGGACCAGTACCTGCTTGTTTGGGAAGGCGCGGATGCAGCGCGTCTGGTACTTCAGGCTGGACTCCCTGCGCTGCTGCACATAGCCCATATTCCTCAAGTCCCACACCAGCACTCGGCGGCCTGCTGTACCCACAATCAGCCTGTCCCCGGACACTGACAAGGTGTACACCTTTTAGGAAACATCAAAACTCAATAATCATCATCTACTTCCTGAAAAATAACATTTTGCTCCCAAAGTCCATCTAATCCTAAAACCATAAAAAAGACCGTGTTCCCAGAGCAGGCGTCCACTTTAGTCAGGAGTGAGGTGACTTAGTCAAACCTGGCACACACACACCAAGTATGAAGTACACTCCAGCTAAGGGTATAGACACTTTTAAAGACAAAACACTCGTTGTTATTAGATTTCCCCCAAAATTTCTTGACTCGTTTAAGATAAAAGTATTAAACCCACTCAAGACAACAGAGTCAAAATGCCTTTTGGCTTTTTGTAAAAGAATCATTTTCATTTTTTTCTATGACCAGACCAGCTTTTCAAAGACTTTATCTGGCAACTCAAACTCTCGCTGTTCCCCGAGGGAAAAGCCTTTGGAGGAACAGTGAAGAAGGCGTCACTAGCAGGCGGACTTGTGGCTTTGCAGGCACAAACTCAAGGGAAAGATAAGGACAGCTGCCTTGCATGTAGCAGAGCTGACCCTTAGGCTCTGATGTCATCATGTTCAACGTTCAAAGAAGGAAGCTCAGCTTACAGGAACAAAAAAAAACCTAAGGCATTTTATCCCCTGAAAATATCTTTTTCCCCGTCATAATGTCTTTCCTTCAATATTTAAACCTCCACAAAAATATTTTTGTAAATTTCCTGCAAGCAGAACATTTAGAAGCTTACATGCAAAATTTTACGTAGACACCAGAAGCAGCAAATTCACAAAAGAGCAGCAGCAAAGAGTCTTCCTAACCTAAGTCATATCCTTAAAAATCTAGACCTGAGGTCTTTAACAGAGGTTATTGTTGACTATCAACCCCTGCTGAATTGCTATTAAAAATGTAAAAGAACCATGATACTGTAAGACTTCCTTTTAACCCTCAATAACCAAGCCATATAGTTGATAATCACCAGTATACTAACTACAGGTCACAATACAATGCCCAAACAGTAGCCACTACAATCTGACTTTAAAACCTAAAAACTAATGCAACTCAAAGAAAAATAAGAATCTAAAAAATTGAAATATTAAGTAATTATTGCATACTTAGGAGAACATTGTAATATATGTTTATTCAGAAAGCCAGTATTTTTCAAAAAGAAAATTAATCTACAATATATGAAGTGCTAAACTTAAAAAATAACCAGAAAGCAATCAATTTATAGTGGTACAATTGTATCAAGAATTACCTTAAATCTTTACTATACAGGTGACACGCAAGCTTCTGAAACTGCTTTCTGTCCCCGCTGATCATAAATCAGGGAAAACCACTGTCATGCTACTGACTAGGTGTATACATTTATCAAAGAGAGTATTAAAAAAAGTGACATAATGAACCTCCTGAACCAATAAGCAGCTTGATTCAGTGTGGCTGTCCATTATATGATATTCTGTCGGCCATTCATCACCGTTCTTAACATGTTACATACAACCATACATCAAAACTAGAAACAATGCAATTATTTTATTCTGAACAAAGGTCTTGCCAGGAGTGGATTCGACTGTGACGTGACAAAAATAATGGCTCTTTGGTTGCACTGCAGTATATGATGACGGCTAAGAGGGCAAACAGCGGATTTACACGAGGGAAGAACGCCAGTGAAGAACACCTTCAAACTGGTACAATAACCCATCCTTTAAATTAACCGCCACCTGACAAGTCTGATGAGGACACAGCTGAAGTATGTTTATCAAACAGATCAACAAGTCAGAAGACACAAAGTTGGTTTCCAAAAGCTCCACTCACAGGAGGGAGAATCAGTTCTCTCCAGGAACAGGACCGCTGACAGTTATCCAATCCTGAGGTCAGCCAGAAACACACGGATAAACAAACACCACTAATGGACTCAGGAGCTTGTGTGTGTTTGTGTTCACATGTGTGCGTGTGTATAAAACAGTAAAATTACAGAAGAGGCCATGACCTGAGAGTGAGTGGAGGGAGGGGGGATGAAGGGGCGGAAAAAATGTAAATATAGTGTACTCAAGTACAAAATTCTCAAAAAAAAAAAATCATAGATACAAATGGTTTTATAATCTAAAGGTCGAGATTGTCAATCTGGACTGAAATAACAAAATAACAACAACAACAAAACCAAGACCCAACTATGGTACTGTCTATGGGAAATAAACAATTTAGATTCCAAGCGTTTAAAAGCTCCATTTACTACAAGCCTTCAAATGACATCAGCCAGCGTTTAAATACACACACATAGCAATAAAAGTCAGAGAACACAGCTCTCACTCAAGCTGAAATGATAACCCTTTCATCGTCAACATCCCAACTGCTGTGGGCTGTCAAGCCGAGGTTAGGACAACCGGTCTCTGGAAACAGCTTCTCCGAAAAGCCAGGGAGTGACTCTCAGACCTCACAATACATGTAGTGAGAAATAAGTCGTGCTCTCCAGCCCAAGTTTAACATCTGACAGAAAAAGGACGGCCAAAAATTTAAAAGTGAATTCCCTTCTCTTTAAAGCATTTCTGTGTAGTTAGGTTTCTAAGAGCCTGCCAGTTCTTAACCTTTGCAACAGCATATTCATCAAACATGCACCAAAACAAATCACCCGGATGAGCACAGCAGCCCTGATGAACATAAAAACCCTACCTTTTCCGGCTGAGAGAAGGTGCCAGCATTACAAGGAGTTCTGGGATCCCACAGTTTAACTGTCTGATCCCAACTTCCAGTAACCATGACGTTCACTTCCGGACAGTATTCCACACATCTGATAGGGGCATCATGTGTTCCGACAAGATTTTCTATTGCAAAGAAAAATAAAATAAAAACAGCACATATTGCTTTGCCATCTCAACTAACTGGGATACCTTAAGTGAACTAACAGGACATTCAACTGAAACGAATTTGTCTCCATCAACTCCACAGGAACGTCTGCACGTGAGGTCTTCTCTAATTCACTCCACACTGCCTAGTCAAAGCCACAGCAGAAGGGAGCACAGCTGCCTTCAATCTCCAACTGCTTTAAGATGGTGCGTGCTTATCAATGTGATCCTAGGTTTTATAAGAAAACTGGGTTAACTCTAGGCCTTCGTTTGTACCTAGTACCAGATTTGGTACATTGTAGGTGCTCAAGAAATACTTGCTGAATGCAGCAATGAGTGGAGCTCTCTGGTTTCCTATACCCTGACAACACTTTCCTCACATTGAGCCAACGCCTGGAAGAAATGGTTACAGGATTTGAGAGCTGAGGGGAGTCTTCAGCTAATTCACTTGTTCTCACGGTCAGGTCAAATTTCCACTACATAGTTTCTTTTCTGTCACCCTCAACCTTCACAGTATCTCATCTGTTCACTAGGTTAACATTAAATATCTACAACGTGCCAAAACCCATGTGACATAAAGATACAAGGATGACGAACAGGCCTGGGATGAAGCAGAGAGAGCACTTGCCTAGCAGGTATACAACACCCCCTCAAAAAAAATCACTTTCATACAGAAGCCTCTTCCAATGAAATACTGCTCTTTTTCTCCTTGAAACAGTCTCATGTAGCCTAGGCTGGCCTCAAACTGGCTGTGTAGCTGAGGCTGGCCTTCAATTTCTGATGCGCCTGCCTCCCCCTTCCCAGTGCTGGGATTACGGGACCACCACCACACCCAGCAGAGATGCTTCTCTGTCCATCTTCCCTTTGTTCGACATAGCCTCTAGGTAGTTATATCAGGACACCCTGTCGTCTCCTTCAAGTATAGATAGCTGCATCCAGTAGAGCAAGCAAAGCTTAGAGAACTTGGTCCCCATTCCAATTTCTGCCTCAGTGAAATCAAGAAAACTCGTAAGAAATGTTTTCACACATACAACTGAAACACATTCTTCTGCTAAGAATACAAGTTTCCTCATGACTGGCTACTGGGCTGCACCTTTAAAACACCACTTTTCCTTAGTTTGCAAGGAGAGCACCCTAAGATATCAAACAGTCCTGGGAAATCCTGACATGGATCCAGTCCACTTTTAAAGACTTGTAAAGGTGATGGTGAAATGCGTAAGCGACACTCTGGGCAAACACTTGAGACAGTGTTCAAAATGGGTTTGACTGCGAAATGCACCCTCCGTTTGTGCTAACTTAATTCCCATTTAAAACGCCTATTACCAAAGCCACTTTTCACCTGCACCTAAGCACTGGAACCAACTACCCATCCTAAGCAAGCCTTTCCGCACTAATACACCAGCAAAGGAAAACTGGTCAAGTGTGGCCGTGTTACCTTGATCAGTGTTCAAATCATGCATTTTCAGTTGATGATCTAATCCTCCACTCCAGGCGTGCGTTGGATCCTACAAAGTAAAGTTTGGTTTTGGTTGGTTTGTTTGTTTTGAGACGACAGGGTGTCACTAGTAGCCCCCGTGGTCCTGGAACTCATTACAAAGGACAGGCTGGCTTCAAAACTCGAGAGATCTGCCTGCCTCTGCCTCTGGGTTTAAAGGCTTGGCCACCACGTCCAGCCCCGTAAATTTTGAACCATTTCAAAACCAGGCTAAAGAGAAGCATTCCAGAACATTATGAACTGCCCCAACACTCCAAATCGTGTATGGGATGCTATACTAACTCGGTAGGGGGACAGGAGCAGAAACTGAGTCCACCTACGTAGAAGGCGCAGTCCAGGACAGCACCGGTGTGCTGGTACTTGAGTCGCATGGAGTTGGCGGGCACATCGTAGAGGCGCACAGACGTATCCCAGGAGGAGACCAGGAGGAACTGGGAGGTGTTGGGGCTGAACTTGACCGAGGAGATGCCATCCTCGGGTGGCTGGTTCAGATTGAACTCGTTCGAACCCGTCATCTGCAGAACAAACGTTAAGTCTGAGTCCCTTACTGGAGAAAAGAGAGGCCCGTCCGGGTTTGCGCCTGCGCAGAGCCGGGCTCGGCCGTACTCTAGACCAGGCGCCATCCGGCTACCACCGAGCTCTACCCGGCCGGGCCTCCTTCCTTGCCCGCGGATCCCACAAATAATACACAATGAGGGCCAACAGGATCCCTCTGTGCACCCACCCACCGGCTACAGGCGGCAAGCCCCGCTCCACCCGCCCTTGTTCGGACCTCTACCTCGTATTCGCCAAAGCAACGTTTCCACACCGGCCAGTAACACACTGCTTCCCTCCGAGCACTCCCAGGCTAGCAGAGGAGGCGGAGAGGAAGCTCCGGAGCAGGCCTATCATTGGCTGATTTCAAACGCCAACGGCTCGATCTCGGCCGCTAATTGGTTCGGTCTGCTGCTCGAGTCTTTACCGTAGTCATCTTGTTCCGGCTCAAAGGGAAACCGCGGTTTTTTCCGTTCACGGTGTCTCAGTACCACCACGCAGAGGTTACGTCGCCGCAGCTGAGCATAGAAACTACAACTCCCAAGTATGCTCAGGTCAGGGAGGCACTCACGCCCACCCACATTTGTACGCGGCATGCTGGGAGGTGTAGTCTTCCTGGTGCTGCCTGCTGGACCAGACACAGACTAGGAGGCAGGAAAGATGTTTTACCTTGCTCTGGCTGTGTGACAGCCTTCTCTGTCTCTCAGACACAGAATCCCGTTTTGGTTGATACTACTATATAACTAAAATTTTCTATCTGGGCATACACATACCCCTGGAATTAACCCAATCTGAACATACTGGAGAAAAAAGGTTCTGGTCAAATGCACTATTTGCCTTCATTTTGCTGGGGTTTCCCTCTGTGATTAGAGTCCCATTTCCCTTGCTGTCTAGTGATCTCATAGGAACTAGCCCTTATTTCTAATGTTTTTAAATCTCTCTACAATTTTCAAGCACCCGAATGCTAGGCCTGGCAAGAGGCTCTGGGGATACAAATTCTATCAAAGTACTCCTTGTTTTAAAAGAGTCTCGCATCCCAAAAGGTAAACAGAGTAGGACATGGAGACCCGATGTTTTCAAGCTCAAGCAGAATCTTTTAGGGATGTTCATCATAGGTCCTAAACTGTAGCTGTCCTCTCCCCTTCTACCCTGCCGTGCCATGGGAGTTGCAGGCTCAGTTGGCTGCATTTTCTGTTTCTAAAATCCTCCAGAGATATGAGAATCAAAGGAGTCGCTTCCGCGACCAGAAATGGTTTGGGTTCTGTGAAAAGAAAAGCGGTACTTGACAGGCAGAATGCAGTGGCTGCATACTCACATGCAAAATATGACTCTGCATTTCTATTTAACCCTTGCTGCGACTTCTTTTCCACTGCCCTCTCTTCTGTGAGACAGTCTTTTTTACTTTGTAGTTTTGTATGAAGTAGAAAGTTGTCGCTAGGATTAAGCTACACACACACAACCTTTCTCCTATTGCCCTGATGATGATTATTGTTACAGCTAAAATATTCTGGACCTCTTCCCTCTTCAGATAGTTCTAGTATTTGGTTCTCTCTCTCCCCCCCCCTCTCTCTCTCTCTCTCTCTCTCCTCTTTCAACAAATCAATGGCCAAGTTCAATTTTTTTTAAATACAGTGAGTTGTTTTGCATTCTAATGTTAGCAAAATAATTTCCCCTCTTGACTTATTTGCTTCTCTTTCCCAGTTGTTTATTTAATTCCATTAGTGTTTCCAGATTCTGAGCATAAATTACCTGCTAATAAAATCTAAGTGTATTTCATTATCCAGTGTGTGTATGATTCAGGTCCCTCTGGCCATGCAGTTGCAGCCCAACTCTATTTGAGTTTTAAGAAACGTCAATCTTTTAAATCAAGTTTAGAGCCCGAAAGGAGATGGGACTATTTTGCTGATTATTCAAATGAATTGATAGACTTGAGATGGGAAATCTGGCAACAGCAGAGTCTTGAACATCCACAACACAAAGGTAAAGCGTGCGCGGAATAATATCCAATCACCTGTTGGAAGAACGCCTAGGAACTAATTTGAGAGTTGGGTCACCTGTCACAGCTAATGTCTGGGTGAGTGAAGAGAGTCACATACGTCCTGTATGACAACTGGGGAGATGGTCGTTGCCTAAAATATTAAGGACAAACTCGAATCACTATGTGCGGCCAGTGACCGGAGGAAGTCACTATCTATAGAGAACGCCAGCCTGAGGAGAACATGGTGACCCACACTGTTAAGTCCATCAGCCAATTGTAATCTACTGAAATTTGCAGACCAAAATTATCTGATTGGAATATTCCTTTACAAGATGTTCCTCTGGAGCAATTTGGTTGTTTCTATGTGACAAAGAATGCTGTCAGGGGAAGAATGCAAAGAGATTACCTAGCGTGGTGACAACTTTAGTGGGATAAGATACACACATCCACTAAATCAGAAGAGAACCGATGTTCTCTCTCTCTGACCACCAGATTTAGTGTAGATTCTCAGCTTGTGTTAGGGCCTCAACAAATACTTGCAATAATACTTGAAATAAATACAAGTGGACCAACCTAGTATTGGCAGGTGCATTCGTGAGTAGCATCCATCTGACGTCATCTTGGAGTAGTTGCGGGGGCGGGGGTGTTTCTGGAATATAACATGATAAGAAGAAAATGGGCAATATCAGAGCAAATGTCTTCGACCGGGCGTTTTACACGGAATAGTATGGGTCGTGTAAGCATTTGTATTCTGTGTATCTCTAGAAAATGCAAGTCATTTCGATGCCTCTTGGCACAGAGACAGATCCACTCAGGCAAATGTTTTCTTCTCAAGAAAGAATAGGGCCCTGCTGCTGCCGACTCCTAACTCCTTGCATCCGGTCAACCACTGACAGGAGGTAGGAGGACCTAGAAACTCCACCTGAGCCTTCTTCATACACTTCTGCATACACTTCTGACGTTTAACAAGGAACAGGTGGCTGCTCTCAAAACGGAGAGAAATAACCGGCTGCGATTTGCATGATTCTGGTGCTGCTGTTCTCTGAGTGTAGCGCCTCCCCAGCTCCTGCATGGAGCTGATAACCGCAGTCCGGTCCGTGGGTGCCTCCACTGCACCTCAGGGTTCAAGTCAGAAACAGCCGCAGCTTACTGGCCAGTGATCATTTAGCCACTCAAAGGGCAAATTTAACAACAAAAAAGTGTCGGGAAGCGCCTGCTCGGTGAATCCCTCCATCGAAATGTGGCCTTTAGGCATCACCTCGGAGAATTGCACGTGGCTGCAAGCGGGTCGCGTGGGGCTTTGGACCCCAAGCAGACGCTTTCTCGTATATACTACGTCTTACTCTGCGAAGGAGGACGCCAACGCGGCACTCGGGGCTTCGGCCATTCCTGGAGTGCCCAGCTTCAGTCTAGCTCAAATCGATCCCAGCACCAGGGAGAGGTTAGGTTCACCTTCTTGCCTGACTCATTCCCAGAGGCAACCCTGTCAGCATCCAGATCTGCCTCTCCGCCTTTGTCTTTTTCCGCACGAGCTCGGGATCTCGATTCCATCCCGGAGTGTACCCCAATCGGCACACCGGGATCGTGGGAACTGTGCTGTTCCAGTAAGCAGCTCTAGTCACGTGCTGCCTAGGCAGCCCCAATATCCGACCTTTAACCTCTGAGCCCAACCCCACCCTCACTTAGAGAGCTCTGGAAGTTGGTGGTGGGAGGAGGGGAGTGTGTGTGTGTGTGGGGGGGTCGGTGTAGAGAATCTTGCATGCTCAGGCACTAAAAATCTAGAAACCACTCCATGCATTGTATCAGGGGACAATTAATCCTTCCAAAGTTAGCAACCATGTTTAAAACGCTTTATTTTTTTTTCTCTTTAAAAATATTTACAGATCTGTACCCTCCTCAAGATGAAGGTTTTTTTTTTTCAGATTCACCCCTCAAGATGAAGGGAATGAAGAGAGGTGATTAGTTCAATGACGAAGGCCCCAGTGGGCTCGGCTTGACTGAGCCTGTGTCCTTATACACACACATACACACGCACACACATATGTATATACAGGTGTATAAATGAGGAAAAGATTATCCGGTTTTGTTGGTGTTCTTCTGATTTTTTTTTCTTGCTACCAGCCAAAACCTACCTAGCCAAAACTCCCTTTCCCGCCACCACCCGAGACTCTCCCCTTTGAAAAGAGTTTTCAAACGTGTTTTGGTTTGGTTTTGTGTAGAAAGCAGGTGTTCTGGCGTGTGGAATGCAGATAAATACCCGAAACAAACAAACAAAGTAGGGAAGAGGCCATAAATAAGACATAACGAATACACATGGTGTATTTCTTAATACTTCTGAACACGCGACGCTCTGCTCCGGAGCCCTGGGAAGGACGCCGCCCGCGCCTGGGTGTGCAGGCGGCTGCAGGCAGCCAGGGACGCTGCAGCCAGCGAGCGGCTCAGTAGTCAAGCTTGTTGTACAGGTTGTAGAGCGGTAAGGCCGAGAG
Source organism: Neodon shergylaensis (assembly GCA_025134845.1). Classification (NCBI taxonomy): domain Eukaryota; kingdom Metazoa; phylum Chordata; class Mammalia; order Rodentia; family Cricetidae; genus Neodon; species Neodon shergylaensis. Next base: position 10,091,989 of record JABTXL010000541.1, read on the forward strand.
GTTGCTGCTGGGATAGTAGAGCGGCGCCGGGAATGCGAGCGAGCGCGGCACCGGCACTCGCAGCAGTGAACTGTCCCGAAACACCAGCGGCATGCCCACGAGAGTCTGCGCCGACGCGTGTGCCATGTTGGCCGCCTCCAGTTCGGCCGAGAGTTGCCGCTTCCACTTGTTGCGGCGGTTCTGGAACCAAGTCTTAACCTGGGTCTCGGTGAGCTGCAGGCTGGAGGCCAGGCAGGCGCGCTCCGAGCTGCTCAAGTAGCGTTTCATGTCGAAGGTGGACTCGAGCTGATACACCTGGCTGCGGGAGAAGACGGTGCGCGTCTTTTTCTTGGCCGCCCCGGCCTGCCGTTCTGCACCACCATCCCGAGGCCGTTCCGGGCCCGGAGAGGGCGAGCCCTGCGGCAAGAGCCTCTCTTTCTCTTCTTTAAAGTCCGAGTGAGAAGGAGAAAGGAAAGGCGTGTGCTCCGAGCCCGCAGGCCCTGCGCTTCCGCTGCCTTTGGAGGTACCTGGAGAATAAGCACAAAGAGAATGACCTTGGAGTTGATGCTCTCAGCTCTTTCCAGGACCAGGAGGTTGGCCGAAGCCTGCATCCTTGACCCTCTTATTACCAACTCTTTCCTTTTCTGCTGCATCTTGTTAGCACCCAAGGTCTAGAGCCTCGGCCTTTTAAAGCAACAGAAGAAGGTCCCATATAACACGAGTCTGAGGGTCTCCGCTCCCAGTCTTATAAAATAAGTATAGGTGGTAACAGGTCTGAAGTGGGGACATTAACGCCATTTTTAAAAGATGATTTTTATCTTGCAAGAACTGGGCTTTATATGGTGACATCATTTTCCAGGCCGTTTCTTTGGAAGTCAGGTTAAAGACTAATTCCCGGGCTCTCCTCTGTCAGCTGTTGTCAAGAGGAACCCTCTCTAAAACGCACCACTGCCAATCATTTTAGAGTACTAATCACTTCAAGAAAAGACAGAGAGGAGAAAAAAGACCTCAAGAGACTGAAGAGCAGACAACACCTACACCGGATCTGCAGAACTCAAGTCAGGAAAGAAAGTATTCCTTGTGCAAAAGAATTCTGGCCAGCACCGAGTGTACGGTCCGCAGAGTTCTTGGCCCACTCCAGTTCACCCTCCTTCCAACACAGTCTTCCCTAAACGCCCCCAATATTTCTCTACTTCTCCCTAGCGCCGGACCTTGAGAGAAGGCAACACTGGTCCGTAGTCCCCCTCCCCCTGACCTGGACCCCGAGTAGCCCGGCTGTGGCCAAAGCTCCCGAGTCTCCTGTACGCACACACCGCATAGGCTCACGCACAGACTCCCGACGTGCGATCCTTACCCAGGCAAGGGAAAGGGATTGGGGGATGGTGCTTAGGGCTTGGCTCCTTGGGGCCGTGCGGATCTGGGCAGAAACAAGCCGGCGCTTTCCAGCCTTCGTCCAGCTCCTCCTCCTCCGAGGACACGGACAGGCTGCGTTTCCTGGCTGGCCACCCGGCGGGTTCCCGCGGTGCCTCGGAAGGGCCCCCGCCCAGGATGGACTGGATGGTGAAGCTGGAGACGCCACCGGCCGCGGGACATCCCTTCCCCACATCTTCCTTGCTGCCCATCCTGGGTTCATAAGAAATCGGAGGAAACCAAGAACTCCCTTTAGAGCGGGTCTGGGTGGAAGGTGGTGCGGGCAGGCAGGCGAGGGGGAGGGGCAGGAGGAAAGGCGAGGGGAGGGAGCTACAAGGCTGGCGAGGAGTCCCTTCAGAGCCAGGACGCGCAGGCACCGGACCGCTGCGCGCGGGTCCCTGCCGGCCCGGCTCTGGGTGAGCCCGCCCAGCCCCGGTGCCTAAGTCCCTTACTCGCCTGCCAACTCCGCGGGTCTCGGGCGACGCGGAGGCTGCGCGGCCTCATTTGCATAGAGGTTACCCGACAGTGGCCAATCGCAGCGCCGCCGAGCGGCCCCGGAATTTTTTAAAAAGCTGGGGCCGAGCACGCAGCACTGGGGAGCGCCCGGAGCACACCTAGTACCGGATTCTCTTTGGCTCTGTCCAGCCTGGGGCGTCTGGGGCCGAAAGCAGCTTAGATTGCAGCCTGGATTCCCGATTTCACCCTGACTCGGACCCCTGTCTCTCCAGAGGCAGGGACGGCGCCCGACTTCAAGATGATGGGACTCTCTCGAATCCAAGACGCTCCCCCCTAAGCTCCAGCCAACCTCCCGAGCCCTCAATCTCTTCCAGCCTAGGGGGAACAGGCAAAGAGCTGTGGGTCTCCTGCCACGTTGGGATAGGGAAAATTAACAGTACGGGCCTCGTAGAGATGCCCTTCTCTGGGAGCAAAGAACTACAGTTCTCCATCTTTAGACCCCACTGGCTAAAGAGGCCACAGAATTTTGGCAATGGAGTAGCCAGCTCTAGATCTCCCGAGGTCCCGGTTGACATTCCAGCACAACCATTTACACTGTGCTAACTTGAACAAGTCTTATCCCAGGAGAAGTATCCCTGTCCTCCGGCAAACTCCTTAGTGTCGCCCGCCCTGTTTCTCCTTGTGGAGTTGTGTCAGCTAGACGTGGAAAAGCGTCGGAAACCTATACTCCCTCAGAATGTAGGATAGTTACTTCCGAAACCTTGACCGAACACCACACAGCTTGCCTTCCCATGCCACAACTAAACTCTTTTATATTTTTGTTGGTAAATTTTTACGGCTACATTGCTTCTGTGAGGAAGAGAAGTACGTAGCTCTGGGGACGGGGACGTTTTAGAATCCTGTCAAACATGAGCAGGATGTCTTTGGGCAAGATATGTAGATGGTCCAAGACTCATTTTCCCCATTCCTAAAATCGTTGGATGTCTTACTTTCCTTTCAGAGGTCAAGGTGGAACTCAATAAAACTTGGTTCTCTCCTTTCTTCTTGTGACCTCCCTCTGAGCCCAGGCTCTTGCTTGCTTAATCCCTACAGCACCTGTTACCTGACCTAGAATCATCCCAGCGCAAGCTGAAGGATTTGTTTTGAGTAACAGTTATCTACACACGCTTTAGGGAAAGATGCCAGGCCCAAGGCGCCCAGCCAAACCCACCCTCTGTGGTGGCTGCAGCCTTGACGTCCAGGGAACCCTGTTCCTTAGACACACCAGTGAAGAGAGACTATAGAATCGGTGCCCACAAATGTCCAGACTGCACCGTGACGGTGCAGTTCCTCGCCTGCACCGCTCCCGGGTTATTGAGTAAAGCGCTTATAATATCATTAGCCTCGGTGAGTTACCGACTGCGGCCCTGCCCGTGGCAGAACTCTCCCTACTTAACTCCTCAAAGGGCTCGTTAATGGGCTAATTGATTAGGGGTCGGTGGCGCAGCCGGGACAGGGGCAGGGGAGGGAGCGGAGGGCTGGGAGGCTGTGCACCCAGGCCCGGGAGGCTGGCGAGGGGCAGGTGCCAGCCTCCGTTACCGCATTAACCTCTTCAGGGCTCTGCGGCGGGGTCGAGACACATTACAAATGGTCAGCTTTAATCATGGTGTCAGCTCATTAACCCGGAAGGACCCGGCGCTGAAATACAATTTGTGCGTCCTGCTCTGAGCGGCCATGGCACAAGCTCCCGGTCCTCATCACATTGGGTGGAGCGCGCTCCCGCGGAGGTAGAGAGGGAGATTTTAGAAAGAACTGTCCAACTCATTCACTAACCCTCGGCTTCTCAAAAGCATGCTCTTCTGCTCATCTGGGCGATGCCGTCGAGTCTAGAGCCAAATCAATACTACAAGAGGACTGTATGGCCAACTTGAATGTCAGAGCCAGCCACAGGAATGGAGGGGGGGGGAATCGCAAAGTGGAGGAGCTAGAGAATTAGTCGAACCTTTCTGAGCTAGACAGTATCTGGTACTACGAACGTGTTGGCAACCGCTCATGGGACATCATTTTCATCTTCACAGCAAATGTGATTCAGATCTTTGCCGCCATTGTACAGGCGTGGAAACTGAGGCTCTGGAAAATGAGAATCTAAGCCAGCTAGTGGAAACAGGACGGCTGTTCATGATTGTGTCATTGCCAGCACTGTGCTTTTGGAGGAGGGTCAAGGAGAGAAGCAGGCCCTGGGGAGCAGCTCCTAGAAAGAGCCGAAGGAAAGAAGCAATCTCCAGAGGGCCGGGCGAGGGCCCAAGGAGGTCTGGGGTCCAAGCACTAGAAGAGATGACATCTTTTATGGCAGGGACCATAGGAGGTGGGTCGCAGAGCAAAGACCAACAGGGCACATTACCTGGGAGGCAAGTCCAAGACCTCTAAACGAGAAAACTTTGAAATCTCACAACCAAACTTCTCTGAAGCTGATTTGGAAAGTCAGAGGAAACAACCATTTGGCCTGCCCCCTTCCACTAGTCTAACAGAGAGTGTTATCCACAGAGGGCCTCTCTCTCCAAGCTCAGCTCAGACCAGCTTTTAAGTCACATGTATACACTTAACCAAACATTTGTTCACCCACACAAATATCTCTCTCTCTCTCTCTCCCTCCCTCTCTCTCTCTCTCACACACACACACACAGATACACACACACACACATGCCACACACACGCACAAAGAGAGAGAGAGAGAGAGAGAGAGAGAGAGAAGGCACACACGCTCTTGCACACGCACACAGAGAATATACACTGAACTAGTTAAGTAAATGGGG
>JABTXL010000541.1:10099135-10146635 GCA_025134845.1 Neodon shergylaensis
GGGTGCAGTTTATATGTCTTGCTGTTGTTTGATGTACACACATCCACTCTATTTACTACCAAATAAAAGAAATACATCTGTGTTGCCAACAGAAACAGTTCGCAGCCTGGATCTGAGCTCTCCCAGGGCCTGAAGGCCCTCAGCGGGTATGGAGCACTGTGAAAACTCCTATAGTACTGGCACATAGGAGTGTGAGGGTCCGTGATCACGGGGGAGTAGTGAGGCTAGGCCAGTTTGACCAGGTGGCTGGTGACAAAACTCCAGCATCAACCTGCTGCATGGGAATTTGTCAGTGGGAAAAGCTGAGGTGGGAGCAAAGTCACCCTGCTCCCTGCCCATCCGTGCTATCTGTTCTTAGCTCACTTGAGCCAGGGGCCATTGAGAAAACCGGCCACTCAGGGTCACTTAGCACAAAGCACATGACTGTACTATCAGAGTAGCGCTAAAAAAAAATGTGAGTGGGTGTGTTAGAAACCTTGGGCTACTTGTATCGGGGAGAAATACAAACAAGACGTCATGTGTGGTGTGTCAAGTGAGGGTTTCTATGTTGCTTGCACTCATCCATGTATTTGGTGGCCGCTGTGGAAGGCGAGATCATTTTCATTGGGCAGGGCTTTGACTGGTGTGAAGATCGGGCTCAGAGGTGTAGGTAGACAGAGGAAAGCTAGGGTCCACAACCTGAAGGTGGTAAGAGAATAAAAATGAGCGGCGTCCACTCAGCACCCCGAAACAGGAGACCCTGGCTGTCCTGACTTTCCCTAGAGAATGTCCAGAGGAATTTCAGGAGGCTTTGTCCCTCCTCCCAAAATATCTTCTTTAGTGATTGGTTCCCAAAGCTTCTGGGAATCTTCCCAGAGGCAGAGGCTAAGACAGCAACCAGCTCTGCAGACCTGTACTGGGTTTCTTCTGGCAAGGAGGTCTCAGAAAGACCCACTGTGCCCCACTCAGAAGAGCACCAGTATTCCGTAATGTCATCACTTCCCTCCACAAACACCAAACACCGAGCAAACCATCAGGACCCCACTGAGCCGGACTGATCATGTGAGCACCACCCTCCTCCTCCAGGGCTAAAAATGTGGCCCTAGGGTGAGAAATACCAGCCCCAAAGCAGCAAAGCTCCCAGGCGGGAGGAAAAGTGAGGCCAAGGGGCTTGGACAAAGGATAAACTGTGCTTGCGGAAAACCAGTTATGTCTTGACTTTCAAAAGACTGGGTCGGTCAAGAACCGTTTTCTAGAATCCAAACAAATAGAGAAGTATTTTCTTGGCCTTTGATAACATCATGCTCTGGCTGTAAAATCTGAGGACATGTTTGCTATTGCAACATTATTTTTAATGAGCTGTTACTGGCCTGTCCCGCAGTTAGTATTGCCAACAGTAAAAGGCACCACTCTGTTTGCAGGTAACACAAGGAACAACATATTTTGACCCCGATATTCTGTTTATTTTTCATTTACGACACATGCCCTCGTTTTTATTCCAAACCAGAGGAACATAAAGGCAGATCTATCTTCAGTGGGGTCCAGGCTAAAATTTTGCCACAAATACGCACACCAGCTTATTTGGGGCCAGTTTTCCATCAACAGAAAAACGATAGCGGTGTTTCTGCCACAGTAGAATCAATTGTGTCGATTGAGTTGGAGGAGCTTGGCAACACAGAAGGAGAAATGAGAACGCAGACAGGCGCTCCCCAGTGGTTGTGTCCTGCTTGTGGCAATGCTGGTTGAATTCTTCTCTTCCTTGCGATTCTCAGACCCCCACTTCTGGCTCCCCAGCTCCAAAGAGGCACTGCCAGGAATGTGATCAGGACACACACACACACACACACACACACACACACCACAGAACTTGAAGGCAGGCAGCCACGCTGAGTTGGCAAGGGACACCTGAACACCTACTTCCCTTGCAGACCAGTTCTGCAAGGGGTCTTGGAATGCCTTGCCTCTGGCTGAGGACCAAGGGTTCAGTGGCTTGAGGAAAGCATTAGTCAGGACAAGTGGCTACCCCGAGGCAGCTTTGGGCACTGACGGGCACAGAAAGACTGGCTGGCAAGGTTGCAGTGGACTGCAATTGCGCCACCCTCAGCCAGTGGCGCACGCCTTCTGCACTGGGTATCTGAAATTCTCCCAGCTCAGCTGAAACCTCCTGGTCCGAGAAGCAGTAACCCCTACTCCATCCCAAGGACTGCTAGGTTTACTGAATGTACTTCCAGACTCAGCCGAACTCCAAGTTTTGCCCTTCCTTCAACACCTCAGGGGACAACCACAGTCACCACAATCTTATCTAGACATTTAAGGGATGCTTGACCCAGCAGCTCTTGAAGGAACCATGGCTTGGGGAAAGAAGGCAAGCTTCAGCCTTTCTGGAGAAAAATACCACCTGTCTTTAAGCTCAGGGCTGTCGTTTTGTTTAACTTTGCAAGCTAGTAAAACCTAGGTCTTTATACCCTTCTATCCCCCAACCTTCTTTGCTCCGAGGAGGGCCTCTCAAGCAGTAGAAGGTACATCACGGAAAGAACGCCCTTGGTCCTGAACAAAGCCGCCTCTGTCTCCTCTACCGTCCGGATTCTAGGGCCCCGAGTCCAGGTCAGGTTTAGAGAACACAGAGGCAGACAGAGACAGAGGCAAGAAGAGTTTCCCTGGACACCTGCTCTGGGGGCCCGCGGGGGGGGGCCTCCAAAGTTACATACTCCGGCAACGTGAAAGACTTATTTTTTTTCTTTTTAATTAATCGATTCCACAACAACATGAAGTGTAACAATAGTTTGTTTTGTTTTGCTCTGTTTTCTTAAAAAGGGACCGAACTCAAGCAGAGGACAGGGAGGGAAGGGGGAACAGACTACTCAAAACGACAGAACAACAGGTGTAGCCCACAGGAAAACAGGGCAAGAGGCCCTGTGGAGTCGAGGGTGAATTTTACAAGAAAACTGTACATTTATCAAATAAGTTAAGATTCTCCTATGTTGATTGTCCTTCACTTAAAGCGCTCCACTCTACCTGGCCTACTCCTCTTCCTCCCCACTCCCCTGCTTAGTCTTCCCTCTCCATTAGTGATCATGCTGTGGCCCGGTGGTCTTCATCCCCACAGAGGAAGGGGCAGGGCCCTAGGGGAATTTTGTACAATATTGCACAGGTCAAAGCACGACAGTTGCGGCGACGTAAAAAACGGGACAGCATAAAATGTATTTTTTTCCTACAAAAAAGAAATTTTTTTGGACCCAATCTCTCAAGCAGGCAACACAGTAGTGACGGTGATGTTAAATGACAATTTTCGGACCAGTGATAGACCACTAAATAAAACACTAGTGATAAATAAGAGCACAGGAACCCAGCCAGATATGGAGCTGTTCCGAATTCTAAAGGTCTGATTTGGGGCTTTTGTCTTTTGCCTATAAATGTTTTGGTCAGAGAATTCTTTAGTCAGGAGCTGAGATAAATGATGTTAACTGCCACAGATGAGCCGGCGACTAGGGATCCTAGCAGAGGTTACTCGGGTTTTGAAAAGAAAAAAAAAGTGTACGTGTGTGTGTGTGTGGGGGCAGATAACTGATTGGGGGCGGGGGAAAACCACACCCAGAAATCCAGAAATAAATATGAATTCTCTCTCCGGATTTTGAAAATAGTTCTATAAAAAATAAATAAACCAAAGGAAGTTGGGTTTTGAGCTTATTTTCCTTCTGTAAAAATACCCTCCTCCCTTAAAAATGGAAATTTAAGGGGAGGTCTGCACATTTATCAAAAAACTTTCAGTTGGAAGTTTTGACCTGGGAATTTTTTCGCCCTCCCACCCCGTTTTCTCTCAATGGTAAGCAAAACCAAAAATAAGAGGAGAAGCGCCTCAAATTCATAGGAATGAATTGCACGGAAATGCATTGCAAATACTTACAAAATGCTATTGGGGGGTGGGAGGCAAGGCAGTGAGCCCGAGCCCGGTTCCCAAGGCCGCTGGCCACAGCTCTGCGCCCTTGGCCCAGCCCAGTCTCCTCCGGGGTCCCCGAAAGGTGACCGGGTGCTCACTCCCTCTCCCCTCTCCGGTCTCACACCGGCCTTAGCAGCGGCACAGACGAGACCACAGGGTGCGAGTAGTAGACTGGGTGCGGGAAGGTGAGCAGCGGCTGGCTGACCGGCACCGGGGCCCCTGCGGCCGCAGCCGCACCCTCCGCGGCAGAGTTCTCGTGGTAAAGGATGGGCACGCGCACGATGCGCTGCGCGGCGGCATGGCTCAGGTTGGCGGCCTCCAGCTCGGCCGCCAGCTGTCGCTTCCACTTGTTGCGACGATTCTGGAACCAGATCTTGACCTGCGTCTCAGTGAGGTGAAGCGACGCGGCCAGGCCGGCGCGCTCTGAGCTGCTGAGATAACGTTTCATGTCGAAGGTGGATTCGAGCTGGAAGACCTGGCTGCGCGAGAAGACGGTGCGCGTCTTCTTCTTGCGACACGCGGGCTTCTTCTCGGGGCTCTCGGCGCCCGCCTTCCAGTCCTCTGATCCGGGTGTCGCCGCAGTCGTCCCTACAGTTGTCCCGGCCGTGCCCGGCACCGCCTCGCCTTCTTTTTTGCCTTCCTCTGAATCGCTCTCTTCCAGAATGATCTCGTCCGGGCTCTTGGAGTCCAGTTCCTTGTGGTCGGGGTCAGCCTTGAGCAGAGGCTCTGGGGAGTCGCGGTCGGTGCCGGACGCAGGGGAGGAGTCTCGCAGGAGGGCCTTCTCCGAGGCTGCAGAGACAGACAAACAGATACACACTCAAGCACAGCGAACGACACGATATTGAGAGCTAAGGGAGTCTGGGGGCAGCAGGTGCAACCCACGCGTTAGCCTTCGGGCTCCTGATCCTTGGGCCTCAGCTTTCCCAAGGTTCTCCTCTGTCCCCGCTGGGCTACAGCGGGGCGCCAAGACCTAGGATTCCCTTGCCTCCCAAGGTCCAAGGAGCCGATGATGGCAGCGGGGCCGCTCCTTTTATCCCACGTCTCCCGTGCCAGGGGCCAACGGAAAAAGTATCCGTGGTTAGGGTTTATCCCTGCCTTCCAGGCCTACCCAGACCATCCCAAGCCACCCATTCCTGCTGGAGGCCACTTTGCCCGGGAAGTGCAGCGCCCTGGCCTCCAACTCCTCTTTTCTCAGCAAGTGGGATTGGAATCCGGGGCCTCCTAACCGAACGCCCAGGAAAGAGGAGGGCTAGAGGCCAGAGGAAGTTGACCAAAACTCGGATTTGCAGCTGTCGGGGCGTCCCGTAACTATATTGACCAGCCCTGGGCGGGGATAGGGCAAGCCCGTGGGGGAGCGAGGGGGAGAGCGAAAGTTCAAAGAGAGGTCCGTACCTTCTGGTCGCGGGAGGTGGCCGCCGGCGGGGGTCAGGGTGTAGGGGTACCACCAGGCCGGGGAGCGCTCCAGGTAGTGCGCGGGCAGGGCAAACCTCTGCGCTGGGATCTCAAAGCGGGGGAAAGCCAGGTCGCCCACCTGCGAGAGCGCAAAGCCGGCAGCACCCTCCAGGGCACCTTTGGCTGCGGCTGCGGCCGCGGCGGCTGCGGCGGCGGCGGCCGAGGCCGGCGCAAAGAGCGTTCGTGGGGGAGGTTGAGGTTTCGGGGGCGGCCGGTGGTGGTCTCCGTTGAGCAGGTTCCTGATGGAGAACGGGGATTCCTTGGGCGCGGGAGGCTGGGGTGGCGGCTGCGGGGGCGGCGCGCTGGCAGTGCCCGAGGCGTCCGGCCCGGGCTCCGGCATGGTCCCCAGTCCTCCGGGTCCCACGGAGGGAGGGAGCGGGACAGGCGGGCGGCGGGGCGAGCAGGCTAGGGGCCGGAAATCAGACCATAAACGGAACTCAACTACAGGGCTCAAAGTCGGGGGCCGCCCCGGGCGCGAATCGAGCCGCGGGAGGGCGGGGTGGGGACCGGGCCGGGGCGGGCTCGCATGGGGGGGAGGGGTCCAGAGGGGCGGGGAGCGGACCTGCCTCTGCGCCGAGGGTGCGAGGGGGCCGGGTAGAAGCTGCGGCTCCCCGGGAGGAGGCTGCAAGAGCGGTCCCCGGCTTGGGATGCGTCAATCCGGCGCCGGATGCTAATGATGAAATCAAAATGTCATCCAAGTTAAATGCGGGGAGTATACGGCGATTGGGCGCGTACAATGGCAAATGGGATTAGGCCGGCCAAGGCGCAGCCGAGCCCGGGCCCCGCAGCCGCCTCTGCCACCGCCCCCCTCCTCGCCTTCCCTCGGATTTTGGCGCTTTGGCTTCGGGCTATGAGAGCCCGCCTGTTATTGGCTTTATATAGTCCAATTAGGCAGCAAATGAGGACAAACCTATTAGCACAAAAGGATATTGGCTCTCGCTAAAGAGGCACTCGGAGAGCTCCCACCAAAGCGGGAGGCGCACTAGGGACCCCGAGACGGAGACGCCCCCGGCGGGCCGGAGCACACCGACCCACGAGAGTCTGGAGCCAGCACCTCCCTCTACCCCCTGCGGCTCGGCTTAGGGTTTGCTGCGGCTGGGCCCGCGGGAGGGGGAGGGGCAGGTCAGGCTGGCCCGAGTCACCTCGGGGTTACACGCGTTGGGCTGACAGCCTCCGCTCTCCTACCCTCCCGGCACGGCAGGGGCCAGCTGTCCCCACGCGGGCCCAGGAAGCAGGGTGCCACTTCGGCCGGGGACGAACTCAGTGCTCTTTCCCCAAAAGACCTGCTAAGCAGGGAGAGGGCAAGAAGAGGGGAATTAGAGTTCTCCACCCACCGTCTAGTGGAAAGGAAGAGAGTTCTTATGTCGGTGGGCTTGGGAATCCGCGTAGCCTTGACCTTCGGCCCTGAGAACCGAAGAGTCAATCTGAATCTCCCTGGAGTAGGAGAGAATCTGCGACTCTGCACTCTTTTGAGAACGCAGGACCCTCCGATGCCCGCGCTTCCCCCACCGTTCCTGCACTGACGGCTGCGCTCCGAAGGACACTACTCTTTTCTAAATGACAGCATCCAAGGCTCAAGGACCGACTCCAAACCTGCAGTCCGAAGACAGCACTTCCCCAAGAAGTTTCCGGGTGGCGTTTAGAAGCTACCTAATGCTTTAATACAGGCTCTGAGAATTGAAGGCACAGGCACAGCGGAGTACCTTTCTCGGTTGTCACCGTGGCAGCGACACCTGCAGCACGCCCCAAGGGCCTCCAAATCCCTGGAGAACCAAGGCGGTCGTCTGAGGAATAGTTGGACTCCATCCGCCTTAACAACTTCCAGAGTCGAGCAGGAAAGGAAGCCCGAGAGACAAGCAGTTCAATTATAGATTTCAGCGACAAATAAAACAGAACTGTTGGTGGGGTCTTTAACCCGAGAAAGATGACAGTCTGTCCTCAACCCTGGTGAAGCTCCCTTCACACCTGAGCTTTCTCCGCCCCACCCCTTTCTTTTTCTTTTAGTTGAGCCTTGCTTAATTCAAGCCTGTCCTCCCTAGTGCAGACCTGACCGTTTGGGGTCCCCAAATGGGAAGTAGGTTTATTTTATTTTTCAGTCCTCGGGCTCCTGAGCACCCTTTACCAAATCTTGACGGGCATGTTCAAAGTTTTGACATTCACCCCACAGCAGCGAACCCTTCATTTGCCTTGTAAGCAGCGCTTCCATAAATGGTTATTATTATTCCTCTGAGTTTGTACAAGGTTTTACTGGAATGCACAAGGGCACATCATCTAAAATCCGAGTGGGAACCAATCACAGCTCGGTGGCTCAAACAGGGTGGGTAATACGCTCAGATTTTTATAGAGAAAAGGTGTCCAGAGATGAGACCATACCTAAGGCACCCAACCAGTGTTGGACAACTAGAGGTCATTTCCCTCCCCCAAAAGGCAGAAATCATTCTCTGCGTATAGGCGAAGTGAGTTCGGTGCGCACTGCTTGCACACAGCAAACCTGGTGGCCCAGTAGTGTGCCGGTCTGGGGGAAGCTGCGGCAGATGTGGGCACACTCGCTAAAGTTCTGACGCAGGGAGGCTCCTTTAAACTAGGAAAAGGGGAAAACACTTTCCGAAAGGCAGTTGGTCGTTGTGAGTCAGTGCCTACCCTATCCTCTGCCTACCCGCAAAGTCGTGTGTTCAATCACCGTATCTCAAAAAACAAGAACAAAAACCAGACCCTCCTGAGCCCGCAGGTGGGGAAGATGTTCTGTCCCAGGAAGTGGGCTTCTAGCTGTTCACAACTCTGAGCCTAGGTGTACCGACCCAAGAAGAGTAGGAGGCAATCTTCTCGGGTCTCGGGTCTCCAGCATATGCATAGTGTCCCTTTCCTAAAGCACTAGAGTGTGTGCGAATGTGTGTGTTCACGAGAGGTGGGGTCCCGTTATTTGGCGTCAGCAATCCCAGCTGGACTTCAACAACAGAAAGTGTAGAGTTGATCTTTTCTTTCCCGTTCAAGAAAGCTCGCGTCTGGGTCTCCTGGACAGCAATTCACTTGCTCTCAGGAGAGGCTGGGTCCCTCCGCTTGCCGGCACCACGACGCCATACAAAGTCAAGCAAACAGCGCCCTCTATGGGGTATCCTCGAGCCTGCGGGAGAGGCTGAAGAAAACACAGAACCTAGGCTAAGAAGTATTTAAAAGCCTAGGTTTTACCATTCCTACCACCCATGGAAAACAAGCACTTTTTTTTTTTTGTTCTGAGATGTAGGAGAAACCAAGGGCGAAATTACGTGCAAGTCTCTGCAGATTTTTATCTCCCTGGAAGAGGTGTCTCCTGCCTCTCATTCTCCTTCTGGCTCTGTCTCCTTTTAAGGCCCCTTTTATGTTTTCTCTTGCAGCCTGTTCTCTCCACGTGGGTCCTGACTTCTGTCGTCTGAGCTTCAGGAAGCATGCTGCGTAAGGCAAGGGGCTGCCTTGTTTATCTTTGAGAACACAGTGTCCAGTTGGCCAGCAAGCATCTGTCTCAGTAAAGGCTTGTGTTAGTGCCTAAATTCTTGAATTAGACGAGTGGGTAGAGTGAGTACCTGGATGAGTAGATGGGTAGATGGGTGGGTGGACGGACGGGTGCGTGGGCGGGCTCACAATTCCCACTGCAGAGGATTGTTCTGCTTGATAAGAGCACTTCAGATACCCTGGCAACATCCCCCCAAACACTCCTCCCAAGGCAGTTTTTGAAGTGTTTATGCAAGTTTAGGTTGTTGGGGTTTTTTGGCACAGAGTTTCACCCTGCAGCTCAGGCTTCTCTGAAGTCACTATGTAGCCTCCCTAATGCTGGGGCTACAAATTTGAGCAACCACACAGATGATCTGAAGTCTTTTGATGCTACATTTGACAACCCCTAAAGGATTTCCCGGGAGCAGGACTGTGGAGAGTGTCTCCTAGAAGGTTTAAGACGCATGGGCTGTGTGGAGTCAGGTCTCCACACCACTCCCTACTGGGACAAGCAGCTAAGAGGGCAAATGGGGCAGGAAGAATGCTAATGACCAACACCAGACTTTTACACAAAGAATGAGGCTTGGCAAAGGTGTGCTTAGAATTGCCCTCACACCCACCACACACAAAACTCATGTATCCATCTGCACACACTCGAGTTGGTAAGCAGATTGTTCTCCACGGGAGGGGAGTGTGCACATGTTCTCTGGGACCTCACCTAAAGCAGAGGGTTTCCTTCTGCAGCCAGAATGGGTGCATCCTCCTTAGGTGCAGTACACAGACTTACAGAAAGGGTGGAAACTAGCTAAGCCTTTAGCCGAAGCTGCAAGACCCATGCTGGAGGCCCTCACAACTAACAGCTACAGCTTCCCCTGATCCTGATGGTAACATTTAACCACCTAACTCTCCTTAATTCTGTTTTTTTTTTTCTTTCTTGGATCAAAGCCTGGAGCTGTGATTCTCCCACAGAAACTCTTAACCTGTTTCCTGGGAAGCCCCTGTCCATCTTTTCCCATGCTACTTGGAATAGTACCAAAGACCCCTGCTAATGACCTTGAGGAATATGTAACTCTTAGTGATGGACTGTAGGCATGTTGTCCTTGAAGACAAATGCGTCCTGAGCCACATAAGGAAGCATATCATTCAGTTTCTAATAAGGGAAATTATTATGCAAAGCTAATCTTAGATATCAATCATGGGTTGGGTCCTCACTCATCCAGGGTGAGGTAGGCAGTACTATTAGTCCTACTTGAAAGATGAAGAAACTGAAACACAAGATCATATGACAAAAAGAAATGGCTCTCCTGGGGAAACACAGCCTCACGATATCGCTACAGAGACACTTGGGGTGTGCGGTGAGTGCTGGCTGTGGTTATGGTCAGTTACCACTCTTCTCTGGAAAAAGATTTTTTTTTCGAGACAGGGTTTCTCTGTAGTTTTGGATCCTGTCCTGGAACTAGCTCTGTAGACCAGGCTGGTCTCGAACTCACAGAGATCCGCCTGCCTCTACCTCCCTAGTGCTGGGATTAAAGGCGTGCACCACCCCCACCCGGCAAGATTTTTGTTTTTGTTTTTCTGCTGTTTCATCGAGATTGGGGCTCACTGTGCAGTTCTGGTTGGCCTGAAACTCACGGAGATCTGCTTGCCTCTGCCTCCCAAGTGCTGAGATTAAAAATGACCACAGAGACCACCCTGTTCTTGCCAGTTTCTCTGAGAAAGCTGGGATTCCTAACTCGGGTAGGTCTCCCACATTCTCTGACTCCTCCCACTTCTGGTGTCTTCAAGTCTTTCTAACGAAGTAAGAATCTTCGTTACAGCACCGTTACACATGGTTTGTGCTCTGTGTTCAGTGTGCCTTTCTTTTTTCTTTGGTTTATTTTTATGCATATGAGTGTTTCCTCTACGTGTATGTCTGTCTACCGTATGTGTTGCTTGTGCCCACAGAGACCAGATGCAGACATTAGATCCCTCTGGAACTGAAGTTACAAATGGCTATCAGCTGCCATACTGGTGCTGGGAATTGTACCAGGATCCTCTGAAAGAGCAGCCAGTGCTCTTAACTGCTGAGCTGTCTCTCCAGTGCCTCTTTAGGGTTCTTAGGAGAGACAAAGAACTTCAAATGTGCTTTTCTTCATGGAACTTTTCAGTCTAAACGTGTCTCAGGGTTGGTGAGATGACTCTACAGGTAAAAAAGGAACTTTTCCGCCAGGTCTGGTGACCTGATTTCAGTCCCTGTGACCTAAGTGGCAGAAGGCAAGAACAGACTCCTTCAAGTTGTCCTAGGACCTCTACACACTCCATAGCATGTGTACACACCCCCTACTAAATGGATATAATAAAAATGATAGTGTCTGATATTTTGGGGGCTATGACTGGTTGTTTGCTGATATGCCAGTCCCCCAGTTCTGAAAAATTCTAGGACACCCCAATATGAATCCTGCAGGAACAAAGAAGAACACCTTTAGAAGAGTCTTTTCAGAACAGAGTTGCGCAAGGCCCCCAGTGAGTTCTGGGAGGCATCTGCTCCCAAGGCTCTCCCTTTGAGGATTGGTGCGCTTACTCCAAAGCTACACAGGTTCCCATTGTCGGCATTGCTTTTCAGTTTCCTTTACATTGCTGAGACAGGCTGGGATTTCCAAACAAATCCCAAACAAATCCTGCAAAGTACCAGGAACTCTGTCCCAATGTATGAACTATTTCTTGAGCAGCTGTGTGCTCAGCAATATTCTGGGCATGAGGAATGCCTCATTGGACTTGCAATTCTTACCCTTAGGGACAGCACATTAGAGCTGGGCCCAGGCAAGTGGGTGATGAGTGTTATGGGAAATCCTAAAAGGACATGAGACTCCTGTGGTGGGAGGATGGTGGTGTATTAAATAGGCAGGCAAGAGAGAAGCTGCACCAAGGAACAGGTTTGATCTAGAGCAGTGGCTCTCAACCTTCCTATTGCTGCCACCCTTTCATACAGCTCCTCATGTTGTGATGATCCCAACCATAAAATTACCACTGCTACTCCATAAGTGTAATTTTTCTGCTGTTATGAATCATATTATAAATATATGACATGTAGGATGTCTGATATGCGACCCCATGAAAGGGCTGTTTGACCCCCAGAGGGGTCATGACTGACCCACAGGTTGAAAACCACTGATCGCGAGAGAGATCTCAATAGCACTTGCTATCCGAGTGTGATGGCTTGTGTTCGAATCCAAAGCACCCACGGTAAAAAAAAAGCCAGGTGTGGCCATGCACACTTATAATCCCAGCATTGGGGGTGGAGGATCATACAGGCTTGTAGGTCAGCTGCTCTAGCTGACTATTGGAAAGCTCCAGGTTGGGTGAAAGACCCTGTCTCAAGGGGACTAAAGCAAGGAGCAATAGAACAGGGCACCTGCCACCCTCCCCTGGTTCCTGCTTTTACATATGTGGACATGAGCGCGTGCCTGCATCCTACCCAGAGTGCAGGTTAAGCAGATAGATGTTCTGAGGTGCGTTTGGTGGGGGAGCAGGGTGAGGGCTGCAAGCAGAAGTGCATGCTTGATTCAAAGGACAGGAACTGCAAGGATGTGGTGTTGCCAACAGGAGACCGGGAAGGGAGGTAAAGGGTTCACTGTGTGGGACTCTAGAGGCCTTGGTAGGAGGTTTGAATGGAAATCTTATTCTCTAAAATAACGACACCAGTTGGGGATGTAGCTCAGTTGACAGAGTGCTTTTCTAGCGTGCATGAAGCCCTGGGTTTGATCCAATACTGGATAAGCCAGGTGTGCTAGTACCTGCCTTTAATCCCAGCACCAGCAAGAATTGGAAGAACCAGGTAGCAAGCTCTGCAGGTAAAAGAGCTTGCCCAGAACTCAGTGGAGGAGAGAGAACCAATCCACAGAGACTGTTGTCCAACCTTGACTGTGTGTGTACAGTGACATGCACATATACACTCATTCACACACACACACACACACACACACTCTGGAAAATAAAAAAGTGGCATGGAGAACAAGCTCTCCAAGGACAAAGTTTGTTCGGGATTTAGCCCATCACGTTGGAGCGCCATCTGTGATATATCAGATTCATGCAATGGCATTGAAACAAGCACAAACAATTTATTCCTTGTCTGTCTGAAGCAAGATCTTAGTCTGTAGCCCAAAGTGGACTGGGATTCATTTTGTTTATTATCTATTGTTTTAATTTTTATTAGTGTGTGTGTGTGTGTGTGTGTGTATGTATGCCATGTGTGTGGGTACCCATGGAGTCCAGAAGAGGGTGTCATATCCCTGGAACTGGACTTACAGGTAGTTGTGAGCTGCCAGACGTGGGTACCAGGAACTGAACTTGGATCCTCTGGAAGAACACCAAGTACTCTTTAGTGCTGTGCTCCCTAGTTCTCTGGCCTGGAGCTCCTCCCTCAAACCCCCACTTATTGGGGTTACAGGCTACCTCCATACTCACCAGGAAGCATTTAAAGACATGCGCTCACACACAAAAGTCCAAGCAAATCACTTGGTAAGAAAGACCAGTGTTCACGGAAGCTCCTTTGCAGTGGCTGGCATTAGCTCATTGGTGGACTCTGACTGTCTCGGTCACTGTTTTGTTGCTGTGAGGAGACACCATGACCGAGATGAGTTTTAGAAGAAAACATTTAGTTGGGACTGATAGTTTCAGAGGGTTAGTCCATGGCCATCATGATGGGAGCATGGCAGCACACAAGCGTGGCACTGGGGCAGTAGCTGAGAGCTCATCTGGTCTGAAATTTGCAAGCAGAGGGAGGGGAGACTGGGCCTGGTTTGGACTTTTGAAATCTCAAAGCCCACCCCAACCCCAGTAATGCACCTCCTCCAACAAGGCCACGCCCCTCAATTCTTCCTAAATCATTCACCAACTGGGAACCAAACATTCAAATGTGGCTCGTGTCCCCCACTCTCTGCTCGTTCAAAGCTGTACACAGACACTGGGCAAGTATTCCTGTGCAGATGGTTCTCTGTACAACTGCATTTTTGAGGAGTTCCTTGAGTAGTAACCATCACAAGGTGTGTGTGCAGGAACTTTTTGTGGCAAGTCCTGATATAGGCCTATGTGCATGGCAGCCCCGTCTCAATGGCTCCCTTTTTGTTTTTCTCTTTTTCTTGTGATTCAACATAAATGACTCCATATTGACATCAATAACTTCTGTGTGATCAGCATTTTGGTGTTGTGGTCTGTGCGGTGGGGTTCACACATCTTGAGGACACCCAGTTCGAGAAGCTTTGGCAGATGCATACACCTGAGTCGAACACCTCTGAAAATCACCTCTGACCATTAGCAGGCAATTCCTGCAAGCAGGCTGTCCCAAGAAACCGCTGGGTTGTACTGTTGTTAAAGGCCAATCTTTCTAGCTTTAGAACTTCACATAAACAACATGTCCACTTTCCCCTCACTCTGGGTCTGTCTTCTTGGACGCAGAATATATGTGTAAGTCGTCCCCGCCGTGCTGGGTAGCATGCCTTTGCAGAGTTTGTTATAGAGAAGCAACATACAACATTTAAAAATCAATTTTGGATTCATTAGGTTTCAATGGGATTCTGAGCTAATAAAATAAAATCCCACGTACTGTGAATTGATTTTTTTTTAAAAAAAAAGGTGTGCTGGGATTGGTGACATGCATTTCTAATCTTTGAACTCTGGAGACAGAGGCAGGTGGATCTCTGTGAGTTCAAGGCCAGCCTGATCTATATAGCAATTTCCAGGTCAGCTAGCGCTACATAGCAAGAACCCATCCCCCAAAATAAAAAGAAATAAAATGTGATATTTTTGTTTAATGGCATGTTACTCAGCAATAGAGCGTGAAGCAATCTGTGGGGACACAGCACAGTCTATAAAGTGTTTGCTGTATAAGCACGAGGACCTGTGTTCAATCCCCAGAAGCCACGTAAAAAGCCAGGCATGGTGGCATACTGGGGAAGTGGAGACAGGAGGATCCTTGGGGTCTCTGGACATCCAGCATAGTCACATTGTGTATTCCCACTTTGCAGTGAGACTCTCTGTCTCAAATAAACAAGATGGACCAAAGAAAACCCCCTGTGGTTGATCCCTAGCCTCCTCCACATGAATACGTACACATGGGATCCCCTACATGTATACACACATACATACACACATGTGCCCATACCCGCGTGCACGTGCGTGCGCATACACACACACACACACACACACACACACACACGTGCACGGTAAAGTGCCCTGCCAGCACAGCTAGAGCCAAGTCCGAGCGAAGGACGTCAGGATTAATGGAACATGCCCTTTGGATGTTGCAGAATCAGAAGCCTTTATTGTACATCACCAAGGGGGTTTTATACCTAATCCAGACAGGTGGACCAACAGGATGGAGACCTCCTGGCCAGATCCTTGGGTTAGGGCCAAGGCAATGTGTACTCAGGAAGCAGGGTTGGTAAACAACTCTGAGAGCACGGAACTTGCAAGTTTCTCAGAAACCCAGAACAACAAGGGCGAGAAAGGTCACCAACAGGGGAGGTGAGTAGGAAGGCCAGGACTCCATCAGGTCCCAACAGTAAAGTCCCAGTGAACACAAACACCACAGCACAAATGAACCTTTAAAACATGCAGTGGAAGGAGTGGTCGAAAAACAGTGGTTCTCAACCTTCCTAATGCCATAACCCTTAATACAGTTCTGATGTGGATGTCCTTCTGTATATGTATTGCTTTGTTGGTTATGGGCCTATGGCAGGGCAGAATAAAGCCAGGCAGGAAATTCCAGCAGAGACTTAGAGAGAAAGTAGGCAGAGTCAGGGAGATGCCACGTAGTTGCCGAAGGAGAAGGATGCCAGCAGCCAGCCAGAACCTTATCAGTAGGCCACAACCTTGTGGTAATTTACATATTAATAGAAATTGGTTAAATTAAGATGTAAGAGTTATCTGGAAATATGCATAAGCTATTGACCAAACTGTCATAATTAATATAGTTTCTGTGTGATTATTTGTGTCAGGCGGCCGGGAATGCCTACACAGTTCTTCACGTTGTGGTAACCCCCCCAACATAAAATTAGTTTCATTGCTACTTCCTAAGTGTAATTTTGCTACTGTTATGAATTGTAATATAAATATCTGGTATGCAGGATATCTGATATGCGAGGGTTGTTTGACCCCCAACAGGGTCGTGACAGACAGGTTGAGAACTGCTGTCATACAAAGAACACGCACGGTGTGTTTGTGGCTATGTGGTTGCCTAGCTCAGGCAGCCCCATGGAGACAGGAAGGAGACAGTGTCCTGCGATGGGAGAGAGAATGGGCTTGGAGTTTCATTCTGGAGGCTGTAATGATGTTCTGAGTCAGTTGCAGGCTGGCAAGACGGTTCAATGAGGAAAGGCACTTGCCGACATGACTGAGGACCTGATTTCCATCCCCAGGGCCCAGCCTCAGGGCAGAAGGAGAAAACTGACCCTCAGAAGTTGTTCTCTGACCTGCGCACGTATGCTGTGGTATGCACCCATAGTCATGCACATACATGCAGTTTAAAATCATCATAATAAAGTCAGTTGTGATAACAGGGTGCTCTAAGACTTTGACTGTTAAAAGGCATGAAATTGTGTATGTTACATACATGCATCATCTTCCAGAGGATATCTCAGGGAAGCTGGTTTAAAAAAATCCGTATCTTAGTCATCATGTGTAGGGATAGCCTTTCTGATGTCCCCTGTCTTAGAGTCCCATGGCACTAGTCCAGTGACCACCTAAGGCTCTCACCTTTCCTAATCCCCCATCCTCCTTTTATCCACCTCCTTCTCTTTCTTCTTCTATTTTGTGGTCTTTTTGAGACAAGGTTTCTCTTTGTAGCCCTGGCTATCCTGGAACTCACTCTGCAGACCAGGCTGGCCTTGACCTCAGATCTACCAGCCTTTATCTCCTGAGTGCTGGGATTAAAAGTGTGTGCTACCATGTCTGACCGCTATATTGTTTTTTCTGCTGGTAGCTAGACATGAAGAAGGGTCCAGGGACGGTCAGCTCAGCCTTTTATGTAATAGAAGGAAGTCCTGCCTCTTCACCCTAATGGGGTCATGTCAGCCACACCAGAGCAGGATCTCTGCCCCTCCAATGTCCACACTGGATGTCTCCCTTCTAGCTGCTGTGTTCTTTGGCTGTGTACTGTTTACTTCAGCAGCTGAGGAACAACCATTCTTTTTGGCCATCCATTCTCTCCTGCCAGATGGATGTGGCACAATCAGAACAATTGATGATCATGTGGGATAAATCAGGCCAGCTACTGAGGACTGCCAGTCAAGGAGCAGGTGCAGCCTTCTCCAGGCTATATGTCAATGGTCGAGCAGCCGGGACATTCCTTCATTCATCCGCTCCAGGTTATGTGTCAATGACAACACCTAGTCTCTAAGGGCAAGGAACTGAATGAGTTGTAGCTCCTGTCTTTGGGATGTTCACAGCCTAGGGAAGTAGAATGAGGAAGGGGGTAACATTGGCAATGTAACTGGCACATGTAGGCACCAAATGATCAGAATCATAGAAGAAGGAACAACTGATTTACCCTGGTGGCAGAGCGTGGGCAGAAGAAGCTTTCTAGGGGAAGTCATCAGCTGGGACAGGGGACTGATGACTGTGTTATTTAGTAGGGAAGTAAGAAGGACAGAGGTCAAGGAAACAGTCAGAACATAGACAAGCAGGTTGCGGAGGGGAGAGTAATAAAATACAGATCTGGCCAAAGAGACTGCATCCCTTGACTTCCTACAAATTAAAAGCAAGGGGCCTCTGCAAAACCCAGAAGTCGTAGAAATAAAGATCAGGATTCTGTAGATTTTGCTTGTTGTGACACGCCATACTGGGCTGAGGTCTCCACACTAGGCTCGCTTCCTCTGAGATGGCAGGAAGGACAAGCTATAGTCTTCTTATTGTATGTGTGTATGGGTATTATGTCTGCATGAATGTCTGTGTGCCTGGTGCGCAGGAAGGCCAGAAGGGGGCATTGTATTCCCTGGAACTAGCATTATAGACAGCTGAGAACTGCCATGTTGGTGCTGGGAATCAAACCCAGATCTTCTGTAAAAGCAGCAAGTACTCTTAACCACTGAGCCA
The DNA here is from genome assembly GCA_025134845.1 of Neodon shergylaensis. NCBI lineage: Eukaryota > Metazoa > Chordata > Mammalia > Rodentia > Cricetidae > Neodon > Neodon shergylaensis. The sequence continues at coordinate 10,117,038 of JABTXL010000541.1, forward strand.
TCTCTCCAGCACCTGAGCCTGTCATTGTAGGTTCTCCTAGGCCTCAATGGAGATCAGGAATTTGATTGGGGAGTGGGAGACAAGGCAGAACAAGTAGTTAGACTCAGACATGCTTGACTTTAGAACTTAACATGACCACTTAGAGGCATGTTTCTCACTTCCCGTGAAGCTCAAACCCCTCCTTTGGGTGATAGTGACGATACAGGTCACCTCTTAGCATAGTCTGAGGCTGGGATGAGTCTGTGTGTGAGGAGAGCTCCCATGGCAGCTGGAGGGTGTCTTTGTCACTTTTGGATGCACTAACAAAAAATACTATAGACTGGCTGCTTAAATAGTGGCATTTACCTCCCACGGTCCTGGAGGCTGGAGGTCTGAGATCAGATGGCGTCATCCTCTGTGTCTGATGAGGGGTCTTCTCCTGGTTTACAGTGACCATCTCCTTACAGTGGATCAGAGAATCCTTTGGGACTGCTCCAATAAGGTCACCAATCTCATTCATGAGGGTGCAATCCTCATGACCTAACTGTCTGCCAGGGGCCTCACGTGCTAGTACCATCACCTCAGGGCAGGGGTGTTAGAATTTCCATAGATGGGACTGGAGCAATGGCTTAGTGGTTAAGAGCATTGGCTACTCATTCACAGGACTCCGGTACTCATTCACAGGACCCTGGTTCAGTCACCAGCACCCATATATCAGGTCACAAGTGTCTGTAACTCCAGTGCTAGGGGACCCAACACCCTCTCCTGATCCCTGAGAGCACTGGACACAGGTAGGTGGCACACAGATGCACATGCAGGCAAACCGCCCATCGCATAAAATATTTTTAAAAGGTTTTTTTTTAAAAAAAAAAACCTGAATTTTCATATTTCACGCATATTTGGAATGGGGACACAAACATCTTGACCATTGTGCCATCTGTGTGGCCATGGACACGGTGCTGAGTTCCTCTGCTCCTCAATACCCTTGTTTCTAAAACCAGTGTAAGCATCTGCCTTCTGGTAGTGTCGAGAAGTCTCCTGAAGATATGTGGGGAGTGCTGATCCAGAAGTCCCTGGTCCACCCTTCTTAGGAGCTGACCTCTGTGCCAGGCGGGATTCATGTGGCTGTTTCCTCTGCTCTGTAAAGGATGGCGCCAAGGCATGGAGGAGGGACGACGAGCCAACAGCGCTGACCTGGGCAGTAGCTGTCCTGGGATAGGTTCCCAGAGCCAGGATAAGAAGCCATTCGTTAAGCGGTGCTCTAAGGCAGACTGGGAGGTCTGGGAAAGGAGGATGGGGAGAGAGAGGAAGCCAAGCAGGGTACAATCGCTAGCCACAGTTCTGCAGAAGGCAACTGTTGCATTCTGATCCCACAGGACAGTTGCTATGGTTGGTCTAGTGTTGCTCCCGTCTGAGGCAAAGGTGTTTGGTCTTCCAGAGTTCTGCTCCCTCTGGGATGGCTGATCAGTGTGAACTCCAAGGCACTTCCGGGTCTTTGCTCCTCTGGGTAGAATGGCTCCATAAACCCTCTAGGGAAGAGTCCCCGCTGTTGCTGTGGTGACCCAGTGCTGGGATGGGATGGTTGTGGGGGGGATTCCAGGGATTCTGTGGGGGTGCTAATGTGGTCCTAATGATGAGGGAGAAGGACCCATTCTTACCACTTCAGCTACCACATCTAGCTCCTTCATCCCTCAAGTGGCCTAACCGGGCGAGAGAGGCAGGCGCCGCACTGGCACTGTCCGCATGCATTTGCTCCTGTGCGGCCAACAGATGTGACTTTCCCTTTTGGTGGCAATATTGAAACAAGGGAGAACTCTTTCCACCCACAACAAAAGGCAACCCCCTCCTCAGCCTGCTCCTTGTCTTTGGAAATTTGTGGCAACTGTTTCCATTTAAGCATATGACAATTAAATCGTTGAGGGTTCCAATGCCGAATTAATTACCCAGTAGAAAAGGGATCAATTGTGTAAATATATCATTTATGTAATGAGTTCTGGCTGTGATTTAGATGTCCAGATTGGTTTTTCCTCCAGCTTCTGTCCTGAAAACAAGTCTAGCCTTTGAGCCAGGGCCAAACAAACAGCCTCTATTAGGTCTGAATCCAGGGCATTAAGTGGCCCAAATAGACAAGGGGGGGGCAGGTGATGCAGGGGGTTGAGATTGTGGGAAAATTGGAGCAATTTGCCAAAATGAGCCAAGTTCTTCCTATTATTCTCCCTGTCTGTGCAGAAAATTACTCTTCAGAAACAGGGAGTGGAAGTTAAGCATCCCCTTAAATGACACTTCAGATCAGCCCATTTCACACACACGCCCCACCAGACACCTGAGTCCAGTGGTGACGGCCCCTCCTGAAAAAAGAAAAAAAAGGACGGACGAACGAAAGAAGAGAGAAAGAAAGAAGAAAGAAAGAAAGAAAGAAAGAAGAAAGAAAGAAAGAAAGAAAGAAAGAAAGAAAGAAAGAAAGAAAGAAAGAGAGTCTTCAGCAGGTCCAGGAAGCAGCAGAAAACCTCAAACATTTCACACTCCTGGGATAGCCGGAGTTACCTGTCAAGCATGCTGCCTGCCTGCCCAGCTCAGGGAGCCGGACTGTAGGCTCACTTGCTTGTGGCAGCAGCCAGAGTGGAGAAGGGGGAAGGCATCCTCAGCCTTCAGATTCTATACATCCTGTGGCCAGACCTCCAGAGGTTTCTTCTCTGAGCTACCGCCTGAAGACCGCCCCCACCCCAACTTCCTCTAGATCTGTCTCCTCTATCAGGAATGGAGTCCCCATTCCTAGCTTACAGTGGAAAGAAAGCTGATGAGAATCTCTACTCTGGTTGGGATAAGCTTAGGGCAGCCGTGCAAGGCTTTTTGCCTTGAGACTCCTGATCTTAATTTTGCTGCTGTTGTTTGTTGTTTTGTTTTGTTTGGTTTTTGGAGGCAGGGTTTCTCCGTGTAGCCCTGCCTGTCCTGAAACTTGCTTTGTAGACCAGGCTGGCCTCGAACTCAGGGACCCTCCTGCCTCTGCCTCTCGGGTGCTGGGATCAAGGGTGTGCACCACCATCACCTGGCTCCTGATCTTCAGTTTCAACACAACTAATTTATGATTCCATTCTCTGGCAGCTCAGCTCCTTATACAGGGAGTGCTTCCAAGACACCGAGCCCAGGGGAAAGGGACATAGTTTTAGAGGTCGAAAGTGGGGACATAAATGGTCCACGAAGCCTTGGCCCTGGGGAAAATGAGATCAGAGGGGATAATTATACATCAAATGTTACGTATTTGTCAGGAATTCATTGCTTAATTGATGTTTTATTGCTCCTCCTGACACGTGATCGAAATGAAATTGCATCTACAAGGGAGGAAGTAGAATTGATTTCTGCTTGTATCTTAATGGGAGGAATAAAGTGTCAATTAAACAATGAAGATGACATATATTTGATGTATGATCCGAAGATGTAATATTATTCACTAAAATATTATTTTACAATTTACAGTAATGAGCACCTGGCAGTAAAGGAGCGAGGCATGGTTCACACACTTCCCACGACTTAAAACCACACACACACACGCGCGCACAAAATATGTCAATTATTAGATAATGCAAGGAGAGTTTGCCTGTGATCACACAGCATAAGAATTCAGGTAGTGAGCATCTGTCAAGATACCCAGGGGAGGAACAGAAAGGGAACGGGGGAATGGGAAGTAGCAGGCTGGGGGAAAAGTTCATGTTTTCCCTGAGCCTTCAAATGAGATGGAAAAGAAATTCTGGAGGCCACCGTCATGAGGCTGACTGACCCACGCTGCACGCTGGGCTGGCCTTTTGGCCAAAGGTCTTTTCTATGCCAACCAAGAAACAGAGGCCCAGAGGCCTCCCTTAAGACCACACAGCAATTATACAGTCAAGTCAAGATTTGAACCAAGGTCAGCCCAACTAGAAGGGGCCTCTTTGGAGGGAACCAGAAGATAGTTCTTCGTCAAACCAGGGAAAACAGTTGTAGCACAATAGAGAAAGGGTTTCCACAGGCAGAGTCTGAGGCGAGATGAGGCCGTAGCACATAGCAGCAAAAGCCACAAAGTGTAGTGGAGAGTCAGGAAATGAAAGCCAGAGAGAACACAGGAGGAGGCGGGCTGCACAGATAGCAGAGCTGCGTGCAGGGTGCATTGATGGTCTCTAACTCAGAAGTTAATTTATAAAGGAGATGCGGTCAGTTAAGCTTGTAGCTAACTTGTGGGGAAAAAGTAGATTCTTTGTGTTGAGTGTCTTTACAGCAAGGCCTGATATTTTGCCTTTATTTTTTAATTGTGAAACTGGGAGAATTGTGGTTATTTTAAAATTAAATTATGGATATTATTATTTGGGGGAGGTGAGGAGTTGTGTTCCCAAGCTATGGGGCACCTGTGGAAGTCAGAGGACAACTTCATGGGGTGTCCTTCTACCTTGCGGATCCAGGATTTGAACTCGTCTCCTTGGGCTTGAGAGCAAGCGCCTTTATTCACTGAGCTACCTTGCCAATCCTGGGTTTTGTTTTTGTTTGTTTGTTTGTTTTTAGTGGCGGGGATTGAACCCAGGGCCTTAGCTGTGCTGCAGCCTCAGCCCTCAAAAGGGTGTTTTTGTTGTTGTTTGTTTTTTGGGTTTTTAAAAAATCTAATACTATGTCCTGAGCCTGAGGACTATAACTCAGTTGGCAGAGTGCTTACCTTGGATGAATGAGGCCCTGGATTCAAACCCTACCCCAGTAGTATCTTCCATATGCACAAAATCTAAACACACTCCTACAAAACCCTCGCATGCTTTGTACATGACTGAAATATGCTTATGAATGCAGAACAATTCCTTGGTACAAAGAATAAAGGCTTAATATGCTCAAAGTATAAAACGCAGACACAAATTACTACAGAAAAACTTGACAGGTAAGAAAACCCAGGCAAAAAATGAAATTCGCTGTTGGAGTGTAGCTCAGAGGCCGGCTGCTTGCCTAGCGTGCACTCTGCCCTAGAGTGGACCCTTAGAATCTGCACCAACGTGTTGTGCAGTGTGCACAGTATTGTCTTTTAAAGTACCACGTGATTATGTGTGGGTGTGTGGTGAAGAATTTCTGTTGGGGAGAAAAAAATCTTTAACAAATCTAATAAAACTTTGAAAAGATTTTTTAAAGTGATGGTAAAATGAGTAATTTTATTTCTGTCTTTATACTTTTATGCAATTTTCAAATTCTCTACCATCCACAAATAGTTTTGTAACCAAGAAAAAAAAGTCATGTCTGAAAATACTAAAGTACACTTGAAATAAAATATTCACAAGGAAGATTTCAAGGCTAACGTAGTAATGCTATTCGTAATGAATCACAAAACGAGAACAAAAGAACTCGGGGGTTTCTATTAAGTGTCGATTTGCTTTGAAATCTAAGAACGAAATGACCAAACTTTATTTGAACAAATAATACCAGATTGGAAAGTCGCTTGATGAAGCTGGTAGTTAAGAATAAATTAAACGTGTACGCGTGCGCCGCTGCTCTCCGTCTATAGCGGAATAGCCGGCATTTCATGGGTACACTTTTACCATTATTTTGGCAGTAGGGTCATTCTAGCTAAATCAACAGTTGGCTTTAGAATTTGCTTCCTTTGAAAGTAAAGACTTGATCTCTTTTTCACTGTGGTAATAGGATTGGAAGCAATGGGTTTTGGCAGTGAGTGAGTGAGAGTTTTATTTCATTGTACAGGACACGAGGATGAGAGAAGGCAATCAGCAGGGTCTGGTACCTGCCCCATTCCTCCCAACCCCCAGTGGGCTGATCTGGAGCTGAGCTAAGAAGAGAGGCTGAGGCTATAATGTCAAGGAACTGTTTTCACCCGGAATGTGAGAGGCCCTGGGCCCAGGCAGCGGGGCAGGGGCGCTCAGGATGGGTAGTGAGGAGATCAGGGCTGTGACTCTACACAGAGGGATCCCTGGCCTAGAGTCTAGCATACTTATGGTGGGCCCCAAGGCAAGGGGCAAGGATTGACCATTAGTGGTATTCCTTCATTTGACAGGATTCCAGAGAGCAGGGCTGGAGACCGGACTTTAAAAAAAGCAAGAGTCAAAGGTGTTTAAACAACAGTGCGCACAAAGGACTGTGGGCAAACTTTCTGGGCAGAGTGTGGCAGTTGTGGAAGGCCCAACCAAACATAGCTGACCCGTTGGGCCTTTCATCCTTGACCTTTGCCTTCTCTGTCAAAATGAATCTGACTGGTCAAGCCAGGTCATGAGGCATGGGAAGCTGGGAGATTTGCCCTCCTCAGCGGTAGAGCAGGAGTCTGCCGATTAGTGTTAAGTTCTCAGTATGACCGACGTTAGAATTACCAAGGAGATGGGACTCGAGGCATGTCTGTGGAGGGTACCATCTTGATGACATTAATTGAGATGGAAAGACTATCCACCCAGGCAGGGGATCCCCAACTGCGTCAAAGTGGAGGAAGTGAGGAGGAGTGTTAGACTGCATCCGTCCCTTGCCCGCCATTCCTTTCCTGGAGGTGCAATGTCTCTGCCAGGTCCCCTGAAGTGAAGCTGTGAGCTAAAAAGAAACCCTTCTCCCCTGAGCTGATTTTTCTCGGTATTGTATCACAGCCACCGAAGAGACTAAGATCTACTCGTGATAGGACTTCTCTGTATCGGGCTGGTGTTCCCCTCTGAAAACACAGTGAATGTCCACAGCAAAGAGATTAGCACACATACGATCTCTGATAGTATGCTTATTATTATTTGGATAATTGTTGCCCACGAGACCTAGACTTGGCATATTGGATGAGTCTCTAGGGACCCTGATTCTCCTGAGACATAGGCAGATTTTGTTCATAGACAATGGGGTGGGGTAACTATTTCATGACTTCTCAAAGTGACAAATTATGCATAGAAAAACACTTCATTCAGGAAAGAGAAACAATCGTATCTAACCAACAAAGATCTGATCTGTAACCAATCCCGATACAGGAGTACTTTCCTTCATAGCTAATGTGTGGGTGTTTGTATTTTCAGACCAATCGGGATGGAGACTCCTTTGGAACAGGGGCCCCACACCCTTACCCCGCTTGTAAATAGACCCCAATTTTAAGAGTACATATTGCTATGTGGACTAAAGGAAGAGGTATCCAGCTTTTCAGGGCTGTAGTGGCCATGCTGTTGGATTTTAATCATCCCTATGTAGAAATTGGGGTGCTGCTTAAGGTTTTGGCTCTATGTGGCCAACGTCAGTCCCATGGAGGAGACTCAGAATCATCACCTCTTTTTAATGCACGAAGGAGCTGAGACTCGAGGGGGGGGGGCAGGTGCAGCATATTTGAATGTCACCCAGAGAAGTGGAAAGATTGCTGGACTGATGAGGTCAGGTCCCCTTTCTCTGAGAACCATGCTTATTCCCATACACCGTTGCCAGTTTGCCTTAAAAAAAAAATCAATGTGACCATAGTAGAACTTGAACACCGCAAAATAGCTGTTTTTAGCATAAAATGCAGCGAGTTTTGTCAAATGCATGCACCCTTCAAGCACCCCGAATCAAGATGGAGAGCATTTCTGTTCCCCTCATCCCTCAGCCTCAGGCAAACACTGACCTGCTTTCTGTTATAATAGATTAGCTTTGCCTCTTCTAGAGTTTCACATAAATGGACTCATTCGATGTCTCCTTTTCAGTGTCTGGCTTCCCTTGCACGGCGTAATGTCTTTGGAATAGCTCCAAGCTGCCACCACCATTCATCTTATCCTTTTGTACTGTTGACTAGTATACCATCGAAAGATGTCCCACTATGTGTTCACTAGTACACCATTGTAAAGATGTCCCACTATGTGTCCATCTAGTCACCCGCTGAGACTGACCTGGTTTGACCCCCAGTTTGTGAGCATTTGTGTGTCTTTGTGTACACATATATTTAATTTTTTTTCTTGAGCAAATACATAGGAGCAAAATTGCCAAGCCACAACATAGGGTTCTACTTAAACTCATATGAATCAGAAAGGTTTCTGATAGGCTCATGTTTTGGACACTTAGTCCCCAGTCAATGGTGTTATTTTGGGAGGTGCTGGAGACTTAGGAAGGTTGGACCTAGCTAAAGGAAGAGTGGGGTGTTGAGACAAGTTTGGAGGCTTTGTTTCTCCTACCCTTTTCCTGCCTGCCAGCTTGTTTCATGGCCTGCTGCGCTTCACCACACCCTCTATGCCAAGAAGGATAGAGTACTCTGAAACTGTGGGCCAAGATAAGTCCTTGCAGACTGTTCTGTTCATGTTTCATCACAGCAACATAAAGTAACTGGTGGCCACCAGACAGCATTTCCAAGTACTTCATAGTATTTTGTCCTTTTTAAAAACACAAATTTTCAAAATCTAGTTTAAAATTTATAGGTGTATGTACATGCACATAGTTTTTTTTTTAAAGTGAGGTGTAGCCTAGGCTCCCCATGCTGCCTACTGACTTTGCAGTCTTTATTAAACCTCTAACGTGCATGTGTTTGAACAGGAGGCTAACCCTCAGTCCGATTCAGCTCCTTCAACTGTAACAAGGGCAATGCAGTGCTGGGGGAATGATCTTAATTCAGAAGTTCAAAACCTGAAACTTGTTGAGTGATAAAATGATGGAAATTCCATACCTGACCCCATGTGATGAGTCACAGTCAAAATGCAGGTGCACTAAGAATGGATACATCTACACGGTCGTATACAAATTACCTTCAGGTTATATATGTGTGTGTGTATGTGTGTGTGTCCTTGTGTATGCATATAAAGAGTACATGAAGCATAGCATAAATGAATTTTGGTTTCAGACTTTCATCCCAACCCTAGGATGTCTTGTTATGTTTATGCCAATAATCTAAAGTTTAAAAAAAATGTTTCTGAACTCTTGAACACTTCTGATCCCACCCATTTTGGATAAGGGACACTCAACCTGTCATTGTTAAGATTAAGTAGGATATGATTTTCAGAGCTCCTTGGCATGGCACATCGTAGTTGCTTGTTATCTTGATGTTAGCTTTAGGATCGGGGGATTTGACTAGAGAATAAGGCGTCTTTTGTGCCCTAGGGTGGAAGGAATATCTATCATCACGGTTTATAAGCTGCAGCAATGAGAGCTTTCCAAAGGATTTGCTTCAACAGTTCATATTCGAATTGTTGACGCTTCTTGGAGTCATCACGGTCTAGATGGCTTCGCGTAACTCAGCAGGTGGGAAGACAGCTGACAATATTAATTGCTTCATAAACAGTGTCAGGATGGGATTCCCCCGCCACCCCTACCCCCTGGCTGAAACCAAGTTACTGAAAAACCAATACCATGCCAGGTGTTTATACTTGTCTTGGCACATAAACCGGGTCTTTTACAGACAGGGATGGGTGATAAAAGGCAAGCATCACTGAAGCCACACGTCTGATTCTCCATCAAAGAAAAACAGCCATAACCATGCCAATTCCACTGAAATTGTATCAGAATTAATTGTAAATCTCAGGCATCACTGACAGCACTGTAAATAGAAACGGCTGCAGATAGAACGGAGCAAAACCCTTTTCTAGGTGGGTTCGAACTAAACTCTTGAGTGTGTGTCCTGCTTTCTGACTTCCAGTATTAGCAAGCTAGTTAATGAAACACATTTGACATTGGTAAAGGTACACTTTAGTAACTGTCACCAATACTAAGGGTGGATTTGGTGACCTAGTAGAATTAAAAACATTTTTCAGATTATTTTGTTTTATGCATGCATTAATCACTCTTCTATTGCTGTGCTAAAAACACCATGACCAATGCAACTTTCAGGACTTCATTGAGGCTGCCAGTTCCAGAGGGTTAGAGTGCACGGTGCTGGAGAAGAGGTGGCAGGCGGCAGGCATGGCAGATGGAACAGAAGCTAGGGCTTCGTCTCTTGAACCAGAAGCACAAGGCGGGGAAGGGAAATATAGAAATGATGTGAGTTTTTAAGCTCTCAAAGCCTGCTTCCAGTGATACACTTCCTCCAACAAGGTCCCATCTCTTAAGCCTTCCTTAACAGCACCATCAACTGGGGACCAAGCATTCAAATGCCCGAGACTAAGGGAGGTGTTTCTCATTCAAAACTATCATTGTGTGTGAGTGTTTTACTTGCTTGTATGTATTAGCATCATTTAAATGTCTTGTGTCCAGGGAGGTCAGAAGAGGGCTATCTTCCCTACAACTGGAGTTCTGAGCAGTTCTGAGCATCCACACAGACGCTGGGAACTGAACCTGAGTTTCCAGCGCTTTTAACTGCCGAGTCCTCTTCCAGACCCACTGCAAGAATCTTTGTAAAGCTGGCTCTTGCTGTATATAGCTGACCATACAGAGGCCTACCTAGCCCTCTGACTGACATATAGATCATCTCTTTCCATCAAAAAAGATACTTATGTTCAGGTCCAAACAGAGTACATTCCCCACAAGATGGGGGAAGGGTTGTAAAGCTTTTCAAGCAGGTGCTCTATGAGAAAGAGGCTCTGTGGCTCGGGCTCAAGGTTGAGAGGGACCACAGGATTAAGTTGTCTTCTTCATACCACTTTATCCTATGGGTGGCAGGCTTTTTCTTGTAGGGCCACCAAGTAGTTCCCAAACCATGACACACAGACTTATTAGTTATGAACGCTCAGCCTGACTAGCTCTTTTAACTTAAATTAACCTGTTTCTCTTTATCTACATTTGACCTGGGGGCCTTTTACCTTCTTTCTTTCTGTATATCTTACTTTCCTGCTGTCTCTGTGTCTGGCTGGCAGTGGCTGCCTGGTTTCTAGCCTGGGGCGTCTCCTTTGTTCTCTCTCTTCTTCCTCTCATTTCTCCTTTCCTGAATCTAGATTCCTCCTCCAGTTTATTCTCTCTAGCTTGCAGCCCTTTCTATCCCTTTCCTGCCTAGCTATTGGCTGTTTAGCTCTTGATTAGACCAATCAGGTGTCTTAGGCAGGCAAAGTGAAACAGATGCAAGACATCTTTACATAATTAAACAAATGTAGAAGGAGGAGCAGTGGGCCGCTTCCCACTGCCCGGCTCCCAGCCACTGGCTAGCTTTACCTGAAATAATTACAGGAAAACTGTATTCTTTTAAACACTACCTGGCCCATTAGTTTCAGCCTCTTATTGGCTAACTCTCACATCTTGATTAACCCATTTCTAATAATGTGTGTAGCACCACAAGGTGGTGGCTTACCAGGAAGGTTCTAGCCTATGTCCATCTTGGGTCGGAGCTTCATTGCGTCTGCCTCACTTCCCTTCTTCCCATCATTCTGTTCTGTCTACTCCACCCACCTATGTTCCGACCTATCAGGCCAAGCAGTTTTCTTTATTAATTAACCAATGAAACAACAGATAGATAGAAGACCCACCTACATCAAACAAAAGTAACACATCTTTACACAGTTAAAGTAATATTCCACAGCTTAAACAAATGTAACACATCTTTACCCAGTTAAAATAATATTCCACAACACCTACGTGCCAGCAAACTTTTCAACTTTCCTTCTAGCAGAAACCTAAGCTGGTCTGACAAGAAGGTGACATGCCTCGTGACTAACAAGTATATGTGTTAAGGACATTCTGCCTGGGGATTAATCAAAGAACTTACCAGAGTAGCTTTTACATTATGCAATATTCACTTCTAAGGCTGCCATGCCCTGAGGAGCTCACTGACTTACAAGCTAAACGCAAATCCAGGACTTGACTGGAGCCTCCTCAATGACCACAAAGACTGACACCCCCCATCTTCTCCAGGAGCAAATAGGGGAGTCTTCTCTGATCTTGCATGGCTATGTTCTTCAAAAACTGCAATTTTACCAAAGGCCACAAGGATGCCCAGTGTCTGGGCTGCCACCAGTGGCCATGTAGGTGTCCAAGAGCCATGCCACCACCAGAGCCACGTTGATCTAGGTGGTCTGTGTTGCTATCCGGGACCATGCTGTCACCCAGACCGGAACTGCTGCCAAGGGTCATGTCTGGGTCCGTGGCCCTCCAGCAGCCAGGGTCTGAGCCAACATCTCTGATTCCTGTTGCCATCAAGGGCCATGTGGTTGCCTAGGGTCAGATCAGCTATCTAGGACCATGTTGGTGCCCAAGAACCATGCTGTATCTGGGGCCGTACAGACCTAAGTTGCATGTGCTGCTATCTGGAGCCATGGTGATATTCAGGCCAGGGCTGCAGCTGGGGACCAGGTCTGGGTCTGTAGATCTATTGCAGCCAGGGTCTGTGCTGATGTCCATGGTCCCTGTCCTTGGCCCCATGCTGATTCCTGGGGTCTGGATTGCAACCTGGGATCATGTTGGTGTCTGAGGGCCACACTGCCACTGGGGCCATGCCAGTCTGGGTGGCCTGCATCACCACCACCTGGGGTCAAGGGGAGCAGCATGAGCAGCCTAGACTGATCCTCTCAACTACCACCAGTGCCTACAACCAGTTCTGGGGTTGGCCCACCCTGACATCTACCCCATTCAGGACCTGCTGGAGCTTGTAAAGGGACTGGGCCCGTGGGATGATAACCGGAGTAGCTACGGGATAGATAAGAGGAGTTTTGGTGAAGATCTAGTGATGAGGATGTACCAGAAACCAGAGGCCTTGAGCCAGACCAGTGACTCATTGCAATGAACATTTTCAAGTAAGGCTGACTGGATCAAAGGTTATACTGTGTGGCACACTGCAGCACAATTAATAAAAATCCAGAGGCAGATATTCGGGTTCAACCTGAAGACCAGAAAAAGCAAAGCAGCCAAGCACTGGCTTTTACCTAGACTTCAGTCTGAAAATAACGTTCCTGCCTCCAGGAATCTCAGACTGAGACTGAGCCTGAGAGCTGTCTCCTCCCATTTTATACTCCTCTCTAGTTCTAGGATTAAGGGCGTGCACCACTGCTGCCTGGTTTCTATGGCAAACTAGTGTGGCTACTGGGATTAAAGGTGTGTGTCACCACTGCCTGGTCTGTAAGGCTGACCAGTGGGGCTGTTTTACTCTCTGATCTTTAGGCAAGCTTTATTTATTAAAATACAAATGAAGGGCTGGAGAGATGGCTCAGAGGTTAAGAGCACTGCCTGCTCTTCCAAAGGTCCTGAGTTCAATTCTCAGCAACCACATGATGGCTCACAATCATCTGTAATGGGGTCTGGTGCCCTCTTCTGGCCTGCAGGCATACAGACAGAATATTGTATACATAATAAATAAATATTAAAAAAAATAAAATACAAATGAAATATCACTACAGCACACCAAAGTTCCCAATGCTACCAGGACAAATGAAAAGATATCGGAGAGGCAGGAAAGACGGAGGAGGGTTTTGTTTTCGTTCTTTTGTTTTTTTCTCCCTTTGTGTTTGTTTCCTTGTTTTGGTTTGAATTCTTAAAAAATTTTCACTTGGAGGGGCTACTGCAGCGGGGAGAGGAGGATATGGGGTGAAATTCCCAAAGACTCAATAAAGAAATTATGTTAAAGAGAAAAAAAGTGCACTTTGGAGCTGGAGGCTCACAGATGTTCTCAAGGAGACTGTTTTATCACGAATATATCCACAGAAGCACAGCCCATAAAGCAAGTGAGAGCTGCCCCAGGGGAACAAGGGGTGGCAGTGACGTTTCAAATAAGCCCAGCATCTTACTCGTGAGAAACCTCCTTATGAGCTCCCATTCCCAACAGCGTGTGCAGAATTCGGTGTATGCTTCCAGCTGGAATCAAGAAAAACTGCTGGCCTGCCACCCCACGGGAATGGGCAGCTTTCCCTTTTTATTTTGTTTTATCATGGCAGGATCTTAATACTTAGACCAGGCTGACCTTGAACTCACAGAGATCCGCCTGCCTCTGCTTTCTGAGTGCTGGGATTAAAGGTGTGCACCACCATTCTCAGCCCTTTAATTCTTTTATTCAAAAAGTAATAATTATACTCTGTGTGTGTGTGTGTGTGTGTGTGTGTGTGTGTGTGCGCGCGCGCGCGCGCGCGCGCGCGCGCGCATGCGTGGTATATGTGGGGGACATGTGCCAAGGCATGCATGTGGTAATCAGAGAATATCTCTTTCAGGAGCCAGTTCTATCATTCTACCTCATGGGTCCTGGCTCAAACTCAGGCTTGCTGGCTGGTGCATTTACCCACTAAGCCATCCACTAGTCTTGCTTATCCAGTTGCTGAACTTCTGATCTACACGTCAGGTACCCAGCCTGGGGCTTCATGCACACAAGGCAAACACTACCAACTGAGCTGCATCCCCAGTGCTGTTTTGCACAGTCCTTGTACGCCTAGGGCCATAGTGAGTGCTCTGTAAACAGCGGCCCCCTTCCCTTGAACTTCTTGAGTCTGTCTCCTGTTCTATTTTAATAAGCTCAATGTCTGTCTGTGTGACGGGATCTTTGACTTTCCCCCTTTAACTGTCTGACTTTATAAGATGCTAGGAAGCACTGAAAAATTAAAATGTGTCTGGCATCATGGTATAGACCTGAAACCCAAACACTCAGTAATCTGAGACGAAAAGATAGAGCTCCAGGGTAGCCTGGACTACATGTGGGCTACAGAGAGATCTCTCATCTCAACCAAACAAGACACAAACATGGAACTGGGTATAGAAGTCAGTAGTAAAGCATGTACCCTAGATTTAATTCTTAGTAACAAAGTTCTTTCTTGATTAAATAAACAAAATGTAGTTGTCTCAACATTCATGTCAGAGACACATTGGAGTAGGATTTTGTTGTAAGGAGGCTACTTGTATGTTTCCCGGCTGCCGGGCAGCTCAGACCAGAAATAACCACACAGAAACTATATTAATTAAATCACTGCTTGGCCCATTAGCTATAACTTCTTTTTGGCTAACTCTTATATCTTAATTTAACCCATTTCTAGTAATCTGTGTATCGCCAAGAGGCTGTGGCCTACCGGGTAAAGTTCCGGCCTCTGTCTCCTGCAGGGCTACATGGCTTCTCCCTGACTCCGCCTCCTTTCTCCCAGCATTCAGTTTAGTTTTCCTCGCCTGCCTAAGTTCTGCCCTATCAACAGGACAAGGCAGTTTCTTTATTAACCAGTGGTATTCACAGCATACAGAGGGGAATCCCACGTCAGTAGTTAGTTTGGGGAGAATAAGGGGTCAAGTGGATTAGTTACTTTTAATTGCTAGGACCAAAATACCTGAGGCAAGGGTTCCCTTTAGCTCATGGTTTCAGAATGCACAGTCCATGGTTGCCTGGCCTCATGAGCTAGGGCAGAAGAGCAGGGCAGTGAGTCTTCATTGTGAAGAGAAAGCAGAGAGAGAGGGAGGGAGGGAGGGAGGGAGGGAAAGAGGAAGAGAGACAGAGAGAGAGAGACTCTGAAGACCTTCAAAGCCATGTACCCAGGAATCTAGTTCCTCCAACTATGCCCTACTTCTTAACATTTCCAGAACCTTCTGAAATCTCACCATCATCTGGAGACCAGTCATCTAATGCATATGCCTTTGAGGCAATGAGTGGGCACACCTTTTATACTTGGACTGTAAGGACAAATGACTCTGTTTCCTGAGTTTTATAGAAAGAAACCAGACAGGAGGGTGATGGTCAACCAAGCCCCCTGGGTGGGTACCATTTGCCTGCCTTGTGTCTAGGCCTCTGCAGGCCTCTGCAGGCCTCAGCAGCTGCTCTGGAAACGGGCTTGCTGAATGAAGTATCTCTAGGGTCATTAGCCAGGAAGGGATTCAGTCTGGAGGAAATCAGGCCTAGAGCCCGCTTGGCTGCGGCACGCCTGCTGAGACTTCTTTTCCACTAACTTACATTTTAATTAAGAAAGTCACTCTTCGGTGAAAATTGCAGAATTCTTGTACTTAAGAATCAATAAAATGTGCACAGTCTAAAATGAGATTAATAATGGCCAAACTGTCTATTTGGGGAGTAATTATTTATTCATCAAAGAAAACCAGCTGCTTAAAACTGTAGTCCATCATGACCGAACAAGACATTTCCACTCAGTCCTGTTGTTAGAACCCCTTCTATTGCTCCATCTGCTGTTAAATATAAAAAGCAGGAAGGTTCATTCTCTACCTGCATACATTTTAAATAAGAATTTCAACATTATCTTGTCCATTTAAAATAATTGTATGAAAATGTGAAGAAATATGATCTTGTGAAAGCTGCAGTCTGACGCACCCAGGGAGTGAGGGAGAAAGAACAGAGATGTGGTATTTAAAATTCATGGAGCCTTGGCAAGATTGATGGAGAGAGGTCCCTTTCTGGGACACTCATGAAGCCTGGGGCAAGAGGCGGAGGCTGGGAGGCCAGGCTCAGCCAAGGGTCCCAGGTCCAGCAAGTGATCTGGGGAGGGCGCCCACTGTGTCAACTCATCCAGAGACAGGAGAGAGGGTGGCGGTCCTCCAGGATGCTGGCACTGCAAGGCTCCAGCTCCAGTCAATCCTGGGGAACCAGTGCTTCTGTTTGGGGTCTGGGTTGGTCTCAACCCTCAGGTCATGACTTAAGAGGCCGAGTAGAGGCTGGGGCTGTGGAGCAGAGAGAAGGAGAGAGGCTAAAGGAGAGGAAAGCAAGGCGCAGGTCAGGGGTTAGTGGAGTGAGGGGGTGTATCCACCAGGACTTTAGCTGAGGTTTAAATAATTTGCCACCCTAGGGTTGTTATCACCAGCTCCCAGTGGGCAAAGAAGGTATGAACTGAAAATGTGCCCCCCTTTAATATCTGTACCCCCAGCCCTGGTCTTGTCACGAAGGGTGCCTGGACTATTTCCCCCTTTCAATATCTGTGCCTCCCCACTGGCCCTGTGATGGTGGAGGTGGAGGCACCCAGACTGAATGGGCACCTTTGTTCAGTTCTGCTGTTTTCTTTCCAGGTGACTTCATCATTATAGCTAAGTCGGAGGAATGATACCGGGTTAACCCAAGGGGCTGATGGGATTGAATTCTGTCTGGAGGTTCTAGAAAAGCATCTATTTCCTGGCCTCTCTTAGCCCCTGGAAGAGGCCATGGATCTTACCTCATGGTCCTTCCTCATCTTCAGAGCCAGTGTGAAGGCACAGGTACTTCCCACGTCTAATCATGGGTGCTTATCATAACTCTGTAGCAAGCTTTCTTGGACTGCCAGCCCCCAAGTCATGACACAGACACTTACCAACTATGAATGCTTGGCCCTAGCTGACGCCTGTTTCCAGGTAGCTTTCTTAACTTAAATTAACCCATTTCTATTCATCTCTGTGCTGCCCCAAGGCTCGTTTACTTATGAACTATTCATGTACTATTCATCCTGCTTTCCTGCTTCCTCCATGGCTGGTTAGCTGGCCCACAGATGACTGGCCCCCTTTTCTCTCTGCCTGCCAGACCCTCTTACCCCTTCTCTGCCTAGCTATTGGCCATTCAGCTTTTTATTAGACCAATCAGCTGTCTTAGGCAGGGAAGGTGAAACAGCAACACATCTTTACATAGTTAAACAATTACTCTGCAACACAAACAAATGTAACACATCCTTACTTAGTTAAATATTCTATTTCACAACATAACCCTGAGGACAATACTCTACTTCCATACATAAGAATCATTCATATCTGTAAAGTCTTTCTAAGGCAGTGGTTCTCAACCTTCCTAAGGCTGCAACCCTTCAACACAGTCACACCGTGGTGACCACCAACCGTAAAATTATTTTTTTTCTACTTTATAACTGTAGTTTTTCTACTGTTATGAATCATAATGTAAATATTTGATATGTGACCCCCCCAAGGGGTCATGACCCACAGGTTGAGAACCTCTGTTATAAGATGATGTAGTTGTCAGCTTTAGAGAGGAGGATGTTGGAAAATGTGGGTGGTTCATTATGAGGTTTACACAGTGTTTGAGTAAAAACAAACAGTGGTCAAAAGCAACCTGAGGAAAGCAAGGGTTTCTTTCATCTTGCAGGTTATCGTTCATTGTTGGGGGAAATCCAGGCAGGAACTGGAGCAGGATCTGAAGGAGAAGCCATGCGAGAACACAGCTTGCTCCCAGGCTTTCCTTCAGCCACCTTCCTTATATAGCACAAGCCCATCTGCCTAAGGATGGTACCACCCACAGTGGGCTGAGCCCTTCTGCATCAATTAGCAATCAAGAAGATAGCCCACAGGCTAGTCTGGTAGTGTTCCTCAACTGAAGCTTCCTCTTCCAAGGCATGTCAAGTTGACAACCAAGTGTAGTCATCACATTGACCACAGACAAGCCATTTTTGGCCTGGCTTTCTTTTTTCCTTCCTTTCCCTCCTCCTCTTTTTCCTCCCCCTTGTTCTTTCTCCCTTTCCTTCTCTGACCATTCCTCCTTTTGAAAAGCAGGTCCAGGCTGGCCTAGCACTTGAGGGCCTCTTGCCTGACACTTGCAAGTGCTAGGATCATAAATAAGCTCAGGTCACCACTCCCATTTAGTTTTTGGGTTTTGTTGTTGTTGTTTAGTGTGTGTGTGTGTGTTTGTGTGTTTGATGTTTTCCTTTAAATTACACTTACTTATTATGTGTGGTTGTGGAGGTGTGTGTGAAGACCAGAGGCTGATTTGTGTGAGTTGGTCCTGTCCTTTCACCATGTGGGTCCTGCAGATTCAACTCAGGTCCTCAGGCTTGGTGGCAACCGCCTTTGCCCACTGAGCCATCTAGCTAGTCCCCAGTTTCTGTTCTAAAGTAGAACAGAGTCACCTGGTGGTGATTTCAGAGGCTCTGAGAAGCTAGAACAATACATGTGTTCTGCCATACATGTTCCTCCCGACAGACGGTATATTTGGCGGAGCTGAAGAAACTCAGGTATAAGTCTCTTCTGGCAGGGAGCAGGCATGGCTGAACTTTAAGGATCCCGCCATTCTTTCTCCCCAGGCAGCATGTTTGTAGGAAGTTTGGTCCCTGTTTTGCTGAAAACTCCAGAGTAGAATAGACTGGATTTTGTGGAGCTACGTAAGCACCTGCAGTGGGGGCACGTTCACATACCTTTTGAGAGCTCAGAAGAGAGCTCAAGAAAGAGCTGGCTGCACATGTGGATGGGAGAGTCAGAAGCCACAGCTCCTTGCCCCTGTGGAGCCAAGTGAGAGCATGGCCCTGCCTCGGGAGGAGAGGCCAGCAGTCTGGACCAGCCGCCCAAGCACTGATGTTGGTTTATGGCTGGCCTTGAGTAGATTGTTCCTGGATATTACCTCTACTTCCCTACTGGAAACATGGGAGAGGAGACTGGCCCCATTGCTGGCCACTTGGTGTCTTTAAGATTCTGAACATGGGTGAAAGGCAGGAGGACTTAGTTTCAATAAGCCCCTAGATAATTTGGGTGAAGATTAGGGCTTGAGAACACCCCCAAAATAGTCATCACCTACGGTCTGTCTTGAAGTCTGGGGACCTGGACCTAGACCCTGATAGCCCATGTACTGATCCCATACGCTAGCATGCCCCAGACCATCTGTCTCATTAGAGTCACTTTTAGAGGCAGATAAAATACAGACTCCTGAGTTCCATGTCCATCTATGGGTTAAGCCCACGACTATGCATTGGAATAACCCAGTGGTTCTGAGGTGCTATCAGATTTGAGCATCATAGCTCTGACCAAGGCGTGGGCTCGTGAAAACAGGGCTTACCACTTTCCATTTGGGCTCTTCTGCCTCCTCCTATGACCACAGAGAACCTTTGCTGTCTCATCTCCCAGGCCCCTTTCTCAGGACTGAATCAAACAGCAATGTCATAGCCTGGCTACAGCTGCGGTCTCTCCAAAGACTCCTATCAGGAAAGAGCTCTTCTTCCGGGAGAGCAGCCCTTGGACTGAGGAGCTTTCAGTGTGGGGAAGGAATGGGAAGACACAAGGACACGCAGGATGACTGCCTCCGTATGTAGGTGAGCTCCCACCTGTCTCCAACACGCCCGCGGCTGCCTGAGCATTCCTCATGCCCTCCCCATCTCCCCTTTAAACTCTGTCATTTGTACAGCCTATTAACCTTTAACTTTATGACTACCCAAAGATGAAATACTGGCAGCATTTAAGCCTGAGAATACTCCAGACCTACCCTCTTAGTTTGCAGCAGGGTGAAGCACTTTCTTTTAAATCAGTCATTTTTAATATCAGTCACCAGGAAGCTACCCACAGAGAATATTTTAGGCTCCATGCAGTGAGCTGATTCATGACAAATGTCAGTGCTGGATTCTGCCTCCACGCCTGCCCTAGAAACAGCAGTCCTTCCCTTATTCCTGGGAGGAAACTCTGTAGGGATCAGTAATCCACCATTTCTTGCATTCCTGCTGTAGGATCCATCTGACCCCCAGGATCCAGTCCTTCCTAAAAAGCCTTCTGAAACATGCTGTTTCCATTTTCAGATGAAGAAACCGAGGCTCTGAGAGGCCACAAAATTTGACTAGGGTAACCTGACTTTTTGGGTGATAGGACAAAACTTTAAATCTATGTGATGCTTAGTTTGAATTGTCAACATGCTATTACCTAGAACCACCCAGGAAGGGGGATCTCAACAAGGGGTTGTCTACATCAGGCTGATGGCAGTGCCTGTGTGTGTGGGTGTCTTGACTATGCATTAATTGATATGGGAAGACAGTCCATGATGGGTGGCCCCATTCTAGGCAGGGGACCCTGGACTGAGTCAGTGCAGAGAATGATCTGAGAGCTAAACACATGTAGCCCATGGTGAGTGGCACCCTTCCCTAGGCAGGGGACCGTGGACTGCATCCGTGCAGAGAATTAGCTGAGAGCTAAACACACACATTCATTGTCTCTGTTCTTGGATCCAGTACCACCGTTGTCATTTTTGACCGTGATGCGACTAGCCTCTTCGAATTCCTGCTCTGCCTTCCCTGCAATGACAGACTGTAGTCTGAAATTGTGAATGAAACCAGACTCGTTTCTCCTAAGTTGCTTTTTGTCAGGAGTGTTTTATCACAGCAACAAAATGAAACTAAGGCCCTCTGCTCGACTCCAACTGTATAGATCAGTCAAAGTTGTGTAGGATCATCATTCTGGGGCCTGTTTGCTTGAGATTCAAGTGCTCACTGCTATTATGAAAATGTGCATCAGTCTTAAAGAGAACATGTCCCGAAGCAGGTATACAAAGTGCTAGGCCAGTGTAGTCAGACTTTCTCTGAACTACCAACTTCTGAATAATGACATGGAGACGTTTTGTTAATTATAAACGCTTGTGCTTAGCTTAGGCTTGTTCCCAACTATCTCTTAAAACTTAAATTAATCCTTTGATATTAACCCACATTCTGCTACATGGATTGTTATCTCTTCTCAGTACCTTGTGCCCCACTTCCTCTGTGTCTGACTGGCAAATCCTGCCTCTCCTCTTCCCAGAGTTCCTATCTCTTCCTGAAGTCCCACCTATCCTCTTCTCCCTAGCTATTGGCCATTTAGCTCTTTATTAAACCAATCAGAAGGTACCTTGGTAGAGGCACACCTTCACAGTGTACAAAAGGTTATCCCACATCAGGCCAGTGAGTTTTGAGGCCTTAATTGCCGCTCCCTCAAGGGTGACCCGTCATCCCAGTTTGCCCTGGATGTATCAAGAGAGTTGGAGACAAACTGGAATTCATTGGTCAACTTCCTTCCCAGTGCCATCTGTGAGGTGGGCACAATGTTTTCTGCCACACAGTGATGAAAGGGTCTCCCATAGACCAGTGTCTGGAAGTCTGGCTCAGACCAGAATCGAATGATAATCTGGGGAATATAAGAAATTTCTGAAGTTAGCTTATCTAGTGTTATTTTATTGCATTAAAATTTAGTATTATTTTATGTGTATGGGCGTTTTGCCTGCATGCATGTCTGCTCTACTGGAGACCAGAAGAGGGTATTGGAGTCCCTGAAACTGGAGTTACAGAGGGTTGTGGTTGCCATGTGGGTGCTGGCAATTGAACCTAGGTCCTTTGGGAAAGCAGCTAGTACTTTTAATTGTTGAGCCATCTCTCTAGCCCTATGTGCAGGTCATTTTGTTCTATCTATCTATCTATCTATCTATCTATCTATCATCTATCTATCATCTATCTGTCTATCTGAAACACTGTCTTACTATGTAATTCTGGCTGTTCTGGAACTTGTTGTGTAGACCATGCTGACCTTGAACTCACAGAAATCCACCTGATTCTGCCTCTCAAGTGTTGGGATTAAAGACCCATACCCAGCTTGGACAGGTCATTTAAAAGTATTTTTATATATTATTATTGTGAGCATGTACATAGTGTGTACTTATGTCTGCGTGTATACCACGGTGCTGTTGTGCAGGTCAGAGGAAAACTTTGTAAAGCTCTTTTCTTTCACCTTTACACGGGTTCCTGGCATTGAACCCAGGTTGTCAGGCTTGTGTGGCAAACACCTTTACCGGTTGAGCCACCTTGCCAACTCTGGAAAGGTGACTTGAAACAAAGGCCTGGCACCCATGAATAAAGCTTGCCTGAAGATCAGAGTGAGGAGCTAGCCACACTAGTTAGCCATAGAGATCAGGCAGTGGAGGCACACACCTTTAATCCCAGCACTTTGGGAGACAGAGGCAGACGGATCTCTGTGAGTCAAGCATGGTGGCTCACACCTTTAATCCCAGCACTAGGGATATGAAGACTAGAAGTGATTGGCTGGGCAGAGAGAGGAATATAAGGTGGGAGGAGATAGGAGCTCAGGATTCAGTCTGAGGATTCATGGAGACACGATCTTGCCCACTTTGGTCTGAGGATTCAGTAGAAGTCAAAGGTCTCTAGTGGCTGCTGCTCTGCTTCTCTGATCTTCCGGCTTTCAACCCCTAACATCTGACTCTGGGTTTTTATTATTAACACCAACTGGAAATCGTGCTGCCTCTTGGAGAGCATCAGGTATAGCTCCTGGGTACGGATACCGGAAGCACACAGCCAGGCCGCTTCTGCTTGAAGTTAAAATCTTCTAGAATGTCTGTCCCAGTGTACTCTGTTCCCCAGGCAGAGTGCTGACTACGGTCCCATTGCCTGGCTCAGCATGGCCACTCACACAACGCAGCTGTGGACAGAACCAGGCCCTGCTCAGCAGAACCCAGAGTAAACCAGGGACAGACACAGGGGCTTGGTTCTGAGTCAGACGTTAGGCCCAGCTGTGATGTTTGTAACTTTTTAACATTTATGTAAAAGTTTCTTTCTTGTTTTGGTCCCTGTTTTACGGTTAGTCTAAATCCAGTCTGAGAGATAATATATTGTGCCTGTTAGATTATTTATTTTCGAGCCAACTTATTGATTATCGCGCGGAGAAAATGACAAATGGTGTCTGCGCGAGGTGCGGTCAGCAGGTTCTATTAAAGAAATGATAGCATTGCTCACGGATTGTTAAAAGCTCCAGTTTAGGATCTTTATAGGTTTATATCCATCACTATTTAATGATCAAATGATGAAAAATATGAGCCGTGGGGACAATTTTTTTTTTCCGCGAGAGTTTTATGTTTAAGCAGTTAGCAAAATAAGATACTCCATTTTGGTCGGGGAGTGGGGTGGTAAGGGGACCCAAGAAGATTTGATTTCTCCGTATTTAATAAATTGTAATAATGAGTGCTATAGATATTTAATTAAACCAGTAGCAGGATTGTGAGAAAAGGTGCTGCCAGGCCCCAAGCAAAACTGCAAGCGTCCAGCATCCAGGTCTTGCTGGGGCTAGGAAGTATGAACGGGCCTTGTCAGGGCTGGTCTTCCCCCGCTAGCTACACAGGGCTGGGACAAAGTTCCTGGCCTGATGGGAAGCCATGTCCCTAAGGGTGAAGCAGTGATACCAGGGTCTGTCCATGGCAGTCAATGCAAAGACAGTTCAAAGTTCATAGAAAGACAAAACTCCCATGAAACCCTGGGAGGGACGTGGTAACTGGGGATCTCTGGGGGCTCAGGAAGGTGGTTCCGGGTGGCAGGACATCAGGTGTTGCACCCAGTACTTTGAGCTACAGAGCAAGAGTGTACTGATCATGGGCACTGCCAACAGCCTGCCATTGACTCGGGGCTCTGCAGGGGAAACAGGTGTTAGCTACATGCTTGTAATCCCAGCACCGGGGAGGTTGAGGCAGGAGGATCTGGAGTTCCAGACCAGATGTGGCTTTAGAGCAAGGTCCTGCCTTAAGAAACCTTTGAATAAAATTCAAGCACAGGAAGGCATTGCCGTGGGAGAAGGCTGGAGTAGGCCTTGCTGAAAAACCCCTGCAACATTTTTGCCCCGGAGCTCAACAGAACAACTGTTGGGAAGCCCAACCGCACAAGAAAGGCTGGAGAAAGCAGGTCTCAGAGCTCAGGTTTTTCCTGTGCCATGCCCTTCCTCCTGCTATTCCTAAGAACGGCTTGGAACCACCCCTTTTTGAAGTACCCTCTTCCTAAAGGATCCTCTTTCCTCTAGAGATCCTGAGCCCGGCTCCAAGGCCTAGGTGCTGATTAGGAGTGGAGTGTCCCAGCAAGAACTGGCAGAGAAGGAATGAGATGTTTGCTGTATCTTCTGGCAGCAGAAGCTTATGGTTAGTCATCAACATCTGTTTTCTCACAGCCTGAGCACCAAAGAAACTACATTTCCCAGCATTCCTTGAAGTTATCTGGGACAAAGCAAGATATCTGAATGGTGGGCCTGGTCCATAAAGACTACTCACACTCAACACAAATGCTCTCTATTCTGTTGGCTGATATTAATGTCCAGGTGCCTAGAAGCCACACAAGGAAGCCAGAAGGGTCTCTGTCCTCTGATCCCAATGATGGTGGGTAAACAACGTGGTAACTGTTAGGATTCAGGCATTACGTTGCTGGGTCATCTGTCAGGATGCACTCAGGCAGTACCCTGGCCAGCCCAGGGTCCTAAGGCTGCTATGTCACTATGTAGTCTGTATGCAGGTGCAAAAGGTCCCTTTAAGAGACAAGCTCTGCCCATTCCCACATTCCCACTCTCTTTCCCACTGTTTTTCTGAAGAGGCAAGCCTTTGCCCCCCCCTTCTCTTTCTCTCCCCCCAACCCTCGCCCTTTCCTATTCCCCACTCCCTTTATTTCACTAAAACTCCCTACGTAACCTCTGTCTGCATGGTGCATCTGTCTCTCATCTGCAATGGGGCCTCTTGGCTCCTTCCTGCCAAAGTTCCTCTCACACAGAATCAAGTACATTGGAGAATCATTACAGTGACCTCTGCCCTTTCAACTCTACTCTGCCAGCCACTCTCCTGAACTATTTCCAACCACTTCCACAATTGTGAAATCAGTTTGCTCATTGGGCCCTGACTCTTTTTGGGTCCCTTTGTCTCTCCCACCAAACGCCAAGAAAGTATGTGGTCCGGTTCTGTAGGGGCTGCCTGGGTTACCTGTAATATTTTACAAAACGGAGCTCAAACTAGCTCCATAAAAGAGGGGTACAGGGGGTGGGTGGGTGGGTGGTTCTTCTCAGTTAACAGGTAGGCTGTAGATAAATCTGACTTCAGGGACAGCTGGTCCCAAGAAGAACATCGCCCCACCCCCTTCCCTAGCTAGACTTTTGCTCCCAGACCTACATTTCATCTAGGTTGACAAGAGCCAATGCCTACTTAGCCTCATGGCCACCAGGAATCTAAGTCCCACAACTGGCCCAATTTGGGTCATGTGGCTACTCCTGATCTGAACAGATGAGGCCTTCTGATCGGCCAGCCTATTATTTCGGACTCTTGAGAGAGAAAGAGCCGAGCCGTCCACATCCATGGCCACTGCCCTGCAGTCTCCTGGTGACTGACGCTTCCTCACAGCACAGACTCTTGTTGCTCTAGAAGGTGTTTTGTGAACAGGAGGCAACTGATTTCTCACTGCCCGTATGAAGGGGCTTGTGCCCAGATTCTTAGCTGTGCAGCCCAGACCAGGTCCTCAGTGTCTTTGTGCTTCAGTTTTTATAACTTTTGCCCCATGAGGCTAATCGTATCACAATTATCATATGAGAAGCACATGGTATGCTGAAAAGAAATGCAAAGGAGCAGGTATGCTACACCCATGTACCCGTCTTCCACACTGCAGCCGCCCTCAGAGGCAGCAGTGCCAGCATCCCACCCTGAGAAAGCCATCTACCCCCTCTCCTATGTCATTTGACAGTGTGTCGGATTTCCTGTCTTGGAGTAGGTACCTAGGCAACCTGATGAGCTATAAGGATATGAGGGCTTCCAGAGAGGTTTCTGTCCCACAAGCTGGGCTGCTGTTTCAAGTTTCACACTCAGGGTCTCTGGTTCTTGTAGTTGTTTTTTTTCCCTCTTTTTTTTTGGGGGGGGGCTGCCACCCAGCTCCCAAATAAATACACAGAGTCTTATTCTTCCTTATGAATGCTGTCTTTAGCATATTTCTAGCCAGCTTTTCTTAGATCATCCTGACCCTTTTGCTCTGGGCTTTTACCCTTCTTTATTCCATGTACCTTTCCTTACTTCTTTCTCCGTGGCTTGCTGTGTAGCTGGGTGGCTGGCCCCTGACATCCTCCTCCTTCTTCTCTTTCTCCTTAATCTTCTCTTTCCAGAGTTCTCCTCCTATTTATTCTTTCTGCCTGCCAGACCCTCCTATGCCTCTCCTGCCTAGCTATTGGTCATTCAGCTCTTTATTAGACCAATCAAGTGCTTAGGCAGGCAAAGTAACACAGCTTCACAGAGAAACAAATGCAGCATAAAAGAATGAAACACACCTTTGCATCATTAAACAAATATTCCACAGCATAAAAGAATGTAACACATCTTTAAGTAATATTCCACAACAGGCCACCACAGTCCGAGCATGTTTCTCTCTAATTTGAAATAAATTTGAGATAAATGCTTTTCTAGAAGGACAGTGACTTCTTGGAAATGGCCTGCACTTTGAAGGAGGCCTCAAACTAGAATTCTAAGCCTGATCTTGCCAGCTGTGTGATTTCTGGACAATTGCTGGTGCTGTCTGTGCCTCACCATCTTGAGCCGTGAAATGGGCACAATACCTTGATTCCACAGGGCAGTTGTGAACACCTTGTTTGTAGCATGGCTTTTCCTGAGAAGACGTGACCAAGCATCTGTTGACCTCAGATAGTACACTGACCACAAACCAAAGAACCAATCCCAGGCTGGCTCAGTGGATTATGTGGTCCCTGATTAAGAGTGAGGACATGGGTTTGATCCCCAGCATTCATATCAAGCCGATGAGTAGCACCCATCCACAACCCCTCCTATCGCAGGATGCGAGGGTGAAGCAGGGAATCTGCTGACAGGCCACCTGGTCTGGCAAACACCAAAACAGGCAAGGACCCTCTTTCAGAGCAAGGAAGACAGTGATGACCAGTACCCAAGGTTGCCCTCTGACTGCCAGCCACGAGTGCTATGTCATGTGTCCACCCTCACACATACGCATATCATACATGACGATTTAAAAAAATAAAAAGAAACTATAAAAAAGTCAACCAATGAGTCTACAGGGCTATTTACAGGAGAATAGGCAAGGGGTTAATTACAGGGGCATGGCTGATTCTGGTAGCTGCGTCAACAACATGCCACCCTGCCTGACAAGCGACCAGAGCTGCAGCACTGCAGTTCCCTGCCCAACATGCAGGCAGTTTCATTGAAGAGTCTCTTCTCTCCACCCCGGCAGCTGTTTATTGCTTCTAGAACCTTAAGGTGGGACCTTGAGAGTCTTGGAAGTTGCCCAAGCTCCAGAGTCCCACAGGCCTCCCTCTTCCTCTGGGAGGGAGTGTTTCAATTGGTAGGAAACAGTGAACTATGAAAGAATTTAAACAATCTGGTTATTAAACAGTGCCTAATAAATGTTCATTCTACCACACGTGTGAAGAAGTGTGTACAGACCCGCTGCTTGCTTGCTCTCATTTTGATAACACTTCCTCCATATAGCTTTTCTGAGGAAGCATGAAGAATCAATATTAGCAAGTCACACTTCAGTATGAAGTTCTGTTCTCATCTGTCCTGTCACATAAACAATGCCCACATTCCGGGGAGGTCCTTGGTCCTTTCCCAGAACTCCCATAATAAATGACTACAAGTTGAGTGCAATCAACAGCAGAAATTCAACCTCTCAACTCAAGAGGCCCAACACCTCAGAAAGGCCAGGTGGGAAACAGCAAAATGGATTCATCTTCCAGTACGGACTCCAGCCACCAGCCTTAGGACCCCCCCTACTCCGGTATGAACTCACATTAACCAAGTGCACTATTTTCACATGCACTCACATCCTGAGGTTCCAGTGCACATGAGCTTTGGCAGGACACCACTTGGACCTCCACACCTGCTGTTAGTAGAGGAAGAGGGACAAAAGAGTTGGACCAGGGAGACGGAGGTAGAAATCCTTGGTGGTGCAGGCAACATTTGTTGACTTCACAATTTTTTTCTGGGTATAGTAAGTTTTTTTTTTCTGTCCCACCAACCTGCTCCCAAGTAATGACACCAAAAAATTTTTAATTATGAAATCTCAGTCTTAGCTTAGGTTTGTCCCTATAGCTCTTATAATTTAATCCTTATTTTTTTTAATCTACATTCTACCACATGGTTTTTACCTCTTTTGTGTGTCTGACTTGTTCCGAGTCTCGATGGCATCTACTACTTCCTCTCTTCTTGTCCGACAGTTCTGCCCATACCTCCTGCCTAGTTATTGGCCATTCAACTCTTTATTTTTATTTTTTGGTTTTCAAGACAGTGTTTCTTGTGTAACAGCTCTGGCTGTCATGGAACTTGCTCTGTAGACCAGGCTGGCCTCAAACTCACAAAGATCCACCCACCTCTGCCTTCCAAGTGCTGGGATTAAAAGTGTGCACCACCTCTGGTTATAGGATTTGCTTAAGGAGGCAGAGGCAGGAGGATCACGAGTTTGAGGCCAGCCTGGCCTACACATTCAGCTCTTTATCAAGCCAATTATAGCAATATATCTTCCCAACAGTGTACAAATATCCCACAACATCTAGTTGTTATAAGGACCATTCCTGTTCTAGGGAACAGCGTGTATCCTTAAGGATGGTCCCAGAACTTCCTCTGAGGCATGACAGGAAACCATTCCCTGTTCTCCTTTCCTTAAGTCCCCCACTCATTCCTCCCACATCTTATTAAACATTACAAGTAGCTATCTCTTCAAGATGACTTTATTGTCAAGTACAAGACCTATTTCCAAAGCATAAGCAACAGGAATTTGCTAGAATACAGGAATGTTCTAGAACTCAAGAGTTTGCTCTTCTCCACAGTGCCTGGAACTGAGAAGGGAGGCTTGTGTTTTTGTGCCCACCTTCTACCCTAATTCCACTGATTTACAACCATCTGCGGCAGTCTTTGCTCTAACTAGATTTTGGATGCCTTCATGTTCTGTGCATCTGTGGGAAAGAAATCGTCTACCAACTTTAGATCTCAAGGGTCACGCTAGGTAAGAGATTGTGACTGGTCCAGAGTAACCAATAGACAGATGCTTTCTGGGTCAGATATCCATTTATTAGCCAATCAATAGTGATCACCTGTCAGCCTTGTGAATGAAGCTAAAGGCAAGGGGCTTGGGGTGGAGGCTAGGGGTGGGAGTGTAGAGATGTCGGGGGGGGGGATAAGGGGAGTCCCCTGCAAAGCTGCAAGTGGGCAGTCTCCCTGAGTAGTAGTCAGGCTTGGACATCATGAAGTTTTGATAAGAATCTTAGATAAATTCCATGTCCTGGACTGACCTAGGGAAGGTATTTTATTCTTGAAATCCTGCTTGTCGTTGACCTGTGGTTTGGGTCATTTTCCGCTAAAACATCCTGGGTGTCACTTTTACACAGATTCAGGTATGGGGTGTCTCTGCTTCTGGGCAGTTA
>JABTXL010000541.1:10151635-10158902 GCA_025134845.1 Neodon shergylaensis
GAAATCAAATGCCCAAGCCCAGAAGGATTCCCCACAGTGAGAACCTCACAGTTGGGGTGGGATATGCCACTTGTGTAGTATGTGTGAAGCCCTGGGTTCCAGTCCTACTAAGGCTCCCCTAATCTGAATGCCCCATTCTCGCTTCAGGCTTTCATAATACACTTTCTAACCGTTGTGTTCATTGGCTTGGCCATATCAACAAAGAAGCTGCTTGGCCTGGGGGAGGCAAGGGCTGCAGGGCTGGAGCTGCACTAGAACTTCAAGCTGCCAAGTTCTAAGACTGTTTCTGGGAACAGCAGACAAAGATGGAAACAGAGCCATGGGGTGTGTGGGGGAGAATCTATCTGCCAAACCTCTCTCTGATAGAGAGAAAGAGAGAGAGAGAGAGAGAGAGAGAGAGAGAGAGAGAGAGAGAGAGAGGAAAATGTCCTCCCTGCGCATGTGGATTTCGCTCCAAAAGTCTTGATTAATGGAATAGGATTGATCTGATTGGCAATCAATTAGTAAGTCACTTCAGGCCAGGTTTTTTTGTTTGTTTGTTATTTTTTTACTTTCTTAGTAGAAGATCAAAGGGCAGCTCTGTCCGGTAGCTTATATTAATACAAGAAGAGAAGAAAAAAAGAGAAAACAGTGGGGGCTCTGGCTGGTGCGGCCGCACACTTGCATGCTGAAAAGCCCCATGCCCCTTCTCAACTAGAATATGTAAGAATGTGGTGAGAATTTTAAGATAAATTATCTCTGATCACATTTCTCTATTGTACACTGGGTAAACATTTACAGTAAATCGTTTGTAAATTTCACCCTTGGAAAAACTACCATGCAATCATGTTTGTTATTTCCCAGGCTCTAACACAGTCTTGGGTGGTGGACTTATATTTCTCATTTTACCTTGTTCCAAATGTGAGCTGGGGCAGCTGGCTCTTTTTCTTCCCTTACATTTTCATGATTTATATAAATACTTTTGCCGCTGTATTGTATTTTATTTTTATCCTTTGCATTTTATTGGTACCCAACTACTGGTGCATTTCCAGGGCTCCCACGCGAATATTCCTGTTTATTCCACGGTTATTTATCGAAAGCTATCTCATGCTCGGTTACGGTGCCACTTTCTTTGCCTTTAAACATTAAACAGATGCAGTATATTTTCAAATGATTTCAAACAGTACTTGACGACTGAATTTTTTTCCTTTTTGTCCTGGTAAGATGCTTTCTCCTTCTGGTCAAAATTGGAACGTTGCTCTCTTTGCAATTAAAGCCTTGCTGTTCGGCTGGGTGCAGATTGAGAAATCCTCCTGTCTCCCAGCGGGAGGATCAGGCCCTGCTTCCACTCATAGAGAAGTTTCTGTGTGTGGAGAAGGGGGCTGCAGAAGAGGGATTGGCAGCGATCAACAGAACGTGCAGAGGTGGTGGGCTCACTGCGATTCTGATGCCACGCCCACAGCCATAAGTGACTTGATTTAACTTTAATTAGACGTGGCCACGTGTGTCTGGTCTGCACAGTATTGGCAGCATAGAGCTAGACCAAGACTTCTTAAACTTTTTTCAGATTAAAACCTCTTTTGGTTTGGTTTGGTTTGGTTTGGTTTTGGTTCTTTAGAGACAGGGTCTCTCGACATACCTCTAACTGTCCTAGAATTCACTGTGTGGACCAGGCTAGCCTCAAATACACAGCGATCTCCCTGCCTCTGTCTCCCAAGTGCTGAGATTAAGGGTGTCCAACACCTGGCCCGAAACCTGTTTTTATGCCTAAGAAATTCCTACATTTCTTATGGGTATGGGTATGCAAAATAGGCATACAAAATTAAGCATTAACTGAAAATAAACCACAAAGAAACTTATTTTAAAACAACTCTTTGATATAAATTTAATTTCACTGTAAAGATAAAAGCAAATTTACATCCTGATGAGATGAATGTGCTTATTTTTTACATAAAGAGTTAAATCTTAGTTGAATATTTGAAACTGCAGGATACAGCTCCTTCAACATTACCTCAAATTGATGGACACTTGGATTTTATAGTTGTCAGTGCTGAGAATGTGGCTTTGCCTAAAGACACAAAACAAAATGGTAGGCATACATTCAGGGCCATTTCAGAAATTATTGGAATTTCTGTCTATTCTCAAGCCAAAATCATTCAATAATTGCCTTTACACATTTATTTATTTATTTATTTATCTATTTATTTATTTGTGTGTGTATGTGTGTGTTTCTTTGTTTGGTGGCCTTTATAGTGCAAAGTCCGAGTGCTGTTTGTTTAGAATCAAGACTTCAGTGAAGTCTCTAGATGCGACACAGGTAAGTGCAGCCCCCAAGTCACAGGCTCATCACACATTAAATTCTGAATTAATGAAATAATCTTTTCAGGAACCATTTTCGGCTGTCAGATTTTTTCATTCACACCTTCAGTTCTGTGATTCCATACAGAGCCATGACTCCCGGTCTAGGAAGTCATAGTCTAGGCAGTGATGGCAACTGGATTGTCGAGCTCCGAGAGTGGGCTGTTCTATCCCATGACAAAGGCAGATGAGCTGAGATGGTTCTGAGAGCGGGGCTATGACGTGGAGCCATATCCAGCCCCAACTCCGAGGTGCTTGGTGACCATCCATAAGTAAGTCAGGGGCCCTCCCAAAGCACTGATTACTTCATCAGTAAAATAATCATGATAATTACAAACTTATAAAGTCATGGATGGTGGGAATGGCAGCTCAACAGTTGAGTAATTGCTTCGCAATCATGAGGACCAGGATTTGGATCTCAGTATCTATGTAAAAAGTCAGGTGTCCCTGAAAAAGGCCTGTAACCCAAGCTCTGAGGAAGATGAAGACAAGAGACCACTTAGGGCTTCTGCCTTCCATTCTAGTTAAGACTCCAGCCCTAGGCTCAGGAAGAGACCCTGTCTCAGAGGACATGGGGAGAGTGATGGAAAAGGTCATCCAGCACCCTCTTCTGGCTTCTGTGTACATGACATGTGTGCATGCACTTACACAGGCATACACACATAAAATAAATAAGAATAACTTTTAAAGGCAAAAAAATGTATGTCTATGTGTGCACCTACATGACTTTATGCACACATGTGCATGTGGTGCCCACAGAGGCCAGAAGAGGGAATCAGATCCCCCTCACCCCCTGAACTGGAATTACAAACAGTTGTAAACCTCCTGATGCAGGGCTGGGGAACCTAACCCAGGTCTTCTGAAAAAGCAGTAAGCTCTCTTAACCATGTCTTCGGCACCAAGAATAAAAATATATATATAAAAAAACAATAAAACAAATCAAAACCAAAGCAATCTTATAAAAATTAATATTGAATAAAATGTTACTAACACAGGTGGGAGTGTTTCAAAGCAGTGGTGGCAAGGTGCCCTGCACATTTAGTGTTTGCTAGGCCATTATCACATGCATGTCATAGAATGGTCCCATCCTGTCAGCGTGAAGATTCCATGGCATAGTGCTACTGTAATTGTCATTACTGCTTTTTCCACTTTAGAGACAACACCCAGGCTCAGAGACAGCAGCAGGCTCCAGATCTCCTCCGACTAGAAGGGGCAGATGCTGTGCCAAGGGCCTGGGAGCTTGGCCACTGTGCCAAATGATCTCAGCAGTCAGACCTTGGATGTCAGCAAAGACCAACCCTAGCAACCTTTTCAGTTCCATTGCATCTTTTGTCTTGGGGGAAGGTGGGAGCCAGATCTTCTGGTGGGACCTTGTTGGGGGAAAGGATTCTGGAACCAACCAGCATGGAAAACAGAAACTCTACCTGACCCTCCCCTCTCCTGTCCTGGCTGGCCTTCCATTGCAGAGGCCACTTTCTTTCAGCTCCTTGGCTTCTTTCAAAGGGTCAGGCTATCTTGTGACAGTCACACTTATGTGAGCTTGTTGCATCCCACTGGCCAGGGTCTGCATCTCTTCATTGTGTCTAGAAGTCTTGGCCCTTTTTATTGGCCTCTGAAGGATCTTTGGTAAACTGTGTTATTCCATATTCCACAAGAGTATTATTTTTCTTCCTTCCTTCCTTCCTTCCTTCCTTCCTTCCTTCCTTTCTTTCTTTCTTTCTTTCTTTCTTTCTTTCTTTCTTTCTTTCTTTCCTTCTTTTGTTTTTTGAGACAGGGTTTCTCTGTGTAGTCCTGGCTATTCTGGAACTCACTCTGTAGGCAGGCTGACCTCAAACTCACAGAGATCCACTTGCCTCTGCCTCCAGAGTGTTGGGATTAAACACATGCACTAACACTGCCCAGTTGAGAGCGATCATTTTTCTCTCTAAGGAATTAACAAGTCATAGACACTGCAAGGAACAGGTGATGGGACTTGAGTAGGATCTGTCAGTGGTGATCAGGTGATCACAGCTCTGAAGAGTTTTGGGAGGTATGGGATGGGTACCCTCTGATGGCACCCACTGATAGCAAAGACTACCACAGTGGTTCAGTCATTGTGCACACGTGTGTGTAAACCTGAAGACACTCTGCCATGTCAGAGACCATGAAAATCCATATGGACTAAGGATGATGCATCTAGAACCAGGCTTCTAGTCAGAGTCTCCACCTGGGCATTCTGGTGTCATACAGCCCAGATGCTGAGATCCTACCTTCGACAGTCATAGAAGTAGTAGCTTAAGGTGTTCTGGAAAATCTTGGTCCTTACTTTCTGCTTGCTTTTTAAACTACTATTTTCATTTTTAAAAGTTTCATGTGTGGCCAGGTGGCGGTGGCACACACCTTTAGTCCCAGTATTCGGGAGGCAGACGCAGGCAGATCTCTGTAAGTTTGAGGCCAGCCTGGTCTACATAGTGAGTTCCAGGACAGCCAGGGTTACACAGAGAAATCCTGTCTCAAAAACTTAAAAAAGACAGTTTCCTGTGATGGGTGGTTTGCCTGCATGTATATCTGCATTGCATTCGTGCAGCCCACAGAGGCCAGAGAGGACAATGGGTCCCGTGGTACTCGGGTTGAGGATGGTTGTGAACCACAAGGTCAGTGCTAGGAACCAAACCCAGGTCCTCTGGAAGAGCAGTCAGTTCTCTTAACAGCTGAGCCATCTCTCTAGCCCCACTCCCACTTGTTTTGAGATGGGACTCTGCCATTTACAGCTGCCTGCACTAGGCTAGATGCCTTTGAGCTTCTGGGGAGTCTCTTGCTTTGGCCTCCAATCTTCTTGTAAGAACACCAGACTTCCTCGTAGATACAAAAGAGGGAAGTACACTCGAATGCATTGGCACAGGAGATCACTTCCTAAATATAACCCCAGTAGCACAGACACCGAGAGAAACAATTAATAAATGGGACCTTCTGAAACTGAAAAGCTTCTGTAAAGCAAAAGATCTTCACTAACTCTACATCAGACAGAGGTCTGATCTCCAAAATATACAAAGAACTCAAGAAATTGGGCACCAAAAAAAATCACATAATCCAATAAAAAATGAAGTACAGATCTAAACAGAGAACTCTCAACAGAGGAATCTAAAACGGCTGAAAGACACTTAAGGAAATGCCCAACATCCTTAGTCATTAAAGAAATGCAAATTAAAACAACTCTGAGATTCCATCTTACACCTGTAAGAATGGCCAAGATCAAAAACACTGATGACAACTTATGCTGGAGAGGTTGTGGGGTAAAGGGAGCACTTCTGTATTGCTGGTGGGAGTGCAAGCTGGTACAGCCCCTTTAGATATCAGTGTAGCGATTTCTCAGAAAATGAGGAAACAACCTTCCTCAAGACCCAGTAATACCACCTTTGGGTATATATCCAAAGGATACTCAATTGTACCACAAAGACATGTGCTCAACTATGTTCATAGCAGCATTGTTTGTCATAGCCAGGACCTGGAAACAACCTAAATGCCCCTTGACCAAAGAATGGATAAGGAAAATGTGGTACATTTATACAATGGAGTACTACACAGCAGAAAAAGTAGTGACATCTTGAAATTTGCAGGCAAATGGATGGAACTGGAAAACATCATATTGAGTGAGACAACCCAGACTTTGAAAGACAAATATCACATTTACTCACTCATAAGTGGTTTTTAAATATAAAGCAAAGAAAACCAGCCTACAAATCACAATCCCAGAGAACCTAGACAGCAATGAGAATCCTAAGAGAGACATACATGAATCTAATCTACATGGGAAGTAGAAAAAGACAAGATCTCCTGAGTAAATTGGGAGCATGGGGACCATGGGAGAGGGTTGAAAGGGAGGGGATAGAAAGGGAAGGGAGCAGAGAAAAATGTAGAGCTCAATAAAATCAGTAAAAAAAAAAAAGAATACCTGGCTTCTAGGTGCACTTACTGTGCCTGGCTGGGTTCTAAGTATTTCCCTCATATGTGTACAGCAAACACTTTGGCCACCGAGCCATCTCCCAGTTTCAAAACTGTGGTGATTTTTTTTAAAATGACTCTGCTTTATCATTTTATTCAAGAAACATAGTATCTTATTTTGGTGGTTTGAACCCATATGGTTTCCATAGACTTAGATATTTAAATACTCAGGCCCTAGTGGTGGAACTGTTGGGGAAGGAATAGAAGGTGTGGTCTTGTTGGAAAAGGTGTGTCAGTGGTTAGTGTTCCCAGTTAGTGTTCTCTCTGCCTCTGGCTTGTGCTTCAGGATGAAAGCTCTCAGCTATTGCTCCAGCGCCAAGCCTACCTGCCTGTCCACCTGCTGTCATGCTCTCTGCCCTAAGGGTCATGGAGTCTAACCCTCTGAAAGTTTAAGCAAGCCCAAGTAAACTCTTCTTTTTGTAAATTGTCTTGGTCCTGGAGACTCTTTATAGCAATGGAAAAGTAACTAAGAGCTAATAACAATCTAAGTTAAGTATATAGGAAACAGTTTCATTCAACATATTCTTGGGTTTCAACGAGTGACTGAGTTTTACTTTTAAGTACAGTTATGCAGAACTGATGCAGACCACGGTGTAGGTGATCCAGGATCTGGGTGTGCAGAAACACTCGGCGAGTCTCCAATAAATAGCATTGGAGAGACTGAAAACAGAGATGTAAGATCGGCAAGACTGGTGGTACAGGCCTGTAAAATAAGCTATTTGGGAAGCTGAGGCAGGAGAATGGAGAGGTCACATTCAGCCTGGGCAGCAGAGTAAGTTCAAAGCCATAGCAGGCAATTTAGTGACACCTCATTTCAAAAAGAAGGCTAAGATGTAACTCAGTGGTAGAGTGCTTGCCTAGCATGCTCAAGGACCTAACACACACACACACACACACACAGAGAGAGAGAGAGAGAGAGAGAGAGAGAGAGAGAGAGAGAGAGAGAGAG
>JABTXL010000541.1:10162347-10177724 GCA_025134845.1 Neodon shergylaensis
AGAGAGAGAGAGAGAGAGAGAGAGAGAGAGAGAGAGAGAGAGAGAGACTAGAAAGAAAACAAAAGACAGAAACAAAATCAGATTCTGCTACTTAGTATGGTTAGGTCAATAACTATGAACTTTGAGTGGGGCAGTGTTGAGCCCACTCCCCACCCTGTGGTGTATTCCGTCTTGTCTGTCAAAGCATAACATCGTTGGAATGCTTCCTCCAGGGGCCTGCCTGGATTTCCTTTTCTCCAGGATATGTCTCACCCAGAGGCATCTATACCGTGTATGAAGTCATTTTCACCCTATGTCTCACAACGAATCACAGGGCAGCCTGTGTCCCCTGCAGCTCTTCCCTCCTTCCTGCCTGGTCCCAAGGGCTAATGCAGAAGACAGTTCTCACAAGACCCTTGCTGAACTGGACCGATCTCCCACAGATCCGCGGCTCTTGCCTGTAATTCCCGGTGGGAGTTCATTATGTTCCAGGCAGGTCCACAAGCCTGAGACCCTCCAGGTTGAGTTGGGGTCTTCAGAGATCTGGGACCACACGGGCAGCAGGATATTCATCGGGACCTACCCGACTGACTTCCTCTCTAGACCATTATGACTTCTTGAATATTCCCTGTGAGAATTAGTTACCGTGGGGTGGGGGAGAGGGCTGGGATGATGTCTCAGCAGGTAAAGAGCTTGCCACAAGGACCTGAATTCAATCCCTAGGATTCATGTAGCAAGTCAGACCTGGAGGCAGATGTTTGAAATCCCAGGGCGAGAGTAGCGGAGACCAGCAGATCTTTGGGGTTTGCTGCCTGGCCAGCCTACCCTGTCTAGTGAGCTCCAGGTTAGTGAGAAAGAAAACGGGATGGCTGACTTCAGAGGAATGACAGCTGAGGTTGACTTCCAATCTCCAAACATGTACGTGCACGTCCCTACACACAAGTGCACCTACATACCTTCCCCCCTCCATAGTGAAGCATAACCCCAGGAGGAGCCACGTGGATAGTCTGGACACACACTCTTTGCGGGGGGCCTCCTGCCCTCTGAGCTGGGGCACTTGCTTCCAGCTTGGCACGCCCTGGACACTTTGCTCAGGCATCCATCCTGAGACAGCAGGGAGCAGCCAGGCAAAGCAGACACAGCCATGTATTCACAAGTTTGGGGCCAGGCTCCATGCAGGCAAGCCTGAGGACAGACAAGACACTTAAGTTCTACCATCTCTCAGGGCGCTGACGTAGAGAAAGGGCAGCAGTACTTGTTATAACTGGAAGAACAGATGTTAAATAAGAAAATATTGCCAGTGCCTAGATGCCTGAAACCTACAAGTCTGGAAGTGGCTACAAAATCTAAACTTGGGACAAGGGCCTCAGCCAGTGTGGACTGGGCTCCTGTTTCTGGGCTGCTCTCTGAGGCCTTCCTCCAGGCTTCTTCTTTCAGTCAATCGCTTTATTCGTCCGTCTGTTCGTCGGTGTCAACCTATTTTTTAAAAATTTTAATTCTTATTTATAGACTGACCTTAATAAACTCTCTTCAAGTACTACAGGTTTGTCACTGTCACCGATGAAAACATTATTAATGACTGGCTGGCTGACCCGGACCATGGCTGCCCTTTCTATTCCCCTGCAGCTGGCTGGACTGCAGAGGTGGGTGTGGAGAGGAGGGCCGTCGATGGGGCTGGGGTCGGCTGCGGGACCCATCTTCAATGCCTTTTTCAATCGCAGCAGCCATCAGACCTGAAGGTGGAGCCTTCTGCTTCCTTCTAGGAGACAGCCCCGGCTTGGAAAAACTCCGGAAAGCCCATAGCAATAGCTGAGTAAAAAGAAATAAATAGGAGGGGGAGGCCAGGGAAGGACATAGTGTCCCATCTTGTCCAGGAGAGAGAATGGCCGGGAGGCTGTGAACCAGTTTGCACCCGGTGAGAACTTGCAACACCCTCATTGAAGTGTCTCAGAGCTGTCATATAAGACCCTTTTAGTCTTAAAACAAAGAAACTCCTGTCAGGGCACAGTTCAGGGGCAGAGCACCTGCCTAGCATCGGTGAAGCTCAGAGTTCAGTCCTTAGCAGACAAAACCAAAATAAGCAAACAGAAAACTGCATTCTTGGAGAATGACCAGAAGCTTAGGTTAAGCATAGGAGACAATGCCAAGGTCCCACAGAAATGCTGCAATTATTATAATTTTATTTTCACTTTGAGATAGGGTCTCTTTATGTAGCCTGGATGTCCTGGAATTTACTACGTAGACCAGTCTGGTCTGGAATTTAGAGATCCACCTGCCTCGGCCTTCCAACTGCTGGGATTAAAGGCATATGCCACATGTCCAGCTTTTTCTCCCTTATTTTAAAAAAAAAATAGAAAAAATGACTATAATAAATTACTATAAAATAATGAATATATCCTAGATAATATTTGTCTTGGTAACAATTTAGTCATAAATGACAATTTTATAGCTAGGTATGGCAGCACACACCTTTAATCCCAGTACTCAGGAAGCAGAGGCAGGTGAATCTCTACGCATTTAAAGCCAGCCCGGTCTCCCGTAGTAAATTTCAGGTCAATGACTTCATGTGAAACTCTCCTTCAAATAACAGTTAGTATAATGCTAATAACTTCAATTGTGCATTGGTGTGTGGATATGTGTGTGCATGTGTATGTATGTATGAAGCACAATTAATAAAAACTCAGACAGAAATTGGGGTTCAACCGGAAGACCAGAAAAGAAAAGCAGTCAGCCACTGGCTCTTACCTTGACCCCAGTCCAAAAATGGCGATCCTGGCTCCAGAAATCTCAGAATGAGACTGAGCCTGAGAGCTGCCTCCTCCTGTTTTATAATCCTCTCTAGTTCTGGGATTAAGAGTATGCACCACTATCGCCTGGTTTCTATGGCAAACTAGTGTGGCTACTGGGATTAAAGGTGTGTGTCATGGTTGCCTGGTCTGTAAGGCTGGCCAGCGTGGTTGTTTTACTTTTCTGATCTTCAGACAAGCTTTATTTATTAAAATACAAATGAAATGCCACTACGTGTGTGTGTGTATAGAACAAGGCCCACATGTACCAAATCACTCAAGACCAATAAACTTCTAACATGGCTACTGGTCCAGGCTCCCAGACAGTTTTATTATTTTTCACAATTAATTAATTAAGTAAGTAATGGGAGGGTGCACACAAATGCCACAGCACATGCGTGGAGGCCAGAGGAAGTCAGTTCTCTTCTTCTAGCGCATTAGTCTTAGGGAGCAAACTTAGGTCTTCAGGTGGGCAGAAGGCACATTTACCCACTGAGCCATCTCGCCAGCCCCAGACAGTTTAAAACAGCAACCCATCCTTGTCCCCATGGTCATCTATAAAAGTCCACAAAAGGCACACCCTCCGTGCCTTTGCGGCCTTCTCTTGCTACCCGAGATCATAAACTTTCCGAAAATGCCAACATGGCAGGTATAAAAATACTGCATCAAATTGTAAATCAAGGCTGCTCCCATTAGCCTTAAAATTAGACATTGCTACATTAAGTCCTGGGTACATTCGTAACAGAAGGTGGTCACCAGCCTGCCTGGGAAATGAGGGTAAATCCTCCCTGCCCCCATAGGGACCAAGACAAACTTAGCAGTTATTTGGTGCGCTATTTCAAATAGCGCTCATTTCCATCGCCAAGTCTGATCACACAGTATGGATGCTGAAAGCAGAGGTGTGTGGCGGGGGCAGTGGGGGCAGAGGCAGCTTCAGCTCCCCCGAGCACATGGTCACTTCAACCCACAAGTCTTCTTTTATCAGCCCGTCTAGAGCCCGCGAGGTAAATCACGCCACGTCCCTGGTAACGTCTCATGTTGTTGCAGGGTGGTAATTTTGATGGCAAAATAAGCCAAGCAGCTGCATATGCTATGGGCTGACATGTGATTTTAACTTCATTCAGGAGCCAGAGTTTTGAGACATTGTTACCTGCTGGAGCAAGCAATAAAGCAAGGATGTACAAGAATGTGTCAAATAAAGGGCCTTCCTAAATTACGCCGTGAGGCCCAGATTAATACATTTAATATATTCTGGTCATGAGTGAGGTGCTCCGGGCAGAGCAACTGCTCCTTTGTGATATCATTCACGCGAATGAGCTATGGTCGCACTGACAGCCTGGAAAAGCGCCCTCACTTTTCACACTGTACAGATGGCGCTTGGACACAGTAACTCAAAACTGGACACTTCATTTCAAGTTTAAAGCTAGTGGCCCAGCCACAAACTATTACTCCATCTCCTTTATTTGTGGTCCATGGTTTTGTACTCTTTAAGAATCAAATAAATACTGGTGTAATGTTTGCAACTGCCACTTCAACGAAAAATACTGCTAAATTCACCGATAAGTCTTTTCTCTCCGCACACAAATTTATGCCCCCAAGAGCAGAGCCCGTGGCTGCCACAGGGGCTGGCTAGTTTGTTAATGGAGAGGGAGACTCACTTTAGTGATAAGAGTTTAAAGCGGAACCCTTTTTTCCTTTCTTCTTGCTCATAGATCTGGTGCTGGGGGCAGAGGGAGGTGAACGATCGATGTATGTAAGTGCAGAAGCATTAACAGCCATTTGTGGCTTGGCCAGAAGCAGGCTGGCTTCTTCCCCGCCTCCTCACCCTACCAGGTCCAGCTGCACCCCGTTTCTGAACTATCTATCCATGATGGGACTCTGCAAAGCTGGCGATAGCTGAGGACGTCCTGGGGAGAAACGCATGGCAAGGTGGCCTATGTCAGCACATGTTGATTGGTCTGTGTTAGATAAGAACAGCTCCCAGGGATGCAGCTCAGTGGTGGAGCGCTTGCCTCCCATGCACAGGGTTCTGGGTTTGATCTTCTGTTGCCTCCGTTTTAGATTTATTAATTATGGGTGCAAGTGTTTTGCCCACATATATGTATATGCTTGCTTTGTGCCCGGAGTTCAGAAGAGGGGGTCGGAGTCCTTTGGAACTGCAGATCAGAATGATGAGGGGCTCATGTCCTATACAAAAGCAGCAAATGCTCTTAACCTCTGAGCCGTTTTTCCAGCCTCTCCCTGACTCCACATCTTTTGAGACAGGGTCTCACTATGTAGCCTTGGCCGGGCTGGAGCTTACTATATAGACCAAGATTGCCTTGACTCAGAGATCAGCCTGCCTTTGCCTCCCGAGTGTTGGGTCTAAAGATGTGTGCCACCACACCCATTTCAGTGGATTTTAGAATGTTGGCAGGTAAGTACAGCCATCCAACACCACACTCAATTTCAGAATATTTTTTACACTTCAGAAAGAAGCCCCATACTCATGAGAAACCACCGTCTCTGCTCCTTGTCTCACCCAGCCCTAGACAGTTGCCAATGCACTTTCTGTGCCTGTAGATTTGCAGTTGGGAAAAAAACCATGTGAGTCTTTGGGGTTGACTTCTTTGAGTTAGTATCAAGTCTTGTGGCACAAATCTGTGATACATATCGCAATCACCTACATATCACACACACACACATATCACATCCATATGTGAACAAACGTACCGCCGACTGCATGGGTGTACTACAGCTTCTTTATCCATCATCCAGCTGAGGGACCAGAGTATCCCCATCCCAAACCCAGGTCTAGCCTCCAGCAGATCTCCACAGCAGACTTACTATGTGCCAAACACTCGGAGAACGATAACCTGCATACCTATCTAAGGTTTCAAAGTGTTGTTATATACACTGAACATTTGACCAACTCAAAAAATTCAGAAGGGATTTTTGTTTTCTTCTAAAATATTTTGGTTATTATTGTATGCGTATGTGCACATGCACTGTGTGAAGCTGCACACATCACGGCACATTTGTGGGGCTTAGGGACACCTTTCAGGAGATGGTTCTCTCCTACCGTGGCTGCCAAGGATTGAACACAGGTCATCAGGCTTGAATGGCAAGCACCTCTAT
Source organism: Neodon shergylaensis (assembly GCA_025134845.1). NCBI lineage: Eukaryota > Metazoa > Chordata > Mammalia > Rodentia > Cricetidae > Neodon > Neodon shergylaensis. Next base: position 10,168,230 of record JABTXL010000541.1, read on the forward strand.
CTGCTGAGCCATCTCATCTTATAGGCCTTAAAAAATTAAATCTATCTACAATACCTGTCACAATAACAAAAATAAAATTTCCTTGTTCCTATACTTGATGGAGAAAAAAAAACTCTTTTAAGCTGACTTTTGTCAAAAGTGGGACTTTAAAAAAAATGGGACTTAGTTTTGTAGCCCAGGCTAACCTCAACTCTTTAAAAAATATTTCTATTGAAAAAAGTGTTTCCACTCATGAACAATGGCAATGGGTTTTTGATCCTACTGCACGTACTGGCTTGGTGGGAGCCTAGACAGTTTGGATGCTCACCTTACTAGACATGGATGGAGGTGGGTGGTTCTTGGACTTCCCATAGGGCAGGGAACCCTGATTGCTCTTTGGGCTGAGGAGGGAGGGGGACTTGATTGGGGGAGGGGGGGAAATGGGAGGCGGCGGCAGGGAAGAGACAGAAATCTTTAATAAATAAATAAATTAAAAAAAAGAAAAAAGAAAAAAGTGTTTCCATAAAATATATTCCGATCATGCTTTTTTCCTGCCTCAACTTTTCCCAGATCCTCCCCCAACTCCCCACCCACACAACCCCACACCTTTTCTTTCTCTTTCTATTTAGAAAGCAAACAGGTAGACAAAACAACTAAATCAAATGGGGGTGGAAAACACAAGAAACTCTTTCACATATACATAAAGCAAAATCAACAAAAACACAAGATCAGAAACCGTATTATACAAGCAAAAGACCGAGGAGAAAAAAAATGCCAATCAAAGCAATATGATATAAAACGAAAAGCAAAACAAAACAAAAGAATCTCTATGAAAATAGTTTTGAATTTATTTTGTATTGGCCATCTACTGCTGGGCATGGGACCTGCCCAGAAGTGTGGTTAACATAGCCAAAGAGAGTCCACTGGGGAAAAGGAGCCTCACCTTTGTGAGCAAGTGTCAGCAGTAGACAGCTTCTGTTTAGGGGTGGGGCTCATGTCTACTTCTCCCTCTCGGTGCTAGGACCCTGTCAGGCCTGAACCAGCTCTCATTCTCCCTCAGTCTCCATATGTGCAGCAGTCTTGGTCTGAAAGCACACCGTTTCCATGGAATCATCCATCCTGCCAGGCTTTTACAATCTCTCTGTATCCTCCTCCCCATAGATCCTTGATCCCTGAGGGGTCTGACGAAGGTGTCCCGTTTAGGATGGAGTGTTCTAAAAATCTCTCCCTTTCTGCACATTGTCCAGCCGGGAGTTAGTGTTGGTTCCTTTCTACGACAAGAACCTTCTCTGATGATGACTGGGCCGGAAGCTGAAATATGGATATAGCAGAATACTTTTCGGAGTCATCTCATTGATACGCTCTTTTAGCAGAATGATTGCATTTGGTTGTCCCCTAGACCAATGGCCTATCCAGTCTCTGGTTCTTGGCCACCGTAGAAGTGTCGGGCATGGGTTCCAGCTCGTGGAATGGACCTTGGATCCAATCACGGAGTAGTTGGTTACTCCCACAACATTTGTGCCACTATGGCACCAATACATCCTGTAGTCAGGTCCCCATTGTAGATGGAGGGGATTTTAGCTGGGTTAGTGGTCACCTTTACCTCCGGGAGTGCACAGAGCACCTTCCAGTACCATAAACTAGTCAGTAGGGATTGAACCTCTAGGTAGGCACCGGCTTGACTTCTCTGTGTTCAGTTAAGACATGTGAGCGCTGTCTTCAGTAGCTGGGCCTTACCATCTGTCAGTTTCTGGAGAACAACCAATAGCCTTGACAATACCCTGAGATGTTTGAGGATTTCCATCCCACCCTCTCCCACCCAGGATCAATATCTCAACTAAATATAACCCATTCCTGGCACTGGAGGTTTCATGGGGTAGTGAAAGATGTCTAGTTGGGGCTTTGTCTCCCCTGGTACTTAGTGACCCCATTTAGATTCCTTTGTATATGTATGTACTTTAGGAAGCTTCTACAGTAACCAGCTGCTGTATGGTCCCTCCAGTATCACTTGGTCTTACTTGTCCTTCCTCATATGCCCTCCCTTACTCATCTTTTCCATCTCCCTCCCCCATCGAATCTTCCCACTCCACTCTCCCTCCTGTCTTTCCACAACTATATATTCTCTCTCTCCTTTCTTGGGACATTCTCCTTCCTCTTCGAATCCCTGATCCAATATCTGAACTCTGTTATATGGATTGGAGCATGCATATTGAAGAGTTAAAAGACAGCATCCCCATATAAGAGGAAACATGTGATATTTATCTTTTGCAGTCTGGGTTACCTCACTCAGTATGATTTTATTCTAGCTCTATCCATTTACCTGCAAATTTCACAATTTCATTTTCTTAACAGCTGAATAATATCCCATTGAGTAACTGCACCAAATTTTCATTATGCATCCATCAGTCAGTGGGCATCTAGGCTCTTTCTGGTGTCTGGCTATCATGAATAGCAATGAACATGGACAAGCATGGGTTTCTGTAGGAGGACACAGAGTCCTTTGAGCATATGACCAAGAGTGGTACAGTTGGATCTTGAGTAGACCTATCCCCAGCTTTCTGAGGACCTGCTGCACTGCTTTCTGGAGTGGCTGGGTTTGCACTCCACCATCTATTCCCACCAGCAACGGATAAGTGTTCCTTAACCTCAATGTCTTGACCCTCATGCCTCAGCTTTCTGACTGTGGGAATTATAGGAATGTGCCTCCATGCCCAACTGGGACAGCTGCCCTTCCACCCCATTTCCCTCTTTCCCTGTGCTTTTCTAAATCACACACACATAAGAGTTGGTGGTCCAGCCACTAACTTGTGTTTCTGATAAAAGCCAGGAATAAATATGGCGGACAAGAAAAAAAAATCAAGTAAACAAAATAAGACTTTTAAAAATCCCCAAAAAAATAAGTAAACAAAACACCCCAATAGAACTTTTATTAGAATTTAAGATAAATAATGAATAAATTGTTTTATCATAGACATTTTCTGTGCAATATTCAGGAAATGCTTATCTTGAAAAATAAAAAAGCCCACTTGTTTCTGCAGCGCTGAACTTCAGCTGAGCACTCTGCATCCTGCCTGGGGTCTGGGTGTCCTTGGCTTGTGGAGCTGTTCTGAAAGCTGTCTCAGATCATGAATAACCTAACGAATCCAGTTTGGGACTGCCTGTTATGCATCTGCTGTGTGTTTGCTGGGTTTAGGAGAAGCCTTGTGCACACAAATGGCTTCTTAGACTCACAGATGACCTGTACCCGAGCACAGCAGGTACTGAGGCAGGCACTCAAGCACCTGTGCAGTAAACAATGACAGGGGACCCCTCCCCCCATCCTGATAAACTCCCAGGTCCTTCCACAGTGGCCGTTATCATCCTCCGCTGGCCCAAACACCCATGCATCCCACTGTGCCTTCTCATTCATTCACAGAGTCAGTTAGCCTTAAGTACTTGCGCTCTGTTCTGGGGAACAGCCACACTCTTTGGGGCTTGCAAGTTCATTGCCCTTCAGAGGTGAGGCCTGTGTGAGGATGGTGGTACATTCAGGGGAGGGGGATTTTATGCTTCGTATGGTAAAGAAGAAGGGTAGGACAAGGAGGGAATTGGGTCTTGGTAAACACTGGTGTGAATGCAGCCACACACAGGTGTCCGGGTCAGCCGAGCCAGTGAGACCATTCTCTTCTTGACCAGCTCCAGTTTTGGCCTCTCTGCAGAGTGGATGGAACACTCTGTGGGTAGCAGAAAGCTTTTCTTCCTACTTCAGCTGGGGTCTGGGCAAGTCTCTGCTGTGTTTGTCTTGAGCTCCTGGCCTTTTAAATCACACTCACTACCCAGATTCTTTGGCCTCCCACTTGTCACTGTCTGCCACGAGGCAGGAAAGCCCTTGCATTGGCAATTCTCCCATCTATGTCTACAGTTTGGGAGTCTTCTGGAAGGTCAGGGTAATTACAGTCTGGTCCAGTCACACAGGTAACTAACACGAACCACTTTCCTGTTTGGGTATAGCCAGCAAAGTGGTTGCTTCGGTTACCTGTTGTTGTGACCAAACGTCTGGCAGAGAACAAGGAAAAAAAATCTTATTTTGGCTCATAGTTTGAGGAGCTCCCATCTGTCGCTGTGGAGAGCCATGAGGGACAGCAGCTCTGCCCTAGCGGATACCTCACCTCCTTACATCCTAGCAGACAGGAAGCTAGAAGCAAGCCCAGTAATTGCTGTCTACAAACCGCAAGTTCTGCCCCCAGTGATCCACTGCATCCAGCCAGACCTTACCCTCCTAGGTTCACAGCCTTCCAGAACAGCACTACCATCTGGGGACCAAGTGTTCGGATGTGAGCCTGTGAAGGACATTTCACAGTCAGACAGTAGCTCCGGTTGTAGACTCCTGCTCCTCCTAGCTTACCATATACATCAACAATGGGAGTTGTAAACCAGGAGGTGGTGGCGCAAGCATTTAATCCCAGTGCTTGGGAGGCAGAGGCAGGGGGATCTCTGTGAGTTTGAGGCCAGCCTGGTCTACAAGAGCTAGTTCCAGGACAGGCACCAAAAAACTACACAGAGAAAACCTATCTCGAAAAACCAAACCAAACAAACTAACTAATTAAACATGAGACTTGTTATGCTAAGTATTATATATAATATCTCAAACAACTATTTAAGACACGTTGGCAGTAGATAAAGTGGTGCAGGCCCCAGATGTAAGCTCCAAACAATTCAATGTGAGCCTTCCCCAAACACTACTACCTTGTGTCACAGAGGCTTGGACTCCTGAAGCCAACTGATTTTTAGAAGGCATCCTTTGATAGATGGTAGGGGCATCCTGAGGTGCCCTGCTTCTTCTCAGTCTGTCCCTTTATCCTGGGAGTTTTGCCATCCACACCAGCCTTGTGGGGATTGGGACTGAGCAAGAGGGTAAGGAGAGAGTAGTGGTTGGTCCTCTGGGCTAAGGAGAGAGATGAGGCTGGGGTGGGAATGGTTTCCTAGGAAGGCAGACCTGGAGTTGGGGCTCAGAGGACATCTCAAGAGGATGTTGGGATGATTCTTGATTTGCTAACAAGGCCAACAAGTCAGCACCAGGCCTGAGTGATTCATGAACAGCACTTAGAACCCATAAAGCGTCAAGGGCCCTGACTTTCCTGGCTCCCCAGAGTCTACCTGCTTCCCAACCTCAGGAAACTCCAACTCCCGCACAGATGGAGCCTACTGGGCCTTCTCGGGGAGCCTCAAAGGATGGTTCTGTGGCCACCCACATGAATGCATCATCTCAGGGGCATTTGGGGCATTGCCCTTCATGGAATCAAAGGTTAGCTGCAAATTCCACCTTGCCACCTGCAATGAGGAGTAGAGAAAACAGATGGAGCAGCTCCCACCAGCAATATGCTAATCACCGTGCACCCAGTGGACCAGGAAATGGCTGGCCATTTGTGCTGCCATCAACACTCTGAGATGCTGCCTCCAGGTTCATGTGTCTTTAATGCCTTCCCCTAGTTAGGACTCCTTAGAGCAATTGGTCCAGGCAATTTCCAGGGTTGCAGGCAGCATGAGGTATGGGACAGGAGATGGATGTGTGGGGCGTTTTAGGGAGGGCTGCAGAGTCCTCCGGCATACTCATCCTGTCCTCGCTGCCTCACTGTCTCCGTGCCCTTGGGCCTGTCCTCACATTTCCAAACTCTGCCGCTCAGCGCTGCCAGCCAGTGAGCAGAAGGAAATGGGAGCAGAACAGTCACAGTGCAAACTGAGCACTTCTGGGGGCCCCGCTGAGTCTCAGCGCCACAAGGCTTCTGTCCGCCGTTACTCATAGAGCTGCTGATGAGAGGGGCCAACAAATGCTTGTTGTGTTTATACCAGCTTGATTTTCTGACCCTGTGATGTGCAAAAGGCTGAACTGTCTTTCAGGTCATCTTACTCCACCTCCAGCCCGGTGCTACCGTGTAACCTCAGTGGTATAGCCCCTTCTCTCCTGTTTAGGGGTTCTAGAGATCCAGGTGTCCAATACTCCAAGATGGGCAAGCCCTCCCTAGCAGGATAACGGAGACCTGACTGTCTGGTCCCACCTGCAACCTGGGATGGATTCTTATGTGTGTGTGTCTGTTCACACTCTCCACATTGATGAGGCTCTGTAGCCTCTTACATGAGAATATACGCATTGTCTTGCCAAGATCTTAATGTATCACCTGGGCTACTCCAGATCCTTCTCACCTTGGACAGTTGTTGCTGGGAATATCATACTTTATGCTGATCTGCTTAATTAGGGGCACTCTTTCCTAGGAAGTGTGAGAACAGCAAAGGACTGATCAAGAATTTCCCTCAAAACTTAAATTTGTCTTAAGTGGGAAAACAAATCTATCTCATTGTCCTGTTAAGGCTACAGATGCATCTATCTTTGTTGGGGATCTCCATCTCGGGGGGGGGGGAGTCATTCCAAATCCCACCCTCAGTGCACCAAGCAGCATCTCCGTGAAGTTGCCCTCTCCAGACCCTGCCCAAAGAAAGCCTGCCAAGGGTCAGCTCCTTCCCTAGGGCTGCCCAAGACCACGTCTACAGGACATTTAAGCCCTGGTCTCCAGACCTGCCATGTGATTTTTCTCTCTTGCCTTTCTGAGAGTCACCCGGGAGTTGCTTGGCTCTGTTTATCAAGCCCGAACTTATTAATTCGACTTGACTGGCTTCTTGCATCGGTGGATAATGCCCAATAACCGGGGATCCAATTCATATCAATTATCATAGACTAAGCTAAGAATGGAGCAAAGGTGGCTGGGTGTACAGGATTTTCAGCACCAAACTGCATGATAGCTTACTCTGTAGTTGGATCTTCACGGCTGATTGTCACGGCAGGATCTTAGGAGTGTCATTTTGGTAAAATTATCCAGGCACCCCCATACGTTGTCACAAAGCAGAACTTAGTCCACAGCACTCGGGTCATCCCCACTTTGAGTGTCTTCTGTGCCACACCCATCTTGTTTTTTTTTTTTTCTCTCTCTCTCCTTTAAACTGAAGAATGGCCATTTTCTCATCTGCTGAGAGTTTGCACGAAATTCCCATCGTCCTCCCACGTCATGGTCACGACCCTATGAAATCCTTCAGGGCGAACGAAATTGGAGATTCACTCTGTACTCAGTTTGCATGGGCTTTGTGGTTGCATCTGACAACTAGCAAGACAGAAAAGAATGGTGTGGTGTGGGGATGGACTGAGCAAAGATGGCTTGTAGAGACTGGGGGAGGAAGGGAGGGTCTGTGTGGCTGGGACTCTCATAGGTAGCAATTCAGCTGGCGTGGCATCGTGATGACCTTCGCTCCTCTGAGGAAATGACCCGATGGGTCCTGTGGTAGCTATAGGAGGGGTGCCATACTTCTCTTTAAGTATCTGCTCTTCCTCTTTTGAATAGGAAGCCCTGACGGAAAGCTGCTCTTTTCTCTATGGTCCCGGCATACAGATACTGATTGTAGGTGAGTTTCATTTTAGCTCATTGTTTGGGAGAATTTAGTCTGGAGTCACTTGGCTCCATGTTTCTGGGCCTAAGGTCAGGCAAGACACCGTGGTGAGAAGGCACAGGGAGGGCAGGCGAGCAATTGACAGGAAGCTAATCTGGCCCTGAGGCAGAGACACCGACTAAAAGAAGAGACCAGGATGAGATACCCTTCAAAGGCAAACCCCAGGGACCGACGTCCTCCAGCCAGATCCCACATACCCAAAATAACATCCATCACTTAGGTCAGAGCCCTCAGTTACCACTTAGTGACTGGATCCCCCTCCTGGGAGCCAAGCCTTCATAATTATCCAAGGTACTCTCTGTTTAGACTTGGGGAGGAGCTTTCTTGCACAAGTCTAAACAGACACTACCTTGACTTTCTCTTCTGGGTTTGCTTAACACCAGGAAGCAGCACTAAGCCATTGCTCCATTCTCACCACTGATGGGATAGAAAGGAGACACAGAAGAACTTGTCCAGTCTGCCCCAGGGTGCACCAAATGATACCACAAAGTGCAAGTTAAAACTGAGAGTCTCCCAAAACCTTGAGCCTACTTTTGATTTAATCCCTGGTCTATTTTATTTCCTTGAAATCCTGCTCATGAGTCAAGAAGCTGTCTTCTCTCAAAGGCTGACTTGCAAATGCCGCCGTCACTCCGACTCACTGGAAAGAGTATTTTGGTAAAGATGTTTCATTTCTTAAAACTAATAAAATAGTTGCATTGGATATGTTCAGTGCAGACCTTCCCCTACCAGTGAGCTCTTTTATGGCCACTGAAAAAGTCACTTTGTGGGGGGGGGGGGGCTCATTATACCTCAAGAGCTAGTGGTGTTCATTTGCATATGAAAGAGGAAGTTCATAAAAGCCCTTTCTTATTTTCTAACGTGGGTTCAAATCTGGGGCCATTATCACCCTATAGAAAGACCCAAATGGCATATGGATCATTCTGGAGGGGGGGGTGTGAGCGCCTTTTAAGAGAATTGTTTTAGTTTTTGCAGGAAATTAATCAGAGGGATGGGTTTTGTGGAGCAGGGAGCAAATCTAATCTGTCCTTTGTTCCAATTCGCCTTGCTCCAATTCCTAGCAATTGTACACAACATGCTCTTTTGTTCGGGAGACACTTGTTACATGCATAATTAGAGACTGCGGTAGCTGTGTTTAAAGAAAAACTGTTTTCCAATGTAATGTGTGATCTTGATAATAGTATTTTCATCAAAGGTAGCAATTACATTCATTAAGCCGGGACTGGCGTGGAGGCGAGGAAATTAAGTGGGAAGTGAAGAAAGAGCTCCCCTCCCCCCCCCTTTTTTTATCTCCTTCCCTTTATAAGTCGAAATGCACCATGGTGAGCTGTAACTGGGAAATACATAGCGAATATAAAAAATAAAGTCCCTCCTTAACCTTTCTGAATAATGACCCTGCAGATATCCTAGGGACAGCCACTATGGATGCACTTTTCAAATTAAAGGGCTTTATTCTGCCTTAATTTCCAATGCAAGTTTTAAACGAGCCCAACATATGATTCAGATCTTTAAAGGCTGCCGGGATCTTCAGGATTAATTCAATGTCCTTTTCACACATAAATTAGTAGTTTTGTGTCCTTAAAAAAAATCACAACAAGGCATAAATCAACCAGTTTAGGAGAGAAACAAGGCCGGGTGCCTCTTTCTAATTATGCCTTTACTATTCATTAGGCTTCCTTCTGTCTTCATTTGCAAGGTGTTGTAAACGAGGTGAGCATGTCTGAGACGAAGTGAGTCACGAGAGGAAGAAAGACCCTGATAATCTTTGAATATGTACTGTTTCGAGAAAAGACAAAGGAATGTGTGTGTGCGCGCGTGTGCCTGTCTGTCTGTCTCCTCCATGCAGGAGTTCTCTGTCCTCACACCCTTAACAACTTAACTAAAAGTCCTGCTTAAAAAAATAACCTTGCGAGGTCTCAGAGGACATGGGGATTCGATTTTATTGAACAGAACAGGGAGACAATGCGACACTCCTGGAGAGAGTAGACAGGACAGGGAGACAGGGAGACACTCCTGGAGAGAGTAGACAGGACAGGGAGACAG
>JABTXL010000541.1:10177968-10202254 GCA_025134845.1 Neodon shergylaensis
TAGACAGGACAGGGAGACAGGGAGACACTCCTGGGGAGAGTAGACAGAACAGGGAGACAGGGAGACAGTCCTGGGGAGAGTAGACAGGCCCAGTCCACTTTTTAACACTGTCACTCCCTCTATGTTTACCCCGAGAGGCCTTCTGAGAAAATGAAAGTAGTCTACAGACATCAACTCGGGACTCCTTCTTTCCACAGGGTGTGCACAGCTTGGTGTCAAGGTAGTTTGGCTTCTCTGGGTAGACTGACCCAATTGTCACCCACATCTCCTCAGAGTGGAAACAAAGTACTTTCACAAGGCAGACACTCGCGGTTGGCTGCACAGAGGCCTGAGTGGCCAACCTGGACCCAAGAGGGAGGGAGTTTTACTTCCTGAGGGAGGTCTACAATTTGAGGAAGAGTGAGATTTCTGAAGTTATTCCAGTTCACTCTCTGACCCACTCACTGGTGGTTGGGTTGATGTCGGGGTACAAGAACACTAACTGAGTGTCAGGAGACCCACCTGGTGCTCCAGTCCCGGTTTACTGAGGGCTATGCATGGGCATGGTAACTTCGTACAGTGTGGTCCTTTGAGGTGGACATCCGCACTGCCATCACACCCGTTATGGGAAATCTGCATTTTAGGAAATCAAGCTTTATAGAAATCAAACAAGTAGCCATTGCTGTGGTCAGAATATTTCCATCTTTCCAAATCCATTGGTTGAAGCCTTGATCCCTTGGGATAATGAGGTAACATCGTTGGGCAGTGATTAAATCATGAGGATTCAAGAACGCTATCATCAAACTTAGAAAGGAGCCTGATGGAGATCTCGTTGAAGGAAACTTTAACCATGCAGGCTTTCTCTGTCCTTAGCTGCTTGGGATGCTGAGATGGGCAGGGATTGGAGAAAAGGAGAATTCTTTCTCTTATACCCCACACTCAGGATTCTGACTCCCCCCAACCTTCTCTTGTTCCTAATTCTAATTTTTTTTTCAGCCAGGAAAAAATAATGTGTAGTCCTAAATTCAAAGTCACACAGCCCTTCCGATTTCTCCCCGCAAATGCACTGTGTCTCATCCTTCTCCTCCTAAGTAGCTCTACCCACCCAGCACTTGGAGAACCACGTACAGCAAAGGCAAAGTTCTCCTCCACTGTCTGGTGTGTCCTGCATCCTGTAGCTGCCTCTTCAGTAAGGCAACTGGGGAGTAACCCTTTGAATGTCTTTCTTGCTCTCCAAAGGCAGTGTTGCTGGATGTTTCCAAGCTCCAGCTTCTTCTCTAAGGTTCCTCCTCTGCCTTTTCTTAAGAGTTTTGCCACCTTTTCAATTGAAGCTCCTGGCCTTACTTCATCTTTCCCCTGTTAAGGGAAAAACAAAAGAGCTTGGCCTTTCCCCCTAGGTTCACCTTCATCCTACTCCAGAGGATATCAGATGTCTTTAGGGACAAGCTGGTAGGGAAGGAATAGTGGCTCCACATCCTTTCTGGTCTTGAACCTGAACTCTAGGCTGGGAAACAGGAGTATACTTCTGCCAAACATATGTATGTCTTGTTCATACGCCAGAGCTCATCAGGGTGGGTGGTACCCAGTTCTGCAGCTTTCCTTATATTAGGCACGCCCCTCTCTTTCCCCTAAGATGGGGGTCTCACCATGTAACTCTGGCTGGCCCAGAGCTCACTCACGAAATAGACCAGGCTGGTCTCAAACTCAAAGAAATATGCCTACCTTCCTACCTCCGCCTCCCAAGGACTGGGAGTAAAGGAGTGTACTAACGTGTCTGGCACAAGCCAATTCTTTTTTTTTGTTTTTTTTTGTTTTTTTGTTTTTTTCTAGACAGGGTTTCTCTGTGGCTTTGGAGCCTGTCCTGGAACTAGCTCTGTAGACCAGGCTGGTCTTGAACTCACAGAGATCCGCCTGCCTCTGCCTCCCGAGTGCTGGGATTAAAGGCGTGCGCCACCATCGCCCGGCCCAGAAGCCAATTCTTAAATCAGGAAATAGCAACTTAATGAAGATTCAACAACAAAGGCATTTAAGAAATAAAACTTTTAAAACTGACTATTTAATTTTTATTAGATTTATTTATTTTATTTTATGAGTGTTTTGGTTACATGTATGCCTATGCACCATGTGTGACCCTGGTGCCTGAGGAGGTCAGAAGATGGCATCAGATCCACCGAGACTGGAGTTATGGGCAATTTTAAGCAACAATGTGGTGCTAGGAACTGAACCTGGGTCTTCAGTGCTTTTAGCCACTGAACCATCTCTCCATTCCCTAATTAATAAGTAAATCAACTAAAGTCTACTTATTTGTTTCCAAAACACCAGAAGGTACATCGGTAATGAAAGAACCACCAATAATGACTTTAAAAAAATAAGACAGAAGTTTTAGGTTCACAACAAACTTGGAAGGTAGAATAAAGATGCCCCGCACACCTTATATGCAGAGTCTTCCCTGTACTGTCTCCATCACCCATCAGACCGATGAGGCTCCATGGCTCCATCCTACCTCTGAAGTTCATAGGTCACAGTAGTGTCGACACTTGGCAGTGAATGTCCTGTGAGTTTGGACAGATGAATTATTCATCATGACAGCATTTCACAAAACAGTTTATTCTGTGTCCTACCTGCTCGTCCTTCTCCCCCTTATCTCCCGGAAACCACTGATGTCTTCCCCACCTTCATAATTCTGCCTTTTCCGGAATGTCACTGAGACAAATGCCAATCCTATGTTGCCTTTCAACAGCTCCTTCCGCACGGTACTCTGCATTTATTTTGCTTTATTATGTCTTTTCATGGCTTGATGGGTCATTTCATTTTTTAAAAAAAATTTAAGTATTTCTTTTATTCATCTTGGAAAATGAGTACAAATCCCGGGGTATTTGTGATGGGGGATGATAACTGGAGAACGGGCATGAAGGAGAAGGGAGAGGGGGCAAGTGTAAACATCACAATGACTGTACCAGGTCCCTACACAGGAAGGAGAGAGGGCGTGGGTTTAACTGAGAGCTCACATCTAAAGGGTACCATGGTGAGGAGGCTTAAGATGTAAGCTGCCGCCACTTTCTGTCCCAGGGACACACGTAAGACTTGAAGCAGCTGGGTGCCACGTTTACCCTGCAGTACCAGCAGTAGGAAGGCCTCAGGGACCATGATGGTTAGCAAAAAGAACAGGAAGGAGATGGCGGCTAGCTATAGGGAGCCACTCTTGGAAGTGTCTGGCTGGGATTGGTCCTGTCCTCACTGGAGGCCCTGAGTTGGCCTCAGAATGTCTCTGAAGCTCAAAGAGATCCAAAGAACAGAGATGATGTCTTTTTGTCCCACTACTCATCCCTGTCCCCCTTCCTCAGACTTAGTGCAGAGTTGGTTCTGGACATCATAGTGATTGAAGATGGGGGCCACATGTCAAATCACAGTATCATTGCAAGACTGAGGTATCACGTGTCCTTCGGCATCAAATACTGTATATTCGCCAGGTGTCATACACAGAACTTGGAAGTGAAGCACAATTCTTTTGGGGTTGTAGAGGGTCAGCAGATATTGGGGACCACTCCCTCGTTATGTCGTGAGTACTAGGTCTGGGGAAAGTTCAGCATCAGGACAATAGGTCCTGAGGCAGGAAGGGTACCCCACAGCCCATGCAGGCTCTGGATTTTAGGACACAAGTGGGCAGAACTCAGGAGGACCAGAGAGCCTTGGTATCTAGTATTCATCAGTTTCCTTCAGCCAGCTGGTGGCCAGGCCAAGAATGCCATCATCCTGCTACAATTTTTAAGTGTGGAACGATTCTCCACTCCGGTTAGGTTATCAACTATTTGCCAATCGACTTACTGACAGGTATCTTGGTTGCTTCCTCCAGACTTTGGCAATTGCGAACAGAGCCACTACAAACATCCACTTGCAGGTGTTTGTGCAGTGTGGCCAGACTCATGGGCTTTTCAGCTCCATTGGGTAAATATAAGGAAGGGTATTGTAATGTGCTTGGTAACGGCATGCTTTATTCTCTAAGAAACAACCAATCTGTCTTCCAGTGTGGCTGAGTTGCTTTATATTTCCACAGCGAAGAACAAGAGCTCCAGGGGCTTCCCATCTGCGGCAGGTCCAGACATGTAGAACGTTGGGATTTTGCCACTGTGGCGAGCATGTGGTGATGATTTCCCTTTCCCTGGGAGCTTCCATCTGCCCTGTGGCCATCTGTAATTCTCCTGTGGTGAGGATTCTGTCAAGGTTTGGGTCCATGTTTTATTTTTGTTATTTAAGAATGTGTGTATGCATCTGTATCCAGGTGTCTAGAGGCCAGAAGAGAGCATTAGAACCTCTCGAGCTGGGCGTTGTGAGCTGCTCAGTAGTGGGTGCTGGGAATTGTACTCAAGATTCAAGATCCTCCATAAGAACACTCACTCTTAATCAGTAAGCCATCTCTCCAAGCTCTGGGACCACTTTTTGATTTAGTTCTTGGGATAGTTTGAATATAATTGGCCCCCATAATCTCACAGGAAATGGCACTGTTAAGAGGTGTGACCTTGTTGGAGGAAATGTGTCACTGTGGGGGCGGGCTTTGAGGTTTCCTAGGCTTAGGATGCTGCCCAGTGTCTTAGTCAACTTCCTCTTGCCTGCAAGATGTAGGACTCTCAGCTACTCCTGCAGAACCGCATCTGCCTGCATGCTGCCCTGCTCCCTGCCATGATGATAATAAACTGAACCTCTGAAATTGCAAGTGAGCCATGCCAATTGAATGCTTTACTTTATAAGAGTTGCTGTGGTCATGATGTCTCTTCACAGCAATAAAAACCCTAACTAAAACAGAAGTTGGTACCAAGGACTGGGGTATTGCTGTGATAGGCCTGACCGTGTTTTAGTTTGGAGTAATGTAGTCTTTGGGAGCTTGAGTTAGGAAAGCAATGGAATGCTCTAAGTGCTGCCTGATGGGACAATTCTAATAGGAGCATGGAGGACAGTGGTGCTGAATGCAGTTTGATGAACTGTGGGGATCAAGAGGTCGCAGAGGAGAAGAGTGTTAGTACGTGACCTAGAGACTGTTCTTGTGATATTTTGGTGAGGAAAGAGTCTGCCTGAGGTTAAAATGAAGAGTTTTGAATTAGTTCCATTGGCAAAGGAAATTTCAAAAACAGCCTAATACAGACTCTGTTGGGTGGTTCCCAGTGTTAACTCTGATGGAGATTTCTAATGAAAAGGAGCAAGCTGAGCAAAAAAAAAAATATTTGGGGAGAAAAAGAACATCAGAAAGTGGAATGGAGCTAAGTCCTGTGTTCAAGAGAGTAAACAGGTTAAGAAATGGAATAAAGGGAGTGGTGACCTCAGATCAAGATTGCACCCAGCTAAGTTTCCAACTTGTGGAGTGGAGCGAAAGAAAAGCTTAGAACCTGGTGTGGTGATACAGGCCTTTAATCCCAGCACTCAGAATGCCTAGGCTAGTGGATCTCTGAGTTTGAGGACAACCTGATCTATAGAGCAAGTTCAAGGACCACTTGCTTAGGCAGTAAAGGTAACAATAAAAAACAGAAATCTGGTGAAGATGTATTTGAAACAGTGGGCTATGTTCCAGCCCCAGCAGGCAGCAGAATTTGGCAGCTTCAGCCACGTGGTTCTGGAGTTAAGGGTAGAAGAAAGGGGCTATGGAATTTGTCCCTAAGGAAAGCTGCTGAGGCCAAAGCATGTGTCAAGGGGTGTCCCCAAATGGAGGCCTAGAAGAGAGGCCATTGTGTAAAGCCCTGATGTTGAAGCCTGGATTGCCTTAGAGAATCCAAGATGCTAGTGAGGCCAGAGCTGTGGGACACCTGCTGAGGAGAGCTGCTAGCAGGGAGTGGAACCAGCCCAAGAGAAGGAAGTGTGTTGCGGTCAACAAACCTGAACAGAGCTGGAGATCTGAAGAGAGTTTTGACCTCAGACATGGAGATGCAAAGTTTGGAGTTTGTCCTGCTGGTTTTCAGTCTTGCTTTGGACCAGCATTTCCTTGCTATTCCCCCTCCCTTGCATTTTGGAATGGTAATGTATATACTGTGCCATTATATATTGGAAGTATGTGATCTGCTTTTCGACTTTGATTTTTACAGATGATTAAACTTACAAGATTGCAAGAATCTCAGGAGAGATTTTGACCTTTGGACTTTAAAATGTTGTTGAGACTGTGAAAGACTATGGGGACTTTCGAAGTTGGACTAAATCAATTTTGCATTATGATAATGTTACAAGCTTATAAGGACCAGGGCATGGGATGTAGTAGTTTGAATATAATTGGCCCCCATAGTCTCATAGGGAATGGCACTATTAGGAGATACTGCTTTGTTGGAGTGGGTATGGCCTTGTTGGAGGAAGTGTGTCAGTGTCGGGTAGATTTTTGAGGTTTTCTATGTGTCCAGTGTCTCAGTGAACTTCCTGTTGCCTGCCAGTTGTAGGACTCTCAGCTACTACTCCGGTACCACATTTGCCTGCATGCCACTATGTTCATAATGGACTGAACCTCTGAAACTATAAGCCACCCTAACTAAACGTTTTACTTAATGAGTTGCTGGGGTCATGGTGTCTCTTCATAGCAATGAAAACCCCTAACCTAAGATAGTTCTTTTCCTATTTTTGAATATTACTTTGTGTACTATGGATAAAGATTCTGGGAAAACATCTCTTAGTTTGTGGTTTGCTGATTTATTCTCTCAATTACATCTGCAGAGCAGAGTTAATTGCATTGATGTCCAGCTTATCAAGTCTTTCACAGGTCCCAAACTACTCAGATTTCTAGAACTATGATCATATTTGAGATGTCAGTGTTTAGGGACAGTTCATTTTGGCTGTCCGTTTCAGAGGTTTCAGCCCACTTCTGTTTACCCTGCAGCTTCTGGATTTGGGGAAAGGCAACACAGTGCAGTGGGGGTGAATGGCCAAGCAAAGTTGTTCATCTGATTTCTCCTGGCGAGCCAGGGGACAGAAAAAGAAAGGAACCAGGATTCTCCTTTAAGGCAATATTTCTAATGGCCCAAAGACCTTCTACTAGGACCTTACCTCCAGGTTTCCACAAATTCCTAAGAGCACTATGTGGGAACAAGAATTTAACACATGGGGCTGGAGAGATGGCTCAGTGGTTAAGAGCATTGCCTGCTCTTCCAAAGGTCCTGAGTTCAATTCCCGGCAACCACATGGTGGCTCACAACCATCTGTAATGAGGTCTGGTGCCCTCTTCTGGCCTGCAGACATGCACACAGACAGAATATTGTATACATAATAAATAAATAAATATTTTTTAAAAAATTTAAAAAAAAAGAATTTAACACATGGACTTTAGGGGGCATTTAAGATCCAGAGCATGGCAGGTCAAGTCTTGCGTGAGTCACATTGAGCAGGTGTCAGTGAAATGGCTTACTAGGTAAAGGTGCTTGACATCAAGTCCAACAGCCTGGCTTCAAGCTCTGGGACCACATGGTGAGGAAGAAAACCTGACTCTTGAAAGCTGTCCTTTGACCTTCACATGTATTCCATGGCATGCATGCATGTGTGTGTGTGCACGCACATGTGTGTACATCATGCATACTTAAATAAGTAATAAGTAAATGAAAAAGTTATTGGCAAAAGCAAGATTAGATTATCTAGATTTTCTCTTAGATATTTCAATTTTGTGTTTTGTTTTTAGCTGTATTATTTAAGTTTTGTGACAGGTATAGTCTGTGTTTTGTTTTGGTTTTTTCCAAGACAGGGTTTCTCTGTGTAACAGTTCTGGCTGTCCTAGAACTCACTTTGCAGACCAGGCTGGCCTCAAAATCACAGAGATCCGCAGTTCTGCCTGCCTCTGCCTCCTGAGTGCTGGGATTAAAGGCGTGCGTCATCATCGTAGGCAGAGTTTTTCAGCGGGACTGCGTCAGCCCTGCTCTTCCAGTTGCTTCCCAAATAACCACCCAGAGATTTATTAATGATAAATCCTATTATTATTAATAATCCAATAACTCTTGAAACTAACTAGCTCTTATAACTTAAAATAACCCATGTTTCTTACCTACCCTCTGCCATGTGGTGACCCACTGCCTGCTGCCACTTTGGAGACCTGTGGCATGGTCTTGGGACCCGCTACCAGCTGCAGCCACTTGGGGATCTGCAGCATTTTGACTTAGTCTGTTACAGTACCCTCTTTCAGCACAGCGTGTTCAACTCCTGCTTTTTCTGCATCAGACTGGCAACTCCTATGACTCCACCCTTCTTCCCCGTGTTCTCTCTGCCTTGAAAATCCTGCCTAGCTATTGATCAATCAGCATTTTTTTATTTAAAAAAAAAAAGCATCACATTTTCACAGTGTACAGAAGGATTGTTCCACAGCAAACTACCACCTGGCATATCTTGTTTTTTTTTGGTAATACTTATTTATTTATCATGTATATTATTTATCATATACACAGTGTTCTGCCTATATGTTTGCCTGCACGCCACAAGAGGGCATCAGATCTCTTTGTAGATGGTTGTGAGCCACCATGTGGTTGCTGGGAATTGAACTCATAACCTCTGGAAGAGCAGTCAATGAATGCTCTTAACCTCTGAGCCATCTCTCCAGTCCCCTTGTTTTTTTAATGCACGTGAATGTCTGATTGTTCTAGTCCAGCTGGTAAGGCTGTCTTTGACCTGCTTTACTGACTTTGCTCTTTCACTATTGATCATTTTCTACACTTATTTGTGTCTGTTTCTGGGCTCTGAATTTTGTTCTACGCGCCTGTTCTTTGACTAATACTGTGCTATCCTGATCACTGCAGCGTCACAGTTGAGTCCAGAGGTTGGGCAATGTCCGTTCTTCAGCATTGTTTGGTCCCTTCAATACTGCTGTGCTTAGTCTAGTTGTCTTACTTCTCTCACATAAACTGTAGGATTCGCTTGTTAATATCTGCAAAATAGCTTTCTGGGCAACTGGAAAAGGCTTGTATTGAATTTTTAGTTACAGTAATTTGGGAAGAACTAATATATCTTGATAAGCCTGAGTTTCCATGAACATACACTATATCTCTGTTTAATTCATGTTTTTTGTTTATCAATGTTTTGCAGTTTTTCTCAACCAGATCTAGTGTATATTTTGTTAGATTTGCACCTGCTTCATTTTGAGTGGTATTAATATAAATAGAATTATTATTATTATTTTTAATATCAAATCCCACTTGTTCCTGGGTGGTTTACAAGAGACTGACCTTCGCACATCAGCTGTGTTTCCTGCATCCTCATACTTCACATATCTTCCTGAGAGTTCACGTTATTAATTCCTTTAATCTACATGGCTTGTGTTGTGTGGCCTTTCCCAAGGAGACACGAACAGATGCCTATTCACACCAGAACCCCAGCAACAGACAAAAAAGAGTCTACTAGAGTCTAGCTCGATGAATCAGTGAGTTCACTGGGGCCACTTAAAGGAATATGGAGGACTCTTGGGGCAGCTGCATCACCCACAAACTCCACCCCCAACACGGGTGGTGACTAGTGGAAGCTGCTTCTCTAGAGTTCCCTGGACGACAGCTCCAACAAAGAGACCTTATCTCTCCTCATTTGTCTACTGCTTTTAGAAGCTTTGGAGGGGGTCCTTGTGAATCTAAGACTTAGGATTTTCTGATCCTCCTACCCTTCCCCGTCTCTTCAAATTCATAGCTTCTTTTAAAAATATTATTCAATGCATATGTATATACATATATATTCCTGAATATAACCTGCTCCGTCCATATAATGCTGTTTTCAGGGTTGTTTGGTACTGGACAACTAACTAATTGGTGTGCTCTTCCCTAATGAAAGTCACCTCTCCCATTCCCAGCTGTCCGCAGTCGCCTATGGTTTTGTGGAGGGTGGAGGCCTTATGGGATCGTGTCTGTCCAGGTTGGCGTCTTCACTGGTGTGATCCTTTTATCTTACATTTGGGCTGTCATGTTGATGAGGCTTTATGGGTGTAGCTTTTGATGGAGAGAGCAAATTCCTTGATTCTCCGGCTCCTGCCATCTGTCCACCCCCTCTTCGGCAATGTTCCCAAAGTCTTAGGAGTGGAAGTGTTTTGCCGATCTACCCACTGGGGCCTGTGCTCCACAGCTCTGCACTTTTATCAGCTGAGGTTTTCTCTAGGTGTCTCTGTCTGTTGCAAAGCTTCTTTGATGAGGGGCGAAGACTACACTTATCTGCGGGTATAAGGGCAAATGTTTAGAGACTGTTGTTAGAATGGTGGTTTAATAAATTAGTGGTCATAGACTGCCTTCCAATAACCATGACCGTCACTAGCGCTGAGTAGTTAGCTGGGTTTCCGGTACCAGGAATGGTATCCCTCTTATTGAGTGAGTCTTAAGTCCAGTGAGGGAGCCACTGGTTATCTCCAAGGCATGTGTGGCATTACTGCATCCTTGGGGTTATCACACCATGCTGGTGTTGTTGTGGTTCACAGGTGTAAAAACCTTTGGAAACTCACATGATGTCTTCTTGTTCCGTGAAAGCTAGTCCTCAGGGGGAGGGAACACTGAGATCAGTTCCAGCTCAGGGATCTCTGGGCCCTGTTTCTAAAGTCCATGGTGTCTTCAGCAATAGGGATTTACCTTCTACCTCTGCAGGGTAACCAAGGCCACAGCAATAGGCTGTATGTTTTGGGAATCTCTTAGACAGCCCTGGTCAACAACTCAAAGAAGGGCTTCTCATGTCTGATAATGGGTTTTTTGTTAGGTGGTGTTGGGCTCTTGGAGGGAGCACCATCAGCCAAGATGAGAAATGTTCATTAAAATTATATGTGTATTTATACATGGAGTCATGTGTAATAGAGTTTTCCGTAAATATTAATAGTATGGTTCCTTGTGGTCCCTTCATCCACCCCTCCTTTATTTTCATCTTCCACCCTTCCCTAAAGAATTCCTTCTTTCCCCATCTACTCCTTCAGACCACTTGTATTGAGTGATTCCCTTTTTCCCTCCTCCACCTTCTTCTTTATTACCTTCCTCTCCTCCCTAAGGAGTTCTCCCTTTTCCTATTTCATTGCTCAGATCACTCGTTCCCTGCTATTCCCCTTTCTGCTGTTCTCCAAGCCTCCTATGCTGACAATGGTCCCATTTTACTTTTCTGATTTCTGTAGTTACTACAGGCTATACTTTCACATATGAAGATTTGGAGCTAGGAGCCTCCAATGAGAGAGAAGATGTGAAGTTTGTCTTTCCGGGTTACCTCTCTAGTCCAGAGGCTTGCAGTATTAATAGTTTGCACCACTCTCTCTTAAATTTGAGTAGCTGTAGAGGCCTAGTGCTAATGAATTCTGAACATTCACTTATGGACACTGACTGCTAAGTCTGTGAACAGTTCTGTCTGTCTGTCTGTCTCTCTCTCATCATAAAAAGACAACATTTAGTTAAAATTTCAAAAGTGACATGTAAAGATTTAGTTTTGTGTAAATAATTTATAACTTTAAATGCTCTAGAAAAACTAACACTTTTTATTATTTAAAATTTGATGTGTATTTGTGCTTGAGTGTATGCACCTTATGTATGCAGGGGCCTGAAGAGGTCAGAAGAGGACATGGGGTTTTCTGGAGCTGGTATTAGAGGGGTTCTTAAGCTGTCCTGATGCACATGTTAGAAACCAGACCCTGGTTCTCTGCTAGGGCAACAGATGCTCGTAACTGCTGAGCCTCCAGCTCCAGCCCCCAACTACATTTTAAATTACATTTAAAAATAATTCCTGAACCACGGGCGCATGGAATGATTCTATTACAAATAAAGAATGTAGCAGTCGAACTCTGAATACAAAAGCTAGAAAGAACAAGCCCATTGATAGGGCTTATAAGTCATTCGCTAGCTCTAGTCCAGAGCGCAAACCCTCAGAGGGGACCTGCAGAGAGAGTGGAGGCCTCTGGCGTCCTCTGTGGAAATGACCAGGTGACCCTAACTAAGATGGCCCAGGAATTGGACACCAAAATTTTTTAGAAGCCAAGTGAATAGGACAATGGCTGAGGAGTAAGAGGTGGATCTTGAGAGAAATGACATAAAAGCCTCAAAGCAAGGAAGCAATTAACCCTGAACACAAGTGCCCTGCCTGCTCCTGCTGAACCCCGCTGGACATGAACAAGGAAGCAGGAGGGCTGCCTGTCAAGAGCCATTCGGAATGCCAGCAGGATGTTCTGCCCTTTGCCTAGAATGTGCAAGGCTTTCCTGGAAGGGAGCAGCAGGATGCTGCGGGAGTTCATTCAGACTCGGCTTCTTCATCCCCTATCCTACTAGCCAGAGATGCTGGGGCCAGTTTGTTCTGAAACGTTTGTCCTTCTGGAGATTGTTCTGACTGCTGACGCCCAGTAGAAATTCCATACTAAAATGAAAAGAAAGAAAAAGAAGAATCAGTTGGAACAAGATAAACATCCCTTAACTGAGGGTCAACTGAGTCAGGAAGCGTGCTAGCCCAGACACACCAGGCCCACACTAAAGTGACTTCTGAGAACATAGAAGCTAACAATCTAAGTCCTTTTAACATAGCGTTCAAAACATTAAGCTCGTGCCCTTTTTTTTTTTTAACCTTTCCCCCTTTTCTTTTTCTTCAGGTTCTATGAACTCAGATTGCTTTGGAACTTGCTTCGCACTTCAGGCTGGCCTATAATCTTCCCACCTCTACCTTCCCAGCAGGATTTCAGGCATGCGCCGATGCACCTGGCTATCTCTGGCAACCTTCAACCTGAGCAATTCCCAGGACTTCCTGCCCACCAGGCAAGCGAAGGTATTATAAAACACATTTGGAAATAATTGGAAATAAGCATTATCCATCAATAAGCATATTTTTAGCTTTTGTGCACTTAGGGAAAGCCATTGGCCGGGAAAGACAGAGTATTGCTCCGTAAAGGAGTTGTAGATTGATCGCACTAGGGCTGACCGCTAGGCTGGATGAACGCCGTGACTCCTAGCAAAAGCCCCTAGCATCTGCCGCTACTTTATCGTTAGTTTGCATCTCCAAAGGGGGAAACATCTCTAAGAGAAATGGCTGGATTTTAAAACCTGAAGCTGTGGCGACACATCCTAGCAGCCCTTTCCTCACAGTTCTCTTGATAAGAGGGGACTGTCCGGCCAGCAAGTCCATGGAGCCTCCTGTCTGGGATGGGAGTATGGTGAGTGGATGACCCCTGATTGGTTGCACAGACCTAGGAAAGCGGTAGGTATTCGGCTTCCCTTGGGGCAGAAATGAGGCATCTGTGAAGAATGTAGAGAAGGTAGAAGATACCTGCTCCCCTTTCTTTTCCTTAGGCAGGCCTGGTTACAGGAAACCCTAGGACTTACTGAGTGAGCCTTGCTGGATGACAGTGGGACAGAAAGGGAAAAGGTGTCTTTGGGATTTGAGAACCCTTCTCAAGCTTTAGTGTGGTGGGGTTCCCAGGGAGGCTTCAAAGCAGACAGATTCCCAGGCTCTGGGCCAACAAGAGGACTCATGGCTCTAGAATGAGTCTTCTTTTCTGTTTGTTTTTCAAGACAGGATTTCTCTGTAGCGTTGGAGCCTGCCCTGGAACTAGCTCTTGATGACCAGGCTGGCCTCGAACTCACAGAGATCCACCTAGCTTTGCCTCCCAAGTGCTGGGATTAAAGAAAGGTGTGAGCCACCACCGTCTGACTCAGAATGAGCCTTTTAAAAGAAGCATTCTTGGTCCTTCCACTCTTGCTAAAGGCTTCATGGGACTCTCCACTGTACCGCGGATAGACTACCAGGTCTTCCACCTCGAGCCTTCTCCTGCACTTCAACTCAAATTTCCAAAGCCCGCTGGACCTCCTGCAGGGTGATCAGGAGAGACTGGGAGTACCATTCCACAGCCTGTGCATCTAAGACACTTGTCACTGCTCTAAAGCACAGAGAAAAATGGGGCACAAGGACAGCATCAGGATAAAAGTGGTCATTTAAGGGAAGAGAAGTCAGCCAAGAGGAGGTCTCAGGCACAGAGCGAGGCTTCAGGGAAAGCCATCTGAAACCACAGTAGTTGGGATAGATAGAACGAGCTACCAACTGAGGGTAAAAGGAGGACTTTTGAGTTTAAACCCACCTATAAAAGTGAAAGCAGACAAGCAGGGATTAAGGAATAAGGAACAGGCTATAAGGATGAGGATCTACCATGGCAACCATGGTCCATTTCCAGGCCTGCAGAGCGGTGGTTCATGGGAATTTGGTGAGTTAGCTTTATGAAACAGGGCTGAGGTCAGACTGCATTCAAATTCACAATACTCCTGTCTCAGACTCCTGGGTGCTAGGACTAAGGTCATGTCTCACCACGCTAAGCTGGGAAATTCAGTTTCTAAGGATGGGGAGATAAGAACATATTTGTAGATTAAAGGAGGGAGCCAGTAGGATTACAAATAAATCCGAGAGTGAATACAGCCCAGCCTCCAGGGGGAGGGGTTTTTTGGTTTGGTATTCTACCCAGACAATCTGACTGACTAACCTTTTCAGAGAAATCCAACATAGAGGCATTTATCCAATGAAAGGGTTGGATAACTCTCCCCTAAAGAGAACTATTTTAGACTTTGTAGCAAGAGTCAATGTTAAGGATATTGTGTATACTTACATACTGTTTTAAACACAGAAACCTGTTTTTATTTGAGGATATGTTGTGCATTTTAATATTCATTTGCAACAAAGAAACCTATTAATTTATAGGTTGTGACGAAAATAGGCAGCGTAAACAGGAGGTGCATTGATTTGGCCCAAGTCATATCTCTGTTGTGGAATATTATTTTAAGATGTGTTACTCTTGTTGATGCTGTGGACCATTTGTTCAATGGTGCAAAGACGAGTTGCATTCTTTTATGTTGCATTTGTTTAACTCTGCGAAGTTGTGTTACTTTGCCTTCTCAAACACCTGATTGGTCTAATAAAGAGCTGAACGGCCAGTAATGAGGCAGGAGAAAGGACAGGTGGGGCTGGCAGGCAGAGAGGATAAATAGAAAGAAAAGAACGTGAGGGGAGGAGCAAGAAAGAGAAAAGGGAGGAGGACACAGGGGTCAGCCACTCAGTCACCCAGTCAGCCATGGAGAAAGAAAGGTATACAGAAATAGAGAAACTAAGAGCCCAGAGGCAAAAGGTAGCTGGGATAATTTAAGAAAAGCTGGCTAGAAATAAGCCAAGCTAAGGCTGGGCATTCATAAGAAAGAGTAAGCCTGCCTGTGATTTACTTGGGAGCTGGGTGGTGGGCCCCCCAAAAGAATAAAGAGTAAAACAAAATGAACAAACAAAAACCAACCAACAACATATCTCACTCACTCAATTTAAACCAGGCACCTGGGTTCTCAGACTAGAGACTTTTGGGAATTTCTTTTTCCTCTGTCCCTCCCCTTCACTCTTGCATGTAGCTTTACCTGGCCTCAGACTCACGGCAATCCTCCTGCTTCAGCCTTTCTAGTGCTGGGATTACAGGTTTGCATCCCAGCTCCCACTTATTGCTTTCTAAGTCATGCCCATGATTACAGCTTTCTCAGTTATTCATATTTATTTCTATTTGTTCTGCTTTGTATAGTTCCCAGTTATGATTTTAGGGACAATAAAGCCCATGGCTGTTGGATCTTCTTGGTGAACTCCTCCTTTTTATGAGATATTCTTTAAAATTAGTTTTGTTTTTAACTCAGTTTTGCTTGATATTAACAGTTATTATTTTTGTTTTTATAGCATTTGCAGTCTTTTCCCATATATTCTAACTTGCTTTTCTTGTTTTAGGCATTTCTAATTCCATGTAGCTAGGATTTAAATTTTTCCTTTACTTCATCTGAATATGGCTAAGAAGATTTATTTATTATTATGTGCATGAGCTTTGCTTGCAGTATGTGTCTGATGCCTGTGGAAGGTAGATGCAAGAGCATTGGGTCCCCTGGAGCTGGTGTTACAAGTGATTGTGAGCTGCCACGTGGATGCTGGAAACCAAACCTGGGTCCTCTGCAAGAGCAACAAACGCTCTTAACTACTAACCCATCTCTCTGGCCTCCATCTGAACACCTCTTTTATTTTTCCCAAGACAAGATTTCTCTGTGTAGCCCTGACTGTCCTGGAACTCGCTATCTAGACCAGGCTAGCCTTGAACTCCCAAGTGCTGGTATTAAAGGTGTGTGCCACTACAACAGGCTATCTGAACACCTTTTAATAAGTAGGTTCAACCCACTTGCATCTATAAATAGGGCCCTGTGTGCTATTATTCCCATCTTATTATATATTTTTTTCCATTTACCATGTTTTCCCTCCTCCTTTTCCCCCCCACAGTGCTGGGGATGGAATCGAGAGCCTTGCATATACCAAACGTTCTACCACTGAGCTACATCCTCAGCCCTACCATGATTTTGTTTTTAAGGAAGTTGCAACAGTTGGATTTTTACTGTGAGTTATCTGTACAGATAACTGCAATTCAAACACCCTGTAATTAGCACTTGGCTTTTTATCATGGCCTCCTCGGGATAGCTCTTGGTGACCACCCCCTTAAAAGGTCTTCCGGTTCAAGAGTCAAACATGGCATATAGTCTATTTTTACCAAACCCAGGAGGTAACAGTTTGGCGTTTCCTTGTGTCCTTTGCTTTTTTAACTGTCGTCTTTCTGTCACCTTGTTTATCTACACCTTTATTGGAGATCAAAATCCAGTGTCTCATACATGCTAAGCAAGTGCTACCACTTAGCCATAGGGCTCAGGTCTTCCTCACTGTCTCCCAAATCCACACGCCCACATTTATTTACTTAACTTTTCAGCCTTTGTTCTTAGCTTGAACAGATTTGAACCTCTTCTGCGAAGAATGATTAGGTAAGAAAGGACAGTTAGTAGTGGCATTTTACTAGGAAGTCTCTGAAGAGGAACCGCCTCAGTGACTCGTAGGAGAGCCTTCAGCAGGTTCCCCTCAAATCCTGCTGTGGTCATAAACCAACATACACACTATTTAAACTCTCTATGCTCCAGTCTCTTTATCAGTATAGGATCCATGAGCAGCCCCTCATGGATTGCTGTTAGCAGGTGTCAAGACTAGATGGAGCTGGGCACGGGCATGGTGACCCATGCCTTTCATCCCAACATTCGGGAGACAGAGTTCTCGAGGCCAGCCTGGTTGACATTAGTGAATTCTAGGACAGCCAGAGCCACATAGTATGACCCTGTCTTCAAAAACAACAACAAAAAACAAACAAACAAAAGGCTGTAGAGTGACAGTTGGGATGTGCTTGCTAGTATTTCAAAGATCTCCTCCTTCATAGGACTGAAATTGGCACTCTTCTGCTTAATATTTTTTGAACACACATTAATAAAAACAGCAAAGGGGCACTGAGATAGATGGGCACACCTTTAAAAGAAGGGACTATTTATCTGTGTAATGGTAGTTCAGAAACCATACCTTGGATGTAGCAGTCACAAAAACGCATTTCTGAGTGAAAACTTTTACAATGTCTAGATTTTTGAAACGGGTGTAGGAATCAGGAACACACAAGCTGAAATCTCTATGGCTCTGTACTGTGGTGTGTCCCTGAGTAACAAGTGCAGGATTATAAACCTACAGACCTATTGCTTTAACACACAGGCATACACATCCCCTGGCTGATAGCTGTGCTGGGAGGAGGTGCTCAAAAGCAGAGGCCTCTCTCCTCAAGAGCTGCTTACACTGCCATGAAAAAAGAAGAAAGCGTCCTCTGGAGAAAAAATTTTTTAGTATCACGAACTTAAACTTGGTCTCTATTTCAGGACCTCTTCTCTGAAAACAAACAAAACTGTCTTACCCGAGAAGAGAGCTATGGGCATGGTGGACACAGGCGCTGTGTCTGCCTTTCAGGATGACTACACTTGTTCTTTCTCTGTGTGACAATTGAACTTTATCCGAGCAGCAAGATTCTCCAGTTCATTTAGTGCTTTATCTTTTCATTCCCCATAGAACACTTATTTGTAACAATGAGCATGATCTGATACATACTGTTAAGATGGGACTTTCACTTTATGATAGATCAGTATAAATATCTCGCGGGGTATTTCTTTAAAAAAACAAAACAGTATAACGATGATGTCTAATGATCTCACACAGCCTATCTTCAGAGCTGACATCATGGCTACAGGTCAAGAGCCTTTGGCAAGTGACTGATGAATCATTATATTGAAATGTTCATTTTTTATCAGTTAAACTTGAAATAAATCAAGAGCAAAATAAAACAAGGAGAAACCCCAAGATCTGTTGAAAAATGACTGTGCTTGGTCATGGGAAGAAGACTGAATTTGAGTCAGTCTATCTGAATTCTGAGAAAGCAACCCCAGTTAAGAGTCCTTCACTTTAAATCGACAGCGCTACCTTTATGGTTGTCTACAGCCTTTCTAGGGTTAATCTTCCACGATCATCAAGTCTCTCACATTGATTCCTTAATTGATTCTCATGGGGTAAAATGAAATCGCTAACAAAGCAAACTCGGCAACCAGTTCCACCTGTACACACCAGGTCGGGTCTTTATCTCCTGTGCCCATGTGATCACAGTTCTTACATTAACAAACAGCTTTAGGTTCCCTAGCAGATACAAACTCAAAGTACATAGTTTCATGACAGATTGCAAAGCCAGGGGAATCAGAAGAAAAATCATAACCGAAGAAATATGAATAGACCCCAAGACATGTTCTTTGGTGAAACAATACAAGTAACAGAGGAAGGCAAGTTCGTATGTTAATTATACTAATTGCTAATGCATATTAACTATTCTTTGTGAACAAGTGTAAAAGATATATACAAAATTAGAACTTCATGGACACATTTAAAGTCTAGATATGTAATTGAGTATTTCTGGTACTGGTAGTTGGAACATGGTATTTATCACACGCCCATGTGTTTCTCATTCTAGAGAAGGCACGACTCTGTTTACCCATACTGACTCCCACTGCATTATCTGTAAGTCCACATAATCACAGAAATTAAAGATGCCTGAGCCCTGTCAGGGCACTGGCTCCATCCCTTGCTTTTCTTATCAGACCAATCTTTCTGTTCTGAAAGACTGGCTGAGGGGCTTTCATCATTTCCCCATTTGAAAGTCAAGTAGACTTTATCTCTTTGGATTCAAGGTCTAAATTTGTCCCGTTTCTTCCTAATGTTTTAATGGAATTTCTATCTCAACTGTATTTATACAACCTTGCATATTTAACTATGATTTGCATTGTGGAAATTAATTTAGCTCAATAAACATGACTGTGCAAAGCAAAATTACTTAGAAAACGTTAGGTTTTCTTAATAAACATTATTCTTGTGTAAAAGCACTGGAACACTTTCTGTTTAGCAGTAGGCATTAGATTCAGCACCTGCAGGAGCCTTGGGGCATTTCCCACATCTAACCTGTGGTGTTTCCTCAGGAAATGTGAAACTCACCCACTTCCACTTCTCTCTCCAGAGGTCTCAGGATCTGCAGCTAGAGGGTCTTCTCCTAACTAAAAATTCCTGACACCCATCGATGGCTTCACCAGCTGGATATTAGATTAGACACTGCCTATTTGTCATTTGCATTGTAAAATATAGATCTCGATCTTCACAAATATAAAATTATTTAATATACTATATAAATGACTATGTATATTTATACTGAATGTGCCTTTTCACACTATCTAGCCTCCTGTTCTCCATTCCTTATGAGACTGTGATATTATTTCCTTTTGGGGGTAAAATATTTCTCTTGACAATCACTAAAACCAAAATCTAATTTCTCAATTAGTTACTATTTAGGATAAAGTCCAATAACCAAAGTTGAGGGGAAAAATAATTAAAAGACAGAAATAAATCATACTATTAAAAATTATATTGATGATCCAATGAATATTATAACTGAATATTTTCATGTGATTAAGCCAAATTATTTAAACTTTATAGTTGAAAACTAATACAGGCACATGTTTCTAAATGACCTGTCAAAGGCATCATGTAATGCATATTTTATATAGATCAATTATAGCAGCCAAACATACTGCTTTTATTGGTTAAAACAATATTTTGGGCTTTTGTTGTCGTCGTCAACTCTATGGCCTACAAGTTACATCTTTATTTTCTAATCTTTCTTTGATATTAGAATTGGGAGTTCTTGATTTCCCAAATAAATTTTTATCAGTTTCTACCTTGTTTGGCAACTTACCACTGAATCTATACAGTATCGAGTAAAAACTGCCCACTGTAATAGATGCTCCTCTGGCTCATGCCGCAGCACAGAGATTTGGTAGGAATATAAAGTGACCATTTCTGTCAGCAATACTTGAAATGTGTTCATCTTTGCGGATGCTGCTACAGTGAAACTTCTGTGTACTCAGAAACTAGGAGGAGAAGTAGAAATGTGCACAGAAGCTTAGAGATATTTTGAGAGTAGACTGGAAAGAGAACGGAACAAAAGCCAGGCCTGGAAACCAGGACGAGGGGCTTCATATAAAACACTGCAGGCTCTGCTGGATAAGGCACAACAGCTGGAAATGGTGTCATTGACATCAGAGAGGGGCCTGGTCCTACAGGCGTCAGTATTCTGCATCAATGTGCTTTGCAATGGTGTTCAGCTGGATGTTGGAGGTTCCTTCATATATTGTACCTTAAACAAAGGAGAGAAAAAAGGACAATTAGGAATTCACCCACAACTGAAAAGACCCTTAAAAGACATGAGTGCTAAAGATACCAGCCCTGCATGTGCCGTAAGTAACAGGATTCAGTGTCCAAAGTAACTCTGACTAAGGTAACAATTTTCCATTTGATCTGTAGAGGACCAGAATCAGCTTTGAACAGCTGAGGATTTAGTTCTCAGAGCATCAGGAGATAAGCCCAGCTGCTTCTCAGGACCTAGCAGCTTTCAGAACTGCTGTTTACTCTCCTCCCTGCTGGCGGAGCACTGGAGCACTCGGGAATGATGAGGCAGCTGCCTTCTGAAACCAGAAGCATACTTCAAAGAACACTATCAGACCACAGGAACGGCAAATACCGACAGTTTTAGCAATAGAAAAACGAAAACAATGGACTTTGTCACAGATTTCTTAAAAGGTCCACTGGGGCAATTTGAGAGTCAATTCGATGTTTTTAGAAATATAAATTCATTTTTTTCTGATAGGACAAAGAAGGAAGAAATCCAGCCACGCAAAAAGTCAATAAATATACCATGGAGATTAAAAATGCTTTTACTTAAGTACTAGTAATACAAAATTGACTATAGCCCAAACACCCACAGTGGCAAAAAAAAAAAAAAAAACCCAAAAAATCAAACCATCAAAAGTCTACTTACCAATCTTTGCATCTCGGAAGTATTTCTCCACAGGGTAATCTTTGGTGTAGCCGACTCCTCCCATCCACTCAATGCACTTACTTGTCGTTAGTCCAGCAATCTACCAAAGGCAAGTAGCAAATTACAGACTGGAAGTCCACACACCAGTGCATGATGAGTCTGTGGGTGACCATTTCGGGAGCACAGATTCGCAGTGACCAAGTAGAAGGGCTGCAGTTATTGCGTGAGTCTCCACACCATTTCTCTAAGATACCCTATCGAGTCACAGAACTTTCCTCTCTTTGAAAAAGAAATCTGACCTGTTCATATGCACATGCTTGCTAACAGGGCATCACTCATCAGCAAACATTTATTGAGAGAAGGAGTAGCAGGACACTGCCCCTTTGGTCCTTGTGTTTGTAACACAGATGTTAAACCAGTTGACATAGAAATTTAAAAGCTGCAGAGAGTAGAGGAGCTTGTCAGAATAACTGCTGTGGTTTAGATGGTAAAGGGAGGAAGCAGCCTGGCTGAGACCCTCAACACCAGATAGGGGCATTACAAGTTGAGGAATGACATGCACAAGGCCCCATGAGAGCAGGGGCCCATTGTTCTCAGGGACCAGAGACTTGGGTCAAGGTGAGAGGGGAGGAGAGACTAGAAGGGCACGTAGGCCTTGGAGGAAGGCAAGCAGTTTGACCACTGTAACGGCTCTTCAAGGATGTCCAGATAGAGTCCAACCCCTAGAAACCATATGTGCTTGCCATCTTCCATGACAACAGAGGGGCTTGCAGCTGGGACCAAGTTAAGGATTTGAGGTAAGAAAATTATCCTGGGTTATTGAGATGGAGCAGGTAATCCCAACAGTGCTTCTAAAGGAGGAAGGGCGCTGGGTGGCTAGTCACTGGAGCCAGTTCGGCCACAGCACCAAGAGGGAGTCGAGAGAAACAGAGACCCCTGAATGTGCTACATTGCTGCTCATGAACAGAGACGAGAAAGCTATGAGCTAAGGATGTGAGCAGCTCTTGGGAGCTGGAGCATTTCCTCTGGAGCCTCCAGACAGCCTTTCTGCTAACAGCTTCATTTGATATCTGCAAGACACTTCTGACATCCCAAAATGGCAGCTGATAAAACTACTTATTTCAGGACACTAGTTTTTGGGAAATTTGCTTGCACTGTGAGAAATTAATCTGAATATTGTTTCATTTATTGTGAGAAGTCACTGAAAAATTCAAAGTGACATCATGGACACCAAAAAAGACATCAAGATTGGACTAGGGACAGCAGTCCAGGGACCACGAGAGCAGGTAGGTGACCCAAGAGTTAGGTTAAGGAATGATGCAGCCTGGACAGATAGGTGGCAGCGGAAGAGAGAGAGAGATGGGGGGGGTAGGGGAGGGAAGGAGGGGGAAGGAGAAAGGGAGAGAGGGATGGAAGGAGAAAGGACGGGATGTGTGTGTGTGAGAGAGAGAGTGTGTGAGTGTGTGTCTGAAGTGTCTGGGGGGTTAGGCTTTCTCTGGACATCCTCGAGACACCATTCAAATAGTCAAACTGTTCATCCCTCTCCAAGGCCAGCCTGCCCTTCCAGTTTCTTTTCCCCTCTTACCTTGACCCCAGTTCATGGCAGTCTCTCCTTTTAGGAGTTATAAGTTATAAGCATTTGTCAGCATATCCAACCTGTAGCCCATGGGCTGTATGAATCATAGAAAAGCTATGAAAGCAGCCCAACACATGTTGAGATGAGAATGTCCAAGGGTTGGACACTCCTAAATAATCCTGACTCGGTGTCAAGACTGGGAGAGACCTCTCCATGATGTGGGCCAACTCCCCTGCCATAGTTCCACATGCACACAGAGAATGGATACGTCCGAGGAGAAGGTACGCATGTAGATCATCTTTTCCTGGTGTTTGAAATCTCATGTTCCTGTCATGAACACATTTTCCATGGCACTCACTTTACTCCAACTTGAAACCATGGGCACGAGGCCACCATTCCGAGGAGGCCTCTATGCACTTGGGGTGGTGTGTTTTAACCTGAACTGGTCATTCATGAAAACACTGAGACACCGCAGAAGTAACATATCTTTCCACAGCTGAGTTACCCTTCCGCTCTTCTACTGCAGGAAGCGGAAAGCGAACAGTTTCTTCCTGGGAGGATAACCTAAGCTCAATCAATATTCCCAAGTGAAAGACTAATAAGCTCATGATTAAAAACAAGGAGACCGAATAACTCCTTCTAGTTTACCTCTGATGCATAATATTTGGCCATAGACGCTTCTTTAATAAAGGGCCTTCCGGCTTCCAGGAGTCTGGCAGCATTGTACGTTAGTAACCGTGCGGCTTCCAGCTGGGTGGCCACCTGAGCCACTTGGTGTTGGAGCCCCTGTAACATTCAGACCCATGTTAGAAAATGACAGCTTGCAAAACTCAGCTTTTTGTTTTTTGTCCTACTCTGACTGCCAGTAGGACACACAATGCTCACAGACTCAAAATCCACCCCAAAGGCACCCATGCACATTCCTTTTACATACCTCAAATCTGCAATCGAAAGGGAAATAATACACTGCAGGCATTATTGTTGAATCTTTTTTGAAAAATTTCAAAGCTCATGGAATCCTGAATGGTTTGTTAAGGTTTTAAATAATGTCATCATAACGTTAGGTTTTAACACCTTGACTCTCACATTTAATAATTACTTTTAACTGCTTATGATAAAAACCGAGCTTACATGAAGTCCCAATATAACAAAGCAATCGAACATTATTTGCTTGATTGAATTAAGAAAATTTTGATTTTTGAACATGGCCTCAACACATTAAGTTGTTAGCTGTAAATTAGTAAAAGAATATCTGAAGCACCAATTTTCTCCCGTCAACTAATTTTACTGATGTGAGTTGATTCCAATATTCAAGAACAGATAGGAGTGCTGGGTGGTGATGGCGCCTTTTATCCCAGCACTCGGGAGGCAGAGGCAGGTGGATGTCCGTAAGTTTGAGGCCAGCCTGGTCTACAAAGTGAGCTCCAGGACAGCCAGAGCTGTTACACAGAGAGAAAAACCCTGTCTCGGGAAGGAAAGAAAGAAGGAAGGAAGGAAGGAAGAAAGGAAGGAAGGAAGGAAGGAAGGAAGGAAGGAAGGAAGGAAGGAAG